>CM033728.1:7931746-8674601 GCA_019671005.1 Hibiscus mutabilis | reverse complement strand
CAGGAATAATATGAGACGGATCAGCATGATAGCGTATCAACACATAAACATGGAAGACATCATGAATACGACTATGCTCAGGTGGTAACTCAAGCTGATAGGCAACTGGTCTGACTCGATGAATAATTCGATAAGGGCTGATGAAACAAGGACTCAGCTTACCTTTCCGACCAAAATAAAGTACCTTCCTCCACGGAGATACTTTCAAGAAAACCTCATCTCCCACATCAAACTCAAGTTCCCGACGTCTCAAATCAGCATAAGACTTTTGTCTGTCAAAAGTAGCCTTAAGCCGATCCCAAATCCACCTAATAGTTTCCTTAACCTCATGTACAATATCCGGTCCCAATAACATGTGTTTATTAAGCTCGGTCCAACCAATAGGTGTACGACACTTACGCCCATACAAAGCCTCATACGGTGCCATATTGATACTAGCATGATAGCTATTATTGTAGGCAAACTCTACAAGCGGTAAGAAATCTTCCCAACTACCTCTATAATACACAACACACCATCTCAACATATCCTCAAGAACCTGAATTACCCGCTCAGATTGGCCATCGGTTTGCAGATGGTAAGCAGTGCAAAAATTCAATCGAGTATCCAAAGCAGTATGAAGAGACCTCCAAAACCTCGCTGTGATCGATCAAAAATGATAGACAAAAGCACCCTATGAAGTCTAACAATCTCTGAGATGTAAAGCTTAGCTAACCTACTCAGGGAATAGTTAACTCGAATCGGAATAAAATGAGCAGACTTAGTTAACCGATCAACAACAACCCAGATAGAGTCTTTCTTTGAGGGAGACAAAGGAATACCACTGACAAAATCTATAGTCATACGCTTTGATTTCCACTGAGGAATCTAAATGTGCTGAAGTAACCCAGATGGACGCTGATGCTCAGCTTTCACCTTCTAACAAGTCAAACATTTCGATACAAACCTAACAACATCCCTCTTCAGGCCTTTCCACCAGTATCTCTCACGAAGATTCTTATACATCTTGTCCCCACTGGGATGTATAAAGTAGGGACAGTCATGAGCTTTATGAAGGATAACCTACTTCAAGCCAGAATTTCTCGGAATGCAATACCGGCCCTGAAAACACAAAACACCATCATAATCGATCGAATATTCCTGAGATGTCCCCTCTTCAACCTATCTTATGTGGTGCATCAAGAACGGATCACTAGGCTGCTCAGCTCGGATATCAGAAATTAGAGTAGGAATAACCCGAAGTTCTGCCAATAGTCTGTCATCCTTATACAAACTCATCCGAGCAAATAGGGCTTTTAAATTTGAAATGAAATTACGACTCAAGGCATCGACAACAACATTGGCCTTGCCTGGATGACGCTCAATTTCACAGTCATAGTCTTTAAGAATCTCTAACCAACGTCGTTGTCTCGGGTTCAGCTCCTTCTGAGTGAGGAGATATTTTAAACTCTTATGGTCCGTGAAGATATAACACTTTTCTCCATAGAGATAGTGTCTCTAGATCTTGAGGGCGAAGATCACAACATCAAGCTCAAGTTCATGGGTAGGGTAGTTGCACTTATGCGGTTTTAGCTGTTGAGACGCATAGGCTACTACCTTACCATCCTGCATTAAAACACATCCCAAACCGGTGTGAGAAGCATCACTGTATACGGTGTAAGCCTTCCCCGACTCAGACTGAATCAAGATCGGTGCTTTAGTCAACACGGTCTTAAGCTTCTCAATGCTAGTCTACTAAGCCTCAGACCAGACAAAATGAATATTCTTTCTCAGATGTTTTGTCAACGGAACTGTGATGATCGAGAAACCCTCAATAAACCTCTGATAATAACCGGCTAAACCCAAGAAACTTTGGATCTCAGGAACATTCTTGGGTTGCTTCCAACTCATGATAGCCTCAATCTTCTTCGGATCAACCCGAATACCCTCAGCAGAAACAATATGCCCCAAAAACATCACCTTTGAAAGCCAGAATTCACACTTACTGAATTTCGCATAGAGCTGTTTCTCCCTTGGAGTTTGTAAAACAATTCAGAGATGTTCCTCATGCTCAACCTCAGATTTAGAGTAAACGAGAATATCATCTATAAAGACTACGACAAACTGATCGAGATAGGGTTAGAACACTCTATTCATCATATCCAAGAAGGTGATATGACCGTTTGTCAACCCAAAGGGCATCACAAAGAACCCATAATGACCGTAATGTGTCCAGAAAGCTATTTTAAAAACATAAGAATCCTTAACCTTGAGTTGGTAGTAACCAGATCTCAGGTCTATCTTAGAGAACACCGTAGCTCCCTAGAACTGATCGAAGAGATCATCAATAGGAGGAAAGAAATACTTGTTTTTTATTGTTAGCTTATTCAGCTTTCGGTAGTCGATACACAGCCAAAGTGTCCCATTCTTCTTCTTAAAAAAAGAATAGGGGCTCCCCACGGGAAACACTGGGTTGGATAAATCCTCTGTCTACCAGTTCTTGCAACTAAACTTTTAATTCTTTAAGCTATTTCGGTGCCATCCGATAAGGTGCCATAGACAATCTCTAAAAAGATGCTCAAAAGAACCACATCGAAAACACGCCCCACTCTGCCTCCTACACTCGTCTGGATGTTATTTCTTGCAAAAAGAACACTGTGGCACCCCACAAGAATAAACCCCCAACATTGGCAATCAAAACAGTAGATGTCACCGGTCGAGCTTTGGAGTAACTATGGTGGTTATACTCATCTCCAATCATCTTTCTAGACCGGTTCCCCTGACTGTGCTGAACTAACGCGGTCGACTGCCTCCTAGCTCGATCATTACCCTGAGAATCTTGTCGTTTCTTTATTAATTCAATCTGCTCAGCAGTTCTGGCCCGGTGGGTGATCTCCTTATACTCCTTATCATGATGTAAAGCAACCCTGGTCTTGATAGGAAAACATAACCCTCTCAGAAACCAGTCACACTTCTCATTTTCTGTAGTAACCAGCCCTGGAACATACTGGAGAAGTCTCAAAAACTAAATCTCATAGTCATTAACGCTCATATCATTCTGCTCCAGATCATAAAGTCGTCTCGGTACTTTGCCAGATACTCAGGTCTAACATATCGGTCCTGAAATGACTGCCTAAAAAACTCCCATGTAATATGACTGTCTGGAACAACTTTTTCCTCAGCCTCCCACCAGTTCTGGGCCTCACCTTGCAGAAATTATACAGCAGCTCTCAATTTCCGGTCGGCAGGATACTCCATCTCAACAAACAAACGCTAAAGTTTTTTTTTCAGCCAATACTCTGCATCAGTCGGGTTTGTACCCAACTTACCATCAAACATGGTCATCCCGAAAGCTAAGAACTCGGTAGAAATAGGTTTCCTCATACCTTCAGATTGGCGAAGGTATCAGAGCAACTCTCTTTGTACTGTAACCGAATCAATGCCTACTGTCTCACTATCCTCGGAATCACGTGGACCAACACTCTGCGTTCACTAGCCATGTGTTGTATTTTGAACTTCAACTTGATCCTCTGGTTGTTCCTCTCTATCAGCATCGTATACCTCATTTTGATCCAACGACAGATTCGCATAAGGCAGAACATCACTCTCAATAGCGGTAGAACGACCTCAGCTACAGCCTCGGCCACGACCACGTCCAGTCGCTAATCTAGAACTCCTACGAGCTGGCATAATAGCATATTACAAATAAAAATAATCCTAAGTTAGAGTCGGTACTTGGAGTTATTATTCAAAATAGACATAGACCTTAAAAATATTATATTTACTAGAAAATCCCGTTTTACCAAAAAATACTTAGTATGCATGTACAAATCGTTTCGGTTTAAAATTTCATACGAGCCACACAGTCCGAGGTTGAACCTGGCTCTGATACCACTAAATATAACCTCCTAAATTTGATCTAATTTCTTAAGTCAAAACTTGGAAGTTAAGTTTGAAAAACTTGTCCCTCAAGAAAGGTTATTAGGTAGTAATTCAAATTATAACTTAATTATAAAAGAGCGGAATCACAAAATTATATTCATTTATATAAAATGCAGTCGTTTGGAAAAATCCCATTAGCTATTATAAAATCCGAAAGAAATTCAATTCAAATAATGCATGACAAACCATTAAGTCTCAAAATAAAATAATAATGTCCCAAGTCCCAAATACAAAATATCCGAAATAATAAATAAAGTCAAATGTTTGAGTAATCATACTTAAAAATAAAATAAAGTCTAATGGTCCGAAAATCCTCCAAGTACCGTACGCCTAAGCCTGGGTATCTAAAAGAGAAACTAAGAGGGAGTAAGCTATAAAGCTCAGTGTGTCTCTAAAGTGCAGCTAATAACACAAAACAGAAATTCGAACAACAAACATAGTTTAACAGACAATTCTAATAACTTATGCATACAATCTAAGATATAACATGTAATGTCATGCACCCATCTCCATACACCGTCCGAAGAGTAAGGTTCCCCAGAACCACTCTAACTACATCGTCACCATCCGAAGTGGAACGACCTGAAGGTGGAACCACTGATCCGAAACGGAATTCAGCCCGAAGGGTGAACCCACTGAACTTCCCCGTACAATTTCCCAACCCAAATGATATGACATGTTCTGATTATATTTTCTGAATCCGAGAGTATATATCCGATCTATTAATTCAATCCGAGTGCATACGATATATTCTAATATTATTTTAGTTCGATTCTGATATCCGATGCATGTCATGCCAACATACAAAAACATACCATAAATCACAGATCACTCAATCAGTCACTTATACAACATGCACGCATAACATAGAGCACAAAAGATATAGCACAAGAAGAGACACACCTTAGGCAGCTAATAACTCAACGTCGAGAGTGACATCTCCCACGCTCAGCTCTAGTATTCGGTCGGACAGAGTCAACACCTACGAGGTTAACAAAACGTAATTATACCCTACTACTATGCCACACTAACACAACCACTAAACAAATACATACTCACTTGCAGAACTCGCAGGCTGTGCAGGAAGACGAAGGCTCTCAAGCTCGGAGTCAAGATCACATAAACACAATTATATCTGAGTCAATCCGATATTCAAAATTCTCAAAATACTGACCATAATTAAATGTAGATAGCAAAATGGTTTTTCGGGTTCGAATTTAGGAAAACGGGAAGGGAATTTGGAATTAGGACGTCGAAAAATATGAAGTCAACTTTGGCCGAAAAAGTCAACGAAGACGTCATCAAAAAGTCAACGCTGGTGTCAGCCAAAAAGTCAATGCTGACGTCAGCTCAGGTCGGGTCGGCGGTTCGGTCAACTTATTCGGTTCGGTCCACTTCTTCGGTCTAGGTCTGAGCCGATTCGGTCAACTGGTTCGGTTTAAAACTGACCCAGTTTGGGTCCCTATCTAGATCTGGTTCATACAATTTAGGCTCGGTTCAGCTCCCTCTCACCAGTGGGCCTTCCAAGCATTTGGGTTGAGCCCACACTCACCCTTTAGCCACCCCTAATCACGAGCCCACTCTGACTAAAACTACAACCAGCAAATAGGGTTCTGGGAACCCTTGGCGGTAGCCTCCACCACTATGGCATTGGAAGAACCAGTAAGAAAAGAGGCGGCGGTAGCCTACGGCAACGCACCCAAATGCCCTATGGCCTTTTCCCGACCATAACCACCGTTAAGATCTCAGCATACCCCCTCTCACACTGAACATACAACAACCTAAACGGTGGTCTCGAAACGGCGAATGGGCAATGACGAGACCCTCGTCATAAATGGTGGTCTCGAAACGGCGAACGAACAACCACCGTTAAGATCTCAGAGCTACAGTCGACAGCTCGACACGAAAAGTGGGTGACCTTAGACAGAACAAAGATGTGAACACCCTGGCGGTCTCGAAACGGCGAACGGAGAATGACGAGACCCTCGTCGGGGCTTGACCGGAGCTTCAACGTAAAGAGGGTTAAAAATTTTAGAGGGTTGCGGCTAGGGTTTCTCATAAATGGGCTGAGGGAATTTGAATGATAAAAGGGGGTATAAATACCTTAGGGAAAAAGGGAAAATTACAACTAAGGTCCCTCTTCTCATTAGCCGCCAAGGTTTCACCTTACTTCGATTTGGTCACCAGAATCTCAATTGGGAAATTTTTAAATTTATTCCTAAAAATTAAGGTTTTAAATAGGGATTTACTTTAATTAAGTTTTTTAAAATTAGGGCTAAATTGGGTATTACATAGCCCCTAGAATTGTTTCCATAAACGGATCAACACTTAACTCGACCTTCTCAGCCATGATCATAACCATTTTAACATTGCAACATTGGATGCACTATCAAGATCTTAGTCTTAAAGAGTACGAATTTAATTTAAGAGCTTGTATTCACTAGACACCTTACTAAAACACCTATACCACCCCATGGTTTATGAGAACCGACTAAACCTAAGCTCTGATACCACTAAATGTAACACCCTCGGCTTGGATATCATATTTGGGCCTCAAGCCCAAACAAAAACCATAAAATTTCTTAAAGTAGGTTTAGCCCAACAAGGTATTTCTCAAAATATTTAAAGCCAACAGTTGAAAATATAATTAAATGATCAAATCAATATAAATGAGCTTGAATTTAAATTAAAATATTTGAACATTTCAATTTGATTAATACAATTTCAAAATAAGGATTATAGGCTCTACCACATAAGGTCCTACGAATACATAGCCCACTAAACACAAGTATCGTACTCTAGAAACTACCATATGTTGGACTCTCGTACTAATAGTGCTCTTCGATCCCACAAACTGATGATCAACCTATGCACAAAAATAATGATTATGAGCACTAAGCTTTTAAAGCTCAATGGCACACATCTACTATACTATACTTCATGCTAATCATAAACATAAGTATGCAAGGTAGTGCGAACAATAAGGAGAGATAAATAAACACGTGACGCTACTACTAGTCGCCTAAACACATGTTCTCATCATAGCAATCATCATATATGGCACACAAAGCCCAACCATACTCATAGCATGGCATCATAATATCATATAAATATGACACTATCTCCAGCCGCCAAATTGCATAGCATAGCAAGAAAACATAAGCTTCTCATAGCATATAAGCATTATACCACAATATAGGAGTGGGGCTTGGTCCCACTAAGCATCAGAATTTTACACTCTGAGTGAGGTCCGATCCCACTAAGCATCAGGTTTATACACTCTTTGGAGTGAGGCTCGGTACTACTAAGCGTTGGGATACATACACCTATGCTCAGAATCTCTCATCAATTATCTTCGAATGAGTCTCAGTCCCACTAAGCATCAGGTTTATATATTTAACCATAATGTTGCAACATACTCTATCTCTCACTGGGTATTATAAACCCATCAAGCAAGATGATCCAATCATCTAGGTGTCCATATCAGCACATAGTAAGAACATGTCTACCATATAACACACAACATACAACATTATACGATCCACCAAGAATCCCTACGGTTGCTATTACCATCAAGTCACGTAATGTTACCAAGTTATTAATTATTATGGAGAGTACATTAATCATTCATATTTAATTATCTTATTAATCTATTTTATCTTATTTATATCCCACTCCAATTTCTCTTCTTTTTATTAGTATTATAGATTATTCATTCAATGGGTATCGGTACTGAACATGAGTACAGATACTGGTATTGCTTACTGGAAACCCTAGATTTCCACAAGTATCGGTACAGCTTGACTCATATCAATATGACAATCAATCGCGCACCGGTACAGCTAAAGCTCATACCGATACCCTATTTATGGGTGCGTACCAATTCTTTAAATCAAAGTTTTATAGCACTTTATTCGATCCCTAAAGTTTATAAAAGTCATTAAGGTTTATTTGCTAACGCGTCCATTTAATTAATATTAATTATCGGTTTCGTAATCATTTATTCAAATATTACCAATTATCAAGCCATTAATATAATTTTCATCGAACATGCCAATTCATATCTCGAGCAACACAACATGTAAATCAACCAATCATATAATTATAAGAATATTCAAATGACCCTACACGGTCTTTAAAGTTCATAATAGTCTCGAATATTCTCAAGCTCATCAGGCATCACAATATATACAAGTCTCATAATATCGGTTTCAACACATGTTTATCTATCATCAATCTATTTTGCAACCACTAACAAGCAAGGCAATTATACTTATGATTCTCATGAAGTATTTTAGAGTTTGAGGTGTACTAATCTTAAGCCTATATCGCTAAAATCCTCATCCAAGCTTCCCAAATAATCCTCGTATAGCAATTAATACCATAAGTATCACTTAATCATATACTTTGATGAATTCAAAGGGTTAAATACCTAAAAATAGCTTACTGGGTTCGAATTTGGCAAAACAGACTGGGCCAATAAATTTGAAAGGTCGAGAAACCCCCAGGCAAGGTCTTTAGAAAAAGTCAATGGTCGTTCAACGCTGATCAAAGGCTAGTCAAAGGTCTAGTGATCCGGTGCGGTGCAGGAGCAGGCAGTTATCCAATACAGAAGGGAGCAGGTGCACCCGGGTATGAGATCTAGTGTGGCACGGTACATTAGATCATAGTGTACCCGTCTATTACAGTGCAAGCCCAACCGTGACTAGCGGCGCGTAGAGCGCGTGGGCTATCCTCCGATGGTCGAACGACGATGACGAGCTTTAATCTTCCAGTTCTCAAGTTAGTGAGTCCACTGATGGCTTCGGTTTACAATGGTGACGGACGGAACACGTCACTTTTAACTAGGCTAAACCTTTCTTTCCCTCACCTGGCGAGCTGCGACGGCTCCAGTAATATGATAACCACCGTCGAACTCCTCTTATCGAGCTATAGCTGATGGTGCTGGTGGTGAGAGCCACGATGACTTTATTGGCGATAGATCGGGATCCAAACTCCCACACCCTTACTTTTCTCCTATTTTATCTCTTTCTTTACAAAATATCTTATCTTTTCGCTTTTTCTCTCTCACCATCAATCACCAGCCACCCTTTTTAAATAACCTTATCCACTCATTTCTTTTTTTTATTTTATTTGCTATAAGACCCAAACTCACTATCCTAGATCTGGGCTCACAACAATAAGACCCAAATTAATTGGGTTTGAGACCCAATTTGCAAAACTCAAAACTTGGGTCATTACAATTTAAGTCTTGATTCGTTTCCCTGATGTGAGGTTTAAAATGTGGTGTTTGGGGGTTATTCAAGTTGGAGCCAAAGAAAAGAAGTTGGGGATTATGAGTGTATAAAGCAAATCTGAGTTAGTTGCTAAAATGTCAGTACATCTCTGACTCCTACTCTTCTTGAAGATCATAAAATGATTGCTTTGATTGGTTGTATGGTTTAAGATTTCTAGTTAGGTGTTTTGGTAGCTTGAAACCCTTTTAATGGTGAAATCTGGATTAATCGTTAATAATGTGTAAATATGGTAGCAAACCACCCTAATTAACTCTCATAAGATGTAAGATCAAGTTGAGGGGTTAAAGGTTACGTTTTGGGGGCTTGGGAAGAGATTTCCCAAGCCTTGAAAGTCATTTATGGGCTTCGGTATATGTATACGGGGAGCCCGTGTCGACACTATGTGTTAAAAATAATGAACACGTACAAAAGTTAAATGGAGTATTGGTACAGGCTGGAGCCGTACCGGTACCCCCTATTCCACTAAAATTTTAGTAGCTTAAAATGGTATCGGTACACTTGGAGCCGTATCAAAACCCAGGGCGTATCGGTACGCAGGGTTTATGTACCGGTATGGGGTCAACGATCAACCAATTCTTGTAAAGCTAATTATGGTATGCATAGGGTGGGTATCGGTACCAAAGAGGCGTATCGGTACTCAATGTTGGGTATCGGTACTCACTGGGCAATCTGCCCAGAAAATATATTTTGAGTTCAAGGGGCTTATAATTCGAGGGCTAGGGCCTAATGGGGTTCTAATGTGATAAAATAAATAATAAAACTGAGAAATCAGAATTTAACCCTCGTGAATGAGCATAATGTGTAAAAACCTGATAATTATAAATGAGAGAATTATTATGATAGCAATCCTAGAGATGCTTGGTATTATGCCTTGGTGGCATTTACTTGATAGCTTGGCTTAGAGCCACTTACCTCTTGGTGGGGTGTATGAATGCTCGTGGAGTATGTATTATCTTATGATTGTTGTAAATGAATTCGGATGTCCTAGAGTCAGTACTACGGTACTTATATAAGGGGATGCGTACTTTGGGCTTTGTGAACAAGTACATCTAACGTACTCATGGGCTGAGTGATCTGAGTGAGGTTAGAAACCTATCCGTGGCTACGGTGATCCGAATAAGATATAAACTCGATAAGCTAAGTGAGCTCGAGTAACCTGATAGACTAAGTGACCTCAGTTAAAGACTACGTGTGGCTAATATGATCCAAGTATATCTAGGACGTATCCATGGCTGTGGTAATCCGGATATGGTCCATCTAACCCGACTGCTGTGTAAGCACGGATAAAGTATGGCTTCGTTGGCCAGTGTGTAGATGATGTATGTATGTAATTATGTATGTTGTGTGGATGCTATAGATGATGGCTTATGTACCTGATGACTGAGTGATTAGGGTGCAATATGTAATAACTCAATGGGCTATGTGACCTCGAGTATGTCAAAGCTTTGTGGACCATGTAATATTTTTTATAGACTAATGATGCCTTGAGATAGATGATCTAAGACTCTAGCTTGTGTAGGCTAGATGATAGCTCATAGATAGTAAAGCCTTATCTATGCTCTCTAAACAATATTATCTTGCATGCTTATTTTATGATAATCACGAATTGTGGTGGAGTAGAAATGTACCACTAAGCTTTGTTAGCTCAGCGTGCGGATGAGTTGTTTTTTTGTGCGTAGGTTGACAGGTCACCCTTTGAAGGAGCATATCGACGAGGGTTTCCTAGTACCGCGTTCGCTTCAGAGTAGTGTACTCGTTATTTTAGTTTGTGGTAATGTATTCATAGGACCTCACCACTGTTGAGTTTGTAACTCTATTTGATATATTATTTTGGCATACGATGTTTAAAACTTGGAGCTCCCGTTTTGTAAACTTTATTTTAATACTATTTATTTTCTTGGATTTATGGATGTTTAATGCTTTTAACTGATGGCTAAACTTATGGTTTTAAATTGAAAATTTGATGGGTTGGATTTTGGGTGACACGAATGTAATACTTTGGATTCGGATCCGGATCGAGGTGTTACACTTATACTCTTTGTAGAATTAAAATTTAATCTCTATTTTTTATTTTTAGGAATTTAGTCCTTTTATTCTTCATATTAAAAAAATCAAGTCCAATTATTAAAATTATTAAAAATATGGTCAACAACCTTTAGAACAAGTGGTTAAAGCTCTCATTTGATACCCTCCCTTATTCCCCAGATTGTGGGTTAAAAACCTATTAGGAGTAAATTCCCCTTCCCCCTCTCTAGGTAGAAATTATTCAAAAAAAAAAAACATATCGTTAAATTTGAGTCCATTACAGTTCCATTTTTTGTTACATGACTTTCAAGTTACTCAAGTATCAACGAATTTAACAATTTTAATAATATTATTAATTGGATTTGGATTTTTAAATATAAAAGTAAAAAGACTAAATTTCTGAAAATGAAAGTAAAATATCTAAATTTCAAATACACAAAGAATACGTTGGTTTTGGACATACTTTAACATTTTTATTAAATTTCAATGACCGTAACAAGACTATTATTAGATATAAAGCGAATTTTAGGACCATATTTGATATTAATCATTTAAGCTTAACTATTTCTTTCTTTATTATTAAATTTCAACAGACCCGGTTGAACCGCCTACTCGTATCATCATCACAATTCACACATCCCGCCGCCAAGTTTCATCAGGTGATTTTTGAAACCCTAAATTTAGTTTGGATTTTTCTCATTCAGTTGTGTGAATTTTGAGCTCTCTGCAGTATTTGATTTTCTGTTTCCAATCCTAATTGTTACTCTTTTACTTTGTGGAGAAGCATACTTCTTTTTAAAGCTATCGGTTAGAGGACCGTTATTGCCGCTATTTTCCCGTTACACTGCTATTTGTGGCCGCGATCCACTGCTGTTGTGAAATTTGTTCACGCCACTATTGAGGTCTTTATCGGTGGTGGACGGCGCCGTTACTGCGAGTTAGAGGCCCGCGACACCGTTACACTGCCGTTATTTGAACCCTCCCGCCTCCTACAATCTCTCATCTCTTTCGTTGGATTCCTAATGGACGAGAAACTCGAAACCGCTGAGAAAAAGGTAGAGCGTTTCGACTTATATTTGTTAATTTCCATTAGTTATTGCAGCAAGCATTGCAGTTTGTTTCCGTCTGTTTGCTAAATTAGGTTTTGTAATTCCTTTGGCTTAGCAAAATGGATTTTTTGAAAGCATAATGTTACATTTTTACTTCAGCTCAGTTTTTATGAACAGGTTCTTGTTGACATCGTGAAGTTAGTTCAAAAGCGAGGACTGGAAGGCACACAAGGAGGATGGAAGGATTTTTTGAAAAGTTATGACAAAAAATTCGGTGCTTCTTTGAGTGATCCTTCGAGGCGTTCCAATGATGTCTTAGTATCGTTTCTTAAGACATTTACTAAAGAGGATGATGTGAAAGTAAATTCATGATTGCTTATTGTTTTCAATTACTCTATTTTGTTTTGTAATCTGGGTTTGAGGATGCTAATGTTATGTTTTTTTTTTCCCTTTCACTTGCTTGTTTGCAGCTTTTCTCTTTAGTGTTGCAAAATCATTTAAATAGGGGCATAGTGGAACAATTTAGAAAGCAATCTTGGGACAATGAATCCCCTGAGCAGGTATAATAGCATTTTCCCGAGGAAATCCATATCTTGAGTAGCTCCGTAGTACCATTTTAAGTGGTCTTGTTAATTGGTTATCTGGCAGTGCAGAGTCTTGCTCGTTTAACCCTGGAACACCCTCAATATCCGCTTGATTATGCATTCCCGACAGCTGATGAGGTTTGTTGCTGTTATCTCTTTTTGGTTTCTGCCTTCACCTTGTTCATGCTTCTATCCATCCTTCAGAATCCTTATCAGTTATAAACTCAGGGCTGGATTATTACCAAGCCCCCTAAAAAATCTCAGGCAATGAGGTCAAATGCAATGATTGCCATTGATTGTGAAATGGTTCTCTGTGAAGATGGCACTGAAGCATTGGTGAAAGTTTGTGCTGTAGATCGTGATTTACAGGTATAAGTGTATTTTCTTTATAGAATTATAAAAAGGATATTTGATTTGATACTGCAACATCTTTATGTAAACTAGTTTCCAAAATACCACCTCAGAAGAATGTAAAACTTGTTATGTACTTTCCTCTTCTCAAGTTACTTGAGCTAATGGCACTTAATTGATGTTTACCATTTATTTATCTTGTGCTAGCTAAAATGATTTTTTTCCGGTGTTTGGTCTTTCTTCAGGTCAAAATAGATAAACTTGTAAAACCAAACAAAGCAGTGGTTGATTATCGGACTGAGATTACTGGAGTTGCAGTGGGGGACTTGGATGGTGTTACTTGTTCAGTAGCTGACATACAGGTATGGAATGGCTAATCTTTCTGTTTCTTGGACCTCCTTCAGTTTTTGTTTATCTGAACAATGGAACATTTCATAGAAATCCATGAAGAAGCTGTTGTCTGGTGGAAATATTTTAGTGGGACATAGTTTGCATAATGATTTGCAAGGTATGTTGCATAATGGCTAAAAGTTTGATTTCATTTTATGGTAGAATTAACTGCATATCAGATCTTAGCTATGATTTCCTTATCCTTAAGTGTTACTTTTTTTTATACAGTGTTAAAGATAAACCATTCAAGAGTGATCGACACCTCATATATCTTCAAATATTTGGATGCACCTATCCATAGAAAACCATCTTTGAATAACTTGTGCAAGGTAAGTATTAGTAGTTTCCTTTTCCTTAAAATAATAATAATAAACACATTTTTTGTTGGAAAATGCTGCATGTGCTGTTTCTGCATGTTTCGCACCTATTAGATTAAATACTACATTGTTTTTCCTTTTTGGCTACTTCAATAAAATTCCTTCATATTTATGACTATGTGACTACAAACTATGTTACCCTCCCTTCTCATTTTCACTGACGTACTTGTATCTGACATCTATCTGTGACACTTATTTAGATATGAGTATGGAGGTATAACCCTCCAAATATATGGATAAACTTGTAATGAATAAAGCATATCCGTAGCAACTCTTTCCGTGTCTGGGTAACCACAAACCAGAGTGCTCTGTTCTTAGTAAGGACCTTGCATGGTGCTATGGAAGGCAAAATCTACTGTTAGTTTTAGATGCTTGTTTTAGGTTTTAACTTTCTGTGCAATTGTTTTACAGTCTGTACTGGGATATGAAGTTCGAAAGCCAGGTGCTGCTCATAATTGTCTAGATGATGCATGTGCTGCAATGAAACTGGTTATTGCTAAGCTAGAGCGTGGTGAAATTACCCTGGTTCAAGATGTATGGAATTTGACCGCTGGATATCTTTATTTTCAACTGTTTATCATTGTCACCTATGCATGTTTAGTTCTCTGTCTTTCTTTTTTGGAAAACCAGGTACCTGAACCGGAAACGGCGAAGCTACTACTCCACAGAATACCAGTCTTTATTGGTAGAGAAGAAATTTCCAGAGTCATTCCTGGAGCTGTTGCAATTGAACCAAAGGTTGATTTTTATCTTCTAACTTCTTCCCTTTAGAAATCCTTGGTTAACTTTTCTTTAACTGGTTTGTTGCATATCTTTTGTTTAAAAGATCGAGACTAGTGAAGAGATGTTTTCTCTTGAGATATTCCTGAATCTCCGATAAACTGCACTTCCGTATATCCCTTTCATTACGGAATCTGTTCTTGGGTAAATATAGTCCTTGGTGCAAAATTTTCTTGTAACTTCTAAGTGCTACAAATACCTATGTTAAAGATGTCTTAACGTTTAAAGAATTGGTCAATGACTTGGGTCTTTGAAAAGCTCTCTTTTCTCATCTTATCATTGCCAAGTTTCTAATTTTGTGAATTATTTGTTGGCAGCCATCTAAAAAGCTTCAAGGTCAGTATTACTCTGCATTTGCTGTCTTTAATAGTCCTCCAGAAGCAAACCGAGCATATGAAAATATTGAGGGCGATGAAGAAAAGGTGCATATTTTTTATGCCCCACCCCTGTTTTTCATTCACAGGCCACAATTTCTTCATGGTATATCAATCATCAAATGTTCATTCTGCAACATTATGATGTTTTTCATTGTGATGAACATTTTTTGAATGTCAATGCCTTCAATGGGATCACACTTTTTGCGTCTTTAATGCAGTGCTAACTTTAGGTCCTTTTTTATGTCTTATGTCAGGATTCATCTGGACTGCCTCAGAAACTAAATAGCTTTCGGTTTGGTAATGGAAAAACTGCTAGTCTATACATCCGAAAAATGGCACAGGACCATTCTCATCGTGAAGCTTCATCAAATAAAAGAGCATTCGAGGGTGAGGACAAACTGATAAAATCCAAAAAGTTGAAGACAGACAAGGAAATGGCACAGGACAGTTCTCACACCGAAGTTCTGTCAAATCAAAGAGCAAAGGAATCAACCAAATCCAAAAAGTCGGAGACAGATGAAAAAATCATGGAGACGACGAGGGAAAATACCAATCAGCTCGATGAGCACTTAAAAGAGATCGAACGACTGAAGCAAGAACTGAAGGAGAAAGATGCTAAAATCGTGTTGCAGGATAAGATGATAACTAACCTTGTAAAAAAGGTTGATGGAATGAAAAAAGGACTTAATAGAAAGAAATAGGTTCAACTTATTGTCATGGAGTAGTGTTTGTAACACCTTGTAAGTGTTGTGTTAAGTTTTGTTTCTGAGTTAGGATTTAGGAACTCCATGCCTTTTGCCTTGAAAGCGGATTATATTTGTATTCCAATTCTGGAATTAGAACAATCTGGCTTCAAACATGTCTCATCACATTCTGCAGAATTTTATAATGAAAAATACTTGGATACATAGTTTACACAAACCTTTCAATTTTAGGATTTAGGGTTTTAGGTTAGGGTTTAGGGGTTTAGTGTGTAGGGGTAGAATTTAAAGTTTATGGTTAGGATTTAGAGTTTAAGATTTAGGGTTTAAAGTTTAGGTTTTAGGGTACTAGGGTTTGGATTTAGATTTAGATTTTAAATTTTATAGAAAATTTGTATAAATTTTTTTTACGCAGCTTGTATATCAAAATATAATTCTTCTATTAGATATTTCTCAGTTTAATCATTGAAATCGACCAAATTTTAAATTTATTTTATGGGTCAAACTTCAAATCTTAAAAGTATAAATAAACAAAACATTAATATTTTAAAATTAGAAATAAAATTTACAAGTACATTAATAAAATATAAGAGATAATGTTACATCTTGTACTTTAAAAAAATGATCAATATGTTTATATATTTTTAAAATGTTTAATGTGATATTTTGATAAAATATCTAATATGATGTTTAAATTATTATTTTTTGTTATAATGCATGTAAATTATCATTGACTAATCTGACACTCACATGAAATAATAATTTAAGTACAACTTGCTATTGGTATTAACTTGGTACCATAATAATACACATAATAATGATAATTTATTATAGGCTTAAATGAAAAATAAGTGCCCAAAGTATATCATTTTTAAATTTTAGGTGCTTAAAGTATTTTTTTATAAAAATAGGTGCCTAAAGTTTCAAAAGTTAAAATTTTAGATGTTCGACTGTTAAAAAGTTAAAAAACCATTATCTATTTAAAACGTGACACATATTATTTTTGTTTTTTAAATTATTTTTGTTTAATAATTTAAATTTTTACAAAAGAATCTTGAAATTATAAATTTTTCTAAAATAGTCCCTAAATACCCAAATCTTCATTAAATCTTACTGTCGGCCGTCGTCGTTTGCCGGGCTCCTTTTTTTTTCGTCGTCGGACCCGATAACCATTTTCCCTCACTTTTTGTCCGGCCGTGAACGGTGTGCAAATTGGACATTTCACTTCGAATGTGAAATAACCGTTCGATTTGCACACCGTTCGCCGGTTTTCGACAACGGGGGTGAGGGGAAATGGTTGGCTGGGTCCGACGACCGAAAGGGTAGGGCCGACGACGGCAGCGGTAAGAATTTGGGGATTTAAGATTTAGGGATTTAGTGACTAATTTGAATATTTTTATAAATTTTGGGTTTTTTTAAAAAATTAAATTTTAATTTTTAAAAAAAAACAATTAAAAAATTAATATTTTATGCCACGTGTCCCGTTTTAAATGGATAACGGTTTTTTTAACAGCATGACACCTAAAATTTTAACTTTTGAAACTTTAGGCACCTATTTTTATAAAAAAAATACTTTAGGCACCTAAAGTTCAAAAATGATATACTTTGGGCACTTATTTTTCATTTAAGCCTTTATTATATTAGACGTTTTAACAAAATATAAGATCAAATAGACATTTTATCAAATTGTAAGTACCATGTTAGACAATTTATAAAAACATGTATTGTATTGAATATTTTAAAATACAATACCATATTAAAGTAAATGTATCAAATATGGCATTGTCCTAAATATAAAAACATATTTATATTCTCTATTTACTTAATAATATTTTTAAAACAGGAAAATAATCTGAATTTATTAGAAAAAAAAGGTTTGGGGGGGGGGGGGGATCTGTTTCAGAGTCCAGCAATTCCTATGGCAAAACGACATCGTGCTCCTTACCGGTCATTACTTCCCCAATTGCTCGAGCAACCCCTAATCCCTTCTCGCATTTCTCTAATTCTCCCAGGCAAATCCCTAAAGCCCCAATTCCTTCATCCTCATTCGTGACACCCTCCGATGGAGACCGGACCGACTGGCGGTGCCCTGGGAGGTGATGGTGCATCCGCCGTATCGCGGTGGACCTTCGAGATTTCGCGTCGGTTCCAGCACGTCCTGGACAAGACGGTCCCTCACATTGTTGGTCGTTGGATCGGATGTCTGGCTTTGATGGTGATCTACGCCGTACGCGTGTACTTTGTGCAGGGGTTCTACATCATCACTTACGGCCTCGGCATCTACTTGCTGAATCTGCTGATGGGGTTCCTTTCCCCTCAGGTGGATCCCGAGATGCAGGACGGCCCTTCCCTCCCCACCCGCGGATCCGATGAGTTTCGCCCTTTCGTTCGCCGACTGCCCGAGTTCAAATTCTGGTTCGCCATTCCTCTCTATACTGTATTCTACAATCTAAGCCAGTGTTATCAGAAATGTGGATCTGTCGTATGAAATACCAGAATTTACGTTATTTTTTTATAGTCTATTGTGTTTCTATAATATATACATGATTGCGTTGCAAGCGTTCTCTGATTGGGATAGTGAGAACCAATTTCATGATAACAGAGATCTTTTGCTTGCTCAACTCAATGCTACCCTTTCCTTCATTTCCATTTCTGCATGCCAATTGAAAGCTTTTATCACATTTTTACATGCGGTCCCGGCGGTGTTGCTGTGTATAAACTTATGCACCACACCTGAATTTGAATCTTTGGCTTCGAGAGTGTGCCATTAAAACCTGAGTTCTTCAGCAAATTTGGTGCTGAATGCTAACATTTCCCTCTCTTACATGCACCCTTTTCTTTGTGAAGGTGCTCTATTATGAAGGCTTTTAGCATTGCTTTTGTTATGACATTCTTCAGCGTGTTTGATGTGCCTGTCTTTTGGCCGATACTCCTTTTCTACTGGTTTACCTTGTTCATTCTAACAATGAAGAGACAGATATTACACATGATCAAATACAAATATGTTCCTTTCTCCTTTGGGAAGCAGGTATTCCCTCAGATCCGTTTTTTGGGATACTCGGGATAGTATTTTTCATTGGTGATATTCGATTGTGCAATAGATGATGCTAAACACATGTCGTTCTTTGTTTCTTTGGTTAGCGATATGACGGCTATAAGGCGTCTTCAACAGAAAGCACCAACCTTCCTAGGGATTAAATTCCTCAGGTATTATATAACATATCACCTTTGAATGAATTTCTGATAGTTTCTGCTTCCACTCTAAAATAGATCATTTGATTGTACATTGCATATTTGTTCATTTTCGCCAGCTTTGTACTGGATTAGCTTTTGGATTCGACGGGGAAATTTTTGCTAAGAGAAGCCAAAGAATGCTTCGTAATGGAAGGGAAATACGACAATCCTTGTCGCCTGTTTGGTACCTTCATCGAATATAGTTTGCAGAAGATAGCACCAATCAAGCAAGTCCAGTTGGTATACATCAGATTTTCAAGTTGAATTTATGTATGTTAATCCAAATTGCTACATAGTACTCGGCAAATAAAGATGGACTTTTGAATTGAAGTTGCATGAATCATAAATCACAACAATACTAGTTTTCCATATGTTGTGCTCGATACATATATATGTATATATACACTTACTCAATATTTATAAAGTTGCAAAGAGTTGGAAAGCTCTGCCACTGGCTTCAATGGCTATACTCACAGGCTGATGGAGATGACCTTTTTTAAAGCGTTCTCATTATTAGGAATAAGATCCTCGTACCCATCAATGCTAACAACCTTTGCATTCTTCTGTTAAAAGAAAAAGGGGGGAAAGCATCAGAGCCCATAACCAAGAACTGAAACTGCAAGATTACAGTTGAGTTAGGATGTAAGCACCGAAAACTGACTTTTGCAGGATCACATTTGTTATCAAAGCCAGGGTAAGGATAGTCTTTTTCAGTGTCGATGCCTTCATTGTCGATAATGAATTGGAAGGCATAGTCCATTAGGCCACCATTGCAACCAGAGTCATAGGATCGATCACAATCTACGAGTTCTTGTTCCGATAATAAGATTAGTTCGCCCTCACGATTTTGTTTATGCCTTCCACTGCTGCAATTGTCGAGAACACTCAGCAACTTCCTGATCAAAGTGGAAAAAAAGAGAGACGACAACAGGGAGGTTAAGTTGAGGTTTGTAACAAAATTATTATTTTTTGAAATAAGCAAAATTATTAAATCTTTGGTAGTCTTGACTTGCATATTTTTTATGTGAAATTAAAAATCAATGACATGTATTGGTAATTTTTTTGGTAAAAAAAATAATTAAAAAATCTAACTTTAAATACGACTTTAATCCCCCAACTCAAGTCCCTAGCTACCAGGCCAAACTATGGTTCCATTCTCATAACTACCATTCTGCAGCCAATTCTTAGTCGGGCTTTTGGTAGAGACAAATATTAAAAGATTAAAAAATAATGAGATTACCATAAAGCCTTAAGGCTCAAGTAATCTGATAGTATTCTAATCTGATCTCACATTAGTCCAGTTTGGTCATTCAAAAGAGAGCATGCATATAATTATTTCTTTTTTGAAGTTGGAAATTAAAACAAATTTACTCACCACAATATCCTTGATCTTTCACCTGACTAACAGCTCCATGCTCCAGTCAACCAAATCCGGCAAGTTATCGCCGGGATGTAAGCATAACGGCGGCTAGGGTTTTGGACTTCCTGACTCGAAGCATAGGGTCAGTCCTGGTGCCCAAAAACTTGACTCGGTATTCTTGGTTAGTTAAATCAGCGAACTTATTCAACCCAAGCTTAAACGTAGTGTTGTTAGAGTTAAAATTATGTCGCTCAATGAATCTCAAATTATCCTTAAAGATTTGGAACCTCTTGTCTTCTCCTCCAATACCGTTGTAGGCTTTGCCGTGCTCGCTGAGCCATGATTTGTACAACCCCATCACTTCATCTTTGCTGTTAGAATATAATAAGTTGTAATTAGTTGTTAATATGTTAGTAGTTTGTTAGGATGTTAGTTAAGTGTGATATAAGTTTGGGCTATAAATACCCAATATATCATTGTAACCAAAATTGATCGATCAATTAATAAAACTTTCAGATTACATTTCATTTCTCACAATCCCTAACCACCGTTCTTCCTCACTCAAAGAGCACCCCCGCTCTCCGTCCGGCCACCATGTCTATTTTCTCACATTTGCTTCTCCAGCTTGATGTTGAAATGGTTAATTCCATGGGAGATTTTGAAAAGGGTTCGTTTTTGTTTTCTTGGAGAGGAAGGCTTTGAGGAGATGAAGGAATTATAAAGACAGCATGTGGGGTTTATGAAGGCACAGCGGGAATATTTTAAATAATCGACGGTGGGGAAAATAATTTTCAAATAGGTTCAAAGGTATCGTCAGCTTTTAAACTTTTTAAAAATAATTAATAAAGTTTTTGAGTTTTTTTTTTTTCATCCAATTAAATTATTGTACTTTAAATTTTATTAATTCATCTCTTTAAAAAATATTAACGGTTAAATCTAACAATTTTTTGGACCGTCTGGTGTAACGTGTCATGTTACATTTTTGTCACTTGACATAAAATAAAAAATTCTTTAAGAGTTTTAAAAATTAAAAAAAAAAACTTATAAAAATAATTTTCTAAAAAATCTGTAAATATAACATGACAAAACTGTAGTGAGTCATGTGACAATAATATTTCAAGAAAAAATCGTCAAAAATTGATAGTAAAAATCGGTCAAAAGACTTAACTGACTAAATTTATTGGTTTGAGAGTTTAATTGGGTGCCAAAAAAATTTAAAGGCTTAATTGATATTTTTCAAAAGTTAAAGGCTTCAAGCATCCTTAAGGCTTTAAAATAAGAGCCTTTCCGCCTCATTAGGCATTGGAATTTGATTAATCAAACTACAAATCAATCCCTGAAATGATAGAAACGGAGCCATGATTAAATTATAAGAGAATAATTTATTTAATTTTAGAATGACCGATATCTTTAAAAGTAATTAAATTATAAAAAAATAAAAAATTAAAGTTTAATTTAATTAATTTTAAAATTCAAAGGTTTTTAAAAGTATTTAAACTAAAAAATTGAGAGTTCAATGTTCAATTTTATTAATTTAAAAACTAAAAAGCTTTTAAAAATAAATTATACCAGACAACTAGAGAAGAGACAAAAACTTAATTGAAATAGTTCGGAACTTTTCATTGACAAAAAATGTAGCCAAACCATCAAAGTTGAGGCAATTGCCGATCCCAACTTCAACATACGCCGGTCCCCGGTAATGATTAAACTATTTAATTTATAGCATGAAGATTATAACAAATTTAATATATAAGGTTACATTTTGATACACAATTTATGTAAAAAAAATTATACAACATTTCTTTAAAAATCTAAATTTTAAATGGAAAATACTTTAATACACAAGTTTGTGTAAACTAAAGTTTACAGAAGCCTTTTAATTTTAGGGTTTAGGCTTGGGTTTAGGGTTTAGGTTGTAGGATATAGAATTTAGGATGGATTAAGGGTTACTTTTGTCTCTGTAGTAGTCCTAATTTATCGATTTTCCCTATGGTATTTTCGCATCAATTTGCCCCATGAAGTAGTCGAATTGCATCACCATTTGCCCCTTGACTGAGACTCTAACCCTAATTTCTAAATCTCAAACCCTAAATCCTAAACACTAATCAAATTTTTTTATCAATCTAAAGTGATTATGAAACATAAAAGTATTCTTAAACTTTAAACGGTAATGCAATTCGACTACTTTAGGGGCCAAACTGATGCGAAAATACCATAGGGGCGAAATCGATAAATTGTGACTACTACAGAAGCAAAAATAACCCTTAAGCCATTTAGGATATATAGTTAGAATTTAGAGTTTAGGGCATAGGGTTTAGAGTTTAAGATTTAGGGTGTTAGAGTTAGGAATTTATGTTTTAGATTTTATACTTTAAATATGAAGGGTTGTGTAAATTATTTTTACACAGATTGTGTATCAAAATATAACCTATTCTAGATTACTAAACAAAAAACCCTAAAATCTAAACTATAAATCTTAACCCTAAACTCTAAACTTTAATTCTAAATCCTACGACCTAAACCCCTAAACTCTAAACCCTAAATTTAACAAACTTGTTAGTTTAAACAAACTTATTTTTCAAAGTTTTTTTCTTCCATATGTATATATATAAGGTTAGGATCCACTTACACTATGTAAAACTTAACTAGTTTTACACTAAATTCATGGCCATTAAATGGGTGAAATGGATGGATGATATTAACTCCTTACTTTTTTTTCCAAGTATTAATCTTCTCATATCCTACTCCTAATATCATTCATTCATTTCACTCATCCAATGGTCATGGATTAGTGTAAAACTAGTTGAATTTTACATAGTGTACCTAGATCCCATATATATGGGAAAATACTTTGATACACAAGCTTGTGTCACGAGTTTTTTAATTTTAGGGTTTAGTGATTTAGGTTAGGGTTTAGGGGTTGTAGGGTGTAAAATTCAAGATTTATGATTAGAATTTAGAGTTTAGGGTTTAGGGTTTAGGTTTAGAGTGGTAGGGCTAAGAATTTAGGTTTTAGATTTTATAGTTTACATATGAAGGATTGTGTAACTTTTTTACACAGCTTGTGCATCGAAACATTAACCCTATATATATACATCCTAGAACCCTAAAACCTAAACCTTAAACCCTAAACTTTAAATTCTAACCATAAGCCTTAAATTCTATACCCTACACACTAAACCCTTAAACTCTAACCTAAAACTCTAAACCCTAAAATTAAAAGGCTTGTGTAAACTTTTTATATATATAGATATAATTCTAACCATAAGCCATAAATTCTATACCCAACACACTAAACCCCTAAACTCAAACTTAAAACTCTAAACCCTAAATTTGAAAGGCTTGTGCAAACTTTATATATATATATATATATATATATATATATAGGGTTAATGTTTTGATACACTAGTGTAAAAGAATATTACGCGATCATTCTTTAAAATATAAAACCTAAATTTCTAAACATAACCCTCAAACCCTAAACCTAAACATTAAACCCTAAATCTTAAATTTAAACTCTATAACTTAAATCCATAACCCATAAACCTTAAATATAACAAATTTGTATATTAAAGTTATATATATATATCTATATGAGAAATTTTTTTGATACACAAGTTATGCAAACTTTAGTTTACACAAGTTTGTTAGATTTAGGCTTTATGGTGTTATTTTAGAGTTTAGAGATTAGGGGTTTAAGTTATAGGTTTAAAATTTATGATTCAAGGTTAGAATTTAAAGTTTAGGGTTTAAGAATTCAAATTTTGAAAAAGGGTTTTATAATATTTTTTACACAGCTTGTGTATGATTCAAGAACGTAAAACTCATAGTTTTACGTGTAATTGGATTTCCCGATTCTTAAATCAATTTCGGGGGTCTCAGTGTGACCATCCCAAGAAAATATGAATGGATTTTGAACTCCAAGATTCCAGAACCCACTCTGCAAAACACTGAACTAATCTGATGGAGGAGGGGATCTTGGAACCGTCGATTATTTATTCATTTATTTTTGGATAAACTATACTGGTAGTCACTAAACTTTTAGAGCGCTTTTAATATGATTATCAAAGTTTTAAAACTTTCATTACAGTCACTCAACTTTTAATTCGTTTTCATTAAGGTTACTGTCGCCAACAACCGTTAAAAAACTGCCGTGACATGTTAATTTTAAGGGTAAACTACACTGTGTCACTAAACTTTTAATGCGCTTTCAATATAGTCACCGAACTTTTAAAACTTTCATTACAATCACTCAACTTTTAATTCACGTTCATTACCTTTAAAAAAACTGATGTGACACATTATGTTTAAAAATAAACATTTTCCCACCCTATTTTTTCTCCCCCTCTTATTTTCTTTCATTTTTCTTTCATCTAAACATGTCTATCATGTCTATGTTTTTTTTTCATCCTCCGCTCCCTCCTATCTTTCTCTTCTGTAATCTTATATCCCCTGTGGGATAAAATTGTCCTACTACCTGCACCATTAAGAAACCTTTCAAGGCTATAGTTATTAGAGTTTTTTAGACTGTAACAATCATTTAACCTGATTTTAGTGTTACCAAAAAGATTTCACCCCACCTTAGAGTAACCAAGTTGCTCAAAATTTTCAATTTTTTTTAGAGTATACATGTTCGAGAAATATTCTAACAAGACATGAAAATATAGTCATATAACATCCTCCCAATGCATTAAAAGTGACATGCCAATATTATATATACTCGTATCTAATTTTACTCCCCAGTTTTAAGTACCTTAACCACAAGGATAGTAGCAGAACATATATTTTTTATTTTTGTATCATTTTCCCCTAATTTTCAATTAGTTTTGAAAATTGTTGAAAAAATAGAAGGCAAAAAAGGAGTGGAATGCTATACCCTGCCACCTTATTATTATGTTTGTGAGAAAGACTATTCTCCAAAGAATGAACCAACCTACATCTAACAATACTTAACTTTGCAATAGTAAATCTAATATGAGTTGAAACAACACTTGAAATTGGCTTGCATGTACTTCATAAACTCACTTGGAAACCAGTTGCATGGAAGGACCTCCTTAATCAAATGCTTTGTGCTTCTTAAAATCTTGGTATTAAACATGCTACAATCATTTTGATCACCACTATATGCCCTCTTTTGCTGAATTCATTAGATTCAACATTATCAAGTCCTTCACAATCATTTTGATCATCAATATATGCCCTCTTTTTTTAATGGTGCAGACAATATGACAATTTTACCCCACAAAAGCTATAAGATTACATAGGAGAATGGAAGGAAAGAGAGAAAAAAAGAGGGGAAAAAAGAAAGATAGACATGTTTGGATGGAAAAAAATATGAGGGAAAAATAGGGTGGGAAAACGTTTATTTTTAAACTTAACGTGCCACATCAACTTTTTTTAACGGTAATGAAAGCGAATTAAAAGTTGAGTGATTGTAATGAAAGTTTTAAAAGTTTGGTGACCATATTAAAAGTGCCTTAAAAGTTCAGTGACTAATAGTGTAAATTTCCCTTAAATTTAACATTTCACGTCAATTTCTTTCACGGTAGTTGACGGCAGTAACCGTAATGAAAGCGAATTAAAAGTTGAATGAATGTAATGAAAGTTTTAAAAGTTCGATGACCATATTGAAAGCGTCCTAAAAGTTCAATTACTACCAATATAGTTTACCCTTTTACTTTTTTATTATGGGGTAATAAAAGATTTCCTATTCGGCGTTGGCTACTTGGCTTTGCATGGAATAAAGGTGGTTTGGTAATTTTAAGGCTCGTGGAGATGCCGATATGTTTCCAATCACCAATTCACAATACTAACATCTAATTCCTCACCAAATTAATGTTTAATGTTAAAGTCAACAAGTAATCTGTCAAAGTTAGATGTATAGCTAAGCTAATGGTCAATAAAATAAAAGCCAACCCAACCCTTTGAGCCTTCGTTGATACATTCAAGACAACCGCTGCCTCACCAAAAGCTTCGTAGTGTTGTATCTAACCTTAAAACAACAACTGAAGACAACTCATTGATTTCTATTGAAAGATTATGTATAAATTTGTAAATGAAAAGCATGTCAGATATAAGCATCTTGCAAGGCAAGAGAGCAAGACCTGGCTGACATACCTCGATGAAACAGAATATCGATCACCCCAACAAGCCATAGATGGAAAAATACAAGATGAAACTAGGAAGGAGGAAGAGGAGCTCAAAACAGAAATGAATGTATAAACTGGCCTGCTGCAAGAGGTGGCTATTCATACGTACCCAACACCTTAATAAGATCACCTGCATTCCTCGCCAATCAAGTTTCTTCTCGCAGAAGTTCTGAATCTGTTAATGCATGGATTGCCAGCTATGACTTTAGTTTTGTTCAGCCTGCCTTGTCGAAACCTGTGTGTCTGTTCTTGTTTCATGCTTTCTTTTGCTTCGATGTTTTGATCTGGACGTTCGGGATTTGGTAGTATGCTTCACTATGGGATCTTGAATGCCCATCTCTGGTTTTTCTTTGGCAGGGAGTTCAGGGGGAGCATCTGGCCATGGAGTGCGTTTTGATGGGATGGTGATGTCCAAAGGAGGGTCAATAATCCATCTGCATGACGTACAAACTAATGATTAGATTGCATGGAGAAGAGACCAAGCTGGAGTAATTGATGGGTTGTCTGGCTATAGCATGCAAACCAATACAAGCATACAAAACAACTGAATCCCGTGAAATGTTTAGAATGATGCATGGATCATCATGGAAACATGTTATACATTATATAATACACACACATATGAAACAAACAAACAAAAGATGTAACTTAAACTTTAAGGATATAAATATACTTGCAATCACAATGAACTCCTCAAAGACGCCGTAAGTGATCGTATCAGAAAAGGTCAAAAGTCACTTCTACCTCCTAAGTTGAATGTTGTTAATTGACATCATTCAGTAAACAACTTAACAAATGCAGAGAGTGCTAATATATCAGTCCGCAAGTAGGATAAGTCCAAGAGAGAGCATTCAACCAAATAATCCACAAGAGCAACAAGCATGACAACTCAATAATTACTTACTCATGTTCAACCCACATGGTTGAAAGGAGCAAAATGCATAATGCTTACAACTGATTCCCCAACATTTATTTTTGTTCCTAAACATTGATGAAATTACATGGTTCTTGATGATGATGCAACATATGACTAAGATTTCACTACATGTGAAGTAAAGGGTTCTTATTTTTTTGACATTTGCCGATGCCATTGACACATCATATCTGTCAAATGCATTGACAAATGACTGCAAACCCAATCCACATCTTATGTAATATTATAAGTTTTTTACTCTATGGTCAGTCTGACATCAATTTTATTATATAACCTTGTAGAGTTCATATTCATCAAACCTGAATCAAGTGAAGAAAAGATTACATATTTGGCACAGTTATTAAATTTAATCATTATAGAAGAGCTTATAATGTCATTGACTTTCATTTTAATCATCAGGCAATAACCAAGCACAATACAAAAATATGATGAGAATCAGAAGACAGATTCACCTGGGAGGAAACTTGCTATCAGCGCGAGCTTCAACTCGAAGCCACCAGAGTAAAACTTGACGACCACAGCTTCCAAGTGGCTCCACCACCGAAGGGTCTGTAATCAAACCCAATGGACTCTCAACATCCCCATCCAACATATCGATATCCTTAATCCATTCCGGCTTATCTTCTCCACCTTTCCAAAGTAACCTGGAATTCAAAACAAACCCTGACCACTCCAACTTCCTGGGCAACACAGTCAATCTATCATCAATATTAACAGCACTTTTCCCTGCAAAGGGAATTGTATTAAAAGTATGCCATCCTGCCAACATATTAGATGCATTACACGCGGGACCTTGAATCGGCATTCTAGGATTCTCCTCCTCCTCCTTCCAATCCGACGACTCATCGATATTAGCTGAAGTAGCAAGTATTCCAACCGAAACTGCCCCGAACCATTTCACATTTTGGATCTCATCAAAAAGTTCCATACTATGCATATTACTATCATCCGCAAACATAACAATTCCATCTAGTTTCTTCTCTCTTACAATTCTGCCAGCGAAGTAACACGAAATTGGAGTCAAACATCAATTATAACAAGTATTAACAACCTAATTCCCAAACGCATAATTGCCACCACTTTTTAATTAAATGAATGTTCAATAAACGATTACCTTAAAGCGTGCAGACGCATTTTGGACTCCAATTTATGTCGTTCGTCCCAGGAATTCGGCATCCGTTGATTGAATCCGACGTGGATAGTTTTCAAACCAGATTTCGCAATAAGGGACGCCGTTTCCTTACTGACACCGCCAGCCTCCACCACAATCCAAATCAGATCGTACGGAACCACCATTAGTGAGTGCATCACACCGGTCAAATGCAGCGCTTGGAAAGTCCGTACATACGTCGGAGTGACCACAATAATTGTCCTGGGATCTTTCACACCGAATTGTAACCTCTGCTCCTTTTGAACTCTCTCTAAGATCTGATGCGCCTTCATAACCTCAATCGGGTTAGGATGCGGCCACGGACGGATCCGGATCCCGTGCCGCCCTACAATCACTCGTGAATTCGTCGCCGTCTTGTTCGAAAACGGCAACTGTAAGTTGTTGGTGACGGGGTTGGTGGACAGAACGGAGTGAACATCAAGGGTTTTGTCGAGCTCGGCACCAGAACGAAAGGGCGGCGTGTAGAGGTTGGAGGAAGAAGTGGAGAACAATAAGAAGAAGACCAAGCGAGAAAAACGGAATCCGAGAACTAAGCTGAATAAACAACAGAGACCGTGGAGGATAAGCCAGAAAACAGCTGCGGGCGATTTATAGCCGGCGTCGGATGCTGAATCTAACGGTCCTGATGACCTGAAGCTGTTGCTCCGACGGCTGAGATAGCTTTGGTGCAACGCCGAAAGTTTCATTGTCGCCCCTCTCCCGAAGCTCCTGCCAGAAGTAGTTTATGGAATTATAAGAGGAATTGCTTCTGATTTGGTGAGGAAGGTGTAGACTTAAGCTTGATTAATGGAAGAATTTTATGATTAGCTAAATTAATTTTGGTTTTAGTTAATTAATTTTTCAGTTTTGCTGCTTAATATTTTCTTCATTTCTTTTAAAAGACATAAGCACATGGTTTAGGGAGGGGCCCACCGGCCAAGGTGACAACAAAGCTTATTTTTTCTTAAGTAAACTACGTAAGATATCACTAAACTATTATCATTAACTAATAAATTTATACACTTAAAAATTTAAATTCGAGACTTTTAAATAGAAAGAGAAAGCCTTAACCACAAAATTAATATGCAATTATGTAATATTTTATAATAAATATTATATATGTTAAATTACACTTGAGATTATTTTAAATAAAATAAATAATATTAATATATAAATAATATAAAAATATATCATATATATTAATATATAAATAAAAATAAAAATATTACTACTTTTATATATTATTTATAATATAAATATATTATTTAAAAAAATCCAAAAATATTCATGATTATAATATATTTATATTATAAATAATATAAAAACCATAAAACATAAACTCCAAACCTTAAACTTTAAGATTTAAGTTTATGATTTATGGTTTTTATATATTATTTATAATATAAATATATTACTTTTATGAATATTTTGGGTTATTTTAAAAAAAATAAAAAGTATAAAAGTAATATATTTATATATATATATATTGATATATATGTAAATGATATATGTATATTATTTATATATTAATATTATTTGTAGTATTATTTTTTCATAAAATAATTTAGTTGAACCAAATGAATAAATTTTTATTATTTAAATAAAAATATATTATTTTAAAAAACTCAAAATATTTATAAAATAATATATTTATATTATAAACAATATATAAAAACTCGTAAACCCTAAACCATAATATCTAAATTTTAGGATTTGAGGTTTAGGTTTTGTAGATTTTATATATTATTTGTATGGATATTTTGGTTTTTTAAAACAATATATAAAAATGTAAAAATAATATATTTTATATTAACATATATTGTTATATACGTAAATAATATATTTTTATATTATTTATAGTATTATTTATTTCATAAAATAATTTGAATTAATTTCAAGTGTAGTTTGACATGTATAATATTTGCGGTAAAATATTTCATAATTGCATATTGGTCTACGGTTAAGGCTTACACTTTCTATTTGAAGGTCCTAGGTTTAAACCCTCTCAAGTGCATGTGTTTTATTTTTTTCCAACAAAACGACGCCGTTTTGGCCTAAATTAGGCTTTAAAAGAGCCGCACCAAAACAATGCCGTTTTGAGTTAACGGTTCTATTAAGAGTTAACAACGAAGTGACATAAACGAGTCAGAAAATAAAGTTAAGTGTTAGATTTGAATATTTTTTAAATTTAGTGGTATTTTCGAGTAAGTGGTAATAATTTAGTGACATCTAGTGTAGTTTACCGTTTTTATATTCCACATTAAAAATTTCCACCTATACTAAGCCACGTTTGATTATAAACTTCAAAACTTTAATTATGTCATATTTAGTACATAAATAATACGTGAGAAGAAGTTTGGTTATTGTTTAAGTTATTGCATCTATTTTAAAATAATTTTTCATAATATAAAAAATAATTAAAAAATTTAAATTTTAAGTTATCAAGTGAAGTTAGTTTATTATACTAAAATATGAGGATTGAATAAATAGCACTCCAACCAAATCTAATTATAGGTTTGGTATATATAATCTAGTCTATTTATACTAAAATACGAGGAATAAATTGCACTCCAACCAAACCTAATTAAAGGTTTGGTAAAAAAACATATCATTTTTTTTAAAAAGTATAATTTAGTCTCTCAATTAAAATTTTGTTACAAACATATCACTTTGTCTAAAAATTAAAACATGGTATAACATAATAATAGTTGTATTCTCTAAAACTTATATATTTTATCAATTTGGTTTTAATTCAAAAATAATTCAATAAATTTAGTCCTTCATGTCTAAATTTTTTGACACTACACTATTGACCACTTGCTGAACTCCATGCTATTGTCCATCAACTCGATAATCGTCAAGTGTGATAGATTGATATGGTAATATTTATATTGATTTATCATGATATAATTTAGGATGAGTCTAGAACGGATGACACACACTGTTTAACACCACTAATGCAATATATCGCTGAACATCATTAATTTTTAAATGACTTTTAAATGATTAATAAAAATCTCAAAGGATTCACATGCAATTAATCATATTTTAAAACAAAATAAGAAGAAATTATTTCATGAACCATTCTTACCAACTCATCCATATTCCTACCATATTAAATAAAACCACATCATCTTTATTTTCCACATAATATTTTATTATAAATTAAAATTTACAAATTATATCTTCTTCCTCATACCTCATATATTAATTTTAATACGTTAATGAATAAAATCATTAAAATAAAAAAAACACATAAAAAATTTAACTCACAAATCAAAATAGAAAAAAAAAAATTAACTTTAATTAGTTAAAAACTCCGGACAATAGAGGATATTCTCAAGTTGCTAGTCTATAATCACCCCAAGGCCCCAACAGTAATTCCTAAGCAAACCATGCAGAAGCAGCAAAGCAGGGACGATGTCGGCCCTCACGTAGCGGTCCTAGCCTATCCTTTCGGCACCCACGCTTCTCCCCTCTCACCATCACTTGCCGCTTAGCCTCCGCTGTCCAGGACGCTCTGTTTTTATTCTTCTTTGTTGGAAAAGGCAATTCTTTGGCGACGTCTCAACAAATTTTACCCAACATTAATCCTAGGGTTTTTAACTCATTAAAATTAATTATTTTATTTTTTGTTTCTTTTAATTTGTGGAGTAAATTTTTGAGTTTTTTATTTTATTTTAAAGATTTTATTCATTAACATATTAGAATTAGCACATGAAGTATGAGGGAGAAGATAATGGTTTGTAAATTTTACTTTATAAGAAAATATTTTGTGGAAAATAAAGATAATGTAGTTTTATTTAATTGTGTAGTACTATGGATGAGGGTGGTTCATGGAATAATTTCTTTTAATTTTGTTTTAAAATATAATTAATTACGTGTAGATCATTTGAGACTTTTAATAATAATTTAAAAGTTATTTAAAAATTAATGGTGTTCAGCGGTGTATTGCGTTAGTGATGTTCATCGTTGTGCGTCACCCGTTCTAAAATTTTCCTATAAGTTATCACATACTTGTAAAAAAAATTAGGCTTAAGGGTTCAATAAGCTCTTAAACTTTTACATAAAAATCAATTAAGCTTCTAAACTTTTTTTGCACCCAATTAAGCCCTCAAACTCAAGAAAAAAAAAATCAATTTGGCCCTTTGATCAACGTGACCGTTAACTTTAATATTTCTTTTAAAATTTTCTTGGCATGTGTCACAACAGGATAATGCCACTTGCCATTTCAAGAAAATTTTAAAATTCAATTTTTAAAAAATATATAAAAAACCAAAAAATCTAAAAAAATTAAAAATTCTGAAAAGTTATTTTAAAAATTTAAAAATATTTTTAATTCCTAAATTTATTTAAAAATAATAAATAATAATTTTCAAAAGATTAAAATATTTTAAAAACTAAAAGTATTAAATATTATTATACAATTATAAAAAATAAATTGAACAAAATATAAAACAATAAAAGTTATTTTGGTTTTTAAAATAAATTTTATTGTTTTATATTTTTTCAATTTTTTATAATTTTTTTAATAATATTTATTATTTTAAAATTTTTAAAATATTTAATCTTTTGAAAAATTATTATTTATTATTTTTGAATAAATTTTGAAATTAAAAAAAATTATATATATTTTTTTAAATTTTAAAATTAAAAATTCCTAAAAATGACAAGTGGCATTATTCTATTGCGACATGTGTCAAAAAATTCAATATAAATGTTAAAATTAACGGTCAATATTGGTCAAAGGGCCAAATTATTTTTTCTCTTAAATTTGAGGGCTTAATTAGATGAAAAAAATTTAAGAACTTAATTAATTTTTTGTAAAAGTTTAGAAGCTTATTAAACCCTTAGCCAAAAAAAAAAATCATTGGCTATTAAAAATGGGAATTATTACCAATATATGGGGAATTGAGGTCCGTATGGACTATAGAGTTAGGTAAATGGTCAAATAATTATAGGTGGGCGGTCCTTAAAATATATCAAACGAGTTAGCTTTAGTTACACATAAATAATTTAAAATTTATTAAATAAAAAGAATTCATAAGTTAAATTGTTCTCTAATCATTTTCCTTTAATTTCTGATCTACCAAACAAGGGAAAAGATTGCATTTTCTTTTCATTTCTACTCTGTCATTTGTTGCTCCAAACAAAAAGAATATAATAATGGCACACCAGCAATTCCCCTTTGTTAGTTTATCTGGAATTTTAATTCAACTATTATTGTTTCCTCAATCAAAACTAAACAACTTCGAGTTTTGATTTGAGCATGGGAAAACGAATTTGGGGTTTGAAGGAAGACAGTGAAGTAAGAAAGGGAGAATGAGTTTGGTGTTGAAAGTGGGTGAGTCCCTTTAGAGCCACACTTAGGCTTCTTTTTTGGTTGATGTCCCCCAACGCTCGCTGGGAGCAAACGACCGTTGGTCAAAAGCTGAAAAATCTAATGATCACCAATTAAAACAGATAGGCAAACGCTCGTTGAAAATCAACTGCGTGGTCATTTGGAGTTGTTGTCGCTGGTAAACGCACAACAACTACAACCAAAAGCACACTTTAGTCTATATCACATTCTCCTCTCATTTACTAAAGATCATTTGTTGTTGCACTCACTATTATAAGATTTATATAATTAATATTAAATTTTAGTTTTTGTTATAAAATAGTCTCTGTCGTTAAGCGGGTAACGTGACAATTACAAAATTTTATAATTACACATTTAATCCTTTATATTTACATATTCAATCAATTTAGTCATAATTAAAAAAATTAATAAGTTTAACTCTCATTATCTAGACATTCTTTCAATTTGGTTTTATTATATTAAATATTATTTAGTCCTTATTTAATAAATGTGTTTTATATATTTTAATATATTAAAATTTAGTCCTAATTAAATTATATGAATGAGTTTCAAGAGGGGCATGCAGTCTTAATAGTTCACTCAACAAAGGGTAAAGTACCCAAACGATCACTAAACTATCCCTGAAAAAATAAGGCATAACGTCAAAAATTACCTCCAACGTTTGATTGAATAGTCATTTTGGCCCTCATTATTTTTTGGAGCAATTCAACCCTCAACGTTTCATTCTGGGTCAAAATGACCCATCTGCAGATGAAAATTGTTAGAAAATTGTCAGTAAACAGTTTGATATAACTTGACAAAATGATAAGTCAATAGAAAAAAATATTTTATATTTTATATAATTTTATAAAATTATTTTTGACTGATGTAACATTTTTTCAAGTCAACACATTTGTCTATATGATATTGCCATATCAGCGTGCACTGCCATATAGGTTTGCCCCGTCATTCAAGTCATTTATCGTCAGTTGACTGACAGTTTTCATCCGTAGAGGGGCCATTTTGACCCAAACTTAAACGTTGAGGGTTGAATTACTCCAAAAAAAGAAAAGGGGCCAAAGTGTTACGCCCTGAGTTTGGGCCTAGGTGTTAGTTGGATTGGTTAGACTGTTCGGGAGAATCGAGTTAGGCAATTCGAGTTAGTTTCGGGAATTTAATCTTATAAAATAGTTTTTGGCTAAAATAAAATGTGGAAAAATGCTAGAAAATACTTAATTAATATTTTAAGTATTTTGGTAAATTCAATTTGAAGAAATTAAATCTGATTTTGGGACATTTTAGTCCGGTGACTAAAATGAAAAGTTTTCAAAACTATTTTTGGTGACTAAATCGTAAAAGGGTCAAAACTTAGAATCTTTAAGGAGCTAATTAACAAAAATTTTTGTTAGGATATTTGTTTTGATATAATAATCGAAAAATGTTTTTGGACTAAATTGAAAATATTACAAAAATGATTTTAAGTCCAAACAACTTGAGAAATATGTTTAAAATGGTTTTGAAACGTATTTGACTCGAATCTATGATTTCCAAGTTTAAAATAGTCAAAAACTGGCCCCTGGTACTAATACTTGAACCCCGGTATCGATACTAAGAGGATCGTACCGGTACCTATACCCTCAGTACCGATACGCGCTTTGCAAATGATTTTCCAAAACCATTTTGGGGTACCGATACTGACCTAGCAGTATCGATACCAAGAGGGGAGTACCGATACCCATGTTCAGGTACCGATACCCTCGGTCAAACTTAGGCTCCAACGGCTATTTCCAAATTAGGCCGGTATTGATACCTCAACCCGAGTATCAATACCCTATGCTGTAGAATGGTAGATTTGGTTGGAACTTGATCCCCAACGGCTCCAAATCATCTCCAACGGTCACCAACGACTAGGAACTCATTTGGGAAGATAAAATGACCCTTCAAGCACCTGGAACAACTAATGATCTTCAAGTCAACAACATTATGATGTCAAATTTGTCTTAGAGCTTAAATTTCTAATTTTTGTACAGCCAACACTTGTGAGCTTAATTGTCAATGTATGCTCAAGTGTTTTAGGATTTGGGTGAGTGTATAAAGAGTGCAAACATCTACCTTGTAGAGAGGATTTCATGTTTGCTTTATTTCTTTTGTTTGAGAGGATTCCCAAAGCTTGTGCTGTAAGCTTTGGATGCTAGACTTGGTAACTGAGTCTAGGTTGTAAAGGTTGCCTCCTAAGCCTTGTTAAAAGGAGAAGAAATCTTAGTGGATTTGGGAAATCCTTAGTAGGAAAGCTAATGTAGTGAATGTAGGCTTTGGTTAGAAAGTCGAACCACTCTAAATCTTGTGTCTATTTTTCTTATTTTTTGCTTCCACCACCACCACCCAAAAATCAACCTCTCTACCACTTGGCAAGCAATTCGGTTGAAGGAATTATAGCTCAATAATTGGTATCAGAGCGAGGCTCAATCGAGAGGGATTAATATCCTATTGAGGCGATCCGGTAAGCTCGACCAACAAACAAGTCAATCGGTTTTCATGGCGCTATCCATTGACAAGCCACCCTTCTTCAACGGTGAAAACTATGCTTTTTTGAAGCATAAGATGATGTTCTTCATGAGAGGCAAAGACTATCGTCTTTGGGACATAGTTGAAGATGGATCGTACGTGCTGCCACGAAGTAAGGTGAAATGGACCACGGAAGATCGCAAGAAGATGGAGCTAACTTGCAAGGCCATATACATTCTATTTTGTACATTGGGCCCCGATGAGTATGCAAAGGTCTCTTCTTGTGAGAGTGCCAATGAGTTATGGGACAAGCTTGAAGCAATCTATGAAGGTACAAATGAGGTGAAGGAGATAAAGCTTGGTCTACTCAACCTCGAATATGAAAACTTCAAGATGGACTCATATGAAGACATCAAGAGTATGTTCGACTGGTGTAATCACTCATTTTTATCTGTATTTGTTAATATTGTGACATACTAATATAATAATCAGCTAATATTATTATTGCATGTTTACATATATATATATATATATATGTGTGTACGTGTGATTAGTATATGTAACATAAATGTGTGATTAATGTAAATGCATGAATGGTATTATATTACGTATCGTGTACTTACTAATAAATGTTATGGTGTATGTTGATATTATATGTATGCATTGTTTGTATATGTATAATAGGTATTTAAAATAATAATTATGTGTGATCAAACATATGTTTGCATTATGTATTTGAATGTATGCACGTATATATATGTGTGTGCATGTATTATTATTACCGTTATTATTATTATCATTATTATTATTAGTGTTGGGCCAAATTAAAACAAAATCCAAAAAATATATATTTAAACCCAAATAATTAATAGTCCAGTCCAATATATATATTACAAACCCAAAAAATTAAATACATGGCCCAACCGGCCAAACCCCAAGCCCAAACCTAATTAAAAACCCTAACCCATAACCCTAATAGCTTTTTTTCCTTGCGTAGTCAACCAAGAGCCGTTGGATCTGATCCAGATCCAACGGCCACGATCGAAGGGAGAAGCCTCTTCAGCTGCCGCGTATGGTACACGTGTGGGCCACTCAGCTCCTCACACGCGCGTGACATCCATGCACGAGGCTATCCAATTTCCTAGGTTCCACGTGTCGTCATCTCGGGCTGTCTCGTTATTCCAAGATCTCATCCGAGACATCCGTTCTGCAGGCAATCTCAACCGTTGGATCAAATCTGATCCAACGGCCCTAGATGCTTCTGGCCGAACAGTCACCTCCGCCGCTACCGTCGTACGCTCGCGCCTCACCAGCCCACCAAGCCAGACATGCCAAAATCATCAAAAAGAGACCATGTCAGTACGAAATCGAAAAAACATGTACTTTTATGTATTATTTCTACCAAAAACTAGATCAGAGAGCAGGGATATATATCCAACTCAAAAATTTGTATCAGATGTCAAGAACAACCGGTTTTCAGAAATAAAAAAAAGAAACCAAAAAAGTTCAAGGGTAATCTTTTCTTCTCCTTTCTTTCTCATGCATGCAAAATAAACAAAAAGAAAAGAGTGTTTTACGTTGGTCGTTTCGGTGTCTCACCGGCGAGGAGCCTATTCGGTGAGCTGTTCAAAGGGTTTATTTTTAGGTTCGAAGTATGAAAGGGTCTAGTTTTTTTAGGGTTCGAAACAAAGGGGGTGAGTGTTGTTGTTTTTTTCTCTCTTTGGTGGCCGAAGGCTGTGGTCTAGGACAACTTGAGGTGGCCTCAAGGCCGAGCCTCGCTGGAGACCACCTAAGCATGGTGGCGATGGGGTTTGGGTTCTAAGGGTTTCTGGAAAACAGAGGGGTGTGAGGTTTATTTCTAGAGGTTAAAAAAATGAGAAAAGAAAGAAAGAGGGACTAGGCAAACTGATATATAGGATAATAATAAAAAGAAAATGGTCTAATTGCTTCTTAAATGCTTTCGCGTTTCTGGAATTTTCGTTTTGAGCATGCCCCTTGGTCTAATAGCAAGTCCAGTCCCCTCCCTTTTTGTTTTATTTCAATTTTGCCCATAAATTAAATTGATTCAATTTTTTAAATGGCAAAATCATACACTTAGCCACTCCGCGTTTTTGAATTTTTCATCTTGAGTTTGCTGCATGGTCTTTTTATAGTTTTAGTCCTCTTGAGTTTAGTTCAATTCGTAATCAAGTCCTAAAATGTGTGTTTTTTTCTTTTGTTTCTGTCTTCCGTTTTTCTTTCTATTTCATTTCAGTCCCCTTTCACGTTTTAAATATTCATGTCATTTGCCCTTTTTATTATGTTTTTAGCATATTTATTTTGATCATAATATTGATATATGTTTTTTTATATACCATGTTTATTTATGTTTTTTAGTATGTTGTATCATGCTTTTATGTTATTTAAATTTTAGTTCGGGTTGTATACATATTTTTCTTTATGTGCTAGGTTTTAGTTTTTTTTACATGTTATGTCTACCTATGATTAGCATGTCTATTTTTTCTTTGTGTTTATATATGTGTTATCTTTATCATGTTTATTTATGTATGTTTTTACTCATCACCGTGCTAATGTGCCATAGTTTGAGTTTGTCCATGGTGTATGTATATTTTGTAACATGTTTTACATTCATTTTGCATTTTAGGCTACATGTTAGAAATGGGTGATAAACTTGTTACATGTTAATACCATGATATGTTTATAATATGTATACATGTAATTTGTGTCCAGTGCTAAAGTTTTGGTGTAATGCTGTGGTGATGTGGCTTTATTAGTTTAGTATCATGTTATATTTATGCCATGCATATTTTGTTTTATTTTATTTTATTTATGTGTTAATTTAATTTTGGAAGCATGTTTTTCTTTTCTTTTTTCCATGTTTTTTTGTTTATGCTTTTATTATTGTGATACATTATGTTCGTGCTTTTTATCATTTTTGTTTAATATCGTGATATTCATGTTTTTCTTATTATGTTTTTTTATATACCATGTCAATATGAATGTATGTTGGAAAATGTTTGTTAAGATTGCATAAACGTAATATTAATTGTCAATGCGGTGCCCTTTTATTATAGCGTAAACGTGGCCAGTATCAAACACATTGATAGTGGTCTATCAGTTTACTCTCGAATAATGGGGCCCTTAAAATTTACTCGCATCTATAACCAAATTTTAATTTAATCGTCACTTTAATCCGAAAAGTCTAATATTAATAAAGCGGTAATTATTAAAGTACCAATTTTGGGCGGCGTGGGGGGTGCTAATCCTTCCCCATCCGTAACCGACTCCCGAACCCAACATTTCAAAATCTCTAGTTTTATGGTGCCCGGCCTACCTTAGTGGTTGGTGGCGACTCCATTTTTAAAATAAAACACAATTTTTCTAAAACCCCACGGAATACATTTTTAAATACCTGAAAAACCCCAAACACAGTAAAATGTCATTTTTAGCGAAAAAGGGATATCGCTACAAATGGCGACTCCGCCGGGGACATTTTTTTTGTTTTTTAAAAACAAAAGAGAGTCAAGCTTTTTAAATAATTACCGCTTTATTAATATCAAAAATTTTGGATTAACGTAAATATTAAATTAACATTCGGTTATAATTGCGCGTTTATTTTAACACATTTAAAATTTGGCATATAAACCCGTCCTTTTTAAGTGGGGGGAAAAATCAGTGCTTTCGTGAGGATATCGTTCGTCTGTATGGGCCTAGCAAATTACCTTCGGGGCTCGAGTACCTTATGCTTTCGTGAGGATACCGTTCCTTCATAGGGGTATAAGCGAATGGGTCCCCCTGAATTAAACTCGGTTGAAAGGAGCCTATAATTAGTGATGATCGGAGGCCTTGCTACCCTTAGTAGGGGACAACAAGGACAATTCGGGTACGTCCTAACACCAACACTGCATGTAGAGAACATATAAAAACCCACCCTTTTAGAGCCATGCGGATAACCTAGGTGTTTTAGACGGGATATAAATAGGGTTGTTTTGTTTGTTTATCGTATTTAATTTGCCTTTTTATTTATGTATTTATTTTATCCGGTACTGACTCGTTTTCTTTTTTGTTTTGCTTTTTTGCATATATCATTGCATTTGCATTACATAAAGGTACTGGATCAAGTGGTTTGCCCGATCAGAAAATCTTTCATCATAGAAAAAAGGTATCTTAAGAAGGACAAACTCAACCCAGCCGTCAGATACTGGTCAGAAGTCAATCAGAGGACCCAAGGTAATAGTTTGCCGAGTGAGCGCATAGTGTCAGGGTATACTTACGTGAGCCTCAAACAGAATGACCTATGGTAACTTAAAAGGATATGGGAATGATGGGATCGAAGACTACAAGGCTCATTCTGTGATAGTTATGGTGACATAGCTCAGTTGATGTATGTCCGAGTCAACCAGCCTTTACTCCGAGCTATCTTTCAGTTCTGGAATCCTACTTTTTGCTGCTTTACTTTCAACGGTCAAGATATGATGCCTACGATAGAGGAATACACAGTCATACTTAATCAGAAGAATGTCCAGAAAGATTGGATCTATTCAAAGCCACCGAGGAACCAGAATTACCCTTCGAAGCTCAAAACTTTTGCCGGGATGAGTGAAGATTGGGTTAATGGCCTGATTCAAGTTCAAGGAGACAACCTAGCCGTTGCATGGGAGAGTATCTGAGATATCATACCCGTGCACCCAAATGAGGGGAAGAAGATGGACCTATTCGCCTTAGGAATATATGGTTTGGTCATCTTTCCGAGGGTTCTTGGAAACATCGATGTAGCCATCCTAGATCTATTTGAGCGTATGGAGTGGAAGGCAAATCCAGTACCGACAGTCTTGACTGAAACATTCATTTCTTTGAATGCAAGTCAGAAGCGCGAAGAGGGACGTTTCAGAGGGTGTGCACAGTTACTACAGGTTTGGATCCAGAGCTATATCTGGAAGACACCAACGAGGGTTTTACCAGGAATATCATTTCGAGACTTTTCGCCTTTGCGAGAGTACTTAGCGAAGGAATGGCAAGAAGACTTGAAGAAGGAGAAATAGACCCGGATCTTTAAGAATATTCAAGACGATGACATAGTATGAAGAGTTCCTTGGCTCGGCAGGGTTAGCCACTTCCTATACAGATGCGGCGATTATGACTGGCTGATGATGTTAGGGCTATATGGTGGAATTGCTTGTGCTCTGCTTTTGGTGTCCCGACAATTTGTTCCCGTCACCGCCGGTCTGAGTCGGAGTGAGTTCCCTTTCAAGGGCGAGTTCAGGACGAAGGTTCAAACCATCATGAGAGCTTGTGATCACTGTTATCGGATAAGGGTAGAAGGAGATACCGAGCCCATGATCACCCCAGATTACGATCTTTAGAGGCGCCTGAGGATTAATGACAATATTTTAGAACCCGACCAAGGACCAACCATGTCACTTGAGGAACATATGAGGATAGTACCGTCCGAGGCTGACATTTTGCGAAATGAACTCGAGGAGGTTAAAAAGAAGATGGAGGCTTTACAGACACATCATATGGATGAACTCTACAAGGAAAGTTTAGATGTCGACGAACGAGATGGGACCATTAGGCAGTTGAATAAGCTAAATGCAGAACTGAGTGAGAAGAATGCTCTTTATCAGAAAGATACTCTCCAGCTTCAAGCAAATGTGCAGAATGCCAGCCGAAGCCAATTCCTAGCCGTGGAGAAGGAAAGGATGAATGGTATGTGTCTAGTCGAAAAAGAACGAGAGAAGGGCAAGCGAGCAATCGAGAAAGAGACTGAAAGCTACAAGTTAGCCATCGAGAGTGAAAGACGATCTTTTAGGGACGCCATTAACCAAGAGAAAAAAAGAGCTAGGCAAGAGATCGACAAAGGCAAGCAAGCAATTATCCACAAAAGAGAGAACATTGCCGTCTGGAAGAGGAAATCCATGAAGAGCAGGAATAGACTACTAGAGATACAGAACTTGTACAACTACACCATTCAAAGTCTGAATCAGAGCCAAGATCAGAATGCCAAGTTAGAAGGGAGATTGACAGAGTTGGAACAATCCTTTCAGACTTATCATCGGAGGAATGGCTTCATCGAACTACAAGAAAGGGAACGTGAAATTTGTATGCTACGAGCCTGTAATTAAGTCACTCGAGGCAACCGTTCAGGATTATAGAGGGAGGATAGGGTATTCGAAGAAGCTACAGCAGGTGGAGAAGATTATTGGCGGCGAAGACTTCGTGATGTCTCTTAGATGATTCAAGACAAAGGCCAGTATTACGTGACCCTGATGGTGGACATACAACGAGTTGCGAGACATGTCAACGATTTAGCCATAGAAGCCGAAGTTCTTCGACCTTTCATAACCTCAGACATGCAAGAAGTGCCTAGGTTCATCAAGCTGCTCAGGGCTATCGAGAAGTTAGGAGATAAAGCTAGCGCTTATCTGTAGAGCTCTACTCTAATATTTTGTAATCTGGACCCTTTAATTCCTATGAAAATAGTTCAAAAGGGTGATTACCAGCGGAATCAGTGCCTTTATTTGCATACATTTTTGCATTGCATCATGGCATTTGCATAATTATACATTGCATTTATCTATTTTTGCAATCATATTGTTAGTGTAAATATTGTGGCAGTGAAATTAAAAGATAAGCCACAACCATTTCCCATCCATACTTTACTCGGTTCCAAAGCAAATTGATGGAGGACAGAATAGTTTGGAAAAGGGGCAGAAAAATTTGGAAGCGCGTTTCGATGAAGCCAAAAAGAGCCTCAGCGATCAGATCACTCAATCACAAGCTGCGATAGTATCCAACATAACTGCATTGTTGGCAAAAAGCCTTGGGAAAGAAAAGGTTACAGACAAAGTCACCTAGGAGCCTGAAGGTATCACACCTTACAGCAAGGTTCAATCGAAGACGTCAAGTCTGGCAAAAAGAGTATGCATTGACCCTGTTGGGGTATCTGCTAGTCTCTAGGTAGAGGCATCCGAAAGCCAACCTATTGATACAGAGGCCTTCTACGAAGAAGAGGTGCCAGACCTGAATTTGGTCGAGAAAATTAAAACGGAAGTGGAAAAGAAGTGGGAGGAAAGGTCTCGTCTCATAGAAGAAAAATTCAGAGCACTGCAAACCATAGATGAACCGAGAAATGAGGCTAGTAATTTGAGCCTAGTATCCGACCTTGTTTTACCACTGAAATTCAAGACTCCGGAGTTTGACAAGTATGATGGGACTTTATGTCCTTCCGCACATGTGACCATGTATTGCCGAAAGATGATAGCCTTCATCAAGGATGAAAAGCTTTTAATCTATTATTTCCAGGATAGTCTAACTGGGGCGGCAACCCGGTGGTACACCCAGTTAAGCTGGGTAAATATCAAGTCCTACAAGGATCCTTCGAAGGCGTTCATTGAGCAGTACAAATATGTGACAGATATGACCCCTAGCAGGATCATGTTAGAAAACATGGGACAGAAGTATAACGAGAGTATGCGACAGTACGCCCAGAGGTGGCGGGAGGTGGCCGCGTAGATACAGCCACTAATTTTTGAGCACGAGATAACGCCTCTATTCGTGAACACTCTAAAGCGGACATTATTCAACCACCTCATCAATAATACAACTCAGAGTTTTACCGATTTGATCAGGACTGGGCAGTCTCTCGAATTGGCAATCAAAAGTGGCAGGATTGACAACGGGGATAACTCTCGAAAGTACAATAAGAAGAATGAGGTAAATACTATGAGTACTTACAATGCCCAAAGAACTTTACGGTCTCTCAGCCGCAAGCATCAACGGGGAAGGCTCAGAACCCTAACCAAAGAGAAGAGAGAGCTTCGAGAAAGGAAAAGGAGAAAGCAACCTTTACTCCGTTACCAATTTCATACTCCGAGCTTTATTCTCAGTTGCACAAAGCTGATTTGGTTCGCCCATACTATGTTTCCCCATTCAAACCTCCGTTTCCATCATGGTATGATCCTAATGCACATTGCGATTATCATGGCGGTGCTCCTGGTCACCCCACAGAAAATTGCCTCGCATTTAAGAAACTCGTACAGAGTTTGATCAATTTTGGGTATTAAAGTTCGAGGAACCGAACGTGGCCGCTAATTCTTTACCTAATTACGGGAACCGCAGAGTGAATACTATTGAGGAGTACTCTACTAGGAAGGCTAAAGAGGATGTGTTAGCAATTAAGTATCCCTTACGGTGGGTTTTCCAACAATTATTCATGGTCCGCTTGATCGACAAGGGCATGGTAGTGGTGCAGAAGGGGTGTATAGCTTATTGCGAGTTCCACCAGGATGAAGGACATGACATCCAACAATGTGAAGAATTCATGAGATTGATTCAACAGCTGATGGAAAGTAAAAAGATATAGTTCTTTGAGGAGGTTGCAGAAAAGGTAGGGGTTAGATGTATGTGCGTCAGATAGCCTCAACATCAAGTATGGAATAGATAGACCCTTTGTCATTTCTTCCAGATCAGAGGAAGCAAGTTCTTACCAATGAGAAGCTATAAAGGTGGCTCCCAAAATCATCATCTCAACACCAGCCCCGTTCCTATTCAAAGGCATGCGGTGAACCCCTTGGAATTATGCAGCCAACGTAACCATACTAGAGAAGTCAAAGCCTGGTGAGGAGAAAGAACAAATGATAAAAGAATAGCCGACTCAAGAAGATGAACAGACAAAGAAAGATGAAGGTGTCATCGTAGTAGGCCAATTCACGAGGAGCGGTAGGTGCTATTCTTCGAAAACTTTGAAGTCTGCTGAAGCCACAAAGGATAAGGGAGAAGGTAAACCAACTGGTCCTGCACATATATTTGGAGATGATTCCCCTCCAAAGATTAATGATTCGGTAACTGAGACTCAGGCACAAGAATTTCTAAAGTTCTTGAGGCACAGTGAGTACAATGTAGTGGAGTAGCTGCGAAAGCAACCAACAAGTATTATGGTGTTGGAGCTGCTTTTGAGTTCTAAAAAACATCGTGAGGCATTGTTAAAGGTGCTGAATCAAACATTTGTACCCGATGACATTTCTATATCTAAGCTGGACAGAATAGTGGGGCATATCACCGCATACAACCATATCACATTTAGCGATGATGAGGAGGTATGGGGTCCACCAAAGCTCTAAATATCACTACCCACTACAAAGGGTATGTGTTGCCAGAAGTATTGATTGATAATGGGTCAGCATTAAACGTACTACCGATGGTGACTCTGCAAAGACTACCGGTAGATGATTCTCACATGAAACCTTGTCATAACTCAATAAGAGCCTTTGACGGTACTCAAAGGGTAGCACTGGGAAAAATTGAGGTACCTTTGTTGATCGGGTCGACAGAGTACACAATTGACTTCGTAGTGATGGACATAAAGCCAACCTACAGTTGCTTATTGGGAAGGCCATGGATCCACTCTGCAGGAGCCGTCCCCTCATCACTCTATCAAAAATTGAAATTTGTGATCGGAGGCAAATTGGTCACTGTGGAGGCTGAGCAAGAGATCATCGCTTCGGTAACATGAGATGCCCCCTACATCCCGAACGAAGAAGATGCCGCAGAATGTTCTTTCTGAGCATTAGAGATTGTAAATGCTACATTTGTTGTGGAAGGTAATAGGATCCCTTTCCCCAGGTTATCTAACTCCACCAAGATGACCGTTTCTGAAACTTTGCGCGATGAGCCAAAGCAAGAAGAGGGCTGGGAAGAAGATTACAAGGAAGCCTACGACCCAAGAGCGTCATCACCAAGAAAGATCATTTTAGGCTTAGCTACAAACCAAGTGTTCAGCAAAGGAGATAGGAGTATAGGAGAAAAGAAGAACAAAGAAGGGCTAGACTCAAGGGAGAAGACATTTCATAGAGACCGATGGCTTTCCCCCATGTAAAGGATATTTTTATCTTTGGAGGAATCGACCGTACAGGACAGAAAGTAGAGGAAGCAATTCGAGAAAATGACACACTTAACCAGAATGAGATGTTCAGTGAATCTCTTGAAGGGGTGTCCATCAACATGATAGCTGAAGATGAAAATGGCAGCAATATGTTGACCAGTATTCGCCCTTACCGTCCTGGGGAAACACTCGATAACTGGAGCTACATTGATCTACCTATAGTCTTTAGGGCCAGATCATAGTAATGCTCCGAATTAATCCTTTTGTTTTTGCCCATAAGCAATGGGGATCTTTTGTATAGGGCACCTATGTTAACTTTTTGTTTGCAATGAAAGAATATCTTCCTCATTTTCTCAAATGGAAAACATTTCATTTACTCCATTCATTCATTTCTTGTTCATATTCATTCACTTCATTTAAAATCATTCTCTTCCCAATACATTCGTTCTCATTTCATGCAGGGTCCCCATAATTAACTGTATGAATGATTCTGAATCCAATTCCGTGGTAGATTTCGAACACCCTGATATGTCGACAGAAATTGAAAAAGGGATGACGAAGCAGAATGCGAGGTCCCTGAGGAGTTTGTAAGTATGATGGCCAACGAAGAAAGGAAAATCATGCCCCACCAAGAAGAAACCAAAATTGTGAACTTGAAAACCGATAAGGAGAGAAAAGAAGTAAAAATCAGGACTACATTTTCCTCAAAAACCAGGCGCAAATTGATAGCCCTGCTTCATGAGTTCAAGGATGTCTTTGCTTGGACTTATCAAGATATGCCGGGTTGAACACAGACAAAGTGATGCACAAGCTGCCAACAAGGCCAGAATGCAAACCGGTCCAGCAAAAGCTCCGAAGAATAAGGACTGACATGCTATTAAAGATCAGAGAAGAGGTGAAAAAGCAGTTTGATGTTGGTTTTCTGGAAGTTTCCAAATACCCTGAGTGGGTTGCAAACATTTTACCGGTGCCAAAGAAGGATGGGAAGGTCCGCATGTGTGTAGATTACATGGATCTCAATCGAGCAAGCCCTAAAGACAACTTCCCTTTGCCACATATTGACATGTTGGTTGATAATACCGCAGGACATTCATGGTTCTTATTCATGGATGGTTTCTCAGGATACAACCAGATAAAGATAGACCCAGAAGACATGGAGAGGACCACATTTGTAACTATGTGGGCCACGTTTTGTTACAAGGTAATACATTTCGGACTCAAGAACGCAGGGGCGACTTATCAAAGAGCAATGGTGACTTTTTTCTATGATATGATGCACAAAGAGATAGAAGTATACATGGATGATATGATCACTAAGTCCCGAACCGAGGAAGAGCACATTCGAAATCTGAGAAAGCTATTTCAAAGACTACGAAAATACCAGCTGAAGCTCAACCCGGCTAAATGCACCTTCGTGGTCACATCTAAAAAACTCTTGGGGTTTGTAGTGAGCAGGAAGGGGATTGAGATCGATCCAGAAAAAAGTAAAGGCTATCCAGGACCTTTCACCGCCTAAAACTCAAAAAGAAGTTCGAGGTTTCCTGGGAAGGTTAAACTATATCTCCCGTTTCATCTCTCAATTAACAGATAAATGCAACCATGTCTTTAGACTACTTATAAAGAATAACCCGGGGGTCTGGGATGAAGAATGTCAAGAGGCTCTAAAGAAGATTAAGAAGTACTTGACGAATACTTCAATTTTAGTCGCACCGGTACCAAGCAAGCCTTTAATCCTTTACTTGACAGTTTTTGAAAACTCGATGGGTTGCGTGTTGGGGCAGCATGATGAGCCTGGGAAGAAGGAAAGAGCCATCTACTACCTAAGCAAGAAGTTCACTGATTGCGAAGCACGGTACCCACCATTTCAGAAACTATGATATGCTTTGGTTTGGACCACCAAAAGGCTTAGACAATACATGTTATATCATACCACCTGGTTGATATCCAAATTGGACCCCTTGAAGTTTCTAATGGAAGCACCAGCATTAACGAGGAGGATGGCCCGCTGGCAAATGCTGTTATCTGAGTTCGACATTATATATGTGAGCTAGAAAGCTATGAAAGGAAGCGCTATAGCGGATTTCTTAGCCGGCCGTGCTTTAGATGATTATGAGTCGTTGAACTTCAATTTCCCAGAAGAGGACTTGATGTGCATCACAACTGGGGAAGACGTTGTCTTAGATGACCGCTCATGGAAGCTTTACTTTGATGGAGCCTCTAATGCCCTTGGCCACGGAATAAGAGTCATGCTAATTTCTCCAGAGGACGTCTCCTATCTTTTCACCAGCAGGCTGGAATTCTTTTGCACAAACAACATTGCTGAATACGAAGCCTGTGTCATGGGACTGAATGCAGCCATTGAAAGAAAGATCAAAGAACTTCGAGTATTCAGAGATTCATCCTTAGTGATCTATCAGCTATGGGGATAATGGGAAACTAGAGACCCGAAACTGGTAAAATACTACGAGTTGATCCAAGAGCTCATTAAAGAATTTGAAAAGGTCAGTTTCACCTACCTTCCTAGAGAAGACAACCAGATGCCTTGGCAACCCTGGCCTCTATGTTCAAAGCAAACACGAAAGCAGAAATGAAGCCAATCGAGATGCAAACTTTTGAGAAGCCTGCTCACTGTTATAATGTGCAAGAAGAAATAGATGGTAACCCTTGGTATTACGATATCTTGCAATATATCAAGTATCGAACATATCCCGAAAGGGTAAATAAAAATGACCAAAAAATACTCAGAAAGATGGCGACATGATACGTTTTGGATGAAGAGGTTCTGTACAAAAGAAGCCATGACTAGACATTGTTGAGATGTGTAGATACCCGAGAGGCGAAAGAAATTTTGGCAGAAGTGCATGATGGTTTCTGTGGAACATACGCCAATGGTCTGTCAATAGCCTAAAAAATTATGAGATATTGCTATTTCTGGTCGAGTATAGAGGAAAACTGCATCGATTACGCCAGAAAATGTCATAAGAGCCAGATATATGCTGACAAGATCCATGCTCCTCCTTTACCTTTACACACCATGAACTCGCCTTGGCCGTCCGCAGCATGGGGCATAGATGTCATTGGACAGATTCATCTGAAGGCTTCCAACGGCCACCGTTTTATTTTGGTTGCCATTGATTACTTCACTAAATGGGTGGAGGTAGCATCTTATGCCAATATCACAAGGACAACGATCTGCAAGTTCTTGAAGAATGAGATCATTTGCCGATATGGGTTGCCAGAAAAAATTATCACCGACAACACTTCCAACCTGAATAGCAAATTGATGACTAAGGTGTGCAACCAATTTAAAATAACACTCAATAATTCCATAACCTACCTTCCTAAAATGAATGAGGCAGTAGAAGCGGCAAACAAGAATGTAAAAAAAATCATTGCAAAGACAATGGACACCTACAAAGATTGGCATGAGAAGCTGCCATTTGCTCTGTTCGCCTATCGGACATCTGTTCTCACATCAACTGGGGCAACGCCCTTTTCTCTAGTATACTGCGCAGAGGCGGTACTACCCATTGAGGTTGAGATTCTGTCACTCCGGGTTCTGAATGAAGTAAAACTGGATGAATCAGTGTGGGTGCAAACTAGGCTCGACTAGTTAAATCTCATTGAGGGAAAGAGGTTGAAGGCTATCTGCCATGGTCAAATGTACCAAAAACGAATGATGCGGCCATATGATAAGAAAGTGCGCCCGAGAGAATTCTGAGAGGGAGATCTGGTGCTTAAGAAGATCCTCCCAATTTAGAAAGATTTCTGGGGGAAGTGGATACTTAACTGAAAGGGCCATGTGTTGCCAAGAAACCTTTTTGGGAGGGGCATTGATTTTAACTGAAATGGATGAAGAAGAATTGAAAAATCCCATGAATTTTGATTCAGTTAAGAAGTATTATGTTTGAAAAAAGAGCGAGAGAGAAGAAAAAAATAAAAAAATGAAAATGAAAAATGAGACGAAAACCCAAAAGGGTGCCTTAGGTTAAAAAATGGGGAGAGCTCGAAGCGAAAACTCGAAAATGGACATCTTGAAGCAAATGAATGATCTGAGTTGAAAACCCATTAAGGGTGACTCAGATAAATTTTGAGATCGGACCTCCGGCAAGTAGAACTATCCTCACGGGTACCAGAAGAATGAGCTCTAGGTAACGATTCTACTTTGGTTGATGGGGTCACACATCATTCATACAGTGGATATTTGGGATTTTTCATTTCATGTTTTGCTTTCCTTTTTCCTCATGTCTTCCATGACTTTTCTAAAACTGTTCCAAGTCCTTAATGTCAATAAGATCACATTTTTGTGCCTTCCATTCCTCGTATTCTCATTGTTTTCATAAGCATCATGCAAACAGGTTAATATAGACTTATGATAAACAAAAGATTTCTGAGCATTGTTAGGATATAACCCTGCGAATGTAGGTGATTAGAAGACAGAATTAACTTTGACCTCAAGCTTTCTACATAATGTATGTCGAGGCACAATGGGGGGAGACTTCAAACATCAGAATAAGATAACCAACGTTATGCACCATTCATACTTATCTGAGAAAATATTCAAGACAACAACATCAATCTCCCAGGTGAAAACCCGTAAGGGCTCCTAAAAAAACTCTCTAAAGTAAAAACTCGAAAGGGCACTTTAGAATTTAAAGCCAGAAACTCAAAAAGGGAGGTTGAAATGGTTGAACCTAGCAGTGAGATATGATACCATCACCAGAAAAAGAAAATGAGGAAAAAACAAGTAGAGGGTCGAGAATGACTGACTGCGGAAGCAGATGCATCGAGATATTAACACTCATGCATCATATATAGTTAGACATCCCTAGGATTAGGAGCATGATAACTCATTTATCATAACATTTTGTCTATTTTAAATAGGTACTTACAGATTACCGATGACTTTGATCTGGGACTTCGTTCTGAAGATATGAATTTATTTGAAGAAAGATTTTGGCAGCTTTAGTAGTGTGAGTCCAGAAAGATCAGTAGCCAATTTGGCGTGAATCCCTCATTCGAAGATAAATGTTCTATATATGAAGGGCCTACATTTTCGGACCCTCGCAGTGAAAGGTTCTATATAGGAAGAACCCGTAACTCTGGGATTTCAGAAGCTAAAAGTTCTATATAGGAAGGACTTGCGGCTCTAGGGTTTGAAGACTAACAGTTCTATATAGGAAGAACTCACAGTCAGAAGAATCCATCTATGACGCAGAAGGTTTTATATAGGACAAACCCGCCGCGTTGAAGGTGAAAAGTTCTATATAGGAAGGACTCCAAGCTTCACCGTCTCAGAGTGAAAAGTTCTATATAGGAGGGACTCGTAGCTCTAGGCTTCAAAGTGAAAGGTTCTATATAGGAAGAACCCTAACTCCATGATTTCAAGGTAAAAAGTTCTATATAGGAAGAACTTTTGTGTCCGAAGAATCCACTTGAGAAAGCGAAAGGTTCTATATAGGAAGAGCCTGTAGCTCCAAGATCGGAAGGTGAAGTAGTTCTATACAGAAAGAACTTACAAGCCTGAAGATTCGGCCGAGGAAAAAATGGAAAGTTCTAGAAGAACACGTGATTCCAAAGCTAGAAAAAAGGGAAGTTCGATAAAAATGAGTGCTTATGATCTTTGCTTTGTTCTTGTTCTACAAGAACAAGCAAAGAGGGGCAACTGTAATCACTCATTTTTATCTGTATTTGTTAATATTGTGACATACTAATATAATAATCAGCTAATATTATTATTGCATGTTTATATATATATATGTGTGTGTGTGTGTGTGTGTGTGTGTGTGCGTGTGTGTGTGTACGTGTGATTAGTATATGTAACATATATGTGTGAGTAATGTAAATGCATGAATAGTATTATATTACGTATCGTGTACTTACTAATAAGTGTTGTGGTGTATGTTGATATTATATGTATGCATTATTTGTATATGTACAATAGGTATTTAAAATAATAATTATGTGTGATCAAATATATGTTTGCATTATGTATTTGAATGTATGTGTATGCACGTATATATATGTGTGTACATGTATTATTATTTTTATTACCGTTATTATTATTAGTATTATTATTATTATTAGTGTTGGGCCAAATTAAAATAAAATCCAAAAAAATATATATTTAAACCCAAATAGTTAACAGTCCAGTCCAACATATATATTACAAACCCAAAAAATTAAATACATGGCCCAACCGGCCAAACCCCAAGCCCAAACCTAATTAAAAACCCTAACTCATAACCCTAATGGCTTTTTTTCCTTACGTAGTTAACCAAGAGCTGTTGGATCTGATCCAGACCCAAAGGCCACGATCGAAGGGAGAAGCCTCCTCAACTGCCGCGTGTAGTACACGCGTGGACCACTCAGCTCCTCACGCACGCATGACATCCACGCACGAGGCTATCTGATTTCCCAAGTGCCACGTGGCGTCATCTAGGGCTGCCTCGTTGTTCCAAGATCTCATCCGAGCCATCCGTTCTATTGGAAATCTCAGCCGTCAGATCAAATCTGATCCAACGGCCATTGATGCTTCTGGCTGAACGGTCACCTCCGCTGCTGCCGCCGTACGCTCGCGCCTCACCAGCCCACCAAGCCAGACATGCCAAAATCATCAAAAAGAGACTATGTCAATACAAAATCGAAAAAACATGTACTTTTATGTATTATTTCTACCAAAAACTAGATCAGAGAGTAGAGATATATATCCAACTCAAAAATTTGTATCAGATATCAAGAACAACCGGTTTCCAGAAATAAAAAAAAGAAACCAGAAAAGTTCAAGGGTAATATTTTCTTCTCCTTTCTTTCTCATGCATGCAAAATAAACAAAAAGAAAAGAGTGTTTTACCTTGGTTGTTTCGGTGTCTCACCAGCGAGGAGCCTCTTCGGTAAGCCGTTCAAAGGGGTTTTTTTTTAGGTTTGAAGTAGGAGAGGGTCTAGTTTTTTCGGGTTCGAAACAAAAGGGTGAGGGTTGTTATTTTTTTTCTCTTCGGTGGCCGGAGGCTGTGATCTAGGACGGCTTGAGGTGGCCTCAAGGTCGAGCCTCGCGGGAGACCACCTAAGCACGGAGGAGATGGGGTTTGGATTCTAAGGTTTTCTAGAAAACAGATGGGTGAGAGGTTATTTCTAGAGGTTAAAAAAAAGAGAAAAAAAGAAAGAGGGACCGGGTAAACTAATTTATAGGCTAATAATAAAAAGAAAATGATCTAATTGCTTCTTAAATCCTCCCGTGTTTATGGAATTTTCGTTTTGAGCATGCCCCTTGGTCTAATAGCAAGTCCAGTCCCCATCCATTTTTGTTTTATTTCAATTTCGCCCTTAAATTAAATTGATTCAGTTTTTTAAATGGCAAAATCATACACTTAGCCACTCCGTTTTTTTGAATTTTTTATCTTGAGTTTGCCGCATGGTCTTTTTACAGTTTTAGTCCTCTTGAGTTTAGTTCGATTCGTAATCAAGTCCTAAAATGTGTGTTTTTTTCTTTTGTTTCTGTCTTCCATTTTCCTTTCTATTTCATTTCAGTCCCCTTTCATGTTTTAAATATTCATGTCATTTGCCATTTTTATTATGTTTTTAGCATATTTATTTTGATCATAATATTCATATATGTTTTTATATACCATGCTTATTTATGTTTTTTAGTATGTTGTATCATGCTTTTATGTTATTTAAATTTTAGTTCGGGTTGTATACATATTTTTCTTTATGTGCTATTTTTTAGTTTTTTTTACATGTTATGTCTACCTATGATTAGCATGTCTATTTTGTTCTTTGTGTTTATATATGTGTTATCTTTATCATGTTTATTTATGTATGTTTTTACTCATCACCGTGCTAATGTGTCATAGTTTGAGTTTGTCCATGGTGTATGTATATTTTGTAACATGTTTTACATTCATTTTGCATTTTAGGCTACATGTTAGAAATGGGTGATAAACTTGTTACATGTTAATACCATGATATGTTTATAATATGCATACATGTAATTTGTGTCAAGTGCTAAAGTTTTGGTGTAATGTTGTGGTGATGTGGCTTTATTAGTTTAGTATCATGTTATATCTATGCCATGCATATTTTTATGTTATTTATGTGTTAATTTAATTTTGGAGCATGTTTTTCTTCTTTTCCATGTTTTTTTTGTTTATGCTTTTATTATTGTGATATATTATGTTCATGCTTTTTATCTTTTTTGTTTAATATCGTGATATTCATGTTTTTCTTATTATGTTTTTTTTATATACCATGTCAATATGAATGTATGTTGGAAAATGTTTGTTAAGATTGCATAAACGTAATATTAATTGTCAATGCGGTGCCCTTTTATTCGAGCGTAAACGTGTCCAGTGTTGCGCGTAATAAGTGCTCCGCAATTGTGCAAGTGTACACGTCGCAAGTTATAGTATAAAAGATATCGTCTCCACAGGGATTGGTGCCACTTCAAGAATCTAGTCTCTTGCACTATAAAAGTAAAAACACAAATAGAAGATTATAGGAGTTTTAACTAATAACTAATCTAGAAAGTAAATAAGTAAAAAAATAGAAGAGATCAAATGAGAGAGATAGGCCAGGTTATCGTGAGTTGAGGTGTGATAGCCGATTGGATCGTCTTGGTAAAAGAGTGCAAGGGCAACTCAGTCGATGGTTGCTTGGGCGACTAGTTGGGAAACTACTTGGGCGTCTGGGCAGCAACTTCAAGGTTCGGCAGAGCGTTCTTCAATGGTTTCTTCTTATCCCTAAGTCGAAACTCTAGCTACTTGTGCATGCCTTGATAATACATCCCTACGTGAATCAATGGTGAACAACAACCAATCTTGCGCTCCTCTTAGCCTTTGAAATCCTTAACTTATTCCTAAGCCGGATTAATCTTCACCATCAATAGATTGAATAAAGATCATATTCATTCGTTTCTTGAATCTAACTCTCCCGATATTCGATAAATAGATGAAGTTACGAGATCCTCTCCCAATTCACTCGCAAACAAGAATAAAAACCAAGAATGAATAAACCTTGAATAGAAAAGTGCAAACTCTTATTACCTAAACAAAATCCAATAGTTTCTCACAACCACAAAACACAATAACCATAGCCAAATAGATTTAGTTCATGGCTAGGTTCTAAAGAAACACAAGATAAAGAATCCCTAGCATGAACCTAATTGAACAAGAAAGAAAAAGATGAAGGATGGATGAAGCTTATCGAAATCTCCTTGCCCTTGATGCTTGTCGAAAATTCTCTCCTCTCTCCCCCTTTGGAGTTGACGGCATGGCCTCTAATTTATAGGGCTAGGTCAAAGTCCTTCTTTGAGGAGGAAGTTAAGTTGGAATTAAATTATCTTTAAAGAATATAATTCTTTATTATAATTATATTCCTTCTAGAACTTCTCTTATCTTCTTGGAATTTAATTCTTCTTTAACCTCTTCATGGAAATCAAACTCCTTTGGGATTTAGCTTTGCTCCACGTCATCTTGGGCTTGTCTAGTCATCAATTTCGACTACCATATCACCTTATTCTTTGTCGACAATTGCCCTGGCAACTGGCTCGGTGTCTCCTTCATGCATTGCCCTGGCAACTAGCTCGGCATCTCCTTCATGCATTGCCCTGGCAACTAGCTCTAGCCTTGCTTTGGCAAGTGATCCTGCACATACACACAAAACACACCAAAGCAGCATCTTTTCCTACAAAAACAACCAAGTTATGAAATCAAGCTCAACGATGGAAGGAAACATGGATTAATGCATGAATGACTAATTATGTAACTAATATGAGCCTAAGTCTAACAATAATATGAGTAAAAAGGGTAAGAAAAATAGTACTTTTGAACACTTATCACACCCCCAAACTCGAACTATTGCTTGTCCTCAAGCAATGCAAACTAATAATTACCTGCCAAGACTTCAATTTTCAGAAACTTAGCTTTGAACTTGATTTCAATTCTCAGTACCGGGGCACAAAGTATGATTGGCTTTTCATTTTTTTGGAAAACTTAGGAGTTACTCGGAATCAAACTATAATGCTTGTGAGTGTGTGCGGAGTTGTGTGCAAGTTGATTTTTCGGATTCTATGCAAACAAGAGGTTTTCAAATTACTTCATTAGGTTATTCTAACATGTTTTAACTAGAGCCAGTTTCGGGCACCTCTAGTGTTCTGTTTTTAGTTTTCTTAAGTTAATTAATTTATTCGACTAGAGCCGGTTTCGGGCACCTCTAGCGATCAATTTTTAGCACATACTAGAGCCGGTTTCGGGCACCTCTAGCGATCCATTTTTTTAGCACATGCTAGAGCCAATTTCGGGCACCTCTAGCATTCATCCAATTTTTATTCTAATCCCCTAATTTGTTTAATTATCAACCTAAGTTCACTAGAATTTCTTAAATCAATCAAACCACAACAGTGTTTCATCAAATTTAGCATCATAGTAAAATTCTAAGTTTTTCCATGGTTATCCTAGAATAAAAATTCTATCAATTAAGTGCATTGGCAAAGTCATCATCGTATATTCATCAAATCTAGGCAATTCTTGTTCCAACTAAAGGCATGACAAGCAATTTATGTATCCTAAATGCAATACTTAAGATGAATGCAACTAAACATGGTAACTACTAATAACAATCCCCCCAAACTCGAGTGAGGCATTGTCCTCAATGCGTGCATTAAATAAAAATAAAAATAACGAAAAATAAAATGCAAACGAGGACTTACTCCGAGAGTTCGTCGTCGTGGATGATAAGCTTCCTTTTGGTCGATGTCTTGATTCTCTTGCTTGAACGTGATGGTTGTTTTCTTATTGCCGATGGTGGAATCCATCCTCGTACGGTGTTGTCCTTATCGTCCTCTTCATTAATGTCATTAGCTTTTCGCTTGGAGGATTCAATTGGTGCGGTCTTTGTTGGTACAATGGAGGACTTGTCCGAATATGAAAAATCAGACAATGATTTCGTAGGAGTTGATTCAGGCTTAGGTGTTTTACCTTTGGCTTTTGCAGTGATTGCCATGACGTCTTTAGCTTTGGTTCTCGTGGCATCATCTGTTGCGGTTGCCGTGGCGACTGCTTCATTGGGTGCCGGGGCAAGGATCTCGGCAGGAAAGATTGGGAACGACACGCGACTATCCGGGTACTTTTTTAGGATGACTTGGGTGATGGCATTATTGTGCTCCTTCATGTACTGCATGAACATTAGTTCCCTGTCTTCAATTTGCCTTAGGTGGCTTGCCAATGGTTGCAAGAGTGCTTCAAAGTGTCCCGGGGTTGATGGCCGAGTTGCCCGGGCGTTCGGTGCTTGGGCATTATGGATTGCCGGGGCAGCAGAAGTTGCTGCGGCAATTGGAGGCCTTGAGGATTTTTCCGGTGCCTCTCTCATTAGCTTTCGGATTTGTGCTTGATTCCAACCGGACTTTGGTAGGGCCTTTTCATCGGTGGACTCACTTGGGACATGCATCTTCTTGCAAAGATTAGAAATTAAGCAAGGGAAGAAAAGAGAACCCTTATCTTTTGAGCTACATACAAAAATCTCTTCACAAATAATTTTTCCAATGTTAATGATGCGATTATGCAGAATAGAATGTATGAGCAAAAGACGTGGTATATCAACGGTAGTATTATGTGTGGTGGGCATTAAAGAAGTTTTAACAAACTTATTCCATAGTTTTGCCTCGGGTTTAAGCCGAAGGCGATTTACCATGCCCTTGTATTTACCGTCGTTCCAATGAGTTCCCGATTGAGTGAGTTCTTGAAGCACCTTGTCGAGTTGCTTGGGCGTGATTTGATCAACAAAGGCTTCATGCTCGTCCTTCTCAATGTAAAGCCCGTAAAAGGTGTTGACGTTTTCGGGGCTTATGAGTATGGCCTTGTCACGAACAAAAAGATAAGGATTATCCGGGTTAGGTGAGTGAGCATAGAATTCTCTTACCCATGAGATGTTACCCAGTTCCGATTGATGGCAAAAGATTTGCCACTTTTGATGTGCAATCCTCTCGAAGATGAATGGTTCAAGGCCGAAATCTTGATGAGAGTTGGAGTATTCAAAGCCTTGTTCTTCGTAAATCTTCCAGCTTTCAAACTTGGAGTAAAATCTTTCTTGAACCACCGGTGTAGCAAACTTCTTGTATCTTGGTTCTTTGGAGGAACTTGGATGAACCAAAAATTTAATTTTGGATGCCATGGATGATCTTGGTTGTGATTTTTGTAAAAACAAAGAAAATAAAATAAAAGAAACTAAAGAGTTGCAAGATGAAAAGTAGGAATAGGTTTCTTGGAAGTTAAGGGTGATGGGTTGTATAGAAAAGATAGGTAGTAAATATGGTGGGTGGGATTAATTTTGGAAAGATGAAAAAGAGGGTTTCGGTTTAGGGGAATGGTGACGGCTAGGGGGTTTAATTAGGGTAAGTTGGAGGCTTTATATAAGCCTTAGATTCAGCCCATTAATTTCCTTGTTGAAGATGTTTTCCTTCTTGGATCAAAATTCCTCTTTATCTTGAACTCTTTTCCTACAATTCAAAGACAAATCAAATAAGGATTAAAATTAAAGATAAACTAATAAAAGAAAATAAATAAAGATGTGTAAAGGGATTCTTAAACTTAAAAAGATAAAAAAAAAGAAAATCTATCCTAAAAAATATAATAATAATAATAATTAGTTTGAAAAAAATAAAATAAAAAATAATTGAAAATAATAAAAACAAAAATAAAAACAAAAATAAATAAAAATAAAATATCGAAAGGAGAGCATGCTCATGCATCTCCTAAGTTGACCACTTCTTTGTTACGTTCCACATGGGCACCATTGTAGTGCTTTAATCTTTGTCCATTAACTTTGAATTCATGTTTGTCAGTGATGGACTTGATTATCACGGCACCATGGGAGAATGGTTTGACAACTTCGAATGGTCCCGACCATCTTGATTTTAGCTTTCCCGGGAAAAGTTTTAGCCGAGAATTGAATAAGAGAACTAGTTGCCCTAGCGTGAATTGTCGCGGCAATAGTTTCTTGTCATGCCATTGCTTTGTTTTCTCCTTGTAGATTCGTGCATTGTTATAGGCGAGTGCACGGAATTCTTCTATCTCGTTGAGGTCTAACAAACGCTTTTGTTCGGCACTTTCCCAATCCATATTCACGGTCTTGATTGCCCAATATGCCTTGTGTTCGATTTCCACCGGTAGATGGCATGTTTTTCCATAGACAAGTCGGAAGGGGGACATACCTAAGGGTGTTTTGAATGCAGTGTGATATGCCCAAAGTGCGTCATCTAGTCTTAATGACCAATCCTTCCTGGAGGGATTTACAACTTTCTCGAGTATACCCTTCAATTCCCGGTTGGAAATTTTTGCTTGCCCGTTGGTTTGTGGGTGATATGACGTGGCAATCTTGTGTGATACGCCGAAGCGTTGCAACATCTTGGCAATAAGTCTGTTGTCAAAATGCTTGCCTTCGTCACTGATAATTATTCTCGGCATCCCAAACCGTGTAAATATGTTTTTCTGCAAGAATCGTTGCACGATCTTGGAATCGTTGTTGGGAACTGCAGCTGCCTCAACCCATTTAGACACGTAGTCGACGACAAGTAAAATGTAGAGGTTGCCGAATGAAGATGGGAAAGGTCCCATAAAATATATCCCCCATACATCGAACAATTCCACCTCGATAATGTTTTGGAGCGGCAACTCATGTCGTCTAGAGATATTGCCCGTCCTCTGGCAACGATCACATTGCTTATAAAAGTCTTGGGCATCTTTGTACAGTGTTGGCCAATATAAACCGGATTGCAAAACTTTGGCCGCGGTACGAGTTCCTCCAAAATGTCCTCCATAGGGTGAAGAATGACATTGCCGGAGTACATTCTACTGCTCATCTTCAGGGACACATCAGCGTATAACCTGATATGCACATTGTTTAAATAAAAGAGGCTCGTCCCAAAAGTAATGCTTAGCATCATGGCGGAACCGGTTCTTCCCTTGGTGAGTAAGACCATAAGGTAAAACACCACAAACAAGGAAATTAACTAAATCCGCGTACCAGAGTATTGCCGAGGCATGTGCTACCGTGGCGACAACTCCCAAAATTGCCGAGGCGTGCGCGTCAAGGGCTGCTGCGGCGTCGAGAGTTGCCGAGGCATGTGCGTCCATGGTTGCCAAGGCGTGCGCGTCCATGGTTGCCGAGGCAACTAAAAGTTTCTCATCCGGGAATGCATCGCATATCTCTAGATCCGCGTCCTCCCTATTGCGTTCTAAACGTGATAAATGGTCGGCCACTTGATTTTTTGTTCCTTTCCTGTCCTTAATTTCAATATCAAATTCTTGTAAAAGTAATATCCAACGAATCAAACGAGGTTTGGCATCCTTTTTAGCAAATATATATTTGATTGCCGAATGGTCCGTATGAACAATTACCTTTATACCAATCAAATAGGATCGGAACTTGTCAAATGCGAAAACTACAGCTAGTAACTCTTTCTCCGTTGTTGTGTAATTCACTTGAGCACTGTTAAGAGTTTTACTAGCGTAGTATATCACATGGAAGGTCTTACCTGTGTGTTGGCCTAGGACTGCTCCTACCGCAAAATCACTTGCATCACACATGAGCTCAAAAGGTAGCGTCCAATTTGGTGGAACGACAATGGGTGCTGAGGCAAGCTTTTCCTTTAGGGTTTCGAATGATTGGGTGCAAGAATCATCAAAATCGAAGACTTTATCCTGTTCAAGCAAATTGCACAAGGGTTTAGTGATTTTAGAAAAATTATGAATGAACCTTCTGTAAAAACTTGCATGTCCAAGAAAGCTTCGAATTCCTTTAACCGAACTTGGTGGGGGTAATCTCTCGATCACGTCCACCTTGGCTTTGTCTACTTCAATTCCCTTGGATGAAATCTTGTGGTCGAGCACTATTCCTTCATCTACCATAAAATGACACTTCTCCCAATTGAGGACTAAATCAGTTTCTTCACATCTTGCCAACACCTTCTCTAAATTGCCGAGGCAACTGTTGAAGTCATTACCAAAAACGAAAAAATCATCCATGAAGATCTCAAGAAAGTCTTCGACCATATCTGAAAAGAGTGCCATCATGCATCTTTGGAAGGTTGCCGAGGCGTTACACAATCTGAACGGCATCCTTCGGAAAGCATAAGTACCGTATGGGCATGTGAAGGTTGTCTTTTCTTGATCTTCTGGCGCTATGGCAATTTGATTGTAACCTGAATAACCATCAAGAAAACAATAAAAGGGTTTACCTGCAAGACGGTCAAGCATTTGATCAATAAAGGGTAATGTGAAGTGATCTTTCCTAGTGGCTTTGTTTAGCTTTCGATAATCCATACAAACCCTCCAACTGGTCACAGTCCTGGTTGGAATGATTTCATTGTTTTCATTACTTACCACCGTTATACCTTCCTTTTTCGGTACACATTGTACCAGACTTACCCATGTACTACCAGAGATAGGGTATATAATGCCAGCGTCAAGCCACTTGATGATTTCTTTCATTACAACCCCTTTCATGGCATGATTCTGTCTCCTCTGGGCCTCAATTGAAGGTTTGTGATCATCTTCCAACAAAATCTTGTGCATACACACTACCGGGCTAATTCCCTTCAAGTCGGCAATTGTCCACCCTATTGCCTTCTTGTGTAGCATCAAAATTTTGATTAGCTTCTTTTCCTGCTCAAGCTGTAACTTAGAAGAAATAATTACAGGCAATGTATTATCGATTCCTAAGTATACATATTTTAGTTGCTCTGGCAATTGTTTCAACTCAAGAATCGGTGGTTGTTCAATAGAGGGCTTTTCGAGCTTACCTTCCGTACCTGAGTAATCCAGTGGTTCAAAGTATGTACCTGGTCTATTGACTAGCCAATTTGCCTCTTCTTGTTGTTCCTCATTGACCAGTTCATCATACTCCTCAGGTTCCTCTTGATCGGCAATGTAGTTGTCGAGGCAACTAAATTCCTCGTCGAAGTTAAACTCTGCCGTGGCATGAAGAAGTTGGCATTCTTCTAGATCATCGGCATGCCTTAGTGTTTGGAACACATTTAGTTTAACTTGCTGATCATTCACCCTCATTGTGAGTTCTCCCTTTTCAACATCGATCAAGGTTCTCCCTGTTGCTAGGAATGGTCTCCCGAGAATGATAGGTGCATGCTCATATGCTTCACAATCCAAAATAATAAAGTCAGCGGGAAAATAAATTTATCGACTTTTACCAGTATGTCCTCGATTTTTCCATCTGGATGCACATAGGATATGTCAGCTAGTTGTAGCATAACTGTTGTAGGTCTCACCTTCCCGATTCCTAGTTTCTGAAAACTGATTTAGGCATTAAGTTTATGCTACCCCCAAGGTCGCATAATGCTTTCCCGACATAGTAGTTTCTAATGGAACATGGTATTGTGAAACTTCCGGGATCCTTCAACTTAGGTGGCATACGATTGTGCAACATGGCCATGCATCCCTCTGTTGCGGCAACTATTTCAAACTCTCCTAGCCTTGTTCTCTTGGACACAATGTCTTTAAGAAACTTGGCATAGTTCAGTATTTGTTCAATTGCTTCCACCAATGGCAAGTTGATGTGAACTTGCTTTAGGATATCAAGAAACTCCTTGAATTGATATTCTTGCTTTTTTCGCTTCAACCTTTGTGGGAACGGTGGTGGAAGTCAGATATCTTAGATCCTTTCATTGGTTTGGAACCTGATTGACGGCATTGCCGGGACAACTGGAGTTGCTGAGGCATTATCAATTGGGGTTGCCGAGGCATGCTTATCGCAAGTTGCTGAGGCATCCTTATCGTCGGTTGCCGAGGCATGCTTATTGCCGGTTGCCGCGGCAATTCCTGGTTCAGCATCTGAGGCTTTGCCGCTAGGTTCGTCTTGATCTTTTTGTGGAGTTTTGTTAGATGAGCGGGCTTGAGCCTCTTTAAGTTGTTGGCCACTTCTAGTGGTGATCGCCTTACATTGCTCATGGCCAGTTCCTCTTGTGACTTTAGTATCGCTAGGTAAACCTCCTTGCGGTCTAGTATTCAGGTTTTGAGCAAATTATCCGACTTGATTTTCCAATGATTTGATTGCTACCTCTTGGTTTTACAATCTCATCTCAGTCCTGTTAATAAAAGTATCAGTTCTTTTTATGAAGTTACTATTCTCAGCCATATAAGATTCAGTTTTCAACGTAAAAGCATTGAGAGATTTTCCAAAGAACTAGATGTTGTCGGTTGTTGTTGCGACAACTGTTGCCGTGGCAAATTCTGCTGGAATCCCGATGCTTGTGCATTCTGATTATTATGGTTTAGAGCATTGTTGGGATTACTTCATGAAAAATTCAGGTGTTTCCTCCAAGCTGGATTGTATGTATTGGACATCACATTACTGTTCCGGTTGTAATTCCCCACATAGAAGCTGGATTCCGGATATTGCATACATTCAGAAGAATCATGGTTACTACCACATAACTCACAAAAAGAATCCATTACCTTGACCTCATGTGTGTTGTTTGGTTTCTGCATGTTCTGGACCATCTTGGTTAAAGTGGCCAATTGTGCCGAAATTGAGTCTGATGATCCTAATTCATCATCTTCTTGCCAAAAAGAAGTAATGTCGTTACGAAGCTTATCAGTCAAATTTGTAGGATTAAACCGAGCAAGGAAATCATGACAAAGATCGGTCCAAGATCCTATTGATCCGGCAGGAATGCTATTCAACCATGCTTTCGCCCTATCCCTCAGTGAATAGGGGAATAATCTTAATCGTAAAACATCAGGGGTGACTCCGTGATTTTGAGCAAGTTGCAAATCTCGAGGAAAGATTTAAGATGTTGTCGTGCATCCTCAGTTGCTGAGCCGCCAAATTGACCAATTGTGTTGATCATATTAAACATCACCGGTTTCAACTCAAAGTGGTCGACTTCAATTTCAGGTGCGACAACTCATGGATTAAGTCCATCAAGATCTTCTTCAAGATAGTCTCGAATAGTTATGTTTCGTGCAAGAATCACTCCTCCTCCTGCTGGAACATCTTGATTCATATTGCCGTCTTGATTAGCCATTGCTACTCTTAACCTTCGTCTAAGTCTTTGTAAGGTTCGTTCGATTTCTGGATCAAAGGGATATTCTAGTGTAATCGGTCTCGCCCTGGTCATATACCAATGCAAAACCAAAGTTTGTTAGCCCTTTGAATTTTAAACAAGAAAGTAAAAAGAAAGTGCAAGAAAATAAAAACAAAGTCGCTATTGCCAATCCCCGGCAACGGCGCCAAAAACTTGTTGCGCATAATAAGTGCTCCGCAATTGTACAAGTGTACACGTCGCAAGTTATAGTATGAAAGATATCATCTCCACAGGGATTGGTGCCACTTCAAGAATCTAGTCTCTTGCACTATTAAAAGTAAAAACACAAATAGAAGATTATAGGAGTTTTAACTAATAACTAATCTAGAAAGCAAATAAGTAAAAGAATAGAAGAGATCAATTGAGAGAGATAGGCCAGGTTATCGTGAGTTGAGGTGTGATAGCCGATTGGATCGTCTTGTTAAAAGAGTGCAAGGGCAACTCAGTTGCCGTGGCAACTTGCACAACGGGGTTGCCTTGACAACTAATCGATGGTTGCCTGGGCGACTAGTTGGGCAACTACTTGGGCGTCTGGGCAGCAACTTCAAGGTTTGGCAGAGCGTTCTTCAATGGTTTCTTCTTATCCCTAAGTCGAAACTCTAGCTACTTGTGCATGCCTTGATAATACATCCCTGCGTGAATCAAGGGTGAACAACAACCAATCTTGCGTTCCTCTTAGCCGTTGAAATCCTTAACTTATTCCTAAGCCAGATTAATCTTCACCGTCAATAGATTGAATAAAGATCATATTCATTCGTTTCTTGAATCTATCTCTCTCGATATTAGATAAATAGATGAAGTTACGAGATCCTCTCCCAATTCACTCGCAAACAAGAATAAGAACCAAGAATGAATAAACCTTGAATAGAAAAGTGCAAACTCTTATTACCTAAACAAAATCCAATAGTTTCTCACAGCCACAAAACACAATAACCATAGCCAAATAGATTTAGTTCATGGCTAGGTTCGAAAGAAACACAAGATAAAGAATCCCTAGCATGAACCTAATTGAACAAGAAAGAAAAAGATGAATGATGGATGAAGCTTGTCGAAATCTCCTTGCCCTTGATGCTTGTAGAAAATTCTCTCCTCTCTCCCCCTTTGGAGTTGATAGCATGGCCTCTAATTTATAGGGCTAGGTCAAAGTCCTTTTTTGAGGAGGAAGTTAAGTTGGAATTAAATTATCTTTAAAGAATATAACTCTTTATTATAATTATATTTCTTCTAGAACTTCTCCTATCTTCTTGGAATTTAATTCTTGTTTAACCTCTTCATGGAAATCAAACTCCTTTGGGATTTAGCTTTTCTCCACGTCATCTTGGGCTTGTCTAGTCATCAATTTCAACTACCATATCACCTTATTCTTTGTCGACAATTGCCCTGGCAACTGGCTCGGCGTCTCCTTCATGCATTGCCCTAACTACTAGCTCGGCATCTCCTTCATGCATTGCCCTGGCAACTAGCTCTAGCCTTGCTTTGGCAAGTGATCCTGCACATACACACAAAACACACCAAAGCAGCATCTTTTTCCCACAAAAACAACCAAGTTATGAAATCAAGCTCAACGATGGAAGGAAACATGGATTAATGCATGAATGACTAATTATGTAACTAATATGAGCCTAAGTCTAACAATAATATGAGTAAAAAGGGTAAGAAAAATAGTACTTTTGAACACTTATCAGTCATTATCAAACGCAATGATGGTGGTCTAACGGTTTACTCTCGAATAACGGGGCCATTAAAATTTACTCGCTTTTATAACCAAAATTTAATTTAATCGTCACTTTAATCCAGAAAAGTCTAATATTAATAAAGCGGTAATTATTAAAGTACCAATTTTGGGCGCGTAGGGGTGCTAATCCTTCCCCATCCTTAACCGACTCCCAAACCCAACATTTTAAAATCTCTGGTTTTTTGGTGTCCGACCTACCTTAGTGGCCGGTGGCGACTCTATTTTTAAAATAAAACACTGTTTTTCTAAAACCCCACAGAATACATTTTTAAATACCCGAAAGACCCCAACCACAGTAAAATGTCATTTTAGCAAAAAAAGGATATCGCTACAACCGGTTCTCCACAATTTTCAATCAAATCAAAAGTCTTGGAGAGGAGATTCCGAAAGAAAAGCTCATTCGAAAATTAATTTATTCACTTCCCGAATCATGGGAGAGCAAGAAGACAACCATTATTGAAGTTAAAGATTTGAAGAAGCTTAAGCTTGAAGAGATCATAGGATCTCTTCTTACCCATGAGATGATATCTAAACCATTGAGAGAGAAGAGGGAGAAGAAAATCAAAGAGCTTGGAATCGACGATCTCAACATTATAGCTCTTAAATCCTCCACAAGCAACCAAAAAGAATCAAGTGAGAAGGAAAGTGAGGATGAAGAGATTACCTACCTCTTCAAAGAATTTGCCCGATTCATGAAGAGCAACAAATAAGAATCCAAGCATGAATCGAAGAAGAAAATAGTGGATTCCCCCAAGTGTTCAAATTGCAAGAAGACGAGGCACGCCAAATACGATTGCCCTCGCTTCAACATGAAGGGATCATCATCAAAGATAGCATTCGTGGCTACATGGAGTGATGAAGACTCCACCGATGAAGAAGAAGTAGCCCACCTATGCTTAATGGCCCTCAATGAGGGGGAGGTAACTTCTAACTCATCTTGTTCAAATTCAAATGCATATACTTTTGATGAGTTACAAGAAGCCTATGACCAATTGGTTTTTGAGTTCAAGGCTTCATTTTCAAAAATAAAAAGATGATTTCAAAATTGAAAATCGAAAATGATTTGCATATGAAAACCAATTTGAAGTTTGAAGCAAAAATAAAAGATTTTGAGCTTAAAGTTTTAAACTTACAAAATTTGCTTCAAAAGAAAGAAAAGGATCATCAAATTGAAGTAGATGATCTTAAGAAAGAAAAAGTTTTGATTTTCAATGAACTTCAAAAGAAAAACAATTTTGGAAAATCAAACTTTTATGTTAGACAATCTAGTGCCCCTAGATTTTTAAATGAAAAGTTTTTAGAAGTATTTGGGTCCTAAAAGGACTAATTACTTCAACTAAAAAGGATGAAATTGAAAAATAGATTCCTAAGGGGACTAAATTATGTGCTACTAATGCCTATGGATCCAAAGCAATTTGGATACCAAAAATTACTTGATTGTCTTGTTTTAGGTGTGATGGAGCATGATCAACAAATGATGAAATTAAAGGAGAGCTCTATACGCACAAAGATGAAACCTTGAAGAAGGAAGGCTTCACATCCTACCTTTGGTTCAAGTGTGGTAAAAATTAGTTGAATTTGTTTAATTTTATATGATTTATTTTAATTCAACTAGTTTATCATAATTGTTGGACTAACATTTGAATGATGCTTGAGTAAGGGGAGCCATGTTTTAAAAACAATTTTTTTGTCATTTTTTAAAATCTCCATTGTTATGGGACTTCAAAGTTTTCAAACGAAGTTTGAATCATTTTTGATGTAACAAAAAGGGGAGAATATTTTGAAAATTTGAATTTTCAAATGATTAGGGGGAGTTTTAAGGGGGGAGCTTTAACCATTTTCAAATTTTAAACTCTTATTCAAAATGTATTTTTACTAAGGGGGAGAATTTCAAAAACAAATTTTCAAGTTGGTTTTATTATATCAAAAAGGGGGAGATTGTTAGGATATCTTTTGATATAATAAACGAAAACTGTTTTTGGACTAAATTGAAAATATTGCAAAAATGATTTTAAGTCCAAACAACTTGAGAAATATGTTTAAAATGGTTTTGAAACGTTTTTGACTCAAATCTATGATTTCCAAGTTCAAAATAGTCAAAAACTAGCCTCTGGTAACGATACTTGAACCCCGGTACCGATAAGAAGAGGACCGTACCGGTACCTATACCCTCAGTACCGATACGCTCTTTGCAAATGATTTTCCAGGACTATTTTGGGGTACCCGAAAACCGAGTACTCGACAATGAACAACCCTACCTTTAGCCATTGGAATCCATATTTTCGAAAACACATATCAGTATCAGTACACCTAAGGATCGTACCGATACGCCTTTGTAAAATTCATCCATTGTGATACGAGAAGAGTCCGTACATGTACGTCAGCCGTTATTTATGGTAATATGTTTTCTCAAGGTTGTATTCTTTGCACTATAGTCCCTGTTTCTTGATCATGCAATTAAATAAGTTTGGATGATTATTTTAAGTTGAAATTTAATCTGATTGTATGAAATATGACTAATTAAGGATTGGTAACTTTAATTTCAAGGACGTCCCCTTAACTATCTAAAATTGCAATTTGGTCCCTATAATGTTAAATTGTATAATGGATGTCAAATCGATGCCCGATTGGGTTGTAAGTTTCACCTTTGCCAACATGATCACCTTAGGACCTAATTACGCATTTAGACAAGATAAAAGAAAAAATGGACCGCTTTTCAAGTAATTCTTCGGGGTTTGTCTCGGCAAACCCTAATGTAGCTCTCTCAGTTCGGCCTTGCGACTAGACCGGGTCAAGGGGGTTACACAAAGTGACTATTTAGTCAAACTTTGAGGGAATTTTTTAAATTTATGCCAAAAAACAAAATGGTAACCAAACTTTCAAAAGTCATAATGACAATTAAACTTTATATTTTATTACAAAATGGTAACTGTTCCGTTAACCTCCGTTAAAGAGGTGATGTGGCTGTTAATTTTTTTTGTATAATAACATATTTAGTCCTTTATAGTTACACATTCAATCAATTTAGTTCTAATTCTAAAAAATTAACCCTTGATATTTCAACATTACTTCAATTTAGTCCATCTTCATCCTCTCAATGCATTTATAAAATAGACGTGCACAATTCAATAGTCTTTTAAGTGTAAACATGCTATGTCTAAAAATAGCAATAATAGACGTACATAGGGTTTTTTATGTTATTATACGTACAAAGCAGATAAATATGTTGAAAACAAAGACCATAAGACCTATGAGGTATTTCGCATGACCTTCTGCCGAAGTGCCAACAAATTGACGCACAACACCAGACAAGATAATCCAATACTTACCAAGGTATAACAATAAACGTAACTCATTAAGCTTAAAATCTAGTATACTATTTACGATAAGAAGTCGGAGCCTACCTGAAATACAACAAGCATAAACTGATCATATGGATGTGAATACATCATGTTAGCACTTGGCCACTGCATATACGGACCATCTATAGAAGTTTGATTCAATTCCATGTCACAAAAAAGGCTAACAGCTGACTTTGCATGAACACCATAACCAATAGGAGCTTGTGTGCTTGCAATCTAACCAAACTGAGGAAAAACAGAATCAAACTGCATGAATGGAAGTTGAACCCTCTGTGTGTTGTAAGGAGCCACACCGACACTCAGGGACGAAGCTAGGATCAAGAATCGGGAGGGGCAAGATTCTATTAAGCCTATAAATTTTAAAAATTGGGAGGGAAAAGACCTTATTTTACTAATATTAAAACTAAAAAGGACCTCAAATATAATTATACCAAAAAACCTGGGAGGGGTTTCCCCTCCCAACCTATTAATCCCTCCGTCCCTGCCGACACTCTGGTTACATGGAATGCTTCTAACATACTATATCAGTTCAGAACATGTTAGTTTAGAATTAAGAATAAAACCCCTCTATGAAGACAAAAAATCTCCCTATTTCATGCCACCAATTATCAATTTGTCATTCTTATTTCATGACTAAAGTGGCATGTACTTTTATCGTCACTACTTTCACAATTGAAGCTTACATGCAATTGGTAAGGGTTAATTTTTGAAATACCAAGGGTTGATTTTTTATAATTAGAACTAAATTATAACAATGTATACAAATTGAGGGTTAAATTATTGAATTTCTTCGCATTATGATTAAATAGATTGAATACGTAACTTTGGAGGACTAAATGTGCTATTATACAAAAAATTTAACAGCCATGTCACCTTTTTAACGGAGGTTAACGGCACAATTACTATTTTGTAACAAACATAAAGTTTAATTATCATTCTGTAAATTTTGAAAGTTTTGTTACCATTCAACAAAGTGTAGTCTTAATATTTTAATATATTAACATATAGTCCTAATTAAAATAGATGAATGGGTTTCAAGAGGGGCTTGCATTCATAATAGTTCATTCAACAAATTGCAAGCTTGATTGAATATTTTATCCCTAAATATGGGAGAGTCTAAAGAATGAATGACAAGTTAGTATACGGCTAATAAACGGAGGGATGTTAGAGCCGTCAGATGGGAAAACTTTTGATTTTGACCGTTAGATTTAGATTCCCATAAAAAACATACGAAAATAGGAAGAGGTTGTTGCTGGTAAGTTTCAGAACTTAGTAAGTAGTTTCGCAAATTTATGGGGATAACATTCGCATTGCAACGTCAAATGTTACAATATTACACGAGTTTCAAAACTCTGAGGTATGTACCGCAACCGTAAGAAAAAGTTTGAACTTAAATTTTTAGTAAAGTTTGTGACAATAAACGTTGGTAGAATATGTCTCAGAATTTGATATTGAGTACCGAAATTGTCAGCTGTGCCGGTATCATTTTAAGGTTAACGCGTAACAGTTTACGTTTTTCTCCCGATATCGAAACTCCTGTACATGTACTGGAACCTGAAGAAAATGTATAAACTAGAAATGTTTAAAGTCCCTTTAACAATACATGTTTGTTTAGTGTGTTTCGGAACTTAAGTATCAATACTAACACATGGCATATAGTATGTTGGATAGATAAAATTAGACGTTGAAACTGTAAAAGTAAAGGAAGCAGATAACTTATTAGGTTGAATCGGCAAGTATCGAAATTCATGAACAGGTTTTGCAACCTAAAGTAGATGATTATACTATTATCGGTTTAACGATTCATATTTCAAGTTTTTTGTAGGTCTCTTAACGTACTTAGTCGTTTCAGTACTCGTAGCGATTAAAGCCCTCCGATTCTCCTTAGAATAAGAATAGAACCTTCATTTTCCATTAAAAATCTGGAAAATCCTTTCAATTTGTGAAAAATATTTCAGTCGGTGTAAATGATTGAAACCTCAATTTAGGTCTGCAACTGAACCTATGCAATCATCTCCATTACGAAGGTAACAAGCAAAACCTTAAGGTGTGTTTACTTGAAATCTAGGGTTTGTGTTTTGAAATTTTGGTATGGAATTGCATTTCTTGTTGGATGAAATCTATTTAAACTGAATATTATGTCCTGTTTGTTTTTTTTTTTTGAAAATGTTACCCTTTCCATCGCTTTGAACCTAAAAAGGTTAGATTCGTTTGTAATGAGGATAAGTTTATTTATAAGCTGGTTTCTTTCTGCAGTGATTCATGTGAAGATTTAATCCTTAGGATGAAAAATTCAAATTTGAATCCTAGTTTTTACGAAGTTGCTGAGGAAGTTGGTGATAAAGTTGATAGTAAAATTGCCATAATTGCTTAGGAAGCTGGTGCTGAGACGTTGGCCATATGTGATAGGCCAAACGCATAAAAAACATGTCATTCCTTCATTAAGTTTTAGTAAGTTGATATTTACGTATTCATATTGCATCTCAGAATGAATGATTGAATGTATACCTTTGTTTTTTTCATGTTTTACAGTCAAGGTGAATGTATAAGGATGAAGCAAACTGAGGAAAAAGTGACTACTGAGGTAGGTTTTAGTGGATTGTGATGTGTAAAATGTTAAATTCATTTAAGCTTTTCATACATAGATTAGGAAAGAGTTAGGCAAGAAATAGGAGACCATGCAGGCAATAAATAGGAGACCAAGCCGAAGAAAGACAAATAACCTTACATTGATAAAACTGAGAAGGAGAAGGCAACATGCAAAGAGTATAAATTAGGAAAATCGAAGAAGGTAAGAGGGAATAACAATATAAAGACATTCTTTGTTTGATACAATAAGATTGACGTAGGAACGTATCCCCTGTAGATATCTTTTGGCATAAGGTGTAGTCAAAAGAAATTGTACGATTTCTTTAAAGACATGAAGATGATGGTGGTTGATCCCGTTCTAGATGAAATGGTTTTGGGGTGTTAGTTTTTATAAAATTGTGCATTCTACGCCGGGACCTATGTAGAGAATTGATGAAAAGTTTTGATGTTGGAAGGAGTGTTATTGAGTTTGAAGGACACAACATTACTTTATCAGTTGAAGATGTAGAAGTTATATTGGGCCTAAAGAATTGGGGTGTTGATGTTCATGAAGAGCTGTCGAAGGAGAATAGTAGAGAACTCAGTGCAAAGTATAACCTCAGCACATTTTTAACTTATGCAGAAATCAAGCGAGATATAGTGTCTGGTGCTTTTGAAGGGGATACTTTGAAAGAAATGATGTTGTTATACATTATTGGAGTTTTTTTGTGTCCTACTGCTGAGATACGCCCATGTGGAGAGTTTTTGAAGTTGTTGTGCGATGATTACTTACAGGGTAAAGTGAATTGGGCCAAGTATGTTTACAATAAGCTTATTGAGGCAATAAGCTATTTAAAAAACAGGAAAGGCACGTTTACCTAAGAGGGTGTATTACAATCTTAGAGGTAAAGTTAAATTAGCATTAATTATGAGAAATCAATGGAGTTGACTTTGTCATATTAATGTTATGTTGTGAATGATATGGAATTCAGGTTCGACTGTATGATTATTGGCTTGGATTTGATAGCATAGCCAAGGGCAGCTTCTAATAGTGGTGAGGCTCGCATTCTTTACTAGGTGGAGTCAAAGGTCGCGTCTGTTTATGCCCTCTTGAAGAGCGATCGAGCTTTGAATAGACCAAAGGTATCCAATGGTTTATTATTCATCTAGCATGTCAAATTGCAATCATGGTTAATTATATTTTTTTGCACTCTAAAGATTATTGCCTGGAAGCATCCATTACCTGAAACTTTTGAAGCACCTATAGTCAATGAATCTGTGGAAGTCATGAAAGTACCCAAAGGCAGGAAAGCTTTGAAGAGACGTAAGGTAATACGTTATGACTTATGATTCATTGTATTAATTATTTATTATTTATAAGGTGAATCTTTAATATTCATTTAATTTGCAAGTTTACTTTCGCAGAGTATAATGTTGCAGGATGCAATGATGGTGGTACTACAAGGGAAACGATGTCGGAGATGCTTCAGCAAATAATGTCCGAGGTGAAAGTGGTAAAAGAGGTTGTCAATAGGGGAAATGCGAAGCAAATTAAAGGTGATGAGTAAATAACGTGGGAGGTGAATGGGCTAAAAGAGGTTGTAAATACGGGAATTGAGAAGCAAATAAAATGTGATGAGAAATTGGACAATATGTGGGGGTTGATGAGAAGATGTTGGGAGAGAAATTGAGTATTCTTCATAAAGACTCACAAAAGTGCGAGCCGACATGACCTTCTTAAAGCAGAGCTTGGTAAAGAAGATGAACAATAATGATATCAAAATAAACGGTTTTGAAGTGAAAATTAACAATTTTAAAGTAAAAACTGACGGTGTTCATAAGGATGTCAATGCAATACGATACGAAATAAAAGGTATTTTGCGGAAAATGTCAAGAAATATGGAGATTGATAGGGCCTATATTGTGAATGAATTTAATAGGGTTGTTTCTTGTAAGTTTATGGAGATGTCACCTCAGAGATATTATGGTCGGAGTCATATTCATATAGAGACAACAGAAAATGTTACTCCGTCTTCCAAATTCAAAACACCCCAAGGTAGAGCTAAGCATTGTTTAGTTTCAGATACAAACTCTGACTGTCCAACACCAATGAAGAAAAAGGTAAAATCTAACTTTATTTAAAGACCATTTTCATCTTGTTCTTGTACCTATGGGCTTGACTAGTGTAATGTTCCATTGTAGGATTTGTATGCTATCAGCCAGGTTAGTCGAAAATCCCTTCGACTCTCAAAGGATAACCATTCAACTGCATAAAATTTAGAAAGTTAATTTGGAATAATTATTTCGTGTAATTACTATTCTTAATGGTAACTGTTGGTTGTGTGTACAGTGTACTTCAATAATAGCAAATGTCAGTTTCCATATGCATTTAACATTGGGCCTTAAGCCCATCGAATTAAACAATAGAAGTAATACAGTTTTGGCCATTAAGGCCCCTTAAGCCCATCGAATTAAACAATAGAAGTAATACTTTTTTGGCCATTAAGGCCATCGAATTAAATGTTGTACCTTAATGGTTATGATTTTATTTTTTTATATAATTTATGATTGTCGTTGTTATTATCGTATCTTTCTTTCTTGTGAAAGGTTAAAAATGCGTCAATAAAAGTTTCGTATGATGTACTACTTGATGGGCTTCATGACAGAGAACGAACCTATTGTGATTATTTATGGAATACCCGTTGGTACAAGAGTAAGCCTTCAACTCTATAAATTTACGTTGTCATATTATGAAATGTAAAATCAAACATATAATACAATGTTTGTATGCAACTATGTGGTCATTACACTCGACATCATTTATTGCACAATTAGAGAAATTGATACGTTATAACCTAGGAAATGGCTCGAAAATATGGTTAGTGTAATAAATAGAACGTATGACTTGAAATTATATGAAACATTTGGAACCTATTTTTGCTAAGTGGTCATTATTGTTTTATAAATTAACAAGATTATTGATATGGTGTCCTTGTTCGAGGCCCGCAAGGAGGCGAAGGAAAAAATTAAATGTCGGGCCTTTATGCCTTGTTATCTTCATGTATGTTTTTTTTGTTACCATCTTATACAGTGTTTATGCCATACTTCTTTTTTGATAAATTGTTTTCTATTGTAAATAAAAAACATTATTAATTGTTAAGTACTTAAAAACGAGTGGAAAAAGCCACAACATCATCGTTTGCAGAGTGCAATGCTAATTCAATAAAGTTTTATGGGAACATTACTGGCTCTGATATTGTAAGACGAAATCTGTTAAAGGAGTTAGCTATTAATTAGTTTCAGGATATGCTAAATTTTAATTAGTTGACGACAAAATATTTGCATGTATTCATCCCTATGAATTATTACGATTTGCATTGGTACTTGTGTGTCATTCATATGTCACGTGGGGAAGTTTGGATACTAGATAGCGCACAGGGTACTGTGGGGAGGCAGTGTAGTAAGGAAGCAGTTACAAAAATAGTGAGAAAACATGCATTTTCCGTGTCACCATGTTAGCATTGTATGTTATTAACGTCTAGGAATAAACTTTGTAGTATATTTTCATTATTATTCAGATACGCACTTTGCGGAATTTGCTAAGTAGGAAGACTTCGTTAAGGTGTTTGGAAAACCAAAAGTGGCATTTTACAAGCTGAAAATTGAATATCCTAAAGCCAGTGAAGAAATTGGGTATTCAACTTTTCATGTTTCTTTATTGTTATCATGAAAGTAGTAAGTAAATGACTAGAACCATCTCGAACTTGACAGATTGGACTGAGGTATGTCCATCATTGCATGGATGAAAGACATACGGGCAGGTACCTAAATCAGTGAGCTATTGCACATCGTAAGTGAATTATTATCATTACTGTTTCATTTATATGAGCTATTTGTAGATAAAGCAAACACAAACATGTTTGCGCTGCACCGTGATGTTGAAAAACATAAGAAATTGATGAAGGGAAAGGAAAAGAAATCAAAACATTCGAGAACTATTACTCGACGTCAGTATGCGCGCGAAACCATACGGGAATGCTTCAGGTTCATTTCTAAACCATTATCTTTTCACAATTATATCATATTAATTCGATATGCAATCATAGTTATTGATTTCTATTTTTGACTAACAAAATTGGGTTTTGCTAAATTTATAATCTGAGTTATGCTACCAAGACTTGGGCCCCATTTCCTCTTGGATTGATAATATATTCTGCTTTGATTCGTAACCCTCAGACAACTTTTTGTGAGAAACAATCATCTGTCCCATCTTGACGAAATATAAGTTTAAATTTTCATAAATGTTAGTGACAACTAACTAAGATCATTCCTAATTAATTGAGGTTATATAATGCATGTAATCAGATTTGAGTTGATGTTCAAAAAGTGATTGGTCGATCTTGGTTCGTGTTGAGTATAGGGGATCTGGCAGCGTCCCTATTTTTTTGAAATTTTTTTATTATACATCCCCACACCACTTGTACAGAAGTCAACTTTTTTGTACACTAGTTTCAAACTCTCTACCCCATATTTAACATTTAATATTAATATTACTTTTGATGTTTTTATGGCTGAAATCAAAAATAGATAACTAGTTTCAAAACTACGGATACGGGTTTGAAAACTTGTAAAGCAAAACTTAAACAAAAATTGTTAGGAAATCATGTTACATTTTAGGTTTCACGTGATAAGTTCGAGACTGTATTTGCAAACGTTCGATACACGTCGTATTATATAGAAATGAAACTTTCTACTAGTTAAATGATATTTTAAAGTCAAAACGACAGTGCATTAGTCAAAACGGATCTACCATTTGTCTTCTTAAACCTTCTAAAACAATTACTGAAGAGCAACCTTATCTTCTATCCCTAACAAAACCAATTCACAAAAACAAAACCTATCAAAGTAAGAACCCAAGAATTCCTTTCGTTTCTTCTTCCCCTATCATTCTCTCGGACTTTCCTTGAGAGTCCAAGAATAAGTACCTTTGCATGGGGACTTATAGGTTGTTCATACCATTGGAAAAATTACATGATTTTTGAAATCTATTTCCATGGTTAGAATACCCATAAAATCTTCTTCCCGGATTGTTATCTGACCAAGATGCCTTCAACAATATTGGTTTTCCACACCTACAGGTCAGAATTTTATTCGCCTTAGAGAAAGAGTCCATCTATCCATTTTTGTTTTTTCCTTCTTCTTCACTGAATTTAGCAGATAGAGGGAACTTTAGGTTTTCTTTTATTTTGCAAGTTAGAAATTATTGTTAGGTATTTTAAGGGTTATAATAATAGGTTTTTTGTAATTTAATATTATAACTGAAAAGATAGTTTCGGGCGGGAAGCAGAAATTGAAGTTAGTTTTGAAATTGTGGCTTCCAATTTGGGTACTTGTACAACAAAACTTAAACTGATAATGTTAGGCAAACAAGTTACAATTTAGGTTTTAAACAATAGGTTCGAAACTTCATATGCAAACGTTTGGAACCTTTATTAAAGTACCAGAACACTGTTCAACCTTATGGTCCAAATAAAAATACTTATCTGCTGCTGGCGTATCAGAACGGGTAATAGACATTATAAATTGACAGTGAAAAGATGCTTGCTTATTGGGACCATGCGTATTTTGAAATTGGAAAATGTATCCCTTTGATTTAAGTAAAAAAGTTATGAACATAGATTACGAAACTCGTAAATAAAAGTTCGGTAATAGTATAATTAAATTCAAACTGCAAATGTGAGAAGAAAAGGTAATATTTTAGTTTGGTATTTAAAGAGTTCTGAACCAAGTTGACGCTGTGTCAATACTGCCAAACAAAGTGACAGTTTCCATAATGAGAAGATGGCTCGGCACGTTCTTCCCTATAAATACCCTTACTTTGTGTTGTAAATCTCCATTCTCACATTTTTCTTATTTCTTCATCTACTTTGAGAGATCAACATGGATAGGCTTGCACATATTCGAAGGAAGTTACGTCCTGAAGCTTTCGAGATTCCATTTATAGCCCCTTATATGCTTTTTTGGTAAACATCCCCCTGTTACATTGTCATTTAGGCAAAAAAAAATATTTTTAGACAATTTATAATTATTATTTTTCTTTAGTAATGGCAGATGTCGATGACTGTCTGTTTCATTATCTACTTCAAATGGCTGCACCTGATGGTACCCCTTATGAAGGGCATAATTTTGAAGTTAGAATTTTCTTTCCACTTGATTACCCTATGAAGCCTCATAAGGTAATATAATTAACCTCCCAAGATTGTTGTTATATATTGCTCATTTTTTATGTTGTAGCATTTCAAAGATTATGGTTATTTGTTTATGTAGGTTGCTTTAAAATTTGATAGGGACTTATTCCATCCCAACTTCACTGAAGCTAGTGCAATTAGGCTAGATTCCTCCATGAAAACTAGAGTCTTGCTATCAGAGTTGAAGAGATTCTTGCGCGTATACTAGGATTGCTATGTGTTCCAAACCCAGATGACCCTCACCCAGATTTTGAGGGTGTTGCTCTAATTTATAGGAACAATCCCCAACGATTTGCAAAGTATGCGAGGAAGATTATGGGTTGAAATGTATTGGCCACATATGTTTTTAACATTAATTTGTAATGTTTATGTATTGGCCACTTTTGCTATGTTAATTTTTTGATCTATTGAAACTTTTGGTAAAGTTCCAAAACTACAACTATGACTGTTCAGCCGTGAATGTCACTATTTTCGTTGATATTTTTAGTCTAAAACCTACCGTAACGAAACTTTCTTAAGCAGTTAAATGACATTTATGACGCGTTTAAAGGTATAACTGAGAAGACAATTTCGGGCGGGAACCTCAAATTATAAATAGTTTCGCACCTATGCATGTTGGTTTCGAGACTTGTAAAGAGCAACATAAACTAAAATGTTAGAAAAACATGTCATATTTTAGGTTTCCCTTGAAAAGTTTGATACTGTATATGAAAACGTTCGATACTCGTCGAATTACTGAAAAGACACTTTATGCGCAGTTAAATGGTACATTTATGTTAACGTTTAATATTTTATTGTATTTAACCTGCAAATATTCAAATCCTTCAGCGCATATTATATCTTGACGTAATTATTATAAAGTGAAGAATCATATATAGAAAGACAACCATGTCAAGACTCACTAAACCATGTCAAAAACCATGTCAAGAATCATATATAGAAAGACAAGCATTCATAGTTTAAGGGTTATTTAAGAGCTTCTATTTAATAAGGGATTCCACTAGAAAAAACTCTTATTCAATAAAATGCGAAATACACCTTAAACCCTAAAACCTAAACACTGAACCTTAAAAACCTAAACATTAAACCATATTATACTAAATCTTAAGTGAAAAAAATAAAATATTTAAATGGTTTACACCTATTTAAAAAGAACTATAATATTTATATAAAAGAACAAAATTATGCCTCTAAAATATTTGTATGGTAAGTATAATGATATAAATCTTCAAGTAATATTTTAAATTTAATATGGTTGGAGGCGGTTACTGGGGAGGTGGTTTACGGATGATGATGCCCTTGCCTTTGTCTTAGGCAGACTTGGGTTTCTTGGCAGGGTGGGAGGTGGCACCAGCATCAGTATTTGGTTCTTGTCTCTTTTTGGTGGTGGTGGTGGCACGTGCAGGTGCAAGGAGTTCAGGGGGTAGTAAAGGAAACTCCTCTTGTGCATCTGGCATGAGCTTGTGAAAGAGTGATCGCTCACTTATATCCTTAGCGTGGATGTATTGGAAATATGGTTGGAGAAAGCTGGCGACATCATCTAGAATGACATTGTGAAAATTCTGAACACGTATAGTAGCTAGGTCATCAAGTACTCGCAGTCCCTTCATGACTTGGACCTAATAGGGGAGCCATCTGGTGAATCGTTCAATAATCTGATCCTCTCCCTATTTGTCGACACCAATTTTCTGGCACAAGGCTGTGATAAGATTGGGAAAGGGTAAATCCTTATACTTTTGTTTCGAAGCCACCCTGGCTACAATGGTTTCAGGGATAAACTCGTATAGATTTACTCCCATATTATTGAGTATAGAGTGGAGGAGCATTAGACGCTGGCACAAAATAGTGGATCGGTTTGTTGTGGGAAGGATGCGATTGTCGATGAATTGCATGTAAAACTTTGAATTCGGGTTGAGTTCTTATTTAACAGTTTTAGAATTACAGTCACGTAGGATCCAAGTAGTGCTGGGAATACACAGGTCATGAAGTACTTGCGTGTATGTCTTGGCAGTCACAGTGGCCACAAAGTCTATGTGTGTGCCACCGATTATGGATAAATTGTAGTGGTCTACTTGAGCCGAGATTTCGATAATTTTCTCACAAACATAAACCCTTCTGTTATCCAGGTAACTAACATGAGTGTAGAATTCATATACTCAATTGGCGTTAACTTGCCCTAGTTGACGGATGAAATCCCCCAGCCCTGTGTGGTGAGGAAAACATGTATGTTGGCCTTGAATTTATATCGGTAGTTTGGAGTGAACTCTAAACCTTCTTCCAAAAGAAGTTCTTGATGCACTATATGTTTGTACCACTTTGTAAGAATATTATTCAGTATGTGTAAGCAGATATCAAGATCTTCGAGCTCCGACCAAGTCGTATCAATAGAGGTTATTGTATTCGCTTAAGAGAAGGTGGAGGAGAAGAAGAAGATGGAAGAGAAGAAGAAGATGGAGAATTAGGGTTTCTTTCCATTCGGGGAGGTTGTTGGCTGCGACGGGTTATTATGAGTTGTTGGACCATGATTTCTTAGTAAGGAGATGGAAGACGAGTCAAGGATGCACAGAAAATGTGAGTCAAGGCTACGACGGTAGAGTTGAAGGATTATGAAATGATTGAGAAAGAGATTTATAGTAATTTGAGGAAACTGTCAGTGAAAAGAATCTTTTATATTGGGAACATGTGTCTTTTGAAAATGTATTTAACACGCCAAATTAATTTTTTACGCATTCTTCCAGTAATTGTTGATTCATATTACATTTATGGCACCGTTTAGTATTACAATAGAAAAGACAGTTTGAAGCGGGAACTATAAATTTTTAACGAGTTTCGAACTTATGTAAAAGGATTTTGATATGTATTAAGTGTAACGTAAACTAAAATTGTTAGAAAAATATGTAATATTTTCTGTTTAACATGAAACATTTGAAGCTGTATACAACTGTCCATTCGATACTTGGCATTTTATTATATTCTATTTAATCGGTCAAACATATTATTTAGTTTCTAAGCTTTATTTTTAACCCTAATAATTATATTTTTAACCAAAATCGTTAAGAGTAAGTATTATGTTGTATTTAGGGTTATTGGTAAATGAGATTAATTTTTATGGCTTTAAGGTTATTGTTATATGGGATTAATTTTTATGGCTTAGTGTATATATTGTATAGTATATAATCTATATATAATATACCATACATTATGATTTTATTATTAATCTACTCTTTAGTAATCTATATATAAGCTAATCTATATATAATATACAATACATATTTTAGTTACCTCTAAGTAATCTTATATTCCCTCAACCAAACATGTAATCTTACATTCGTACAAAATAAACCAAACAATGTAATGTTAAATTTGCGAGAACAAAACGAACCCTTAAAAACATTTCAAATAATATTTATGGCACGAACACCCCCTTGACATATATGGTATAACGGTCAAATTCCATATTAAATCGACAGCTTCAACCGTCCGATCTGCGAATACCGGCTCCCGATGTAGTACCAAACATCATCTGGAATTTTCATCCTTCGTCTCATGATTTTGCAATCTTTGAGACTCTGCTCTACATGGGCTGCCTCCCGATATGGTTCCAAACAATAGTATTTTGAAAAATCATGAGACCAAGGAAACAAGGTTTTCCAAATACTCTTTCTGTCGTTGTTCAGCCCTACAAATGGCTAAACATAGCCTTCCAAATACCATTGTTTGTGGAGAAGAAAAACCTAAAAATAATCACCACTCCTCTAGGATCAATAAAATGAAGTAGGGGCACAAACTACAAAGGAAAGAATCGCAAATGAGGGTATGATAGTAGGGACCCAAAGAAGTCCTATTTATTAAAGAAAAAGGAACATCGAACCCTACATTTAGGATTTATTTATAATAGAAAAAAGATTTTCAGGGGGATAAAGCCCTATGTTATTTAATTGCTAATAGAGTAATAGTTCTTAAAATTAAACATGTTTCGGTTGTAACACCCTCGACCTGGAGGTCACATTTGGGCCTCAAGCCCAAACCAAAATCATAAAATTTTTCAAATTGGGTTTAGCCTAACAAAGTATTTCTAAAAAACATTTAAAGCGAATAATTGAAAATATAGATAAATAATCAAAATAGTACCAATGAGCTCCAATTTAAATTTAAAACATTTGAACAATCGATCGATTAATACAATTTCAAAATAAGGATTGCAGACTCCAACACGTAAGGTCTTATAAATACACAGCCTACAAAACACAAGTATCGTACTCTGGAGGTCACCACATGCTAGAATCTCATACTGACAGTGCTCATCGATCTCGTGAACCAATGATCAACCTACGAACAAAAACAACAATTCAGAGCGCTGAACTTACAAAGCTCAGTTGTACACATCTACTCTACTAGACTTCATACTAATCATAAACATAAGCATGCAAGCTAGTACGAATAATAAGGAGAGATAAATAAACATGTGGTGCTACCACTAGTTGCCTAAACACATGCTCGTCATAGCAATCATCATACGTGGCACACAAGGCCCAACCATACTCATCCCATGGCAATATAACATCATATAGATATGAGACTACCTCTAACCACCCAACCATATAGCATATCAAGAAAGCATTATACCATAGTCGGTTCCAGTAAGCGTCAAGATCATACACTCTTTGGGGTGAGGCCCATACCACTAAGCATCAGGATACATACATCCATACTCGAAATCTCTCATCAAGCATCATCGAATGAGTCCATGTCCCATTAAGCATCGGGTTTATACATTCGAAAAATCTTTAACCATGGTGTTACAATACTCTTTCACTGGGTATTCGGATCCCATCAATCAAGGGTGACTCAACCAATAAAAATGTCCATATTAGCACACAACAAGGACACATCTACCATACCGCACATAGCATAACACGATCCACCAAGGATCTCTTAGGATGCTATTACCACAAATCACCCAGTTAAGTTTACCAACTTGTTAATACATTATGGAAGTATACATTAATTATCCTTATTAATTATCTTTATTAATCCCCATTATTTCATCGGTATTTCACATCAATTTCCGTCTTTATTAGCATTATAGTTTATTCCACTTAGTGGGATCCGGTACTCGAACTCGAGTATCGATAAGGTACCCTTAGGTATCGGTACTTATACGCGTACTAATACTGATATCGCTTACTGGAAATCCTTAATTTCTGCAAGTATCGGTAAGCTCGTACTGATACCCTAATCACGGGTTCATATCTTTCTCTCGAATTACGATATCACCACACTTTATTCGGCCCCTAAAGCTTATGAAAGTCATTATGGTTGGTTTAATAACACATTTACCCAATTAATATTTATTACAGGTTCCATAATCATTTATTCGATTATTACCAATTATCAGTTATTTAAGTGTAATTTCCATCGAACATGTCAAATTCATATCTCAAGCAACACAACATATAAATTAACCAATCAGATAATTATATGGATATTCAGACAACCCTACTCGGTCTCTAAATCCCTTACAAGTCTCGAATATTCTCAAACTCATCATACATCTCATAAATATCAGTCACATGATTACCGGTCTCAGAACATGCTTATTTATCATCTACATATTTTGCAGATACTAACACTCAAAGCAATTACATTTAAGATGTTCACGGAGTAATAGAAGTTCAAGGTATATTAACCTTAAGCCGATATCACTAAAATTCTCATTCGAGCTTCTCCAATATTCCACTTGATCCGATATTTGATCCCAGATAATCCTCGCATATCAATTAATGCCATAAATATCAATTAACCACATACTTTAAAGAATTCAAAAGGTCAATTGCATAAAAACAACTTACCAGGTTCAAATTTGGCATAACAAACTGCCCTAATAGATCTGAAACGTCTAGAAATCCCCGGGTATGGTCCCCTAGAAAAAGTCAACTATCGGTCAACGCCGATCAAAGTCTGGTCAACGACTAGTCAAGGTCCAGTGATCCGGTGCGGGGTAATATTGGTGCACCCGCAGATAGTGATTCGATGCAGCAGGGTGTATGTGCACCCTGGTACAAGATCCAGTACGGCACGGTGCACCACAATAGTGTGCACGCACCTAGCCAGGCGCATGCCCACCCGCAAGGGCGGCGCGTGGGAGGCTCTTTGATGGCTGGGCAGCGGTGGCAAGCTCTAGCCCCACTGTTCTTTAGCCTCTGGTTCTGATGGTGGCCTCCGTTTGCGGTAGTGACGGCTGGAATATATCGAACTAGCTTCTCTGATTCTTTTTTCTTTATTCTGGCGAATGATAACTCAGGCGGCAATGCGATGACCACCATTGGACTCGTCGCAGTGAAAGCTTTCCAATAGTGTCTGCGGTGTCATGCACGGTGGTTCCGACGGTCATAGATCGAGGCTCAAAACCTCCCTTTTACTTTTTCTCTCTTCCCTTCCTTTTTCTCTCTCCAAAAATATCTCTTTTTTCTTCTTCTCCCTCCCTATCAAATCATCAGCCACCTTTTTATTTTAAAACCTCCCACTTTTCTTTTCTTTTCTTTTTAAATTATCCTCACACATATAATCTCATTTAATTTATCACAAAGCCCAAATCCAACTATCCTTGATTTGGGCTTCCAAACATAAGGACTAAACAAATTGGGTTCGAGGCCTAAATTTGCAAAGCCCAAAATTTGGGTCGTTACAATCTTCCCTCCTAAAAAAATTATTCTCAAAATTTATATCCATAACTCAAAGAAGATGCTCCAACTCTTATAACTTTTTGACGTCCCCAAAGATTTCTCGTTGCACTACTCTGATCTCAACACTTATCAATATAACCCTTGTCTTCTGACGATAAAACCATAATCTCAACTAATTCTGTCTTTTAGAGGGAATCCACCTTCGCTTGGTACATTACAGATGACAAGCAAAACCTACTGTACCTTGACCGCACGTCATGCAAAAACATCATCAAAGAAACTTATCCTATGCTGTAGAATCCAAAACATTGTTGCACAATCAAAATCCTTCCACAACAACGTACGATCTAAAAAGAAAAAAATGTTAAACAGCTGTTGCATCCAAAACAAAACAATTTCTCTCGTAGTGACTCCTTGAAGAAGACTTTAACTCTGATGGCATTCCATAACTATAACATTGCTTGCCATGGGCAAGACTTCAAAAAACGAACAACGTCTTAACTCACCTCAAGCGCTTACCTTAAACTTGGCATAGTAACTCATATCGATAACCAAAGCATATCTCTTTATCTCGGTTCATGCAAGAATCTTACACTCCTAATTATACGTTTCCAAAAAAACATGTCATTTGTACCATTGTTCGAATCTGTCATCGTATGAAAATCCCACCAAGGGATGAGGTTCCATCATAAACCTCCAACCTCATACCAAAAAGTAGCATGTGCACACTGTAGTGTCATACAACCCAACCCACAAACAAACCAAGCCGACTTTTTATCTGGCCCTCACTTTTACTGAAATATCAACGGTACATACCAATGACTATATCACTACTCAAAGAAATCCTATTGAAACTATACGCGCACAATTCCTTTATAAGGTCCACGACCATCTATTTAACTCCCACTAAGTAACATCAAAGTGTCACAACAAATCTAAAGGACTCAATGTTAGACTCCAATCTGATGGCAAGTCAACCACCTGTCACTAACTTTAACACACAAATCAACTCTGTCTCCCAAAATACGTGGAAAAAGTTTAGTAGAAACTGTCACCCTCGACATTCACCATCTACTGCCCATTGTAGTATATAATAAGAATCTTTTGCCTTAATAGATCTTTCTCTAAAACACCTACAAAAAGATCTCAAATCCTATCATAAACCACCGAACCTAAATCCAACCATAACACTGTGTCCTCTTAATTAGAATCAAATGCTACTTCTCGAGGCTTCTAAAGTAAATCAATCCTTAAATTAAAGCTCAACTAATAAAATACATGGGTACTGGTACTGGCCAATAAGTACCAACACCAGATGGATAAAGTACCCAATTTTACACTTTTAGGGTAGGCACATCCTTCTTTTTTCTTGCACTAAGATACAACCCTGATAAAAACAACAAACATTCTTGAAGATCTCAAAATCTTACTCAGCTTTAATTGAGTTAGCACTACTTACACAACCAAAAAGGTCTCACGAAGCTCAGATCTCCACCAATGTTCCTCGACTTGACTCGAGGAAACTGTGATATAACCAAAAGAATTTACGAATTCTCAAACCCTTCTTTCCTTAACTGATTACACGATAACCAACATTTCCCATACTCACGAGGTCATTAAGGTAATTATCTTATCAACACTCATATTTCTATATTCCTTATACATTTACACGTGTCACGCAAGGTATCAACTTACATTCGAGAGATAACATGGTAGCCCACACCTTATCATCATTGAAGCACCTCAAACGTTACTGTAGACATCAAACGTTACCACGATGTGCTCTAACTGAAAAATCTTTATTTCAAAACTACTAGCCTCCACACTTTAACCATAACCATCTTATTCTCGAACCAATATCAAAAAATACACGGGTACTTTGCAACCGATTAAATGAATTATCCACCTAAGGAGAAACGTAACGGTCATTTACTGCCACTTAAAAATCTATCAACGGTTTAAGCACCACCTTAACAAACCAACTTCTTACTAGTGAACAAGCTCGTTTCTCCCTTGGAAGAAGCACTTAGGCAAAAGAAACCTTGTTCAAGTTGCGTCTTCGCAATTGAATCTCTGACTCTCTCAACTGGGTCAGTTTTCTCTAACAAGGACGATGGGTTCTAACGCCTCACACGGTCTTACCTCAACATCCACTCACATCTTTGATAGGGAAAAAGTCCTGACGACTCATTCAAGAAGCATAAACAAACACTCTAACAGTCTGAAAGCTCCCGATCATCGAATTGTACACATTGGCATTTGCTGGATAATCAAACATATCTCATAACCCCGTTGTGTCATTCTCAAAATGATCATTATGAAAATCACGGTAGGATGGAAACTGTTTAACATGCTCATTACCAAAGGTTGGTTCCCTCGAAGTCTCGATGCCTCGATCACAACACTCAATATTACTGGCTACCATCACGCTTGATTAACCAAAGCAATTTCCAATGTGTAAGAACTCACAAGAAAGTGGCTCTATCAAACCTGTATAACGTCTAACTTTGATCATACTCTAATGGACTAGTGGATCTCAAATCCACTATCCCCGAGAATTGCCTTTGAAAAGGACAATGATACTTCCCAAGTATTATCATGATTCTCTTTTAAGTGAACAAAGGGTCCTCCAACCAATGCACATTCACTGATCGATTTCAAAAGTGGGTTATCCATACTCACTTCACAAACGTTATTCACATACAACGATGAAAATTCCTTGCCACAACTCTCACAACGAATCTGAAGGCTTCATAATGACCGCAACACGCAACGATGACACCATTCAAATAATAGGGAAATGACACATCCTCAACTTTGGTATCATTCAACTAAATCGTATCTCAATGGTCTAGGGCGACCTTGCCCTAATAGTCGTTCCCATGAGTGGCACAACAATTAAATTGGCCCTCTCAGCCATGATTGTAACCATTTTATCATCACAACATTGGACGTACCATTAGGATTCTTGTCTTAAGGAGTACAAACTTAATTTAAGAGCTTGTATTTATTAGACACCTTATTAAAATACCTATACCACCCCGAGGTTTCCTAGAACGGGCTAAACCTAGCTCTGATAGTACTAAATGTAACATCCTCGACCCAGATGTGATATTTGGGCATCAAGCCCAAACCAAAATCATAAAATTTTTCAAACTGGGTTTAACCCAACAAAGTATTTCTAAAAAACATTTAAAGCTAACAATTGAAAATATAGATAAATAATCAAAAAAGTACCAAGGAGCTCCATTTTAAATTTAAAATATTTAAATAATCGATTGATTAATACAATTTCAAAATAAGGATTACAGATTTCAACACGTAAGGTTCTACGAATACACAACCCACTAAACACAAGTATCTTACTTTGAAGGTCACCACATGCTAGAATCCCGCACCGATAGTGCTCTTCAATCATTTGAACCAACAATCAACCTACGCACGGAAACAACGATTCTGAGCGTTGAGCTTACAAAGCTCAGTGGTACACATCTACTCTACTATACTTCATGCTAATCATAAACATACGCATGTAAGGTAGTACAAGCAATAAGGAGAGATAAATAAACGCTTGGCGCTACCACTAGTCGCCTAACCACATACTCTTATCATGGAAATCATCATATGTGGCATACAAGGCCCAACCATACTCATCACATGGTAATATAACATCATATAGATATGGGGCTACCTCTAGCTACCCAACCATATAGTATAGCAAGAAAGCATTATAACATAATACAGGAATGAGGCTTGGTTCCACTAAGTATCAAGGTCATACACTCTTCGGGATGAAGCCCGATATCATTAAGCGTCGAGATACATACACCCATGCTCAAAATATCTCATCAAGTATCTTTGAATGAGTCCCGATCCCACTAAGCATCGGGTTCATACATTTGGAAAATCTTTAACCATGGTGTTGCAACACTCTCTCAATGGGAATCTGAATCCCATCAATCAAGGGTGACTCAACCAATACAAGAGTCCATATCAGCACATAGTAAGGACATATACCATACTGCGCATAGCATAACATGATCCACCAAGGATCTCTTAGGGTTACTATTACCACAAATCACCCAATCAAGTTTACCAACTTGTTAATATATTATGGAAGTATACATTAATCATCCTTATTAATTATCTTATTTAATACCTCTTATTTCATCGGCATTTCACATCAATTTCTGTTTTTATTAGCATTATAGTTTATTCCACTTAGTGGAATTCGATACTCAAACCCGAGTATTGATACGGTACCCTTAGGTATCGGTACTCATACACATACCAATACCGATATTGCTTACTAGAAATCTTTAATTTCTGCGAGTACCGGTATGGCCAAAGCTCGTACTGATACCCTAATTATGGGTTTGTACCATTCCCTCGAGTTACGATATTACCACACTTTATTCGGTCCCTAAAGCTTATGAAATTCATTATGGTTAGTTTACTAACGCATTCACGCAATTAATATTTATTACCGGTTCCATAATCATTTATTCAATTATTACCAATTATTAGTCCTTTAAGTGTAATTTCCATCGAACATGTCAAATTCACATCTCAAGCAACACAACATGTAAATTAACCAGTCAGATAATTATACGGATATTCAGACAACCCTACTCGGTCTCTAAAGCCCTTACAAGTCTCGAATATTCTCAAACTTATCATACATCTCATAAATATCAGTCACATGATTACTGGTCTCAGAACATGCTTATTTATCGTCAACCTATTTTGTAGATACTAACACATAAAACAATCACATTTATGATGTTCATGAAGCAATAAAAGTTTGAGGTGTACTAACCTTAAGCTGATATCGCTAAAATCCTCATCCGAGCTTCCCTAATATTCCACTTGATCCGATATCTGATCCCAAATAATCCTCACATATCAATTGATACCATAAGTATCAATTAACCACATACTTTAATGAATTCAAAAGGTTAATTGCGTAAAAATAGCTTACCGGGTTCGAATTTCGCAAAACAAATTGCGCCAATAAATTCGAAACGTCGAGAAACTCCTGGTAGGGTCTCTCAGAAAAATTCAACGGACGGTCAACGCCGGTCAAAGTCTGGTCAACGAACGGTTAAGGTCTAATAATCCGGTACGACGAGGTGTAGGGTAACATTGTAGCACCCGTAGGCAGTGATTCAGTGCAACAGGGTGTATGTGCACCTGAGTGCAGGATCTAGTGCGACGCAGTGCACCACAACAGTGTGCACCCGCTTGGCCAAACGCACGCCCACTAGCAAGGGCGACGCTTGGTGGCACGTGGGAGGCCCTCTGATGGCCGAACTACGGCGGCAAGCTCTAGCCCTGCTATTCTTCAACTGCTAGTTCCGATGGTGGCCTCCGTTTACGGCGAGAACATGCCGAACCAACTTCTCTGATTCTGTTTTTCTTTACTCCGGCGAACGACATATCAGACAGTGACACAACAACCATCGTTAGACTCGTCTAGGCGAGACCTTTCCAATGGGGCCGACAACGTCATGCACGGTGACTCTGGCGGCTACAGATAGAGGCTCAAAGCCTCTTCTTTACTTTTTCTCTCTTTTCCTCCTTTTTCTTTCTCCCAAAATATCTCTTTTTCTTCTTCTCACTCCTCATCAAATCATCAGCCACCTTTTTATTTTAAAACCTCTAACTTTTCTTTTATTTTCTTTTTAAATTATCCTCACACATATTATCTCATTTAATTTATCACAAAGCCCAAATCCACCTATCCTTGATTTGGGCTTCCAAACATAAGTCCCAAATAAATTGGGTCTGAGGCCCAAATTTGCAAAGCCTAAAATTCGGGTCGTTACATCGGTACTCTTTAAACTGTTTCGGAACAATGTTCATTATAAATAAGCCGATAATATTTAAAGCGCATTTGGATTTTTAGGTTGGTAAGCTTGGTTTTAGAATTTTTTAATCGGTTTCGGAACTACTGTTTACGACTTATCCAAAAACTATTATGCCTAATGCAACTATTGAAAAGACTTATATGTTGCTAGCGTTGATGAACGGGGTTACAGAGATTCAAAAAAGATTGTGAAAAGACTCTTGCATATTAGGAGATGCACTTGAAATTTGAAATCTATTCACCCTCCAATATAATTTTTTTTGTTTAAACACACCACATTAATTTTTTACACGTTCTTTTAGTAAAATCGTATTGGTTTGCATTTATGGAACATTTAATATTACAACGAAAAAGAAAGTTCGGAGCGAGAACCACATATTGTAACTAGTTTCAAACCTATGAACATGAGTTTCGATACGTATCAAGAGAAAATTGAACTGAAATCATTAGTAAAACATGTAATATTTAGATTTAACGTGAAAGGTTCGAGACTCTATATGCAAACATCTGATACTCGTATTATTATACTCTATTTTAACCGCAAATATTCCTTCACCACACGTTTAACTTGTTCATTCTTATAAACATTATCATTCTTAACGTATTATTTAGCTTTTAGGATTTAATTTGTACCCTCCAAATTTTAATATCTTGATATTTTTGTTCATTTTAGTTCCTAAATTTTATTTTTTTACCATAAACCTACAGAAGTAAAACCAAAACCAGTAAGAGTAACTACTACCATGTAATTTAGGGATATTGGTTTATGAGATTCATTTTTATGGATTTAAGATTTTTTGTTAAGGATTTAGATCGTAGTGTTAGTGATTTAGGGTTTATGGTGTAGTTTAGGGTTATTAGTTTACGAGATGAATGTTTATGGCATTAAGGTTTATGGTTTATGATTTAAGACTTAGTATACACATAGTTGTTAGGGTTATGGTGTAGTTTAGTGTTATTAGTTTACAAGATGAATTTGTATGGCATTAATGTTTATGATTTAGGACTTAATATTAATGGGTTAGGGTTTATGGTGTAGTTTAGGGTTAGTGTTTTATGAGATTAATTTGTATGGTTTAAGGTTTAGTGTTTTTATTAGTGTATGAGATTATTTTGAAGCCTTATATAGTCTATAGTCTACAATCTATATATAATATACCATACGCTATGATATTATTATTATTATAGTCTATAGTATATGATATTGAAACGTGAATATGAATAAGTCATGTGTTACGTCGTGATACTTTTTATTACGGGTTATATGATTATATCCTATAGCTTTATGGCACAAGTTTAAGGATGACACTTAGGGTTTAGGATTTTAGGGCTAAGGGATGAAAGTGAACCATATTTATTTTTAATTTTTATAATTTTGTACAATAAAGTAAATATAGTGTAATTTTTGTTCAATTTAGTCCACAAAATTATATTCTTCTCCAAAATTGGCCCATATTTATTTCTAACTTTTGTAATTTAGTCCAAACACTATAATGTTTGTAATTTAGTTCAAACCGTATAAATTATAAGTCCATATAAGAATTCAAAAAGCACAGCTCAGATTTAATTTATAACCTAAATTGGGACTCAACTGAATTAAATAAAAACTTAAAAGTTCCTTTCGTGGCATGACCTGACTTGAAGTTCAACCGAAACCGATATTACTGAACCTAGATTTGATCCATCAACGACGAGACCTGACCTAAAGTCCATACGAACCTGAATTAACCTGTTAATTAACTGATTTAGATGCGAACCATTTTGGCCTTGTCGCAGCAATGGCTCGGCGTGACTTTAAAAACAAAAAAACAATGGAGTCGCCCAGATTGCTGTGTCCTCCATGAAAGGTGGAGCCCTTCTGTTAGAGTTGTGGAAATTGTTTTGCTATATTGGGTTTGTTGTGTGCTCTAAACCCAGACGATGCACACTTGGATTATGAGGGTGTTGCTATGATTTACATGAGGAATTCCCAGCGCTTTGCAAAGTATGAGAGAAAGATTATGGGTTGAAATGTTTACGTATTGTCCATATCCTCTTATGTTTAATATTTAATATATTGTGAACATGCGTCTGCTGAAATTCTGATACTATAACTTTGACTTTGCAGCCGCTAATTTAATAATTTCCTTTACTATTTTGAGGCTAAAACCTACCGTATAGGACATAAATTACATTTATGGGATATTTAATATTATAACTGAAAATACACTATATAGGAGCAGTAGCCATTTATGGCATGTTAAATATTATAAGTGAAAAGACAGGTTCGGGCGGGAATTAAAAATGATGTAATTTTAAAACAAGGATGTCTGTTCCGAAACTTCTAAAGCAAATCTTAAACTGAAATCGTTATGATATCATGTAATATTTACGGTCTCTTGCGATAAGTTTGAAACTGTATAGGCAAACGTTCGATACTCGTCGTGGGTTTCACGTGCTCGGAAAAACCCATGATACAAATCCTCGTTGACCAGGCAGTTTGCAGTTTAATATGAAGAATAAATTTGTAAATATGCAAATTATATATAAAGATTATGTTTAGAATGTGGTCTTCTTAAATTTGTAAATATGCAAATTATATATAAAGATTTTGTTTACTTTGTTAAATGTTATGTTCTTAAATTTGTAAATATACAAATTATATATAAAGATTTTGTTTATTGTGTTAAATGTTATGTTCTTAAATTTATAAATATGAATATTAAATAATTTTTTTTATAAAATATATTAAGTAAGTTCAATTGGTTTCCTTCAATTAAGGAAAAATAATTTTAATGAATGGGTTGTTCTTATGAAGGTGTATTAATTATGAATAAGAAATTTTATTTTGACAACATTTAAGGTATAAGAAAATGTGAAGTTAATTTTTTTTTTCAAATTTCTTTAAGTAACAATACTTTATTAAATTTTTTCCACTAAGCAATCAAATTAAAACAAAAGGTTTTGCTACATATTTGAACCCTTATAGTTTTCATATACTCACTGGAAAGGATTTACGGTTTAAGGTTTATGATTTAAAATGTAGGTGGTTATAGGGGTTAGGTTTTACTGATTATGGGTTGATGATTTCTATGGTTTAGGGGTTTAGTTTTTAGGTTTTATTGGGTTATGGGTTTTATGAGATAGGTGTTATCATTTAGGGTTTATTGTGTAGTGTTTAGGTTTATAGTTTAGGGTTGATGGTTTGACTTATGGTTTTTTGTTTATTGTTTAGGGTACATATGGTAGGGTTTAGGATTTAGGCGGTATGCAAAACTTATAAACTTCAGACAAACTTGTTTATATAAAGTTATTGGACAAAAATAAGCCTTGAAGTAATGAGTTGTTTTTGGATTCTTTGTACAAAATAATTTTGAATGGGAAAATGTTCTTAATGATATATATATATATATATGGGGAAAATGGTAAATTTCCAACACAAAATAACAACTTCGGCAGTGCGATCTTGGAGACCATCTAGTATATTCAACCTTGGTCTTATGATTGTGCAATCATGGAGACTTCGGTTTGCATTAGCCATCTCCCGATGTAGTTTTAAACAACAACAAACAATAGCATTTGAAAAATATTAAGAGCAAGGTTTTTCAAATACTATGTTTGTTGGTGTTTATCCCTACAAATGACTAATATAGTCTTCCAAATACCATTGTTTGTCGACAAGAAAAACCTAAAAACAATCAGCACTCCTCCAGGATCTATAAAATGAAGTCTCTGCACAGTGACCATCACCACCAGTATAAAACATAAACCACACATATAATTCTGTCTACAGAGACAAAAACTAGGAAGGAAAGAATAGCTGATGAGGGTTTGAAGGTATGGCCCATTTATAATAGAAAAAGGAATATCGAACTCGACATTTAGAATTTATTTATAATAGAAAAAACAATTTCTTATTGATATGGCCCTACTTTTATAGTTCTTATATTTAAACTTATTTTGGTACTATTAAAAAATATTTCAGAACAATATTCATGATATTAAACCTCAAATCCTTAAAGTATAGTTCAAATTTTGTGTTTGTAGGCTTGGTTTCAGAATTTAATAACCGGTTTTGGAACTACGTAATAAGAATTATTTGTAAACTTTTCTGCCCAATGCAATAATTGAAAAGATTTATCTGTTGATAATGTATCAGAACGGGTTACAGAGAATTGAAAATGACAGTGAAAAGACTCATTTATATTGAGAACATACGTCTTTCGAAATTTAAAATCCATGGAACCGCTAATATAATTTTTAAATAATTTTTTGATCACCCTATTTTTTACTCTTTTGTTCTTTCAGTAACGGTTCGTGAAAGACACTTCGGAGCGGGAACCACAAATTTTAACTAGTTTCGAATCTATGAATATGGGTTTCGCTATGTATATTGCAAAACCTAAACTGAAATTGTTACTAAAATATGTAATATTTTAGGTTTGTACAAAAATGTTTGATACTCGTCATAATATTATACTCTAATTAAACCCCCAAATATTCCTTCAACACACGTTTTACGTGTTCATTCTTACAAAGATTAGCATAGTTAGTTCCTAAATTTTAATTTTTACCTTAATAATTTCAATATGGTGATATTTGTGTTCATCTCAGTTCCTAAGATTTAATTTTCAACCTAAACCCTACATAAGCAAAACCAAAATCGGTAAGAGTAACTACTATGTTGTAATTTACGGTTATTGGTTTATGAGATTAACTTTTTATAGCTTTAAGGTCTTTGGTTTACGATTTACGTCTTAGTGGTAGTGGTTTCGAGTTTATGGTGTACTTTAGGGTTATTATTTTATGAGATGTATTTTTATGGAATTAGGGTTTATGATTTACTACTTACTATTAACGGGTTATGGTTTATGGTGTAGTTTAGGGTTAGTAGTTAATGACATTATTTTGTATGGTTTAAGGTTTAGTGTTTAGCTTACTGTATGAGATTAATTTGAAGGATTATACAATCTATAGTCTACAATCTAGATATAATATACCAAACGTTATAATATTATTATTAATATAGTCTATAGTAGATGTCTCTATGGTCTACAGTCTATTATACTAATACGTGAAGAAGTCATGTGTTAGGTGATGATATATTTTTAGGGGTTATAGGATTAAAGCCTATAGGATGATGTCACTAGTTTAGGGCTGAAATTTAGGGTGTAGGAGTTTAGTGTTCAATTAATATTTAAATAAAATAACAAATTCATAGCTCTGTAATATTTTTATAAAATTTTGGCAAGAAAATAAAATACACGCATAGCATATTACAAGGAATACTTTAGATTTTATTTCGTAGAAATCCTCATAACTTAATGTTTCATGATACAATCATCATGTCCTATAGTCTATTTTTTTCTTCACTTTATGCAAAATTTATTATTCATTTCATTATTTAAATCGTGATTTTTAATTTGAGGATTATATTCATAATATGGTAAGTATAATGATATGAATTTTCAACCAAATAATTTTTAAATTAATATTTTTTGTTAAATTTCAGAATTTATAACTCTTTAAAATGTTCCTGAGCAATGCTGTGGTAATCTTTAAAATGTTTTGGAATAATTTTCATGATAAATAAACTAAAAATCATTAAATTATATTTACAATTTTCAGTTAGTAGTTCGGGTTTTGGAGTTTGATAACAGGTTTCAGAACTGCGTACTAAAATTGATTTAACTTCTGCACAATGCAAAAATTGAAAAGACATATATGCGGCTGACGTATCTGAACGTGTTACAGAGATTCAAAACTGACGGTGAAAAGACTCCTTTATATCGAGAACATGCGTCTTTTGAAATTCTAAATCCAATGAACAACCAATTTATTTTTTTAACACGCCAAAAGTTTTTTACGGATTGAATATTTCAGTACCGGTTGGTGATGAGAAATTAATAAATTGGGTTACATTTCTGGCATATTTAATAAAATATTACAACAAAAAAGACAGTTCAGAGCGAGAACCACAAATTTCAACTAGTTTCGAACCTATTAACTTCAATTTCAACACGTATGAAGCGAATCTTAAGCTGAAATCGTTAGTAAAACATGTAAAATTTTAGGTTTGTCGAGAAATGTTCAATACTCGTCGTATTATTATACTCTATTTGAACACCAAAAATTCCTCCACCACACATTTTACTTGTTCATAGTCACAAACAGTAGCATTCTTAACATATTATTTAGTTCCTAAGGTTTGATTTTTACCATAATAATTTTGATATATTGATATTTGTGTTCATTTTAGTTTCTAAGGTAAGAGTAACTACTATGTTGTAATTTTGTTTAATTGGTTTAGCATTTAATTTTTATGGTTTAAGGTTTTTTGGATTAGGATTTAGGTCATCGTGTTGGTAGTTTAGGCTTTATGGTTTAGTTTATGAGATGAAATTTTATATCTTTAGGGTTAATGGTTTATGATTTAGGGCTTACTATTACTGGGTTAGAGTTTATGGTGTATTTTATGGTTAGTGGTTTATGTGATTGATTTGTATGGTTTAAGGTTTTGTGTTTAGCTTAGTGAATGAGATTAATTTCAAGCATTAGATACTCTATATTCTACAATCTATACATAATATACGATACTTTATGATACTATTCTTAATATAGTCTATAGTATATGTCTCTACTGATCTTTAGTCTATTATACAAATACATGAATAAGTCATGTGTTACGTGATGATATTTTTAGGGGTTATAGGATTATAGCCTATAGGTTTATGGTCCTAGTAAGGTTTAGGAGTTTAGGGATAAAATTGAAGCACGTGTATTTTTTATTTATATAATTTTGTATAATAAAGTAAAGATGGTGTAATTTTTGTTCATTTTAGTCCATAAAATTATAATTTTATCCAAATTTGACCCATATTTATTTCTAACTTTTATAATTTAGTCCAAACCCTATAGTTTTTGTAATTTTTTTCAAACAATATAAATTATAAGTCCATATAAGAATTCTAAAACTACAACTCCAATTTCACTTATAACCTAATTTGGGACTCAATTAAATTAAATAAAAACCTAAAAGTTCCTTCCATTGTATGACCCGACTTGAAGTTCAACTGAAAATGATATTACACAAACCAAAATTTACCCGTTAATTACCTAATTCATACCTGGACCCTTTTGGTCTGAACATAAACTGGAACATGAATGTACGAATACATGTTACATTTTTGGTTTAAAGTTGCACTGGATAATATCATTTTATATGATTAATTACATAATTAATCAACATAAAATGAAACATGAAAAGTTTAAGGTTCAATTTGTACGATCTTATACAAGTAAAGGAAAACTTCAACTAAAATCATTATGAAAACATGTAACATTTTAGATTTGAAGATTAGTTTCGAAACCGTGTGAAAACGTTCGAAACTCCTCATATTATTGCAAAGACACTTTGTGCGAGTAGTTCGTGACAATTGTGGCAAGTATAATATTATAAAAGAAATGACATTTTTCCAATACAAAGGGAATGATCATTACTCATTGGAATGTGGTGATAATAGGGTGTGGTTGCAAAAGGGTAAGGGGGAATTTGCAGAGCATTAAGCAATTTGGGTCTTTTGTGGTTTTCCAATACAAAGGGAATGATCAAATTCCTACAATTTAATTTTTGATAGAACTGCTTCAGAGATCGAATATCCTAAAACTAAAATTGATTATGTCAGTAGAAAAAGGCAAACGAAATCAAAATTTTCAAGTCCCCTCCCTCAAAAGTAAATTAAAACTGATTCACCATATAAAACTAGAACTGATTTATTCTAACGATTTGGTGCTGCTTGGTTGTTGTCATGGTGGCCGCAATCGATCAGACCCACAACTAACAAACGATCATCCTCCTTGATGATATATATGGGAAAAAAACCAATGTCCACCACATTCACAGGTTCGACAAGCCGATCTGCATTCACCGCGTACCGATGTAGTTTCATACACCAACAAACAATAATATTTGTAAAATCTTATAGAGTAAGGTTTTCCAAATACTATGTCCGTTGGTGTTCATCCCTACAAGATGGCTAATCATTGTCTTACCATTTTTTGTCGACACGAACAACCTAAAATGAGAACTCCTCCCAGATCTATAAAAAGAAGTCTCTGCATACTAGTACATAATGGTGTAGAGACGAAAACTACAAATGAAAGAATACACTCTGAGAGAGTCGGTCATAAGGGTATGAAGCTAAGAACCCAAAGGACTCTTATTTATGATAGAAAATGGAATATTTTATATTTAAACATGTTTCGGTATGCGTACAAAAATTTGGAACAATGTTCATAAGAAAGAAACCAAAAATCTTAAAAGTACATTTTGAATTTTGGATTGGTAGGTTCGGGTTCAGAATTTGAAAACTGGTTTCGGAACTTCTATACAAGACTTATCTATAAACTGTTTAGCTCGATGCAATAACTGAAAAGACCTATCTGCTGCTGACGTATCGGAAGAGGTTATAGAGATTCAAAACGGACATTGAAAAGACGTTTATTTATTGGAAACATACCTCTTTTGAAATTATTTCATTAAACCGGTAATTTAATTTAATTTAATTTTTTTGAACTTGCCAAATTAAATTAATTTTTTACGCTTTTTTTATATTAGAACTGAAAAGACAGTTTGGTGCAGAAAACCATAAATTTTAACTAGTTTCGAACCAATGAATATGTGTTACGATACCTGTCAAGAGAAACTTAAACTGAAATCATTAGTAAAAGTTTTAATATTTTAGGTGTCATGTGAAAATTTCAAAACTGTATATGTACACGATCGATACTCGTAGCTCACTGAAAAGACACTTTCTGTGCGCATTTAAATGCCACATTTATGTTGACATTTTAATTCCTCTATTCAAAACATTAATAACCAAAGATCAGGATTTAATCGACTCAAGATTAACATATCAAAATACTTGTAAGTCAAAATACGAATTAGGGTACGAAAGTCGAAATTAAAGGTTCAGAGAACATGCAGTAACATTATATGTTGAATTTAAACTGAAATCATTACTAATACATGTAATATTTTAGGTTTCACATGAAACGTTCGAAACTGTATAATAATACGTTTGATACTCGTAGTATTATTATACTCATTTTAAACCGCAAATATTCCTTCATCACACTTTTTACTTGTTCATTCTCACATTAGCATTCTTAACATAATAAATATTTAGTTCCTAAGATTTCATTTTTACCCTTATAATTTTAATATGGCGATATTTGTGTTCATTTTAGTTCATATAAGTCATTTGTACCTTAAAAATTTTAAAATGGTCATATTTCTATTAATTTTAGTTCCAAAGATTTAATTTTTACCCTAAACTCTACAAAAACAAAACCGAAGTCGGTAAGACTAACTCTTATGTTGTAATTTAGGGTTATTTGTTTATGAGATTAATTTTGGGTAAAGTACAAAAATAGTCACTAAACTATCCTTAAAAAATACAAAATGGTCACCAAACTTTTAAAAATTACATAATGGTCTTTAAACTTTAATTTTTATTACAAAATGGTCACTGAGCCATTAACTATCGTTAACTAGGAGACGTCACAGTTACAAAATATTGTATAGTAACATATTTAATCCTCAATATTTACACATTCAATCAATTTAAACATCAATAATGAGTGTTCAATTAGGAATAAATTGATTAAATGTGTCAATATGGAGGATTAAATGTGTTATTATTCAAATTTCTGTAACTGTCACGTCACCCAATTAACGACAGTTAACGGCTTAGTGACCATTTTGTAACAAAAACTTAAGTTTAATGCCCATTAAGTAACATTTGAAGGTTTGATGACTATTTTGTATTTTTAGAGATAGTTTACTGTCCATTTGTATACTTTACCCATTAATTTTTATGTCTATAAGGTTTTTGGTTTAGGATTTACCTCTTAGTGTTAGTGGTTTAGGGTTTATGTTGTAGTTTAGGGTTAATAGTTTATGAGATGAATTTATATGGCATTAAGGTTTATGGTTTATAATTTAGGGCTTACTAGTAATGGGTTAGGGTGTATGTTGTAGTTTAGGGTTAGTGTTTTGAAAGATTAATTTGTATGGTTTAAGGTTTATTATTTTATTGGCAGTTATTTAGGCAACAATCGATAATGCCTTTGGATAAGGGTTTAGGGTTTATGGTTATGGTTTACGATTTAGGGGATAAACCAATGCTTTCTGACTAACTTCTGTCACACTCCTACCTGAACACGCCAAAGAAAGAGAGAATCTAAATAGTCACATCTCACACTCTCTCTACTTCTGCCAATTTCACTTCCCTATGACAACCATATTCATAGAATGTGTTTTGTGTTTCCCCATTAATGCATGGCTGATTTTAATACCCCAATACACCACTTATTCACTTCTTCTTAGGCTTTCTATCTCCATTATTGCCAAACAATTAGGAGGAACATATCTCTAATTATTCAATTTCCATTTTTATACAAACTTCTCAACTTCCTCAGTTGTTTTGTCTTCAATTGCGTATTATGGTGCACAGAGCTTCATCCTCTAACTCTACTGCCGCTACATCTGATCCTAACAGACTGGTTGCCACACCAAAGATCCTCCTTCCAACATCCGTGGTTGCAAACCATCTCCTCTCCAGTTCATTCCAGAAAAGATATGAACTGGTATGCCAACAACAGATTCTTGAAGAATAAGGGTTGGTTCACCCCTACCTATGTGCTACTATTCAATATAGATATGCTGGATTTCATTCGCAAGCAGAAGTGGGATACATTTTTTCAGTAGCCAGATGACATCAATGTCTCATGGGTACAAGAATTTTACACCCACATCAGTCACGATAGGGAGAAACTAGTACATGTTAGGGGGAAATTAGTGGATTTCTTTGCTGATGCAATAGAAAATTACTATGAATTCTCAGACCACTAAGAATCCCACACCACTTTCATGGCCTTTGCTGCAAACCAAACATACTCATTGGTTCTGTGGGACCTTTGTGTTGAAAGAACTAAATGGACTGGAGAAGGCCTTGAGAGAATGGTGCAATGGCGATAACTTCTACCAGATCAAGATTTTGGGCCCATATCATCAATAACTACCTTTTACCCACATAAAATTGAGAAACTTTTTCTCTTCGCAAGATGTTATTATTCGACTCCCTCATCAAAGGACGTGGCCTATACCCGGTGTAGTTGATTCACGCTTCCATCGTTGAAAGATCTGCATCGATGAGCAAACCACATGATCTATTCTTCTCTAACCTAATCACAACACTATGTGCGAAGGAGGGAGTGGAACAATGGGCAGGGGATACCATTATTGATGCACTCTCGGGACTGCTCCCATTTGAAGTGTAGGAACTAAAGGTATATGCACAAATTGCTCTAATGCATTGCACCTCATTAAAATAGCTGATGAATAAATTACAACTGTTGCATGTCTTTGAATCCTTGTAATCATAGCTTAGTTGGAAACTTGGGAAGCTGTTTACTATTTTTAATTTCTGCATTTTCTTCTTGCTTTCATTTTGCATTGCTTGAGGACAAACAACGGTTGCATTGTTAGAAAGAAAATATATCATAATGAAAATTTAGTAACATTTACCTCAAGTAATCTTATATTCCCTCAACCAAACATGTAATCTTACATTCCCACAAAATAATACCAAACAATTATGTAATTGCACCCCTAAAATCATTTTTGATCGTACTGATTAAAAACACTTCTAACAAAAGAAGAAGATTTCAACATCATGAGACCAAGGTTCGGTACTAGTATAATTAAAGTCCAACTTAAAATGTAAGAACAATCAATTATATTATAGGTTTGTTATATAGTTTCGATACTACTTAAATGTCATATGTTGTAGTGTTTACTATAAAGTATCGGAACTGGTATCTAGGTTTCGACACTTTAAAAATATCTGAACTTTGAATTATGACATATTTGGTTTTAACTTAAAACGTATAACCTTTTTTATTTCTGTTCCCGCTTGTTTTTCATTAACAATTGCGCAACCTATTGCCCAGTTCTGCTACTTAACATGGAGTGTATATATATCAAATTTGGAAGGTTACAACCAAAAATTAATGACCTTTTTCTCTCTCACTCAGTTGTACGAACCGATTAGATTCCTCCATTCCTTCATTTCAAAATCTTTAAATTGGGAATTTTCATTTTTTTCTTTCACCAATCAAACCGTATAAACACCATATCCTCATCCCCTTCGTTTAACATTTAAATCTGTAGGATTCAAAGGTATTTCTGGAAACCCCAGTTTTTATAAATAGCCTTGCTTTTTGTTTCGATTTCATATACTTTCCATGGCTGACCGTTAATGTTGAAAATATGGTTGCTATTATTATGGGTATTTTCAGATTTCCCAATTATTTTATTTAAATATTTTATAGGAACCCTAAACCCAATTCACTCAAAGATTACTAGAAGCAAGCAAAGATATATTTTTGGAAACCCTAATTCTATTAAAAAAACCTTTGGTTATTGTTTGGTTTTCATTTACATTCCATGGATGACCGTTTCTGTTAAAAAATTGGTTGATATAATTGATGGGTTTTTAGATTTTCCGCTATTTTTTTAACTTTAACAGGAAGCCTAAACTCAGTTCAATCAAATCATGCCTGCTGGAATCAAAGGTATATTTCTAGAAACCCAAACTTTTTTCTTAAACATTCCCTTGCTTTTGATTGGTTTCCATTTACTTTTCATGCCTCATCGTTGATGTTGACAAATTGGTTGATATTATTGTTTGGCTTTTTAAGATTTCTTGCTAAATGTGTTTAAAATTTAATAGGAACCCTAAGCCCAGTTGAATCAAAGCTATTTCTGGAAACCCTTAAATTTTTACATACAATTTATTTTGTTTGGTTTTCCAATTCTTTCCATGGCTTAGCTTTGAACTTGGGAATTGGTTGATATTATCGATGGGCTTGGCTTCGTGTTCAAAACACATTTGATATGACTGATGGGTTCCTGTGAATTTTTTGTTTTCATATATTATTCATTGATGGGGTTGGCCAAATTCTTCAATTTGTGATGTTGATCGACTTGCAAATAATTGTTTTATTTCTTACAGGATCCCTAAACCCAAATCCTAGTCAACTCTTCTTTACTCTAACCATTAGCCAATCAGCAAACCAAACGTCAAAAAATCGTTGAGCCACCACCATCTATTGATGATTACTGTTTTAGAGATGATGATGAAAAGACCAAATTTTATAAATATTTCTACAACAGACACATTCGTAAAGAACATGTTGTGGCCATGAATATTCTTTAGAACCCAGTCTACAACTTCAAAATGAAGTCAACTTTCATGAAATGGGGTCGGAATGCTTTTCTTGCGATCAAACTGAGGGTTTGTCAAAGACTTGTATGAGTCTTTTACAGTAATGCCACAATTGTGCTTGAGCCAAATTCATTTGAGATCATATGCATTAACTCTTATGTTATGGATAAGAAAGTCTTTATCACCCCTAATCAATTACATCTAATTTAGGTGTTGAAAATAAAGGGCCCTTATGATGAAATCGAAACAAGCTATATTGAAAAGTACAAAGAACATTGCCCCGAAAATCTTACTTTTGAAGAGAAAATCTTTTACCTTATTTGTGGCATGGTTTTTTCAATCGTCCGATGGGAAGGAAGGAACAATAAGAGAGATTGATTATTAGTGGATTAACCAATATCGAACTGAGGTTGCTCCTAACATTGCCAAAATCATTTTTCTCCAGCTAGTATCATTTGTCAATAAGGGCCATGGGGCCTTGACCTCTCTTCCATATACTTGTGTCCTTGCACACATATTTCAGAAGAATGATATTGATTTTTCTTTAGACCCACATTTCCCTTTAAAGGAAAAGATTAACATTCATTTGGCCCACAAATGCGGATACCTTTCAAAAAATTTGTTGGATTTATAAGGACTCAAAAGATGCCACCAATGCAGAAAATATAGGAGAACATTCCCCATCGCCTGTCGAACAAGTCTCTTCTACAAATCGAGAGGAGATTATGATGAAGTCACTGCTTGACTACATGGTTACTTGTTGTCAACATTTTGATTCGCAATTAGCTGACCTTCGTAACCATGCTAATTCGTAGTTTGCGGAGCTTTGAAACCATGCTGCTTCTTAATTTGCTGAGCTTTGTAAGCATGCCGATTCTTAGTTTGTAGATATTTGCAAGGAAATTGCCTCCCTTCGTCAAGAATTTAGTACTCGTAAGACAGATGACTGGACTTTTAATATAATGACATTTGAAGTTATTAATATTTTTTAGAATTTCATGCGTATGGACTTAATGTTTGATAGATTTTCTTTTATTTTATTTCATATATATTTCAGCAAATTTAAAATTCTATTGTTTTTTTATTTATTATTTTTTTGTCAAAATTTTATATTGTTCTTATAATCCTCTCCACTTCTATTTTTGCACAGTGCGACGTCAACTATTTGACTTTTCCTTCGATGATGTCTATTGGAAGTTCTAAATCACGTGCTGAAGGAAACATTGTTCACTATCATTGTGGATTGCAATCACCAGTTTGCCCTTCAACTGTACCACAGAGCAAAGGGAAGAGATTTTATGGATGTGCTACAGGCCCCGAGGTATTAAGTAATAAGTTGTTCCAGTATTTCAATTAATGCGTTATTCTGAATTTCTTTTGCACATTTGTAAAGCCGTTGTGATTTCTTTAAATAGATTCACAATGATTGAAATTCTATCGATGTTGAAGAATTGAGAAATCGGGTTCAAACGTTGTTGGCTAAAAATAGGGAAATTGGAATTCATAATGCCAAATTGCAAAAAATGGTTAATATGGGTGAAGTAAGAAGGTTGTACAAAAAATGGAGAAATTTGAAGTCGAAAGATAAAACATAAAAAACAATGTGATGTTTTATAACTCTGTTTTGATTATTTCATGGTGGTTAGGGGTGTAAATGAACAGAGTGTTCGACGAACTATTCGTGAACCATTCGTATAACATTCGTTTATGTAGCTAAATAAACAAGTATGAACAAAAGTTTTATGTTCATTTAATAAATGAAAACAAACACGAACAGAGGTGTGTTTGGTTTGTTTATGTTCACGAACAAGCTAGTTTATAAGCTCATTTATATGATGAAAATGCTTGTGGATGCACCTAAATACTGCTTTTTGTTGTTGCTAAGAATGTTATAGAAGTTCATGTTGAAATGTAAATTTTATTTAGTTGCTTTTGTTTTATTTATTTATTTATTGTTAATTTAGTTAACATTTCTTAATATATAAACGAAAATATTCACGAACACTTAAATGAACACGTTTGTGAACATTTAAACGAACACATTCGCGAACACTTAAACGAACACGTTCGCAAACATGTTCATGAACACTTAAATGAACACATTTGTGAACACTATACAAACGAACAGGAACACCTTCAAAAACAAATAAATGAATACAAACACAATATTAAAATTTTAAATGAACACGATCAAAATATTAACAACTTTAAAAATAAACAAATAAACACAAACATAGTCTTGCTCGTTCAAGCTCGGTTCATGTACACCCCTAATTTATTGGCAGTGTTATGTTGTAATAAATTTTTTTCATCTACAGATATGAACACGATCAAACTTACCTTCCGGAAAACAAACAATGCTAGAATACGTTTGGAAACTAACAACAGTTTATCATCAATGTAATGCGAAATACTCACAAGTCACATGTCACAAAACAACTAGTAAGAAATCCAAACCTATCGTGAAAGTAACCTGAGTGAAAGTTGTACTCTGACACGACTCGTGTCAGGAATCTCTTATGCACGTCGCTGACACGTCATCTCATTATCACGATTCTCTGTTGTACATGCCTAACACGTCTTCTCTTGTCAGTATCTTAGTTGTAACAGAACTAAGAGTTTCGATACTCAAACATATAAAATATACCCATTCTTGTAAAGTTTCGATACTAATCATGTACAATGCTCACGATCATGTATAGTTAAGTGTTCATATGCAATTAGGAGTATCGAGTTGTATATAAGAGGTTCGATACTTATAACGAGAACGCCCACCTTAAATGTTACCATATCCTGTAAGATTTTAGGTTTATTTTGAAGAATATCAAAACATGAAGTATAGTATCAATACATATCGATGCTAAAATGATGGCGAACGTGTTTAATGATATACTCAACTCTGCTTAAGTTGTCAAAATCCTATTACATTTGGTATATTTTTTTGAGGAATCAATGTTTGCTGAGAAATAAGATCACTAACACAAACAAAAATTAGATTTAAAACTACGATCTAAAATTTGATTCATGGTTCATTGCTACTAAGTTAGCTTAGTTCAGTTAAAATGAATGGAATGAGAGTCTATTTTCGTGTTGTCATAGTATGTAGATATATCAGATGTGATGTTCAATTCCTCAATTATTTGTTCTTTCTCATGCCGTCTCCTGGAATTACGTACACAAACAGCGTCTTCGTTTGCGGAAGGTAGAGAACCTCCTAGGATTCTTGATGAATTAACACCTTCATCAAAATTTACATATAACTCAATATTGGTACCCCTTACACGGTTGTATCTCCTAAACATCTTACGAAGTTCGCTTGCATTACATATCTTTATTATGTAATGAGCTTCAGGGTCGGGCTCATCAACGGGGATTTTGGCCTCCAATGCAGACAATTTCTTCATTGTTGATTTGCTAACCTCCATAGAAATCAACTCAAAGAAATCATCCTTCTTGATGTTGCTGTTGAATGAAGTGTAGAGGTATGTTCTTAAAAAGAAAACGGTTGCAGAAAATCTTGCCATAATTTTAAATAAGAATTTCGGCAAAATATGGTAATTTTAGAAGTATTTATTAGGGATAGGCACGGAACCCGAATTCGACGGGTTCTAACTGGACCCGATCTGACAGGGTCAGATTTTTTTTAAAAGTCGAGTTTGGGTCGAGTCAGGTCGGGTGAAGTATGCAAGAAATTTGGGTCAGGTCGGGTACGGGTTTAGGGTGGAAAATACCCGACCCGGGACTAATTATGTAATTTTCTCCTAATTTTTTTAGGGATATTTATAATAATACCCATTTTTATATATTTTATAATTAGGTCCCTAAAATTAAATTTTTATTTATAATTTTTTACAATTAAGTCCCCTAAAATTATTTTTTACAATTAAGTCCCTAAAATTAATTTTTTTATATAGGTCGGGTTGGAGTCGTATTTAGCATATTTATGTAATACCCCAATAATTAGTTAGTGACTATTTTGCAAAGAATTAAAAGTTGGTGGTTTTAGTTTAGTGACTAAAATGTAAAATGTTAAAGTTTGGTGACCAAAGTGAGAAGTTAAGAAAAGTTCAAGGACCAACATGGTAATTTTCCCAATAATTATTTTTATTCTATAAATAAATAGATCACATAAGGGTGTGAATGGAATATAAAATTGTTGGTTCGATTCGATGTTTCTATTATTAGGACATTACAGTTAAAGTTTAAATAGAATTCAGGTAACCGTATGAGCTCGGAATGTGATGAAATTTTGAAGGGAGTTGTAAGAGGACTGAAGATTATGTCGTTTTGTTTTGGAATCGTTTTTAATCGATTTAGATTCGATTGAAGGCAGTATTTTAATATAGTGCACACATGGCATTTTTGTGAATACATGGATTCATTAATGGCATTTTAGTCATTTGCCTATACTTTTTAATTAAATATGATTATGGAAAAGTGATAATATTAGGTGTCAACACCTAATTGGTCATAATTGAGGGGCAAAATGGTAATTTTACTATTAATGGAGATTTTTATATTAGATTAAAATATTAAAATGCCATTTGTCTTGTAATTAATTTGAAGAAAAAGCTAGAAATTCTCTCATCTTCTCTCTTCAAGGCTGAAACCTCCATAGCAAGGGTGAGGAAATTTTTGATTTAATTTTTGGCTTGATTCGATTAGTTTTTGGGTTGAAACATGAAATAGAGAATTAATCTCCATTGAATTCTCTTTCATTTGGTATAAATTTTTAGTGGTTTCCATTCTTATATGTTGAGATTGGAGATTAAGGTTTATGAAGAACAAGTTGAGATTTCATGTTTTAAGGATTGTTTTAATTAGATTTGATATGATGAAAATTCCATGGAATTTTGGTGTTAGGTATTATTTGGGAATATTGAGAAATTAGGGGGGGCTCTTGCAAAATTTTTATTTGAATTGGAAATGACGTTAGAAGCTTGAATATGATGTATGGAGGTTAAATTTATGCTTGAATCAAGTTGAAAAATTTTGGAGTAAGTGACCATTGGTATTCGGCTTTTAGAGAAATTTGGGGGAAATTTTATGGAAAATTTTCCTAAGGCTATAAATGGTGTAAGGATGATTTTTTATGTTTTAGAAGGTTAATTGGACTAATATGTAAGGTTGTAAAGTGTTGAGGATTAAATTGTAAAGTTGGGGAAATATGTGATTAAAGTGGAAAGTTGATTTGAAATTGAAGTTGTGTGATAAAGGATTATTTTGAAAGAATTGGAAGTATAAGGGTTAACATTTATTTTGGAAGATAAGATTAGTAATGAAAGTATATGTAGGAATATTATTATTATTCCTAATGTATATTAAAGTTAGAATGATACTAACATATACTTGAATTGTATATGTTGGTGAAATTGTTGTAGATCATAATCGTAATCCAAACTGGGAACCGAGCAACTCCAAAGACAAAGAAAAACTGCAAAAGTGAAGCTGTGCATAAGGGTAAAGTTTTCTAGTGAGGCAACAGGTGAGTGCATCTATACTATATTTTTTGTTTAATGAACTATGAATGATTTTTGGATATGAACTGCCCAATGCACTTTTATATGATATTGTGAAATTTTATTGTCTTTTGACAGTTTAAATAAGTGAATGTTTAAAGCCCATTGTATGCATTATGAGATTTCTTGATATAATTGGCATGCCAATGAGGTGGGAGTATAATGATACAGTGATGTTGTATAAGTGTACAACAGTTATAAAGTGAAACAGTGATGCTGTGTTCTACAACTATGACCTAGTGATACAGTGATGTTGTATAAGTTTACAATAGTTATACAGTGATAGAGTAATACAGTGTTTATTTTGGCACAACAAATTAGTTGATGTCGCACATGTGCATACTCAATAGTGACTCGCATACCATACATTCTCATTTATCTTACATTGGGCTATGATTTAAATAACAGTGAAATGTACAAATGAAATGATTGAGTAAAGTGATATAAATTTTTGAACAATGATTTTTGGTATGAACTGTCTTATTTACATAAACTATTATTTTTCAATGTTATTTATTGAATTATTTATTGCAAAGTTTAATTGAAATAATAGTTACCTCACTAAGTTTTTACTTAGCGTGTGAATGTTTCACGCGTAGGTAAAAGAACGTAAGGAGTAAGGAGCTGCAATAGAGGACATCATCTATTTTGAAAGCGATACATCATTATCAGTAAGACATCCCCGATGTCCCTTTTTGATATTATTAGTTGGCATGTAAATTATAAATGTTTTGGGTTACTTTGATAAGAAAATGTTTGAAATGGTTATGATGTTGTAAACATGAATATGTAAACTTATAGTGGATATTATTAATTAAATATGTTTGAAATCGTATTTTATTAGCTATCCAAATGATTTTTAATTTAGGCAGTTTTATTAATCATATAAACTAGAATTGAACTGCCATGTTGCTGCCTGAATCTAGATTCATATTGAACTTAGAAATATTAGTTTTAAATTTTACGCGATTAAATATTCTTTTAGAAAATGGTAAATTATTTATATTTTAAAGAAACAAAATTTTTCTGATTTTAAAATAAGAACTATTGTACAAGTGTCATGTGACATCTCTAACTCGTATTCAGTGATGGACACGGGTAAGGGGTGTTACAATTTATTTTCGGGTGCAGGTATTTTAAGTGATGGTCAGGTTTTTTAAAGAATAGGTTCGGATAGGATCGGGTGCAGGTTTAGGGTGTTTATTTTCAGGTCAGATTCGGGTGGGCCAAAAATCTGACCGACCCGTGTCCATCTCTAGTATTTATAGAAGATTTGTAAGGGTAAAATAAGGTTCAGCACCTAAAATGTTATTGATATTCAGTTTGGGTTTTGGTACCTAAAATATTACTAATAATCATTTTGGTGTTCGGCACCTAAAATGTTAAAAGATAATCAGTTTGGGGTTCAGCACCTAAAATGTTACTAGTATTTAGTTTGGGGTTCGGCACCTAAAATGTTATCAGTATTCATTTCGGGGTTTAGAACCTAAAATGTTACTGATAATCAGTTCGGGGTTCTGCACCTAAAATGTTAATAAAATTTAGTTTGAGGTTCGACACCTAAAATGTTACCCAAAACGAGTTTCAGGTTGGACACCTAAAATGTTACCGAAATTTAGTTTGGGGTTCGACACTTAAAATGTTGCCGAAAATGAGTTTGGGGTACGTGACCTATAATGTTACCGAAAATTAGTTTTTCGTTCTGAATCCAAAATATTATCGAAAATCAATTTGAGGTTCGAACCCTAAAATGTTAATGAAATTTAGTTTCAGAGTCTGCACCTAAAATGTTACCTACATTCAGTTTGACTCTAAAATGTTAATGAAATTCAGTTTTAGGGTCAGCACCCAAAATGTTAACTATTTCAGTTTGCCTCTAAAATGTTAATGAAATTCAGTTTCGGGATCGACACCTAAAATGTTATCTACATTCAGTTTGGCGTTAAGGAACCTAAATTATTACGAAGATATTGAACTTTTTAAGTTTAGCGAAACATTTCATTTGCCACCTAAAATGTTACCAAAAACCATATTGAGTGGTTAGGGAACCTAAAATATTACGAACATATTTTATTTTCTAAGTTCAAAGGGAAATATTTAACTCGACACCTAAAATGTTACCTACATTTAGTTTGAGTCTAAAATGTTAATGAAATTTAGTTTTGGGATCGGCACCTAAAATGTTATCTACATTCAGTTTGACGTTAGGGAACCTAAATTATTACCGAGATATTAAACTTTTTAAGTTAAGTGAAACATTTCATTCGCCACCTAAAATGTTACCAAAAACTAGTTTGAGTGGTTAGGGGACCTAAAATATTACAAACATATTTCACTTTCTAAGTTCAAAAGGAAACATTTAACTCAATACCTAAAATATTAGGAAAAAAAACTAATTTAAGAGTAAAACATTTCATTAGCCAACTAAAAATGTTAACCAAAATTTGTTTGAATTGGTTGGTAATATGTAACTGAGAAAGGTATAGTAACTGCATTTTAAGGTGCCACATATATATATGTGTGTGTGTGTGTGTGTTTAGTCTATTTACTGAATAATATTTTTAAAAATGAAAATCATCTGAATTTATTAGGAAAAAGGGGAGGGGGAAGTCCGGTTCACCGCAACCGGTGGATGACGTTGACCCAACAAATAAAGCCATGTGCTGAAGCAGGGGTCGAAAACCAGAGGCTAGGAAAGTCTTTGTAGAGTTAATTATAGGAAGAAGACAATGTTAGAAAAGCTTTACGGAAACGAAGGGTCTTGATTTATCAGAAACAGAGAATTGGCCTTTGTTTACTTTGTGGGGCACTCCGATGGAGACCGGACCGACTGGCGGTGCCCTGGGAGGTGACGGTGCATCCGCCGTATCGCGGTGGACCTTCGAGATTTCGCGTCGGTACCAGCACGTCCTGGACAAGGCGGTCCCGCACATTGTGGGGCGTTGGATCGGATGCCTGGCTTTGATGGTGATCTACGCCATACGCGTGTACTTGGTGCAGGGCTTCTACATCATCACCTACGGCCTCAGCATCTACTTGCTGAATCTGCTGATGGGGTTCCTTTCCCCTCAGGTGGATCCCGAGATGCAGGACGGCCCTTCCCTCCCCACCCGCGGATCCGATGAGTTTCGCCCTTTCGTTCGCCGACTCCCCGAGTTCAAATTCTGGTTCGCCATTCCCCTCTATACTGTATTCTACAATCTAAGCCAGTGTTATCAGAAATGTGGATCTGTCGTATGAAAGACCAGAATTTACGTTATTTTTTATAGTCTATATTGTGTTTATATAGTAAACACATAATTGGATTGCTAGGCTAGAGTTCTCTGATTGGGATAGTGAGAACCAATTCCATGATAACAGATATCGTTTGCTTGCTCAACTCAGTGCTACCCTTTCCTTCATTTCCATTTCTGCATGCCAATTGAAAGCTTTTATCACATTTTTACATGCGGTTCGGGAGGTGTTGCTGTGTATAAACTTATGCACTACACCTGAATTTGAATCTTTGGCTTCGAGAGTGTGCCATTAGAAACCTGGGTTCTTCAGCAAATTTGGTGCTGAATGCTAACATTTCCCTCTCTTACATGCACCCTTTTCTTTGTGAAGGTACTCTATTATGAAGGCTTTTAGCATTGCTTTTGTGATGACATTCTTCAGCATGTTTGATGTGCCTGTCTTTTGGCCGATACTCCTTTTCTACTGGTTTACCTTATTCGTGCTAACAATGAAGAGACAGATATTACACATGATCAAATACAAATACGTTCCTTTCTCCTTTGGGAAACAGGTACTCCCTCAGATCCGTTTTTTGGGATACTCGGGATAGTATTTTTCATTGGTGTTATTCAATTGTGCGCATGATGATGCTAAATACATGTCGTTCTTTGTTTCTTTTGTTAGCGATATGATGGCAAGAAGGCGTCTTCAAAAGAAAGCACCAACCTTCCTAGGGATTAAATTCCTCAGGTATTATATATCACACTTTAATGAATTTCTGATAGTTTCTGCTGCCAATACAAGTTCTCTAAAATAGATAATTTGATTGTACATTGCATATTTGTTCATTTTCGCCAGCTTTGTACTGGATTAGCTTTTGGATGCGACGGGGAAATTTTTGCTAAGAGAAGCCAAAGAATGGTCTGTAATGAAAGGGAAATACAACATTCCTTGTCGCCTGTTTTGTACCTTCATCGAATGTATTTTGCAGAGGATAGCACCAATCCAGCAAGTCCAGTTGGTATACATCAAATTTAGTTTTGAAGTTGAAATTGTATGAATCATAAGTCACAATAATACCAGTTTTCCATCTGTTGTGCTTGATATATATATATACAACAATTATAAAGTCCAAGCATATCATTACTTGCTCCGTCTCTGTGCTCTTCAATTGCTGAAAAGAATTCAAGCACTGTTGATCTTCTCGGTGCTTTCATTATAGAACGGTTTGATGATATTTGCCTCATTCTTAACTGGATAGGAAGCCTCCATTGCAAAAAGAATATGTATATGGTCATTCAAAAACAGAATATATTTAGGAGATCGTATTTTTTTATATTCATATCCAAAATGTGTTAATTTAGGGTTTTTTAATTGATTTGTTCGCGGTTCAAGCGAATATGTTAATCCTAATGTTTTTAACAAATTAAAATTAATTATTTTATTTTAAAGATTTCATTCATTAACATATTAGAATTAATATATGAGGTATGAATTGAGGAAGAAGATGATGATTTGTAAATTTTAATTTATAAGAAAATATTATGTGGAAAATAAAGATGATGTGGTTTTATTTAATTGGGTAGGACCATGGACGAAGTAGTGAGAATGGTTCATGGATAATTTCTTCTAATTTTATTTTGAAATATAATTAATTGCATGTCAAGCCTTTCATATTTTTAATAATCATTTAAAAGTCATTAAAAATTAATGTTGTTCAGCAATGTATTGCGTTAGTAGTGTTCAACGATGTGCGTCGTCCGTTCTAAAATTTTCAGATAAGATTTTCCTATTACTCGGGAAAATGGTTTTCCAGTCGGTCTGACTCCAACTGAAGAAACGGTTCAATGGAACTAAAAGAAACTCTTAGAAAAGGAAAAGGAAAAGCATTTTCCAGGAGCGGGAAGTGAAAGTCCATAAAATTCTTTGCTTATTTATTAAGTAAATAATGCTGTAATTATTTTAACATACTGAAAGAAATTGCAAGTTGTAGAATGTATAAACCCCAAATTTGCTCCAATATCCATACCTGTCCGTCTTTGTTTGCAATTTGATCTTTGGCTAGTGCTAGTTGCTACACCTCCATACCACTAATAACATGCCTTCATGTTCTTCTCTCAGTTCTCAATCTTATGAAATTCAGTGCCATCTCTTGAATATATATATATATACCAATTTGGATGGAATTTTGAAAATTAATTTAGGCTTTATAGTTGTAATATTAATATATATATATTACAATAATATCATCATGTTAAAAATATTAAACTAAATTAAACAAATTAAAAAAATTAAGGATAAATTTCGGGTAATAAAATTTGTAGAGTTAAACGTACAATTTACACATTTTATTTAAGTTCGCTGATTATTTTTGTTAACAATATGACATGTGGCGCATTTTAATTGGTTTATGAGATTTTTTTAGTGGACTTAATGGTTTGTGGTAACTAAAGTAACGATTTAAAGTTCATGGGACAAAACATCTTAAAAAATATTTTAAGGGGCAACCCGATACAAAGTTCATAGTTTAGTGAGCAAGGAGATCTTTAAGCCTATAAATTATAAGGACGGCCATATAATTCCAAAAGATAACATCGAAATGGATGTAAACGTTGTACAAGTCCCGCAAGTATAAATAACGGATATGGTCAAGGGTTCGATCATTGTCCTAGATATAGAGTAGCTTTAAAACTTATAGTTTAACACCTACTGTTAATACGGATAAACAAAAAAACTAAAGATTAATTATTGGATTTACTCTAGTAGATTGTAACACCCTTGACCCGGATGTCACATTTGGGCCCCAAGCCCAAACCACTACCATAAAATTTTCAACATAGTTTAGCCCAAACCATAATCATATCATAAATTTCATTAAGTTTAACATTCCAAAATAGTAGCAATAGTTAAAAATGTTACATGGGGAGCTCTATTTGAAATACATAATTAAAAGCATTCGACAATTAAGTTGAAATCCAAAATGTGAGTTACAATACAACATAGGGTCCTACGAATACATAGCCCAATTGATCTAAGTATTGTACTCAGACAACAATTCGATGTTGAAGTCCTACTCCGATGGGGCACCGACGATGCACGCCAACCTACAAACCTGCGAATGGAAACAACAATTCCGAACGTTGAGCTAACGAAGCTCAGTGGATACACTTCCACTCAACCATGCTTCATGCAAATCATAAATAAGAGCATGTAACAAGAGATGATGTCATGGCAATATAATCATATCATTAGGGTACTACCATCAACCGTCTAATCATACAACAACAATAAGAATATGAACAGTCTCACATAGCAATCATACATATAGTATCAACAAACCTGGAGTGAGGCCCAGTTCCACTAAGCATCGGGAACACACACTCTGAGCGAGGCCCAGTCCCACTAAATATCGGGTTCATACACTCATGCTCGGAATCTCTCATCGAGACTTCGAACGAGTCTCGGTCCCACTAAGCATAGGGTTCATACATTCGAAAATCTTTAACTATGTATTGCAACACACTCTTCTCATTTGGTCCTCATGCAGACCCATTAAACAAGGTGACTCAAACATATTAATACCCCTACGTGGCATACAACCATTATTCGACCACCGAGAGTCCTTATTAACACAATACAATAAGTCACCCAAGATTTTAATAAGTTAAATGCTCATCAATTTCATATGTGAGGTTTAAATCTCAATTTCTCGATTTTACAGTTCATTTTACCCATTTAAAAGCTCATTGGGTCTTAGTCCTCGAATTATAGGTCCCTCGAACTCAAAACGTATTTTTTGGGTAGATTGCCCAGAGATTATCGATACCCTCATACGAGTATCGATACCCCCTTTAGGGTACCGATACCCCAACAAGGTGTATGGATACCAAGCTTTGCACATATAAGGATTAACCAGCAACCCCGTATCGATACACGAGATCATGTACCAATACCCCAATGAGTATCGATATGCCCTCAAGCGTACCGATACCTATTTTGGCTACTGGAATTATCGTTCAACAAGGGGTATCGATACGCCCTTCAAGAATTGCCTGCGTTCATCACATTTAACACAGGGTACCGATACGTGTTCAACCTGTATCGATACTTGAACCCATAACTCACTTTTTGGAGTTCGTAATTCACTCAAAGCATCCCCAAACCTTAATGTAAAACCCCAAATTGAGCCTACAAGTTATAAAGGTTAGGTTACGTGGTTCTCTACCATTTTTACCTTATTTTAACACCAAATTCGAATTTAGCCATTTAAGGGGATTTCAAGCTCATAAACAACAAAAAAACATCAAACCAAGCACAAGCAATCTAATTTTATGATTTTCAGGAATACAAGGGAGTTAGTAGTGTACTAACCTTGAATTGGAATTGAGAGAAAAACTCACAATTTCAAGCTTCAAGCCTTGCTCTTCCCTTGGACTTTGGATGCCTCTCCAACCTCTTTCACTACAACCAAGTGTTTTAAAATGGATTACAACATTGATAAAGGAAAATACGAGTGAAAAGGAAGAATCTAACAGCTAGGAATGTGATTAAAACTCTCATTCCCGCTCATCCACTCTAACCCCCACCAAAACTCATCCTCTTCCAAACATGAAGATCCTTACCTTGAAATGTAGATCCTTGGATGCTGAACAACTTACCTAACACTCAAAATTCAGGATTCTCACCCCAAAACACAAAGATCCAACCTTTCACTTTGAGGTGGAAGCAAGAAGGTGAGGGTGGATAAAGGTAGAAGACAAAGGGGACAAGGGTGAGCTCATTCTCTTGCTTTTCTGCAGAGAATTAATGTGCTACCCTTCCCTCCATCCTTCAAAAAGGGGAAGATTACTACTCTACCCTCCCATAATCATCCTAACCCAACACCCAACTAAGAACCCAAGTTCAAAACCAACAATTGGTCCACTAAGGCTCCCAAGGCCCAAAAGCGAAGCCCATGCTTTGATTAAAAACTAACCCTCGAATTTTAAAGTCTGGGTCATTACATAGATACCTTGGAAAACAAAAAATATTACTCATATTAAAATTTTAATCATATTTTATGTAGAAGTTGGTGTATTAAACAATAATGTTCGATTTTGTTTGAGCTCTAAAAATATTTTACTTTTTCATTTAAAAAAACATTTTTTGAACTCAATAAGTAGTCTTAGTGGAAAAGCAGATGATGTTCATCCTAGGAGATCCAGGTTCAATCGCTTTGTCAGCAAGGTGTGTGCATTGTCAAAGTGTTAAGAATATGTATGAACATATACTACATTGTAATCGCATTTAGACTGTTAATATATATATACATATATATTTCTGTTTTTTATTGGAAAATAAGTTTGATAAATAAAATAATTTTTTTCAATAATGAAAATAAGAATACTTGTTTGGTGCCTATTTTCTTATAATTTTTTTGATTAAATAGAGAGGTATTATATTCTCATATCGGGATTCGAACCCATACAAGATGAGACAATATGAACATCCAAAGTCATGAGGCTAATTAGTGGATCTTCCTATTTTCTTATAATGAAAATATGAGAAATAGTCGTCAAAAGGAAAATATGAGAAATAAAATGAAAAATCCTACCTTTATAAGGAATCAAACCGGGATAAAAGATTTAAAAAAAACATTTTTACGTTTGAATAGATTTGAAAACAAAAATACCCTTTGCTTTCTAAAATCAAACTCACCCTCAGTTTATTTTTGTTACATGGGTTTCGAACTTATGATTATTTTGTAATAGATTTTTTCATGCTTTGTTTGTGTGGAATCACAAATATTTTCCAACTATCATCAATTTAGTAAGCTAAACATAAATTAATCTCATCAAATTAAGATTACAAGGACGGTAAAACACTTTCATGGCAGCTTTGGGCAAATAATCCAAATGAATTAAATATTTAAGAAAATAGGACATCTTAGGGGATATTTTGAAATCTATGACAAATTTTACAGTGCAGGAGAAGTCGCCATCTGCAGGTGGCGACTTGGGAGAAGACGCCATCTGCAGGTGGCGACTTGAAAGAATATGCCATCTGCAGGTGACGACTTTCCCTTGACTTGTAATGATTTAATATTTTTTTATCGATTCAAGACAAAATTAGAGGAAAGTCGCAACCTGCAGATGGCGTCTCCTCCCAAGTCATCACCTACAGATGGCGTTCTTCATGCATTGTAGAATTTATCATAGATTCCAAAACATACCCCAACGTCCCCCAAAACTCAAAATATTGTTTGGGTTTACATTATTCCCAAAATAAATTCACTTTCATCAAGTATTAAAAATACTTTTATGTATCATCGCACCACCAAGAATGGCCATGCACCACCACCCATAAAATCAAAAAAGAACTTTCAGTCTGTCAATCCTTACTATGTCTAGACCTGGTAAGTTTCCCCGTGTTGAGTCAAATTAAGCCATCTTAACTAGAGTCATTAGCACTTACTAAAGTTTCTTAAATTTGAAATAATGAAAAAAAGTTTTAAACGTGACTAAATAAGGGTTAAATTGAAATGTAGTTAAATTACTATATTTCAATAAAGTTTGAAGTTTTTAAATTTATTCAATTTTAATGTTTTAAAAAAGTTAAATAACGATTATTTTTTTAAAATTTATTTAAATAGCAATTAAATATCTTTAATAATATTTTATTTTGATTTACTTTTAATTAATTAATTTTAATATCATATCATCATTTCAAAAATACACATGTAATAAATTTAACTCTTAATATTTATTATTTTATCATTTTAGTCCTAATTCTTTTTATTGAATCACCTCATTCCTTAATCTTAAAAATATAGTTAAATTACCATTTTAACGGAAAATTGACTAACTTTTTACAATTTTGATATTGCTAGCATGATAGTATGTCTAGCGACCTACATGTAACTCAGAAAAAGTTTATTAAAAAAACATAAAATAATTTTAAAATAAAAAAATTATAAAAAAAATCCAACCCAATTATGAAGCATATGTGGACTATCCCAAAAGATGTCACGTCAATGTCATTAAAATGTTGATGGTTTAGTCCGTTTCTTTATCCAAAAATCAACAATTTAATTAAATTTTAAAAGATCGAAGGCCAAATTGACAAAAAGAGAAACAATAGGGGCTAAATTTATCATAATACCAAAAATAATACCACACCATCAAATTCAAACGAATTAGTGATTATTTGAAGATATTCGAAAACATTATATCCTTATTTTAGCAATTTTAGAAAATAATAAGTGTAACACTCCTTCCTGGTCTGGGAGGAAATCGAGTCAGAGATGTTATCGGTGAACGATAACGGTAATCAGTACAATAATTTCAATGATTCAATGACAATTCGATGATACAATGCAATGATTCAATGCTACTATACAATGAAACAATGTTCTTAAATTGGTTCGATATAATGTTTATCCTTTTTAGGGACCAATCTATAATGGGTTTAAATTTGATACACAGGCTGTGTAAAATAAATTTTACACAAGCCTGCCTATTTCTACTATAAATCAAAATTAAACCTAAACACTAAAAAACTAAACCCCAAACCTTAAATCCTAAGGCCTAAATTCTAAACACTAACCTTAAATTCTAAACCCTACAACCCAAACCCCTAAACTCTAAACCCTAAATTAAACCCCTAACCCCTAAAACTAAAAGGTCTGTGTAAACTAAAGTTTACACAGACTGTGTATTGAAGTTTTTCTCATCTATAGTTACTATAAATTAGAGATCCTTCTCAAAAATTAAACTTACCAATATGAAATTTAACTTATAAACAGTGAGTAAGTAAATTTTCATCTCATTCAGAGGTCATATACCTAGCCAATTCAGTCATTTAATAAACAGTGATCATTTCGTGATTTACCAAGCTTATTTCCATGGCTTTTAACCAATTTACCTGTGTCGGTATCGGTACTCGAAAAGGTCGTGCCGACATGACTGTGCCATAGTCGTTATTACACAATGTTTTGGTCCTAAAAGAGACATAATTCTATTAAATTGAGAACATAAAGAAGCTGCCCAGAAAAGGTTGTTTCAAAAATAAATAAAATGAATTCATCAAATCTGATAACTCTATTTACCTAAGTTGCATAGATATGGATACGGGGACAGGGACAGAAAACGATAATTTTTAAAATTACAGGGTACGGGTATGGCAAGGGTACGGCAAATATAAAATAAATTTTAATATATATATATAATAAAAGATCATTAAAATTATAATACAATAAGGACTAAAATTATAATTGTATTAAACAATAATTATAATTATAGTTATTTAAATTCACTTCTAATGATTTTTAAATTACTTTCTAACACTTAGATTAGAAGATTACTAAAATTAAATGACTAAATTGAATGAAATTTTAACTTTACATTCTAAACTAAGAGAAAATCAAGGACTAAAATAATAAAGTTAAAAGATGACATGGCTGAAATGGATATTTACCCATCCCTATTTAAAGCTTGAGTGAAGAAGCGTTAGAAAAAGTTAAAATAGGTTACAAATACAATACACACTCAATATACCACATCCTTAAGATACATAAAGCAAGAAGAGAAAGCGGCCTATAAATATGCGCTTAGCCGTTGAAACAAGGAAGCAATCTAGTCTTGGCCTTTTGGCTGAGATCAAATGTATGTGGGTCATTTGACACACGTAATTAAGTTTATATTTTTTAGGTTGAGTGTTCAATTTAGTAGCTTTTTACTTGTACATTCAATCTTCATGTGTATACTTGAGCTTTAATTATGTTTAAATTTCAACTGAGTTTGATTCAATTGATTTTGACTTTAGTTGGGTATAATTTGAACTTTTGAAGTTTAGATTAGTTTAATTATTCTTGAGCTTTTTAAGTTCTGATTAGTTTAATAATTTTTAAAACCCTGCTCACAAAGCAGATGGGGATTTTATTTCCCATTTTTTAAATAAATTTATTTGGGTACGTCCATAGGTACGTCCCCAATAAACGTTGACCGTACTTGGTATATATTTGACTGTCCCTGATAAAGTTAGGACGTCATCGGGATGTTCCCCAGCTGTCCCCGCACCGTCCCCGTCCCAGAAACGTATCGGGGACTCGAGACGCCCTTAAAGGGGAGTACCCGTGCTTCATAGCTGTTTACAATGGCCCAACCTTTTGAACCTCCAAGCTGTTGAAAAGCTTCGACAAATCGTCTATGAAGCTCAGGTGACCAACATCACCTTCGTTTCCTAGAATTCTGCATATGCTGCAGCTGTTCATGTTGTTGTTGATGTTTGTCTGAAACTCAATTTGATTTTGGTCTAAATACAAGGAATGGCCAAAACCAATTCCACAGCTGCCATTGCTCTTCAAAATTGACTTACAAGAACGAAATTCAGAACTTGGGAACATGAGAGAAAGCCCTAAATCAGTCCAATACTCCAATATTAAATTATTCAAATGTATCCGTAAAAAATTAAATTATTTCTAATAAAATATGACTAAATTGATAGAATTTGTAAATAATGAGCCTAAATGTATTGGTTTTTTTCGAATTAAAACCAAATTAACCCAATGTTACGTCACCCAATATAATGACAATAAAATTAATAGTTTAGTGATCATTTTATAACAATTAAAAATTTGCAATGCATGTATTTTGTTGCTTATTAAAAAGATGGGCTCGCTCTGGGTGGCAAGGTTCCAAGCTTACATTCTGCAGGGCGAGAGCTTATGGCATCTCGAGCTGAAACCACGCCACAGTTGGGTAGTTAAGAAGCTTCTGAAGCTAAGGAACACTGCTACAGCTGCCTTTGGTAAAGTGACAGATTGAAGATTAATGATGACAAGGACAATCTGGGAAGACACTCGGGATAGGAAAGCAAAAGTTACATGGCATCGGCTAATCTGGTTCCCTTTTCATATCCCTAAACATGCCATAATTGCTTGGACGAGCGATAGACTGTTGCATATGGGTATAGCTGATGATGTTGCTTGCAGGCTGTGTAGGATGAGCCAAGAGACTAGGAGTCGCATCTTGTTTAAGTCCCCATATTCAAAGAGTATATGGTCAGTTATCTTTAGTATCTGCAGAATCGACAGCGATGTGCGCAAATCTTTCTGGGTGTTCGCCCTTCAAACATCGTACATTTATTGTATTTGGGAGGACCAGAACATGCGTTGCTTCCGCGAATGTGAAAGGGAGGCCACTACTGTTCTTGAGACCATTAAGGATATTGTACAGGTTAATTTACGCCGTAAATGTATAGATTATAATGATAGCATACATAGGCAAACTTGTATAGCATGGGGATCTTATAACCCCCGTAGGGTTTTTTTTTATTCTTTTACACTGGTGGCCTCATTCGGCCAGGATTGGTTGGTTATCTTGTAGTAGACCTACTGCTTCTGGATAGCAATATTATAATGACTTTTGAACTTTATATAAATTTTTAAATATAATTTAAGGGTCGATTTGATGATTAAGCCTAAACTAAAACACTTGATTTCTTTTTTTAACCTATTCAACTTTTCTTAAATAAGTACCAGAAAAATAACAAAACAAAGAAAAATTAAAAAATTAAAGAACGAAATATCTTATCAGTAAAATACGTTCAGTGAGCTGCAATAGTAGGGATGGAATGAAACAATAGTAGAGATGGAATGAAACACTAGAGAAATTAAGCAGGAAACAAAATTCTTTGTCCTAGAAATTAAGTAGGAGTGGTGAACGAAATCAACAATTTTACAAGCTGCTTCACAAAACAGATCTGGCTACATCAACAAACGAACTACAAAAGAGATCAAACTACTGAAAGACCACTAATAACCACAAATCAAAGTCGAGCATCGTAAAAAAATAATCTACGAATGTAAATGTACCACAAACGTACCACAAGATTGAGACGTGCCACAAGATAGAGGAAAAACCTATCATAAAGGCAGAGGAAAAACTAGGAAAAAAAATAAAAACTAAATATAAAAAAGAAAAGAAAAAATATCAGTGGTCGGCAATAGGGATGGCCAATTGACCCAGACCCGACGGATTTCGACCCTACCCGATCCTATAGGGTAGAGATTTTTAAAGAAAATTCCAGATTTAGGTTGAGTTTTTTAGGATATTGTCGGGTCGGTTGGGTTTGGGTTTGAGGTGAAAAATATCCAACCCGACCCGAAAATAATAGTTTAATTTTATTCTAAATATTTAAGTATAATTGTTACAATACCTCTCTCTTCATATATTTTTCAAGTATCTCATTATTTTGTCTAATAAAAATGGAACAATTATTATGATGCTCTCTCTCTATTTGTATTTTTTAATCAATTCCCTATTTTATCAAATATAAATGAAAAAAAAAATATTTATATCGGACCGGATCGGGTTCAGGTTTTTACTCTAAAATTAAGGTTGGGTGGGACATCATAAAATATCGGGTCAGGTCGAGTTCGGGTAGAGGTGCTATATTTTCGGATCGAGTGCGTATCGACCAATAACCCGACCCACGACCATCCCTAATCGGCAACCAACACTAAAATTGGTGTCGTCGTAAACTAGTCAAAAAATTTTTAAAAAAAATAAGAAAAATTAATAAAACTAAAAAAAGAGAAAACTCACAACAAAATTAAATATTAACGTTGCTAATGAATTAAATTTAATCAACTCCTGTCGGTGTAAGCATTTCTTCCAATTAATTCATTAGACAGGGAATTTTTTTTTATTTCATAACATCCAATACATATGACTCCATGAAAGAAGGGATCAAATTTTATATTTTCTTCAAATGAATAAGGGTAAAACTTTAATACACATGCTATATAAAACTAATTTTACACAAGTTAATTTTATACAAGCTTGTGTATTTACACTATAAAAACTCAAATCCTAAATTTCTAACCCTAACCCTAAAAACCTAAACCCTAAATCTTAAACCCTATACACTAAATTTTAAACATTAACCTTAAATTCTAAACCATACAACCTAAACCCCTAAACTTTAAACCCTAAACTAAAACCCTAACCCTTAAAACTAAAAGGCACGTGAAAACTGTGTATCAAACTTTTTTTCAATAAATAATCCATTTCATATTCTCAATTATTGAATTTTGAAGTGACAAATCATTCAAAAGTTCGTGTATAATGGACTTTATAGAGAGATCCCGTGAAATGGTCTAGTGGTAAAGAATGATGTATTACTTTCAAGTAATTTGAGTTCGAGTATTATGTATGTACGGTGTATGTGTTATTAAAAGGTTAAAAAATTAAACAGATAATATCTTGTAATCACGCTAATATATATATATATATATTGCTTAAGTTGGTCCAGAAAAAAAAGGTCGGCATGGAATGGCAGCAACAGGCATTATTATTTATTAATCTATTCCATTATTTTTTGTTTATCGTATATAAACAGAACCATTGCGAATTTTTTAATAAATCAATTATATTTCATGGCTGACATGATGTATTTCAATATCTAACTATCCAATTTTGTTTATTTATAACTTTAAATAATCAGTTTTTTTTTTTTTTACTTTCTAAAATATCATAGATTGATTAATAATCAGACATTTGACTTGATTTTATACTTATGTATACAAGGACAAGGCCTAGAAAAATTCCATATTGCATGACTTGCTACAATCAAATTCATGCAATTATAAATAGGGTAAACTACTCGGGTGACTATCGAACTATTTGGCGTATTTATTTTGACCACCGATCTAGGTAACTCGTCAATTAGACCACTAAACTTTTACATTAGTCATATTTTGACCATCGCCATTAAAAAACCAGGGGTGATGTGGCAGTTAACAGAAATTTGTAAAATTACATATTTGGTCCCTGTTATTTACTTATTATATCAATTTGGTCATAATTTTAATTTAATTCAAAATTTTAAGGCTCCAATACGATGATGACATGTGTCACCATCTAATTAGACAATTTTTCTATTAATTTTAATTTATTTAATTTAATATTTCTCTCCAGTCACAAGGTGACACGTGTTGCTATGTGATTAAAAACAAAATAGATAAAATGAAGGCTTGCACCCAAGGGGAATCAAACCTAGAACATTTGAGTTAAATTGCCACACTCAAAGTTACTGCTATGAAAAATTTTATTAACATGTTTATTTAAATCGTAACATGTGAAATAGAGATGGAAAATTAACACATTTTTCTTCACTCTGCTTCTCCTCCTCGTCTCTCAAACAATCATCTTTAAAACTCAGAAACTAATATTCCAACACTTACAGTGGGTTTCCGACTTGGACAGGCCTTATTCTTATTTTTGCAAGAAAGTCTCCACCAGTTAGAACCCTGGCCATTGATGGAACCGGATCCTTGAATCAACAGACCATCACATTTTCTGAAGCTAATCCAATGATCGCAAATTGGTCTGCATTCCCATGCACCTGCTTTGCTTGGGGCTATGATTCTGCCATCAATCTGCACCAGTCCACACATCTATAAATTATAAGAAGAGAGTTTCCACAAAAGCTGATTAAGAACCGTCTCCAATACACACAAAAGACTAACTATCCAAGAGAAAGATGCAAGTACCTAGAAAGTAATGGTATTTGAAGTGCATAATTTGCCATTGAAAGTTAAGGGTTGCAGCAGAAACGCCTTTCCTTGAGGTACAAGTACAGTTGGTGACGAAGCTGAATAATTGCAAGCCACATCCCATGCTTGCTTAAACCCCTAAAGTTTATACGTGCACACACAAATAGCTTTAGAAAATATGTTATCAAAGATGATTCTTTAAGAGACGAGGAGGAGAAGAGCGAAGAAGGTGTTAATTTTTCATCCTCATTTCACAGGTTAAGATTTAAATAAACATGCTGATAGAATTTTTTTTATAGCGGTGGCTCTAATTTAGTGGTTTGAGTGTGGCAATTTAACCCAAATGTTTTAGGTTCGATTCTCCTTTGGTGCAAACCTTCATTCTACATTCTATCCATTTTCTCTTGGGTGCAATTTAACCCACACGTGTCAATTTGTGATTGGAGAGAAATATTAAATTAAATAAATTAAAATTAATAGAAAAATTGTTTAATTAGATGGTGAAAAGTGTCATCATCATAATGGAGTCTTGAATTTTTTAATTAAATTAAAATTAAGACCAAATTGATATAATAGGTAAATAACAGGGACCAAATCTATAATTTCACAAATTTCTGTTAACTGTCATGTGACCCTTCCGTCAGTTTTTTAGCGGCTGTGGTCAAAATAAGACTAATTTAAAAGTTTGATGGTCTGATTGATGAATTCCTTAGTTCGATGGTCAAAATAGGTACGCCCAAATAATTCGGTGGTCACCTAAGTAATTTACCCTTATAAATAATACCATATAAAATTCGTGATCTACTAATAACTTGTTAAATAAATATTCGAAATATAAAAGAGAAAATATGTATATGGCTTATGAGGATTTAAATAAAGTCCGAGTGTCACACGTTGTTTGGTTGAAGAAGTTATTTTAACAAAAATATTTTTTTTATAATTCATTGTTTGACTAATTCGAATTAGGTAGGTGATACTCGTAACCTAATTTATTATATTCACAATTTTAAGATCAAACTCTTATCTTGTTTAGAAAACTTAATGCTTCATTTTACTAAATTAACTGCTTGTTGGTGAGTTCAACAAAATATTAACATTGTTACAAAAGAAACCACATCAATTGACGAAATACAATTTATAAGTATGAAATTAGAAGGAAAAAAAATACATATCAAGTTGAAAGAAAATGATAATCCGGAAACAGATTAAACATTGTTACTGAATTTAATTCATTTGATATATCACTAGTACAATGGACAAAAATACATTGTTAATACATTTTAAATATTGTATGTTTTAATGGATCAGAAAACATTGTTAAACATTTAATATTCTTTAATTTATGAGCGAAGAAACGTTTAAATATTTAAATTTAATCAACAAGAATTGATGCAATGACAATGTACATATTTTTTTAAGGAAAGAACTTGAGTTGAAACTTTAAAAAAGATATTATTAAAAAATAAAATTATGAATCACGAACATAAAGACATGTTACCAAAAAAATATTTAAATTTAAAAATTCGGACAAATATTCTAACTTCCTTTTCCCTAAAAAGTTTGCTGAAAGGACAAAAGAGCCCATGCACTCATAATGTTGTTGCGTGGAGGGAAAGTCAATTCCCAACGGTCTCTATCCACCGACCGAACACCGACCTACCCTATCTCCTTAGCAATTGCCATTTGCTTGCCAAAATAAATAAACCCATTATATGGATAATTATTATAAAAAATGGAAAATCATACGACTTTATTGTTTCAATATTCCCTTTTGAGAAAAAAATTAGATATTCACCCCCTTTAAAGTACATTTAAAAAAATACTCCCCATTCGGCATACATAAGTACGACTTGCGTTCTGCAAAATACGAATTCCAAATTCACGTTTAACGATACGCGTGTTCAGTCTGATGTGGCATGTCTTATCAGTTGGCTTTATTTAAATATGCAGTAAAATGAACTCGCGTTTGGCAGGGCGCAAATTTAACGATATAATCAGATAAAGCGTAGGGTATTTATTGCAGTAAAAACGAAGCGGTTGAAATATTAATGACCGCATTGAAATTACAAAGAAATTGCGTTGTACGAAATGTGGGTTTCTGAATATTCAGTAAATTCACGTCCTACAGAACGCGAATTGCAATGTACCCGCATTTGAACCGACGCGGATTCTAGTATAAATAACCCCCTACCCCACAAGTAAAATCACACTAAAACAAAAATTCTCTCTCAATTCCTTCTATAATATTTCAGATCGCGATAATGGATGGATCCCTGATAAGGTTGGATCATAAACACGTCTTTGATTTTTGGCGAAAAATATAAGCTTTATTTATTTATTTTAAATTTATATTTTCAGCTTTGGTTTAGTTGTATTTAAAAAATATATACGGTAGTTTGAAATTAAAATTAAGGCGTGGATGTTTAATTTTTTTAGGATGGGATGGAACGTCGTCTTGAAGTCTTTATCACTTGGATGACGAATGGACCCGACACGCGTCTAGAAGAATATATTTCGAGGACTGGATTTTTGCATGTATCCAAAATTATTGGAGGTACAAAATTGGATGTTGATTTGATCAATGCTCTTGTAGAGAGGTGGAGGCCGGAGACACACATATTCCATATTCCGTGCGGTAAGACGACGATAACCTTGGAAGACGTGTCGCATATTCTCAGTCTGCCGGTAGACAGAGAGGCTATTACCGGTCACAGCAGTGGTGACTGGCGTGGCCTATGTTTTAAGTTGCTAGGGGCTGCGCCAGATCGGATGGATGGTGGCGCTGTGTTTCTGCGGTGGCTACGGGAAAATTATAGCCATTTACCGGAGGACGCGAACGAAGAAGTGATGATGGTAAAGAATATTTTTTCTGAATATTAATAAAAAAAATTAATTTCAATATTTTAATATATTTTTTCTATTGTAGGCATATACTCGCGCGCATATTTTACAAATAATTGGCGGGATATTGGTGCCTGACAAATCTCGCAACAAAGTACACATGTTGTGGTTGCGGCATTTGCGGGATTTTGATGAAGCCGGTAGACTGAGTTGGGATCGGCGGTACTGCATTTCTCTGTAGAGAGTTGTGCAAGACCACAAATCTCGAGAAGCACGATATTAGAGGTTGTCTTCTTTTGTTGCAGTCTTGGACGTGGTTCAGAATGCCATTTTTTCCACTATGCCTGAGGTAAGAAAAAAATAGTTGTTTAAAAACTAAATGTTTTTGGTAGCCAATTTTTAATATTAAAGTTATGTTGGTTGTTCTGTAGGTGGGTGGTAATTTAAGCCATGTTGGTCTAGCGAAAGGTCTGAAGGCTATCAGACAGGACATTGAAAATGAATCCAGGATGAGGTAAATATTTGGAGTTTGAATTTAATATTGAATTTGATGTAAATATTTAAAATAAAGTTTATCAATTTAAGTTATAAATGTAAATTGTACAGTTTTTGTGGACACCGTACGCGGATTCGAGTATCCATGAATTCCTCCCAGAATTTTTAGAAGGGACGAAAAGTGCTTAGACGATGACGGTACCACTCATCTTCTACTCAACAGTTATGTGGCATCTGACCGATCGCGTCATACGGCAGTTTGGTTGCATCCAAAGAATCCCGTCGAACCCTCTAAATTTTAACGAATTACATAGGCTAACTCGACAAGAAAAGCTCGAGGTACAATAAATTTAATTGGTTTAATGTTTTATCAATTTGAACGTAGTTTATATGTACAAAGAAAAATAAAAAAATTTTAATATTGCGTGGTAGGTGGATTGGTCGGTGAGACACGTAGAGTGGATTTCTCAGTGGAGGGAAAGAGAACATCCGCGACGGCAGCCTATTCGTGAGTATGTAATGTTCGATACGATGGTCAGCCACGATTACTTTCCGTGGTACTTGGAGAATGGGAAGCCAAATTTTTTGACTCCGGAGGAGCAGGCAATCGTTATTGAGCGTATGCAACGCAACCGCCCGCAAACTGAACGTACGAGGGGGCACGTTCGAATTCTGATTCTGCTTCGTCATCGAGGAAAAGAAATGCTTCAGCCTCCTCAACACCAACACCATTGCAGGTCACTTAACCGATCCGACCACAGCCTTTTACCCACTCGATGCACTCATCATTTCATCTGCCGAGTCTGACAGAAAGTTTTTTCACGCCTGTTGTCGACAACCCCTGTAGCGATGTCTCTCTCGCTAAAAAAACGAGTGTAGTTTTTATTTTGTTTTACTTTATTTTGAAAATAATGTCTTCCGCGTGGAGTTTTATAAAAACCCGTGTTTTATTTAAAAATGGAGTCGCCATCGGCCACTCAAGGTGGACCGGACACCGTAAAAACCAGAGATTTCAAAATGTCGAGTTCGGGAGTCGGTTACGGATGGGGAATGATTAGCACCCTCACACCGCCCAAAATTGGTACTTTAATAATTACCGCTTAATATTAGACTTTCTAGATTAAAGTGACGATTAAATTAAATGTGCGAGTAAATTTTAAAGACCCCGTTATCCGAAAGTAAACGCCTAACCACCATCACTACGCCTGATGCTGGCCTCGTTTACGCTCGGATAAAAGGGCACCGCATTGACAAAATATATCCGAAATGCAATCTTAAAACATGGTAAACATAAATATAATACGATAAACATATAAATAAATACCAACATAATAAAATACTAATCTAACATAAATACATAAGTATTAACCTAACGCATAAAATATAATAATAATAATAGTGCATGAATTAAGATATATACAAAGCATAATGTAAATAAATTCTAAGAATTAAAATACACTAGTATTTAATTGCATGAGAATGACATAAAGAGGACTAAAATGCATGGATTAATAATTTACATGGCATAAACATAAACAAAAAGGACTGAAATGAAACAAATGCAACATGCATGGGCATGACTATAAATGACAACAAATAAGGGGCTGAAAATTAAATAAACAGGTGACCAAATTGAAATAAAACAAAAATTAAAAGCCAAAACAATGACGATCTTAGACACACATGAAAACTGAAGGATCAAAAACATAATTATACCAGAACTGAAACGAAAACAGGGTAGAAGGGAAGGGACCAATGGCGTAATTTGCCCATTAAACATCCCGCAGATCCTTCATGGGTTACGGGTCACCGCGGGTCGGGTGGTGCCAAAACGGCACCGTTTTGGCTTTGGACGGTTTAAAACACTTAGAACCCTTTTTGTTTCGAATTAGATTTAATAAAAAACCTAAAAAACCTAATCATATCTTCTTCCTCTCTCAACCAGAGACGCCGCTCCTCAAATTGTTCACGCACCGGTCACCAGCGCAGCGGCGGAGCAATGGCGGCAAGGTAAGCTTTCGATCTTTTCTTTCTCTCTTTTTTGATTCAAAGATTTAAACTAAAAACAAAGAAACTTTTGGTTTTTCAAACTAAAAAAAACCCATTTTGTTTTAAACTGGTTTTTTGATCTGAGTATGTAAAATAGAAGAGAAATATTTGAAATTCTTAATATGAAATCACATTTCTTATATTCGATTTCTAAATTTTTTTACAATCTCAAACTGAAAACCTTTTTTCCCTTTACAATTTTTTAGAACTCCAGCCCTTTCGATTTTCCTTTCGGTTTCTTTTATAACCGATCTTTTACAAACAAAATACATAAGTAATTTCTTTTGTTGATTGCAGATCTGGGGGACCGGATTTTGTGGGTATAGTGAAGACAGGGTGTGAGTTTAGGGTATGATAGGGTATGGATGCTGAAGGGATTTGGTGATGGGTAGATTTTAGGTTTATTTATTATTTTTCGGGGGTTTCTAGATTTGAACCAAATTTAGGGTTTAGGGTTTATTTTTTGGGTTAATTTGGGGTTTCAGGCTGTGGGTGTTCGGGTGGTTGCCGGAGAATGGTGAACGGCGGCGGCGGGTTAATGGCAGCAGGTGGAGGTTTCAAGGTTATTAGGGTTTTTATTTTTCGGGTCGGGTCATGGTTGAGTTGGGTTTGGGTCTAAACGGGTCATTACAGTTGCCCCTCTTTGCTCATTGTTATGTAACAACAATAGAGCAAAGACTAAAAATGACCTGTTTTGTCTTGTCTGGTTGCGTTTCTTCCCCCTTGATACATGTCTTCTTTCTTCAGTAGATCTTCTTTCTCTTTAATGTAGGTCTTCTTTCTTTTCTTGGTTGATCTACCTTGTCACTCTTGGGAAGTAAAATCTTTAAAATAGGGGGCTGTCTGTTGGGGAAGCAAAATGAGTCCAACTTGCTACATTCTTGATAATAAGCTAATACCTAAAGAGAGTTTGACCCAGCTGCAACACCGACGAAGAGGCATGGTCTACAAAATTCGATCCAGCTACAACACTGACGAGGAGGCAAGGCCGATGGATGAAAGTCTGATGTCTGATCCAGCTACAACTCTGATGAAGAGACAAGACCAGAAAACTGACAACTTCTTCCTTTTCTCATTTTTTTTGAATTTTTGCTTTTTTTTCTTTTTCTTTTTTCTTCTCTTTTTTGAATTTTTTTTTGAATTTTTTGAATTTTTGAATTTTTTTCTTGTTTTTTTAGCTGCAACTTTAATAAAGGGAATTTAAAAGTTAGTAAATTTGGATCTAACCACACCATCAACGGAGGGGTAAGATCGAATTGTAACTTGGATTCTACCTCGCCATCAACGAAGAAGCAGAACATTAATTGGAACCCTATTGCACCATTGGCGGAGAAGTAGGATAGCAGCAACTGGGACCTAGCCACTCCATCAGCGGAGGGACTAGATCGGATAATGACGACCAAGAATCGGCTACACCATCAGCGGAGAGCAAGATTAGAGGACGACAGCAGCTTGGACCTAGCCACTCCATCAGCGGAGGACTGGATCGGATGATGACAACCTGGAACCGGCTACACCATCAGCGGAGAGCAGGATCAGAGGACGACTACAGCTTGGACCTAGCCACTCCATCAGTAGAGGACTAGATTGGATAATGACAACCTGGAACCGGCTACACCATCAGTGGAGAGCAGGATTTGAGGACGAAGGGAGCTTAGACCCGACCACTCCATCAGCGGAGGATTGGATTGGATAATGACAACTTGGAACCGGCTACACCATCAGCGAAGAGCAGGATCTAAGGACGACGGGAGCTTGGACTCGGCCACTCCATCAGCGGAGGACTAGATCGGATAATGACGACCTGGAACTGGCTACACCATCAGCGAAGAGCAGGATCTGAGGACGACGAGAGCTTGGACCCGGCCACTCCATCAGCGGAGGATTGGATTGGATAATGATGACCTAGAACCGTCTACACCATCAGCGGAGAGCAGGATATGAGGACGACGGGAGCTTGGACCCGACCACTCCATCAGCGGATGACCGGATTGGATAATGACGACCTAGAACCTGCTACACCCTCAGCGGAGAGCAGGATCTGAGGACGACGACAGCTTGGACCTAGCCACTCCATCAGCGGAGAGACTAGATCGGGCGACGAATGTTGATAAATTTTCTTTTGATTTTTCATTTCATTCATTTTTTTCTTCACTTTTACTTTTTTTAATTTTTTTTTATTTTTTTCAAATTTTTTCAATTTTCTTTTTTTTGATAATTTTTTTTCTTTTTTCTTGAATTGTACAAAGAAGTAAAACTCGAGAAAAAAATTAGGTCTGGCTGCACCGTCAGCGGAGAAACAAGACCTGAATAGAAATTCGATCTGCTTGGGGAAAGGTTCGAATCTGTTGCACCATCAACAGAGAAACGAGATCTTCAGGATGTCTATATTGCTGCACCATCAGCGGTAAAGCAAAATCTGGAAATGTTGGCCTATCAACAATGACGAAGGCAGGATCTGAAAAGGGCTACTTCTACTGCTCTACTGGCGGAGAGGTGTGACCTGAAAATGAAAAAAAATATTAATCAGTAAATGTTCACAAAATTTGTCACTGTTACCTTGTATTGATGTTTTAGCATCCTCTTTGTGTTTGGCCTCCTCTAAGACTAAGGTTGGTCGTCGTGTTGTTGCCCCCATATTGAGGGTACTCGGTCTTTTCCGTAGACTTGTTATGTACAAGCAAGATTGCATGAATGTATCTAATTTTATGTTTAAATGCATGTGTCTACCCTAAATGCATGGTGATTTTGGTGTATACACTTAATCTAAATGCATGAGGTATGCAAAATTGATTCCATGCACGATAAATGCAACTACATGCATGAATGTGACATGATTTTTTTCGATCCTCAAAAGGATGCCCCTGACTCCTCACTGGTCCCGTCAAGATCTTGGTTTTTTGCATGTGATGGTGCCCTACCTCATTCGGCTGCGAACATCTTCATTGGACTCATTTTCCTATTTGGATGCCCCCCAAACTTTTACATATTTTTCTGGGAATACCTTTGTAGCATGTTTCAACTTTGAGTTGCATTGTCGCCTTTTGGGATGACTTTCAGTGCTCTCGTGAACGCGTTGTGTTGCCTCTTAAGTTGGGTTTATGATTTTTCATGTTGGTTCCTGGCCACTTATCACTTTCGGATTAGGTGGAACGCTGTAGTTGGCGATTGGTGTTTAGCATTTGGGATGTGGAGGTATGACTCCAAAAGAAAGGTAGCAAAGGTTTGCTCGGCTTTCAGTTTTTTTGAATGGCTTTGGGTAGAATGGTAGAGTTGAAGGGCTTGGTTTTCGGGTGATGGTAAGTCGAGAGTTCAAAAGGACTCAAACATAAGGGTTCAGGCAGTGAAATGAGGGGTTCTCTGTTCGAGTATTTTGGTCGATGGGTAGCGATTGTAATGGGGATGGAAAAAACTTTATTGTGTTTTCGGTTGGAAATGGTGAGTGTGAATGATTTCTGAATGATGAAAGATGGTGGATTAATTTCAGTGATGGAGAGTGAAGGGTGAGTGTTGGAATTTGGCACTTGTCGAGAGATACCCCCAGACTGAGTTCTTGTAGAGGTTTGGTAATGGTGCTGAATTGGCCGACTTTGCTTTCTCTGGTATTAATGACGCGGGACATCTCGATAACCGATTTTAGAATTGGTGCATCTATATGCAAAATATGTCTTAAATGCAAAATAATTTTTGTGAATGCAATGCAAAATTAAAATTGTGATGATGTTGTGTAATGATGTAAATGAAATTAATGTGATGAAAATGAAAATGAAACGAGGTAGTATCGAATAAAATGATTAAATAAAACAAATGATAAATATGACAAAAATGGAGTAATTAAAAAACTGTACATAAACAAGAAATAAGGCACCAGAGCCTAAATAGGGTGACCACTAACGGACAGAGTTTCACATGGCTCTAAAGGGTTGGCTCATACGGCTCACTATATGCAGTTTTGGTGATAAAAGGTACCCGAATTGTCCTTGCTGTCCTCTATTAAGAGTAGCAAGGCCCCCGATCATCACCCATTATAGGCTCCTTTCAACTGGGTTCAATTCAGGGGGACCCATTCGCTTATGCCTGCACGAAGGAACGATATCTTTATGAAAGCATAAGGTACTCGAGCCCCGAAGGTACTTGCTAGGCCTACACGGAGGAACGATATCCTCACGAAAGCATTAGCATTTTCCCCTCAAAAAACAAAAAAATGTCCCCAGTGGAGTCGCCATCTGTAGCGATGCCCCTCTCGCTAAAAAAATGAGTGTGGTTTTTATTTTGTTTTACTTTATTTTGAAATAATGTATCCCGCGTATAGTTTTATAAAACTCGTGTTTTATTTAAAAATAGAGTCGCCACCGGCCACTAAAGGTGGACCGGACACTGTAAAAACTAGAGATTTCAAAATGTCAGGTTCGAGAGTCGGTTACGGATGGGGAAGGATTAGCACCCCCACACCTCCCAAAATTGGTACTTTAATAATTACCGCTTTATCAATATTAGACTTTTCGGATTAAAGTGAAGATTAAATTAAAATTTGGTTATATGTGCGAGTAAATTTTAAAGACCCCGTTATCCGAGAGTAAACGCCAACCACCATCACTACGCTTTGATCTTTGGCCCCGTTTACGCTCAGATAAAAGGGCACCGCATTGACAAAATATATTCGAAATGCAATTTTAAAACATGGCAAACATAAATACAATATGATATACATATAAATAAATACCAACATAATAAAATATTAATCTAACATAAATGCATAAGTATTAACCTAACGCATAAAATATAATAATAATAATAATAGTGCATGAATTAAGATATATACAAAGCATAATGTAAATAAATGCTAAGAATTAAAATGCACTAGTATTTAATTGCATGGGAATGACATAAAGAGGACTAAAATGCATGGATTAATAATTTACATGGCATAAACATAAACAACAAGGACTGAAATGAAACAAATGCAACATGCATGGGCATGACTATAAATGACAACAAATAAGGGGCTGAAAATTAAATAAACAGGTGACCAAATTGAAATAAAACAAAAATTAAAAGCCAAAACAATGACGATCTTAGACACACATGAAAACTGAAGGATCAAAAACATAATTATACCAGAACCAAAACGAAAACGAGGAAGAAGGGAATGGACCAAGGGCGTAATTTGCCCATTAAACATCCCGCGGATCCTTCCCGAGTTCTGGTCTGCGGTCGGGTGGTGCCAAAATGGCACCGTTTTGGCTTTGGACGGTTTAAAACACTTAGAACCCTTTTTTGTTTGAATTAGATTTAATAAAAAACCTAATCTAATATATTCTTCCTCTCTCAACCAGAGACGCTGCTCCTCAAATTATTCACGCACCGGTCACCGGTGTAGCAGCTGAGCAATGGCGGCAAGGTAAGCTTTCGATCTTTTCTTGTTCTCTTTTTTGATTCAAAGATTTAAACTAAAAACAAAGAAACTTTTTGGTTTTCAAACTAAAAAACCCCTTTTGTTTTAAAATGATTTTTTGATCTGAGTATGTAAAATAGAAGAGAAAGATTTGAAGTTCTTGATATGAAATCACCTTTCCTATATTTGATTTTTGAATTTTTTTACAATCTCGAACTGAAAACCTTTTTTTCCTTTACAATTTTTTAGAACTCCAGCCCTTTCGGTTTTCCTTTCGGTTTCTTTTATAACCGATCTTTTACAAACAAAATACATAAGTAATTTATTCTGTTGATTGCAAATCTAGGGGACCGGATTTTGTGGGTATAGTGAATACAAGGTATGAGTTTAGGGTATGATAGAATATGGATCTTTGAAGGGATTTGGTGATGGGTAGATTTTAGGTTTATTTATTATTTTTTGGGGTTTCTAGATTTGAACCAAATTTAGGGTTTAGGGTTTATTTTTTGGGTTAATTTGGGGTTTGTTTGTGGGTGTTCGGGTGGTTGCCGGAGAATGGTGAACGGCGGCGGCGGGTTAATGGCAGCAGTGGAGGTTTCAAGGTTATTAGGGTTTTTTTTTTTTTCGAGTCGGGTCATGGTTGGGTCATGGTTGAGTTGGGTTTGGGTCTAAACGGGTCATTCTGATTTGCCCTCTTTTGCTCATTGTTATGTAACAACAATAGAGCAAAGACTAAAAATGACCCGTTTTGTCTTGTCAGTTTGCGATTCTTCCCCTCTTGATACATGTCTTCTTTCTTGATGAGATCTTCTTTCTCTTTAATGTAGGTCTTTTTCTTTTCTTGGTTGATCTACCTTGTCACTTTTGGGAAGTAAAATCTTTAAAATAGGGGTTGTACATTGGGAAGCAAAATGAGTCCAACTTGCTACATTATTGATAATAAGCTAATACCTAAAGAGCGTTTGACCCAAGCTGCAACACAAGCGAAGAGGCATGGTCTACAAAATTCGATCCAGCTACAACACTGACGAGGAGGCAAGGCCGATGGATGAAAGTCTGATGTCTGATCCAGCTACAACTCGATGAAGAAACAAGACCGTAAAACGACAACTTCTTCCATTTTCTCATTTTTTTGAATTTTTGAATTTTTTTTCTTTTTTTTTTTTTCTTCTCTTTTTGATTTTTTTTGAATTTTTTTAAATTTTTTCTTTTTTTCTTCCTTTTTTTTGAATTTTTTGATTTTTTCTTGTTTTTTTAGCTGCAACTTTAATAAAGGGAATTTAAAAGTTAGTAAATTTGGATCTAACCACACCATCAACGGAGGGGTAAGATCGAATTGTAACTTGGATTCTACCTCGCCATCAACGAAGAAGCAGAACATTAATTGGAACCCTATTGCACCATTGGCGGAGAAGTAGGATAGCGAAAGAATCGGGACCTAGCCACTCCATCAGCGGAGGGACTAGATCGGATAATGACGACCAAGAATCGGCTACACCATCAGCGGAGAGCAAGATTAGAGGACGGCGGTAGCTTGGACCTAGCCACTCCATCGGCGGAGGACGGATCGGATGACAAACTGGAACCGGCTACACCATCGGCGGAGAGCGAGGATCGAGGACGACTACGGCTTGGACCTAGCCACTCCATCAAGAGAGGACTAGATTGGATAATGACAACTGGAACCGCTACACCATCGGTGGTGGAGAGCGGGATTTGAGGACGGCGTGAGCTTGACCCGACCACTCCATCAACGGAGGATTGGATTGGATAATGACAACTTGGAACCGCTACACCATCGCGAAGAGCGAGGATCTAAGGGCGGCGGGAGCTTGGACCCGGCCACTCCATCAGCGGAGGACTAGATCGGATAATGACGACCGAATCGGCTACACCATCAACAAGAGCATGATTTGAGGGCGGCGAGAGCTTGGACCCGCCACTCCATCGGCGGAGGATTGGATTGGATAATGATGACCACGGAACCAAAAACACCATTAGCGGAGAGCAGGATCTTGAGGACGGCGGGAGCTTGGACCCGACCACTCCATCGGCGGATGACCGGATTGGATAATGACGACATGGAACTAGCTACACCCTCGGCGGAGAAGCGGGATCGAGGTCGGCGATAGCTTGGACCTAGCCACTCCATCAGCGGAGAGACTAGATCGGGCGACGAATGTTGATAAATTTTCTTTTGATTTTTCATTTCATTCATTTTTTTCTTCACTTTTACTTTTTTTAATTTTTTTTTAATTTTTTCAAATTTTTTCAATTTTCTTTTTTTTGATAATTTTTTTTCCTTTTTCTTGAATTGTACAAAGAAGTAAAACTCGAGAAAAAAATTAGGTCTGCCGCACCGTCGGCGGAGAAACAAGACGAATAGAAATTGATCCGCTTGGGGAAAAAAATCATTGCACCATCAACAGAGAGAAACGAGATCTTCAGGATGTCTATATTGTGCACCATATAAAGCCTGGAAATGTTGGCCTATCAACAATGATGTTTCGAAAAGGCATCCTCTTTGTGTTTGGCGGAGAGGTGTGACTGAAAATGAAAAAAAAGACTAGTAAATGTTCACAAAATTTGTCTTTGTTACCTTGTATTGATGTTTTAGCATCCTCTTTGTGTTTGGCCTCCTCTAAGACTAAGGTTGGTCGTCGTGTTTTGCCCCATATTGAGGTACTCGGTCTTTTAAGTAGACTTGTTATGTACAAGCAAGATTGCATGAATGTATCTAATTTTATGTTTAAATGCATGTGTCTACCCTAAATGCATGGTGATTTTGGTGTATACACTTAATCTAAATGTATGAGGTATGCAAAATTGATTCCATGTAAGATAAATGCAACTACATGCATGAATGTGACATGATTTTTTTGATCCTCAAAAGGATGCCCCTGACTCTCACTAGTCCCGTCAAGATCTTGGTTTTTGCATGTGATGGTGCCCTACCTCATTCGGCTGCGAACATCTTCATTGGACTCATTTTCCTATTTGGATGCCCCCCAAACTTTTACATATTTTTCTGGGAATACCTTTGTAGCATGTTTCAACTTTGAGTTGCATTGTCGCCTTTTGGGATGACTTTCAGTGCTCTCGTGAACGCGTTGTGTTGCCTCTTAAGTTGGGTTTATGATTTTTCATGTTGGTTCCTGGCCACTTATCACTTTCGGATTAGGTGGAACGCTGTAGTTGGCGATTGGTGTTTAGCATTTGGGATGTGGAGGTATGACTCCAAAAGAAAGGTAGCAAAGGTTTGCTCGGCTTTCAGTTTTTTTGAATGGCTTTGGGTAGAATGGTAGAGTTGAAGGGCTTGGTTTTCGGGTGATGGTAAGTCGAGAGTTCAAAAGGACTCAAACATAAGGGTTCAGGCGGTGAAATGAGGGTTTTTTGTTCGAGTATTTTGGTCGATGGGTAGCGATTGTAATGGGGATGGAAAAAACTTTATTGTGTTTTCGGTTGGAAATGGTGAGTGTGAATGATTTCTGAATGATGAAAGATGGTGGATTAATTTCAGTGATGGAGAGTGAAGGGTGAGTGTTGGAATTTGGCACTTGTCGAGAGATACCCCCAGACTGAGTTCTTGTAGAGGTTTGGTAATGGTGCTGAATTGGCCGACTTTGCTTTCTCTGGTATTAATGACGCGGGACATCTCGATAACCGATTTTAGAATTGGTGCATCTATATGCAAAATATGTCTTAAATGCAAAATAATTTTTGTGAATGCAATGCAAAATTAAAATTGTGATGATGTTGTGTAATGATGTAAATGAAATTAATGTGATGAAAATGAAAATGAAACGAGGTAGTATCGAATAAAATGATTAAATAAAACAAATGATAAATATGACAAAAATGGAGTAATTAAAAAACTGTACATAAACAAGAAATAAGGCACCAGAGCCTAAATAGGGTGACCACTAACGGATGAGTTTCACATGGCTCTAAAGGGTTGGCTCATACGGCTCACTATATGCAGTTTTTGGTGATAAAAGGTACCGAATTGTCCTTGTTGTCCTCTATTAAGAGTAGCAAGGCCCCGATCATCACCCATTATAGGCTCCTTTCAATTGGGTTCAATTCGTGGGGACCCATTCGCTATGCCCGCACGAAGGAACGATATCTTTATGAAAGCATAAGGTACTCGAGCCCCGAAGGTACTTGCTAGGCCTACACGGAGGAACGATATCCTCATGAAAGCAAAGCATTAGCATTTTCCCCTTAAAAAAACAAAAAAATGTCCTAGTTTAATAGGAGTAATCCGAAACTTTCGATATTAGTAAAGCGGTAATCATTTAAAAAAGCATCATTTGACTCTCTTTTTTTTTTTTTTAGCGATGCCCTCTCTCTAAAAAAATGAGTGTGGTTTTTATTTTGTTTTACTTTATTTTGAAATAATGTATCCCGCGTATAGTTTTATAAAACTCGTGTTTTATTTAAAAATAGAGTCGCCACCGGCCACTAAAGGTGGACCGGACACTGTAAAAACTAGAGATTTCAAAATGTCAGGTTCGAGAGTCGGTTACGGATGGGGAAGGATTAGCACCCCCACACCTCCCAAAATTGGTACTTTAATAATTACCGCTTTATCAATATTAGACTTTTCGGATTAAAGTGAAGATTAAATTAAAATTTGGTTATATGTGCGAGTAAATTTTAAAGACCCCGTTATCCGAGAGTAAACGCCCAACCACCATCACTACGCCTGATGCTGGCCCCGTTTACGCTCAGATAAAAGGGCACCGCATTGACAAAATATATTCGAAATGCAATTTTAAAACATGGCAAACATAAATACAATATGATATACATATAAATAAATACCAACATAATAAAATATTAATCTAACATAAATGCATAAGTATTAACCTAACGCATAAAATATAATAATAATAATAATAGTGCATGAATTAAGATATATACAAAGCATAATGTAAATAAATGCTAAGAATTAAAATGCACTAGTATTTAATTGCATGGGAATGACATAAAGAGGACTAAAATGCATGGATTAATAATTTACATGGCATAAACATAAACAACAAGGACTGAAATGAAACAAATGCAACATGCATGGGCATGACTATAAATGACAACAAATAAGGGGCTGAAAATTAAATAAACAGGTGACCAAATTGAAATAAAACAAAAATTAAAAGCCAAAACAATGACGATCTTAGACACACATGAAAACTGAAGGATCAAAAACATAATTATACCAGAACCAAAACGAAAACGAGGAAGAAGGGAATGGACCAAGGGCGTAATTTGCCCATTAAACATCCCGCGGATCCTCCCTGAGTTACGGGTCACCACGGGTCGGGTGGTGCCAAAATGGCACCGTTTTGGCTTTGGACGGTTTAAAACACTTAGAACCCTTTTTGTTTCGAATTAGATTTAATAAAAAACCTAATCCTATATTCTTCCTCTCTCAACCAGAGACGCTGCTCCTCAAATTATTCACGCACCGGTCACCGGTGTAGCAGCGGAGCAATGGCGGCAAGGTAAGCTTTCGATCTTTTCTTGCTCTCTTTTTTGATTCAAAGATTTAAACTAAAAACAAAGAAACTTTCGGTTTTTCAAACTAAAAAAACCCTTTTGTTTTAAAATGATTTTTTGATCTGAGTATGTAAAATAGAAGAGAAAGATTTGAAGTTCTTGATATGAAATCACCTTTCCTATATTTGATTTTTGAATTTTTTTACAATCTCGAACTGAAAACCTTTTTTTCCTTTACAATTTTTTAGAACTCCAGCCCTTTCGGTTTTCCTTTCGGTTTCTTTTATAACCGATCTTTTACAAACAAAATACATAAGTAATTTATTCTGTTGATTGCAAATCTAGGGGACCGGATTTTGTGGGTATAGTGAATACAAGGTATGAGTTTAGGGTATGATAGAATATGGATGCTGCAGGGATTTGGTAATGGGTAGATTTTAGGTTTATTTATTCTTTTTTGGGGGTTTCTGGATTTGAACTGAATTTGGGGTTTAGGGTTCATTTTTGGGTTAATTTAGGGTTTCAGGCTGTGGGTGTTCGGGTGGTTGCCGGAGAATGGTGGACGGCAGCGGCGGGTTAATGGCAGCAGGTGAAGTGTTCAAGGTTATTAGGGTTTTTATTTTCTGGGTCGAGTCAGGCTGTAAACGGGTTTGGACTTGGGTCGGGTCATGGTTGAGTTGGGTTTGGGTCTAAACGGGTCATTACAGTTGCCCCTCTTTGCTCATTGTTGTGTAACAACAATAGAGCAAAGACTAAAAATGACCCGTTTTGTCTTGTCTGGCTGCGATTCTTCCCTCTTGATACATGTCTTCTTTCTTCAGTAGATCTTCTTTCTCTTTGATGCAGGTCTTTTTCTTTTCTTGGTTGATCTACCTTGTCACTTTTGGGAAGCAAAATCTTCAAAATAGGGGGTTGTCTGTTGGGGAAGCAAAATGAGTCCAGCTTGCTACATTATTGATAATAAGCTAATACCTAAAGAGCGTTCGACCCAGCTGCAACACCGACGAAGAGGCAGGGTCTACAAAATTCGATCCAGTTTGCAACAGCAGCGAGGAGGCAAGACCGATGGATGAAAGTCCTGATGTCTGATCCAGCTACAACTCTGACGAAGAAACAAGACCAGAAAACTGACAACTTCTTCATTTTCTCCTTTTTTTGATTTTTTGAATTTTCTCTTTCTCCTTTTCTTTTTTCTTCTCTTTTTTGAAATTTTTTTGAATTTTTTTAAATTTTTTCTTTTTTTCTTCCTTTTTTTGAATTTTTTGATTTTCTTGGTTTTTTAGCTGCAACTTTAATAAAGGGAATTTAAAAGTTAGTAAATTTGGATCTAACCACACCATCAACGGAGGGGTAAGATCGAATTGTAACTTGGATTCTAGCTCGCCATCAACGAAGAAGCAGAACATTAATTGGAACCCTATTGCACCATCAGCGGAGAAGTAGGATAGCAGCAACTGGGACCTAGCCACTCTATCAGCGGAGGGACTGGATCTGATAATGACGACCAGGAATCGGCTACACCATCAGCGGAGAGCAAGATTAGAGGACGACAGTAGCTTGGACCTAGCCACTCCATCAACGGATGATGACGACCTGAAACTGGCTACATCATCAGCGGAGAGCAGGATCAGAGGATGACTACAGCTTGGACCTAGCCACTCCATCAACGGAGGACTGGATTGGATAATGAGGACTGGAACCGGCTACACCATCAGTGGAGAGCAGGATCTGAGGACGACGTGAGCTTGGACCCGGCCACTCCCTCAACGGAGGACTGGATTGGATAATGACGACCTGGAACCGGCTACACCATCAGCAGAGAGCAGGATCTGAGGACGACGGGAGCTTGGACCCGGCCACTCCATCAGCGGAGGACTGGATCGGATAATGGAGACCTGTAATCGGCTACACCATCAACAGAGAGCATGATTTGAGGACGACGGGAGCTTGGACCCGGCCACTCCATCAGCGGAGGACTGGATTGGATAATGACGACCTGGAACCAAAAACACCATTAGCGGAGAGCAGGATCTTAGGACGACGAGAGCTTGAACCCGACCACTCCATCAGCGGATGACCGGATTGGATAATGACGACATGGAACTAGCTACACCCTCAGCGGAGAGCAGGATCTGAGGTCGACGATAGCTTGGACCTAGCCACTCCTTCAGCGGAGATAATAGATCGGGCGATGAACGTTGATAAATTTTCTTTTGATTTTTCATTTCATTCATTTTTTTCTTCACTTTTACTTTTTTGATTTTTTTAATTTTTTTTATCTAAAAAATGCTACTTCTGCTGCTCTACTGGAAGAGCGGTATGACCTGAAAATGGAAAAAAAACATAAATCAGTAAATGTTCACAAAATTTGTCACTATTACCTTGTACTGATGTTTCAGCATCCTCTTTGTGTTTGGCCTCCTCTAAGACTAAGGTTGGTCGTCGTGTTGTTGCCCCCATGTTGAGGGTACTCGGTCTTTTCCGTAGACTTGTTATGTACAAGCAATATTGCATGAATGTATATAATTTTATGTCTAAATGCATGTGTCTACCCTAAATGCATGGTGATTTTGGTGTATGCACTTAATCTAAATGTATGAGGTATGCAAAAATGATTTCATGTAAGATAAATGCAACTACATACATGAATGTGACATGATTTTTTTGATCCTCAAAAAGATGCCCCTGACTCATCACTAGTCTCGTCAGGATCTTGGTCTTTTACATGTGACGGTGCCCCAACCTCCTTCGGCTTCGAACATCTTCTTTGGACTTATTTTCCTATTTGGATGCCCCAAAAACTTTTACATATTGTTCTGGTAATGCCTTTGTAGCATGTTTCAACTTTGAGTTGCATTGTCGCCTTTTTGGATGACTTTCAGTGCTCTCGTGAACGCGTTGCATTGCCTCTTAAGTTGGGTTTATGATTTGTCATGTTGGTTCCTGGCCACTAATCACTTTCGGATTAGGTGGAACGTTGTAGATGGCGATTGGTGTTTAGCATTTGGGATGTGGAGGTATGACTCCAAAAGAAGGGTAGCAAAGGTTTGCTCAGCTTTCAGTTTTTTTGAATTGCTTTGGGTAGAATGGTAGAGTTAAAGGGCTTGGTTGTCGGGTGATGGTAAGTCGAGAGCTCAAAAAGACTCAAACATAAGGGTTCAGGCAGTGAAATGAGGGGTTTTTTGTTCGAGTATTTTGGTCGATGGGTAGCGATGGTAGTGGGGATGGAAAAAACTTTATTGTGTTTTCAGTTGGAAATGGTGAGTGTGAATGATTTTTGAAGGATGAAAGGTGGTGGGTTGATTTCGGTGATGGAGAGTGAAGGGTGGGTGTTGGAATTTGGCACTTGTCGAGAGATGCCCCCAGACTGAGTTCTTGTGGAGGTTTGGTAATTGTGCTGAATTGGCCGACTTTGCTTTCTCTGGTATTAGTGACGCGGGACATCCCGAGGACCGATTTTAAAATTGATGCATCTATATGCAAAATGTGTCTTAAATGCAAAATAATTTTTGTGAATGCAATGCAAAATTAAAATTGTGATGATGTTGTGTAATGATGCAAATGAAATTAATGTGATGAAAAAGAAATGAGGTAGTATCGAATAAAATGATTAAATAAAACAAATGATAAATATGACAAAAATGAAGTAATTAAAAAACTGTACATAAACAAGAAATAAGGCACCAGAGCCTAAATAGGGTGACCACTAACGGGCAGAGTTTCACATGGCTCTAAAGGGTTGGCTCATACGGCTCACTATATGCAGTTTTGGTGCGAAGAAGTACCCGAATTGTCCTTGTTGTCCTCTACTAAGAGTAGCAAGGCCCCCGATCATCACCCATTATAGGCTCCTTTCAATTGGGTTCAATTCAGGGGGACCCATTCGCTTATGCCTGCACGAAGGAACGATATCCTTACGAAAGCATAAGGTACTCGAGCCCCGAAGGTACTTGCTAGGCCTACACAGAGGAACGATATCCTCATGAAAGCATTAGCGTTTTCCCCCCACTTAAAAAAATACGGGTTTATATGCCAAATTTTAAATGCGTTAAAATAAACGCGCAATTATAACTGAATGCTAGTTTAATAGTCACTTTAATCCGAAACTTTCGATATTAGTAAAGCGGTAATCATTTAAAAAAGCTTGACTCTCTTTTTTTGTTTTTGAAAAACAAAAAATGTCCCCAGCGGAGTCGCCATCTGTAGCGATGTCCCTCTTGCTAAAAAAATGAGTGTGGTTTTTATTTTGTTTTACTTTATTTTGAAAATAATGTCTTCCGCGTGGAGTTTTATAAAACCTGTGTTTTATTTAAAAATGGAGTCGCCACCGGCCACTCAAGGTGGACCGGACACCGTAAAAACCAAAGATTTCAAAATGACGGGTTCGGGAGTCGGTTACGGATGGGGAAGTATTAGCACCCCCATACCACCCAAAATTGATACTTTAAAAATTACCGCTTTATCAATATTAGACTTTCCGGATTAAAGTGACGATTAAATTAAAAGTCGGTTATATGTGCGAGTAAATTTTAAAGACCCCGTTATCCGAGAGTAAACGCCCAACCACCATCACTACGCCTGATGTTGGCCCCATTTACGCTCGGATAAAAGGGCACCGCATTGACAAAATATATCCAAAATGCAATCTTAAAACATGGCAAACATAAACACAATACGATAAGCATATAAATAAATACCAACATAATAAAATTCTAATCTAACATAAATACATAAGTATTAACCTAACGCATAAAATATATTAATAATAATAATAATAGTGCATGGATTAAGATATATACAAAGCACAATGTAAATAAATGCTAAGAATTAAAATGCACTAGTATTTAATTGCATGGGAATGACATAAAGAGGACTAAAATGCATGGATTAATAATTTACATGGCATAAACAGAAACAACAATGACTGAAATGAAACAAATGCAACATGCATGGGCATAACTATAAATGACAACAAATAAGGGGCTGAAAATTAAATAAACAGGTGACCAAATTGAAATAAAATAGAAATTAAAAGCCAAAACAATGACGATATTAGACACACATGAAAACTGAAGGATCAAAAACATAATTATACCAGAACCAAAACGAAAATAGGGACCAAGGGCGTAATTTGCCCATTAAACATCCCGCGGATCCTCCCCGGGTTACGGGTCACCGCGGGTCGGTGGTGCCAAAACGGCACCGTTTTGGCTTTGGACGGTTTAAAACACTTAGAACCCTTTTTGTTTCGAATTAGATTTAATAAAAAACCTAAAAAACCTAATCATATCTTCTTTCTCTCTCAACCAGAGATGCCGCTCCTCAGATTGTTCACGCACCGGTCACCGGCGCAGCGGCCTCTCGGTGGCGGAGCGATGGAGGCAAGGTAAGCTTTCGATCTTTTCTTTCTCTCTTTTTTGATTCAAAGATTTAAACCGAAAACAAAGAAACTATCAGTTTTTCAAACTAAAAAAAAACCCTTTTGTTTTAAAATGATTTTTTGATCTGAGTATGTAAAATAGAAGAGAACGATTTAAAGTTCTTGATATGAAATAACCTTTCTTATATTCGATTTCTAAATTTTTTTACAATCTCAAACTGAAACCTTTTTTTCCTTTACAATTTTTTAGAACTCCAGCCCTTTCAATTTTCCTTTCGGTTTCTTTTATAACCAATCTTTTACAAACAAAATAAATAAGTAATTTCTTCTGTTGATTGCAGATCTATGGGACCGGATTTTGTGGGTATGGTGAAGATAGGGTATGGGTTTAGGGTATGATAGGGCATGGATGCTGCAGGGATTTGGTGATGGGTAGATTTTAGGTTTATTTATTCTTTTTCGGGGGTTTTTGGATTTGAACCAAATTCAGGGTTTAAGGTTCATTGTTGGGGTTAATTTGGGGTTTTGGGTTGTGGGTGTTCGGGTGGTTTCCGGAGATGATGGCCGGAGAAGGGTGAACGGCGGCGGCGGGTTGATGGCAGCAGGTGAAAGGTTCAAGGTTATTATGGTTTTTATTTTCCAGGTCGGGTCAGGTTGTAAACGGGTTTGGACTCGGGTCGGGTCATGGTTGAGTTGGGTTTGAGTCTAAATGGGTCATTACAACCCCTACGATCCATTTTCGGCGATGATGAGTGGCACGTCGAGTTTGCCTCTAGGCTACGTACCTTTCTATCCGTTTCAACTATGGCCGACCGATTTTGGGCCTGGATTTGTTCAGCAAACACCGCCCAGTCCTTATTCTTCATAAGTGGGCAAGGTGGAACGAGTGGTACGGTTAGAGATGGAACCGGAAATGAGGACGGTGATGACGACGATGATGATGACGCCGATGAGCAGCAAGTTGAACCCCTTCGTCGTCGATGCAATCCGATCGACCTTGGCGTCCACCGGGTTGTGGTACTAGTGGACATAGGCATCATTAGTTTAAATTTTTCTTTTTTAAAGTAGTATATAATAATTTGAGTTGTAGTTTGTACATAAACATTTATCTAACTTTATAAATTATATTTTGAGTTTTTAATAGTTCACATTAGTTTCTGCGTGGTAGATATTTCACATTAAATTTTTTCAATCGATTTTGTTTAAATAATTATTTATTGAATCGATAAAAAAATAGGACGGGTAGATAAAATATATTTTGAGTTTTTAATATTTCACATAAAATTTGTGTGTGAGATATGCACATTAAATTATTTGTAACGAATTTGTATATTGGAAACAAACGTGAATTTTTCAAACTTGTTTGAAGTGTCATAAACTCGTGTCCTGATGAGCGCGAATTAGCTGACATGTCAGAGATTTTGAACAAAATTCGCGTTTTACCAAACACGGGTTTAATCATATAAATATCCAGTTCATTCGCTACGCAATGCAACAAAAAATTAAAGTTATAGATTTTATTGTAGCTATTAATGGCAACAAACCACGTATCTGGAAAATATTTTGACCAACAAAATTCTCAGATATTGTGGTTTATTGGTATTTATAGTTGCTTTTATATGATGAGTAGATGTTGGTGGGTTACTAGTTCTGGTAAGATAAGTGTTCGATGTTTTTGTTCCTCAGGAACGACAACAATAAATCACAATATCCGGGAATCCGAGGTCTATTTGAATGGCAGGCATGGGTCTTGATCTTTTGTTCGAGTTTGCCTGTTACTTTTTTTACGCCCCAATATTGGAGGCTAGGTTGAGACCCCAGCTTGTAACCGGAGTCAAAGCCCCTACCATGGTCGTAAAACAAGATAAGTGGGTAGCATTAGCCGTATGACTGGGCTCACGAAATCCACAAAGCATTGTCATCTGCCCACTTCATGAAAGCATGTTTAGGGGTACAATACTGGGCTCCAATAGACCTCTGAGCTTGAAGAAGACCGTCGGTTCTCAACTGTGATGTGGTTGATGAACTGGTGTACGTTAACAAGGAAGACTACGAGTAAAGCATACCCGAAGCAGTATATAATAATTTTGGTTGTAGTTTGTATAAAAATATTTGTCTAAGTTAATAAATTAATTTTTGAGCATTTAATATTTCATATTAAATTCTGCGTGATGCATATTTCACATTTATTTTTTTCAAACTATTTTGTTCAAATAATTATTTATTGAATTTGTAATAGTTAACATTTAAAAATTTTGCGTGTTAAATATTGCAAATTATTTTTTAAACGCATCTGTATATTTGACTATCTCTGAAACTCGGGACCTCTAAAACTCGCGTCGTGATGAACCCATCTGTAATTTTTTTAACGTTCCAAACTCGCATCTTGTTAAACGCGAGTTTACTGACACGTCAGGAATCCTGAACCGAATTCGCTTTCTACCAAACACGAGTTTATTCGTATAAATACAATTGCAGTGGACCATTCGCTAAGCATTGTAACGAAAAAAATTAAAGTTTTCAATTTTTACAAATAAATTTTTAGGATATTGTGGTTTGTCGGTATTTATAGTTGCATTTATATGATGAGTAGAAGATGTTGGTGGGTGAGTAGTTCTGGTGAGATGATTGTTCGGTGTTTTTGTTAACGAGGAACGACAACAAATCACAATATTCAGGAATCCGAGGTTTTTTGAATAGCAGGCAGGGGTTTTTACCTTTTGCTCGAGGCTGATAGTTACGTATTTGTACGCCTCCATATTGGAGGCTAATAGTTTTTACCTCTGAGCTTGAAGAAGAACATCGGTTCTCTACTCTAGTTTGGTTGATGAACTGGGGTATGTTAACAAGGAAGACTATGAGTAAAGCATTCCCGAAAGATTTATTCAGCTCTGGAAGTAAGTCGATATCAGCCTCAAATACCGGTCTAGGATTGAAGAATAGTAACTGTGCACTTCAGGTGTTGTAGTAATCATATATTGTATATTTGTAGAATGTTTGTGGTTCATACAATAATAATCTACGCGTGTTTTTTTCTTTTATATGTTTCTTTATTAGCATGTTTAGGGTTCATTACGTCTAAAATAAATGAACGAACAGTTTTTTAAAATAAATACGTTAACAAACACCGGTTGATTTGCACCACTATAAATAGACCCCTTCGCATCCTAAAAAACTCACACCATTCCATCACTTTCACTAAAGAGGCTCACTATTTCTCTTAGTTCATTTCCTTCTTTCAAGCTCTATAATGGCTGCAAATGTAGATGATGATTTCCTATCTATTGGGAGACATTCGTGTGATGTTGTTGTCGATCGCACCGATGAACTTGAAGTTGGGATGATATTCACGACTTAGAAAAACGCGGATGATGCAATTAAGAACTACAACAGACGTCGATAGGTTGTTTCAATAGTAAAAAAACGAGTTCAGACAACTACATTGCAGAATGTGTCAAAAAAGACCACAAATGTAACTGGACGGCCGTGTATCATGAAGGAAGAGGCTAAACAACGTGTGGCAGATAACAAGATACGACGAACTTCATACATGCTAGTAGTAACTCCTAATGGCATTCAATAAGAAATAGGTGTTCATCTCCACATATTTTTTATTGTTAACTGTTTAAAATGTAATCGGATGATTTGTACGTTATTTATGATGTGATAAAAAGTATGTGACGTTAGTAAGCAATTTAAATAGGTTAGATGTAGAAAATTATATTAACGAAACATAGTACAAGATTGTTAATTGAAAATAAATACACCAACATTAAATTCATAATCCTAGTTAAAATCTAGGAAAATAAATCAGATTCGCTAGCACCGTAGTCGATACTTATGTCTTATGTTAAGTTTATTTCCTCAATTATTTTTTCCTTCTCATGCCGTCTCATATAATTTCGTGTAGAGACCGCGTCCTCGTCTTGACAATGGGGGACTGTTGACGCAGTGGTTTATGAACTGCACTCTTCATCAAATTGTACACTAAGGTCAATGTTCGTACCCCCGTACGTTTGTATGCCCTAAACATCTTGCGCATATCTTTATCATTGGATAGTGTTAGCATGTAGTGTTCTTCTAGGTCGGGCTTGTTGACTGGCACTTTGACACGCAAGGCAGACATTTTGGAGCATGTAAACTCCTCCCTAACTCATTTTGAAATCAAATCAAACAAATTATCTTTTGTGATTTTCTCATTAAAAGAAGTATAGAATTAGGTTCTATAAAAGAAAACAATAGCAGAAAAATGCGCCATATTTGATATTAGTATGTTATGTATGTAAAGTGGTAAGCTTTATACCTAGCCCAACTCGCGTTTACCGAAACGCGTAGTCCACTTTACAAATTTCGCATTGATCAGGACGCGAATTTCACTGACATTGCAAGTCTTCTACAAAAGGCTTCAAAACTCGCATCCTGATGAACGCGAGTTTCATGTACATGTCTTGTGGAAACATCACCTCATGCAGAATCTCGCTTTCTGAATGTAAAAAACCCTATTAAAAGGATGAGCAACACCATATCGATACTTCATTATTTGCTATAAAAAAGTGACATACTATAATAATGTGCGAAAATGGCAAAAAGACATGCTGCAGTTGTATACTACGACAGTGAGATGATCCATGATGCCGAAATCGGTGTCATATTTCAGTCCAACAATACTATTTCGCTATAGATTTTGAGGGGAGTAACGTTTGAAAGGCTAAAACGAATGAAATCGAGAAAGGTTCAACTTGCTTCTGGGAGGGATATTTATTCAATGAGGTATCGACTATCTTCTTCATTAGATTCATTGTATTTCGTAATATTCGATGTTCTCGACGATGAAGGGTACAACTGATGCTCGAAACGCATACCCGGTATTCCATGGGATAGGACCTTGAGCTCTTTGTAACATTTTTTGAATGAAATGTCGGAGGCAACACTATGGTTCCAAATTGGCTATGCGTAAATCTTGATTTCGACCCAAATGCTCAAAGCCTTACATCAAGTTTGCGACAAGGAATTAACTTACTAAATACGAGTGATGACCAGCCAGCATCATCATCTGCATCGCAGCCAATGCATTCTTGCGTGGCTAGGTTTGACTTAAACCTGAACCTGCCACCAACCCAAGACTCAACGTACAATCTATACAATGGACGTGTCGGGTCATCATCATCTACGATGATGTACTCATGTGAAGAATTCAATCTGTTCAATGATTTTTCAGCCGAAAGGCACTCAACTTATATCCCTACTGAGTCAAATGTAGATGATCTCTTAGTCGGACAATACTCAACTTATATCCCCGGTGTCGGCCCATCATCATCCACTAGGTCGTCCTACCTAGAAGAGTTTATTTTGGGGGATATTGAATATAGGTTGCATCAGCTCTCTAGTGAACAAGTTAGCGTTGTAGAACTTAGCATGGTACACGTTGTTGATGAAACCGAACTATATAGTTTTGACGAGTATAATTCTGATGAAAAACCACTTAGGGAGGTCGGGCCAGATGGTGACGAGATGGGTTTATTTCCAGAAGAACCAACAGACATTGACGAGCACATCAGTACAGAGGATGATACGGAGGATAGTGCGAAAGAAGAAATAGACGAAGATACGGAAGCAGAACCTGTGGATATGGTTGCCCGATGCAGTTATACTGCAACAGGCAGTAGCTCTTCTTGTTACAAACCACTATCCCACTTAACAACAGTGGATATGGAAGGATTTAACGCTATAGAATTTTCAGAATTCCCACAGTTAGAGAATTACACTGAACGAAATAAGGGAGAACTGCATCTTAGAATGGTCTTAGGACAAAAAAGCTGGCAATAGCTACTATTAAGCATTACAACATACGCAGATCAGTTACTTCCACCATGAGAAAAACTTAAGCTGACAAATATATTGCAGAATACCCCCACAAGTACGAGGGATGTAACCGGGGGGTCCGTGTATCTCGATTGAAGATGATGAATAACCTATGAAAGATAACCAGATACGACAGACCTCATACATACTCCGTCAGAAGCCTGAGTCAAGATCATCTAAACTTGGATGTACACGTGCTTTGTGATCATATTCTTCCATTCGTGAAAGCTAATCCACGCGTATCTGTGTCTGTATGTATAGCTTCTATTAAATCTCATTTCACGTATACAGTTAAATATGATAAGGCATGGTATGCCAAATATTGCGCCATCCAACAACTATATGGTCAGTGAGAGGAATCATACAACGAGTTGCGAACATGGTTGAAGCTGATGAAAAAATACAACCTAGGAACAGTCGTATAACTAGAGACAACGATGTCATACTACAATAATCAGGTTGTTCTTGGGGAGTGCAAATTTTTTGCCTATTTTGGACATTTTCATAATGCGTTAAGGCTTTCAGCCACTGCAAGCCAATGCTACAGATCGACGAAACTTTCTTATATGGCAGATACATACAGATTTTACTATTGGCAGTTGCACAAGATGGAAATAGAAAATGTATTCCGGTCGCATTCGCAATTGTTGAAAAGAAAAATATCCCTTCGTGGACATTTTTTCTCATCAACCTGCGCAAACATGTCCTACGGTATGTTCTATGAGAAAAATCATACGGGATATGTATTATTTTTGATAGAGGCGAAGGGGTTTAGGGATCAATCACGCAATTGGGACCGTCTTGGAGACCTCCGTTTATTCATCATATGTACTGTTTGCAACACATTGCTGCCAATTACTACCAGCGGTACAAGAATGATGATGAGCGTATAATGGTTCTTCATATGAGTAAGCCTTTCACTATCAAAATTATTAATTAACATGCCTTTTTATTATTATTTCTTATTAAGTATTCAATCTTTTATGGAATAGGTAACGCACACCGAGCTGATGAGTTTGGGGAGCTGTTAGAGAAGTTATGAGTAAGAAATTTAGCTGGATATAATTATCTTGTTGATATCCCGAGGGAGAAATGGCTGCGCTGTTATGATGGAGGCGTCGATATGGTCAAATGACAACAAACTTGGCTGAGGCGATCAATTCGTCTCTGAAGTAAACACGTCATTTACCTATCACATCTGTTGTCAAGGCAACATATTATTGACTAGCTACCCTTTTTGCAACCCTGGGAAAACAATCAATAAACTGCATAGAAGGTGGCCACAAGTTCCATCTAGATCTCCAACAAAAACTTCAAATATCCATGTCGCACGCAAACGCGATGGGTTCTACATGCTTCTCCCATTACGAACATCACTTTCAGGTTAGTGAATATTTGCAGCCGCTTGAAGGCATCATGCAGAACAATTACGTTGTTAACTTAATATGAAAATATGTGACTGCGGATGTTTTCAAACTTTCAAGTACCTGTGTGCCCATGCATTTGTTGCATGTGTATCTGTTCATTTAGACGCAATGACACTCGCTAATCCGGTATACCAACTTGAAAACGTATTCAAGGTATACTGAAATGAGTATCCTCTTATCAAAAATGAACACGATCATGCATTAGTTGACGATGAACCTAAGATAGTGCCAGATCCTTCCCTGCGACGCAAGAAAAAAGGTCGCTCGCGCTCAACTAGGATTTATTGTGCCGAGGATATGGTTCCAAGAGAACGAACAGGGCAACCTAGGTTGTGTAATAAATGTAGGAACCCTAGACATGATAGGAAAAAATGTCATCTTAGTACAGGGCCTCGAATCAACTAAGTACTCTTCTAACTGTAATGTTTAGATATTAAATAAAAAGGTTCTATAGCATTTTATGGTCTTCTAACTATAAAAAAATAAAAAGATCGGATAAAATACACCAAAATCAAATTATACATGCCTATCAACCATTTATTTCCATGTTCTTCATGATATCAAAAATGACGCCATAGCATTTTCAACTTGATTTTTAAACCCACTCAGATGCATTTTTCACTCCCCGATTTCTGGACTATTGTAACAATATGTTCTCTTATTAAGATGTAAAAGTTTAATAACTAGACAAAATATCACCTGTCGTAGGCCAAAATACAGCTTTGAAAGATGCCTACCGACACTAGTTTTCCTGTTATTCATGTCAAAAACAAGGCAGCATAGCATTTTTAACACAATTTTTAGCAGATTTCGGATGCCATATACTGGATGATTTTTACACCACTATACAGAGATGAATCTATACTACGACCTTGATGTTCAATAACAAATCATCTCCCAACAAAGTGTAAATTCACCTGAAACATGCCTATCGACACTAGTTTTCCTGTTATTCATGCTAAAAAATAAGGCAACATAGCTTTTTAATGGAATTTTTTGTAGATTTCGGATGCCATATACTGGATGATTTTTACATACTTTACAGAGATGAATCTATACTACGACCTCGATGTTCAATAACAAGAAAAATCATCTCCCAACAAAGTGTAAATTCACCTGAAACATGTCTGCCGACACTAGTTTTCTGTTATTCATACTAAAAAACAAGGCAACGTAGCATTTTTAACGCAATTTTTAGCAGATTTCGGATGTCATATAATGGATGACTTTTACACCGCTTTACAGAGATGAATCTATACTACGACCTCGATGTTCAATAACAAGAAAAATCATCTGCCAACAAAGTGTAAATTCAGCTGAAACATGCCTACCGACACTAATTTTCCTGTTATTCATGCTCAAAAACAAGGCAACATAGCGTTTTTAACGTAATTTTTAGCAGATTTTGGATGCATATACTGGATGATTTTTATACCATTTTACAGAGATGAATCTATACTACGATCTCGATGTTCAATAACAAGAAAAATCATCTCCCAACAAAGTGTAAATTCACCTGAAACATGTCTACCGATACTTGTTTTCTCATCTATGTGACGACAAACTCGCGTTCTATGCAACGCGAATTCAGCGAAAACCACGCTAAGTTCTCGCTGTTTCGTCTGATTTTATCGCAAAAATCGTGTTCTGCTAAACGCGAGTTACTTTATCCAATTAAAATAACCGTTGATATGAAAAGCGGTGCCACATCGAATATATCTCGTGGCAGGTAAAATGCGAGTTTGTAATCCGCGCTTGGCAAAACGCGAATTTGTCCTATGTGTACCAAATGAGGGGTATTTTTCCAAATGTACTGCAAATGGGGTGGAATTCTGTTTTTTTCCAAAGGGAAATATTGAAATAATAAAGCCAAAACATACAAAGATGGCATCATTATTATGCAAATTAAGTTTATTTAACATTTATTATGATATTTAGGCTTGAAACTTGATTTTAATATTTAAATTACTATTTATAAATTTAAAATATGGGTAATTATTTTATACACTGGCGGTGGAACTGAAAGTTTCACTAAGTGCCTTAGTTTTAGGGTTTAAAGTGTAGGGTTTAGGTGTAGGGCTTTAGAATTTAGGAATAGTGGTTAAAATTTAGGGTTTATAAGTTAAAACCTAAATCCTAACCATATTACCTTAAAAACAAAACCATGACCTCTAAACCCTAAATTCTAACCTTAAGCCCTAAATTCTAGCCACTATCAATAAATTATAAAGCCCTAAACCCTCACCCTAAACTAAGACCCTAAAACTATGGCACTTGTGAAAACTTTCAATTTCCACCGCTAGTGTATTGAATATAAATCCTTAAAATATTATCAAACAAGTAGTTCCACGTTCAGTGAAAAAAATAATGTCAATTTTCATATACTTAAATTTGAACAGTTTTATTTGTAAAGTGTATCTATTTATTTATGTTCTAGTATATATATATATTTAAACAATGGCATCTGAATTTTATTAATCACTATGAAAAATAATACAAATACGATACATCAAAAAGAGAGAAAAAAAGGGACTAATCCACTAAAAATCTCATACAAAGGTGCGAAGAAAAATAAACTCTTCTATAGAGATTAGCATACCATCAAAACCCAGAAACCTTCATGAATCTCCTTATCTCTAGACAAATGAGACGCTTTACGAGATGAAAAATAAGTGGTGAGTGGACCAAACTTTCAGGCAGATTGCTCCGCTACACAGTTATGATTACATCGGCTAACAAATCGTCAAAGGCGTGGGATCTATCTTTTCTATGACCACCGACAGAATCAGATCAGAAAGCTAGAGTCGTGAGAATCTCTATACGAGCATCAAACGACCGCAACGGTGTGCTAAAATCATGGCAAAATGACAGATGAAGCGAACCACAAAAGCCAATAAAAGCGTGTCACACAGACAGAAAAAACACCTGCTATAAAAATAAAAAAAATATTAAAATTAAAAAAAAACATAAAATAACAACAAAACATATATTGATACGAAATTAAGCACCAAAATATATGAATTTAAACTAAGTCTAAACACCAATTATAATCTAGACAGAAAATACCAGTATTAATTTAAACTATGAAAATAATTTTATATGACAAATAATGGAGTAAATTAATCATGGGCTAAAAATCTGGAAAAGAAACACAACAAAAGCAATTTCCTTTTCAAACCCATTGAAATTCATTTCACTTGCCCACAAAACGACAATCCCCAAATCCCTCCATCACCGCCTTCCTAATTACATGATTAAACAAAATTATTGACGGTCTTAAAGAAACCTAAGCTTAAATCATTCCACGCCCCGTTTCATTTTCTACCCAATAATGATATTCGAAAAATATTGTATATAAACAATTCCTTTGTTACTTCACATAGGTTGATTTGTGTCGGTGTTCGTCTTTCTCTTTCTTGCATTTCTTCTTTCTTAGTTCCAACACATAATTCTGTTGTGTCGGAAAAACATTAGATTTCAATGTGTAACCTTAAACACATGACGCAACCAAGCTAACCGTTCCCAATCAAAAGAATTTCAATCTTCTCCTTCAGTCCTTTCCCTCTGTTCTGATAAAATACCCAAAGCTGAGAAACTTAGGGTTTCTCGAATACTTTGGAAGCTATGGAGAATGGAACAGCAGTTGTTGCTTCAAGAGAGAGTTCGAGGAAGTCTACGGCGGAGAGGCCGTTCAAAGGGATAAGGATGAGGAAGTGGGGGAAATGGGTGGCTGAGATTAGGGAACCCAACAAGCGCTCCAGGATTTGGTTGGGGTCTTATTCGACACCTGTCGCGGCGGCTCGTGCTTACGACACTGCGGTTTTTTACCTGCGTGGACCCTCGGCTAGGTTGAATTTTCCCGACCTTTTGGCTGGAGAAAAAATCAGCAGCGGCGGTGGCGATTTGTCGGCTTCTTGTATAAGGAAAAAGGCCATCGAAGTTGGTGCTAGAGTTGATGCTCTTGAGGCAGCTCACCATCACCGTTCTCATCATCACCACATCCACCACCACCACCACCATCATAATCAAAACCATGGTTATGACGAGGAGTTAAAGCCAAGTACCGGCGGATTTTTACATCGGGTTGACTTGAACAAGATGCCCGACCCGGAAGATTCGGATATTGAATGCAAAAGGGAAGTTGATTGAATCATGGTCCTCCAACTTTAATGATTACAAAGTTGTAATTTTTGGTCCGTCGCTTTTGGCGGCTACCCTGACGGGAGAGAGGGGTGGTTACTAAAATGCACCAGGGTAGGGGCATTCCTTATCGTGCACAGTGTAGTGGAGGTCAATCCAGGTGACGATGGAAAAAATGATGGAACCTCTTGTATCAAATATTATTATTTTTAATGAAAAAAATCATTTTATTTAGGCACCTTTTTTTATTGGTGCCGTTTTTTGGTGGTAAAAACAATAACAAATTGGACGGTGGAAGAAACGAGGTTATAATTGTATATCGGCATAAAATAAAAAATTACCTAATAATTATTTTAATTTTAATTTTTTAAAATTAATTTAACCCCAACATTTTATTTTAAATTAAAATAGTTTATATGCAGATAACAACTTAATTAACTAACGATAAATAGTTTGAAATAACGTGGTAAATGTATAACAGTCCATGTTGATATTTTAGTATCATATAAACAACGTTGTTAACTTGAAAGAATATTATATCAGTTAAAAATAATTTAATAAAGTTATATAAATTTTAAAATTATTTTTTTGTTGTCGGGTCATTTTATCAAGTCATTAAAGTCATTTACTATTAGTTAACTAATAACTTTCATTCGCAGATGGTCATTTTGATCCAAAATAAAACGTTGAGGGTTGAATTAGTTCATAAAAAAAGAAATGAGGCCAAAATGATTGTTTAGTCAAATGTTAGGGGCATATTTTTTGGAATTATGCATTGCATATTTGGTGCTATCCAATTTTTATACTTCTCCGATGTTTAATACATTCTCGTACCGAACTTCGAATTTATACAAAATAAAATAATAAGAATATTTTTAGTCATTAGATTAATTAGTAGATATCTTTTTATGTCCTTTTCTTTTAGTGAACAAATGGTATGATTTTAGTGTATCATATCATTAAAATAATAATAAAAAATAAGTAAAGACCAAATTAAAATAATTATCTCAAACTTGTTTGAACCTAAAATAATTTGAATCTTAAATAACTTACATTGGACTTATCAAACTTTGATAATACGATTCGAATTAAAAATAAATTAGATTGATTTTATCCAAACTAAAGTTTATTTGTTCAATTTGTGACAAATGCAAGTTAAAAGGATTTTGTCCCTAAATAGATATAATTATTCATACTAAATTGTATATGCATTTTTTTTTTTGAAGGAGTATATGCAAACTTTTATAGAGGTGATCCACTTATATTAGTGTCAAATTAAATTAATTTTTTATGTTACAATAAATTTTTCTCCGATTAATATATTAATAATTTGACATTTGAATTTCATGTTTATTCATGTGCATGATACATGTCAATTATTAAGTAAATTAAAAGTATCCAACTATTTATCTTATCTAAAAGTTTCCAACCATTAAATATATATTAATACACAAAAAATACATGTATAAAAGGTATAATAATATGGATAAATTCAATTATTAAGTCAAATTTACCCACGACTACCAGCGTCCTCAAGGTCAGTCGTTTCACGTACAACTACTGGAGCCGGTGTCATTAAATAACCAACCAACCAGCTGCCCACTGGTTATTTTGAGTAACTTCTGTACCTGGTTGAACATCTGCAAAATTGAGGACCATTTCGTAGGACATACAGAAAAAGTAAAGACAAATACAAATGAGTTTTTTTTTTTCCTTGAGCCACTTGCAGTAAACACATGTGAGTCTGGAGTGCGGCAGAGTATAATATGATTACATTAACAGAAATGTTATAAAATATAGAATTTAAAATGTTATCCACTAACCTAATATGTTATACTTTTTTATAACATTTTAGGTTGGTGGTCTCAGAACAAATATCGATACTTAAAAACAAAATTTCGAAACTTACATCAACCTAAAATGTTATCAGAAGTTGTAAGTATCTATACTTAACCCCAACCTAGAATGTTATAAAAAAGTGGAACATTTTAAGTTCGTAGGTAACATTTTAAGCTTTGTAGCGATCTCTTTTTTCTTACGCTAAAAGACGGGTTTCATTGTGTTTAGGGGTATTTCGGGTATTTAAAAATGTATTCCATGGGATTTTTAGAAGAAAAAAAATACTTTATTTAAAAATGGAGTCGCCACCGGCCACTAAGGTAGGCCGGGCACCATAAAATCAGAGATTTGAAAACAGTTGAGCTCGGGAGTCGGTTACGGATGGGGAAGGATTAGTACCCCACACCGCCCAAAATTGGTACTTTAATAATTACCGCTTTATTAATATTAGATTTTCCAGATTAAAGTGATGATTAAATTAAAATTCGGTTATAATTGCGAGTAAATTTTAAGGGCACCGTTATTCGATAGTAAACTGATAGACCACCATCACTGCGCTTGATATTGGCCACGTTTACGCTCGAATAAAAGGGCACCACATTGATGAATAATATATTCATTATGCAATCTTAGAAAACAAATTATATAACATATATACGGAAGTGATACGACACTAATAAGACATATAGACAAAAATAAAACAAAGCATTAAACATAGACATGATGACATTGAAAACAAGAACATCAAACTAAAAAAACTAGAACTTATCCATGATAATTTTTACACAAAACAAAACAAGCATATAAAAAAGATTTAATTAAATATCGTACTTTAATATCAAATTAACACATAAACAACATATTAAAAAAACAAAATACGCATGGCATAGACATAACATGTTATTAAACTAACGAGTTAAAGCAACATGCTATCATAAAAAAAAAAAACCAAAACCGAATTCTTACCATATGACACAAATTGTACACATAACAAAGATACATAGTGACATAAAAAATCATACTATCATGTAACTTAAGAAACAAAGGGGATATATAAAAAAAGTTAACATATAAAAACATGCTATATAAAAAAAAACTAAAACAAATCCTAAAACATATATCCATACGATGCACAAACGGATTAAAACACACAAAAAAAACACAATATCACCAATAAATACGAAACAAACAAAAAATATGCTAGCATATAGACATGATATGCAAATTAAGCTAAAACCTAACATATAAAATAAACATATATATAATTCGAACAAATAAATTAAAATATGAAAGCATGATATAACATACCTAAAAAAACAAAAAAATGACACAAATAAACATGATAGAAGAACATATATGAACATAAAGAGCAAATTAAAAAAGCTAAAAACATATAATAAAAAAACAAAACAACATAAATATTTAAAAATTACCAAGGGACTGAAACGTGATGAAAATAAAAGCAAAGAACAGAAATTAAATAAATAAAGATACACATTTAAGGGCTTAATTACAAAACGGACGAAACTCATAGGGACTGGACCTGTAATAAGACCAAGGAGCAAGCTTGATTTGAAAATTTTGAAAACACGGAGTGATCGGAGAAGTAATTTTGCCATTAAAACTCCGAGTTAATTAAATCCAGGGATGGGATTGCAAAAATTTTAAAACAACAGAGGACTAGACATGCTATTTACCCAAGGGGCAGACCCGAAATGAAAAAACAAGGGGTAAGGGAGGATTTATGATGCATTTAGACCATTTTCTTTTTATTTTGAGTCTATAAAGCCCAATGGTCGGCCCTCTTCTTCTTTCACCATTTTTTTACCCTCTGATAATACTCTCCCCTTTTATTTACTTTATTTGCCTTGCATGCATGAGACAGAGAAAGGAGAAAAAGAAAAATTACCCTAAAAAAATTGTTCTTTTATTTCTGTAAACTTGAAACTAGAAACTGATGGTTGTTGTTACAGACTTTTTGGGTTCTTTTACATATATATCTCTGCTCTTACTTGTGTTTTGGTAGAAAATAAGACATAGAATACATATTTTCCTTAGATTTGGTACTGACAAAATTTTCCCTCTTTCTTTGTGTTTTCTGGCAAATCTGACTCGGCGATTGGTACGACGGCATGGTGGAGTGGTGTGGTGGTGATGTCGTCTCGGTCAGAACGACTCCCGGCCGTTGGATCAGATCTGATCCAACGGTCGTGATTGCCTGGAGAATGGGCGGCTTTGATTCAATCTTGAAACTGGAAGGACTACATCAGATTGCGACGCGTGGTGCTTTGGAAACCTTCGCGAGTGGGAACGGGGATGGTCCTCGTGTGCATCGTACGCAGCAGATGAAGGGGTGCCCTGGCTTGATCATAGCCGTTGGATCTGGATCTGATCCAATGGGTTTAGGCTGACTGCACACAAATAATAAAATGTAATTAGGGTTAAGGGGTAGGCTTGGGTCATGCCGAAATAGGCTTTGTAAATTATATTTTTTGGGTTCTTGTAATATTATATGGACTGTGGACTGCTAATAACATTTGGGTTTTAATATATATATATATATATTTGATTTTATTTTATGCTAACCCAAGGAGCATTTACACTAATATTGTTGTAAATTTTTATTTCAAAAAATATGGTTTCCTTCAAAATATTTCCAACAATATTGTTGTTTACTGTTCAAATCAGAAAACTAAGGGATTACAATCGGTCTTTGAACAGTGTTTTGCCAAAAAATAAAAAAAAAGACCAAAGGCATGGGGTTTACAATCCAACTTTGAACAGTACCAAGGAATCCTCATGCCACGTGTTTTACCCTAGCTTTACACCCCATGCCTTTGGTCAATTTTTTAATATTTGTTGGTAGAACATTGTTCAAAGACCGATTGTAATCCCCTAGTTTTCTAATTTGAATAGTAAACAATAATATTGTTGGAAATATTTTAAAGGAAACCATATTTTTTGAAATAAAAAAATTTACAACAATATTGTTGTAAATTCTCCGCTAACCCAATAATAAAAATAATAATAATAATAATACATGCACATACATGGACATACACACACGTATATAGCATACACATACATTCAAATACTTACAGGTATCACATACATAATTAATACGAATACACACATTAATTAATATATACATGCAAACAATGTAAAGCATACGTGACCACACATATGAAACATATACCATAATAATTACTAATGCATACATAACATATATACCATACATGCATTTACACACACCACACACATATAATACGTATATATTAATAACATATACATACACACATATATATGTAAACATACACTAGTGATATCAATTATTTATTACACTAATATAATGATATTTACAGATCGAATAAAAATGAGTGATTATAGTTGCCCATCTTTGCTTGTTCTCGTGGAATGGGAACAAAGCAAAGATCATAAGCATCCATTTTTATCTGACTTCCCTATTTGTAGCTTCGGAGTCACGTGTTCTTCTGGAACCCTCCGCTTTTCCTTAGCCGGATCTTCAGGCTCGTAAGTTCTTCCTATATAGAACTTCTCCACCTTCTGGTCTTGGAACTACAGGTCCTTCCTATATAGAACCTTTCATTCTAAAGTCTTGAGTTAGGAATCCCTCCTATATAGGACTTTTCACTCTAAGACGGAAAAGCTTGGAGTCATTCCTATATAAAACTCTTCGCCTTCAACGCGGCGGGTTTTTCCTATCTAAAACCTTTTGCGTCATGGATGGATTCTTGACTGTGAATTCTTCCTATATATAAGTGCTAATCTTCAAACCCTGGAGCCGTCAGTCATTCCTATATAGAACTTTTAGCTTATGAAGTCTCAAAGTTACGGGTTCTTCCTATATAGAACCTTTCACTGTGATGGATCGAAAATATAGGCCCTTCATATATAGAACCCTTATCTCCTAATTAGGGATTCAAGCCAAAATGGCTACCGATCTTGCTGGACCCAGGCTACTAAGGCTGCCGATCTTTCTGGACTCATGCTACTAAGGCTGCCGAGATCTTTCTTTAAATTTAGAGATTCACGCTGAAAATGGCTATCAATCTTTCTGGACTCACACTACTAAGGCTGTCAAGATCTTTCTTCAAATTTAGGATTCACGCCGAAAATGACTACTGAGTTTTTTGGACTTACGCTACTAAGGCTACCGAAATATTTTTTTCAAATGATCACTTCTTCAATACTAAGTGGCAGATCAAAAGTCATTGGTAATCTGTGAGTACCTGTTTAAAATAGACAAGAGGTTGTTATAAATGAATTAGCATGCTCCTAATCCTAGGGATGGCTAACTGTACATGATGCATGAATGTCGATATCTCGATGCGCCTGCTTCCGTAATCAATCAATCTCGACTTTCTACTTGCTTTCTCTGGTGGCTGTACCCCATCTCACTATCAGGTTCAACCATTTCAGCCTTTTTTTTGAGTTTTGGTTTAAAGTTCTAAAGTGCCTTTTCGGGTTTTTGCTTTAGAGAGTTTTTTTAGGCTCCTTTACGGGTTTTCACCTGGGAGATCTCTATTGTTGTCTTGAGTATTTCCTCGGACAAGTATGAGGGTGCATGACAATGGTTATCCTATTCTGATGCTCGGAGTTTTCCCCTCGTCGTGCCTCGATATATATTATGTAGAAAGTATGAGATCAAAGTTAATTTTGTTCTTCTGATCACCTGTATTTTCAGGGTTAGATCATAGTAATGCTCAGAAATCTTTTGTTTATCATAAGTCTATGTTAATCTGTTTGCATGATGCTTATGAAAACAATGAGGAGACAAGGAAATGAAGGCACAAAAATGGGATCTTATTAACATTAAGGACTTGGAACAATTTTAGAAAAGTCATGGCAAACATGAGGAAAAGGGAAAACAGATCATCACATGCAAAACCCCCAAATATCCACTGTATGAATGATGCGTGATCCTGTCAAACGAAGTAGAATCTTTGCCTGAAGCTCATTCTTCTGGCACCCGTGGGGATAGTTCTACTTGCCGGTGGCCCGATCCTAAAATTTATCTGAGCTACCCTTAACGGGTTTTCAACTCGGATCTTTTATTTGCTTCAATACGCCCTTTTTCGAGTTTTCGCCTTGAACTCTCTTTTTTTCACCTAAGGCGCCCTTTGTGGGTTTTCGCCTTAGATTTCCATTTTATGAAGCGCATTTTCTGGTTTTTGCCTCATTTTTCTTTTTTTTCCTTTTTTTCTTTTTTCTTTTTTTTTCAAACATAGTACTTCTTAACTGAATCGGAATTTACGGGATTTTTTTAATTCTTCTCCATCCATTTCAGTTAAAATCAATGCTCCTCCTGAAAAGGAATTCTTGACGACATATGGCCTTTCCCAGTTAGGCATCCATTTCCCTCGAGAATTTTTTTGAATCGGAAGGATCTTCTTAAGCACCAGATCTCCGTCTTGGAATTCTCTCGGGCATACCTTTTTATCATATGCATGCATCATTCATTTTTGGTACATTTAACCATGGCAGATGACCTTCAGTCTTTTTTCCTCAATGAGATTTAACTGGTCAAGCCTGGTTTGCACCCATTCTGATTCATCCAGTTTTACTTCATTCAGAACCCGAAGTGATGGAATCTTAACCTCAATGGGTAGTACCGCCTCTGTGCCATACACTAGAGAATAAGGTGTTACCCTCGTTGACGTGCGAACAGATGTCCGATAGGCGAACAAAGCAAAGGGCAGCTTCTCATGCCAATCTTTGTAGGTGTATGTTGTTTTTGCAATGATTTTCTTTATGTTCTTGTTTGTCGCTTCTACTGCCCCATTCATCTTAGGACGGTAGGTTGTGGATTTATGGTGTGTTATTTTAAACTGGTTGCACACGTCAGTCATCAGTTTGTTATTTAGATTGGAAGCATTATCAGTGATGATCCTTTCTGGCAAACCCATATCGGCAAATAATCTCTTTATTCAGAAACTTGCATATTGTTGTTCTTGTGATATTGGCGTAAGATACTACCTCTACCCATTTAGTAAAGTAATCGATGGCAACCAAAATAAAATGGTGCCCGTTGGAAGCCTTCGGATGAATCTGTCCAATAACATGCATGCCCCATTCTGCGAACGGCCAAGGCACGTTTATGGTGTGTAAAGGTAAAGGATGAGCATGGATCTTGTCGGCATATATTTGGCACTTATGGCATTTCTTGGCGTAATCGATGCAGTCTCCTTCTATAGTCGACCAGAAATAGCCATATCTCATAATCTTTCGGGTTATTGACAGACCATTGGTGTGTGTTCCACACAAACCATCGTGTACTTCTGCCAAAATTTCTTTTGCCTCCCGAGCATCTACACATCTCAACAACGTCTGGTCATGGCTTCTTTTGTACAGAATCTCCTCATCCAGAACATATCTTGTCGCCATCCTTTTGAGTATTTTCCAGTCATTTTTATTTGCCCCTTCGGGATACTTTTGAAACTTGATATATTTTAAGATATCGTAATACCAAGGGTTGCCGTCTATTTTTTCTTTCACATTATAACAGTGAGACGGCCTTTCAAAAGTCTGTATTTCAATTGGCTTCATCTCTGCTTTTGTATTTGCCTTGAACATGGAGGCCAGGGTTGCCAAGGCGTCCGCCATCTGGTTGTCTTCTCGAGGAAGGTAAATGAAACTGATCTTTTCAAATTCTTTGATGAGCTCTTGGATCAACTCATAACACTTGACTAGCTTTAGATCCCTAGTTTCCCATTCTCCTTGTAATTGATAGATTACTAAGGATGAATCTCCGAATACTCGAAGTTCTTTGATCTTTCTTTCGATGGCTGCATTCAGTCCCAGAACACAGGCTTCGTATTCAGCTATGTTGTTTATGGAAAAGAATTCCAGTCTACTGGTGAAAGGATAGTAGACATCTTTCAGAGAAATTAGCACGGCTTCTATCTCGTGGCCAAGGGCATTGGAGGCTCCGTCAAACTACATCTTCCACGAGTCGTCATCTGAAACAGCTTCTTCCCCAGTTGTAATGCACATCAAGTCCTCATCCGGGAAATTGAAGTTCAACGATTCATAATTATCTGAAGCACGACTAGCTAAGAAATCCGCTATAGCACTTCCTTTCACAGCTTTCTAGCTCACATACACAATGTCAAACTCGGATAACAGCATCTGCAAGCGGTCTATCCTTCCCGTTAATGCTGGTGCTTCCATTAGAAACTTCAAGGGGTCCAATTTGGATATCAACCAGGTGGTATAGTACAACATGTACTGTCTAAGCCTTTTGGTAGCCCAAACCAAAGTAAAACATAGCTTCTGAATTGGCGGGTACCGTGTTTCACAATCAGTGAACTTCTTGCTTAAGTAGTAGATGGCTCTTTCCTTCTTTCCAGACTCATCATGTTGCTCCAACACGCAACCCATCGAGTTTTCAAAAACTGTCAAGTAAAGGATCAAAGGCTTGCCTAGTATCGGTGCGACTAGAATCAGGGCATTCGTCAAGTACTTCTTAATCTTCTCTAGAGGTTCTTGACATTCTTCATCCTAGACTCCTGGATTATTCTTCCTAAGTAGTCTGAAGACAGGGTCGCATTTATCTGCCAATTAAGAGATAAAATGGGAGATATAGTTTAACCTTCCTAGGAAACCTCAGACTTCTTTCTGAGTATGAGGCGGTGGGAGGTCTTGGATAGCCTTTACTTTTTCTGGATCGATCTCAATCCCCTTTCTACTCACTACAAACTCCAAGAGTTTTCCAAATGTGATTGCGAATGTGTACTTGGTCGGGTTGAGCTTCAGCTGGTATTTCTGCAGTCTTTGAAATAGCTTTCTCAAGTTTCGAATGTGCTCTTCCTCTGTTCGGGACTTAGCGATCATATCATCCACGTATACTTCTATCTTTTTGTGCATCATATTATGAAAAAGAGTCACCATCACTCTTTGATAAGTTGTTCATGTGTTCTTGAGTCCGAACGGCATCACCTTATAACAAAACGTGCCCCACATAGTTACAAATATGGTCTTCTCCATGTCTTCTGGGTCCATCTTTATCTGGTTGTATCCCGAGAAACTATCTATGAATAAGAACCATGAATGTCCCGTAGTATTGTCAACCAACGTGTCAATATGTGGTAAAGGGAAATTGTCTTTAGGGCTTGCTCGATTGAGATCCCTGTAATCTACGCACATGAGGACCTTTTCATCCTTCTTTGGCACCGATACTATGTTTGCAACCCATTCAGAGTATTTGGCAACTTCCAGGAAATCAGCATCAAACTGTTTTTTTACCTCTTCTTAGATCTTTAACAGCATGCTAGTCCTCATTCTTCTGAGCTTTTGCTGGATTGGTTTGTATTCTGGCCTCGTTGGCAGCTTGTGCACCACTATGTCTGTATTCAACCTCGGCATATCTTAATAAGTCCAAGCAAAGACGTCCTTGAACTTTCGGAGCATGGTCATCAATTCATGCCTGGTTTTTGAGGAAAATGTGGCCCCGATTTTCACTTCTTTTCTCTCCTTATCAGTTCCCAAATTCATAACCTCTGTTTCTTCTTGGTGGGGCATGCTTTGCCTTTCTTCATTGGCCATCATCCATATCAACTCTTCAGGGACCTCGCATTCTGCTTCGTTGTCCCCCTCTTCAATTTCTGCCGATATCTCAGGGTGTTCGAAATCTACCTCGGGATTGGATTCAGAATCATTCATACAATTAATTATGGGAACCCTGCATGAAATGAGAACGGATGTATTGGGAAGAGAATGATTTTAAATGAAGTGAATGAATATGAACAAGAAATGAATGAATGGAGTAAATGAAATGTTTGCCTTTTGAGAAAATGATGAAGATATTCTTTCATTGCAAACAAAAAGTTAACATAGGTGCCCTATACAAAAGATCCTCATTGCTTATGGGCAAAAACTAAAAGGGTTAATTCAGAGCATTACTCTGATCTGGCCCTAAATACTACAGTTAGATCAATGTAGCTCCAGTTATCGAGAGTTTCTCGGGACAGCAAAGGCGGATACTGGTCAACACGTTGCTGCCATTGTCATCTTCAACTATCATATTGATGGTCATTCCTTCAAGTGATTCACTGAACATCTCGTTTTGATTAAGTGTGTCATTTTCTCGAATTGCTTCCTCTACTTTCTGTCATGTATGGTCAATTCCTTCAAAAACAAAAATATCATTTACATGAGGGAAAGACATTGGTCTCCATGGAATGTCTTATCCCTTAAGTCTGGCCCTCATTTGTTCTTCTTTTCTCCTATATTCCTCTCTCATCTACTGAACACTTGGTTTGTAGCCAAGCCCAAAACGATCTTTCTTGGTGATGACGCTTTTGGCTCGTAGGCTTCCTTGCAGTCTCCTTTCCAGCCCTCCTCCTGTTTTGGCTCCTCGGCCCAAAGTTTCAGAAATGGTCATCTTGGTGCAGTTAGATAACCTGGGGCAAGGTATCCGATTACCTTCCGCAACAAATGTAGCATTTACAAGTTCTAATGCTCAGAAGGAACATTCTGCAGCATCTTTGTCATTCTGGATATAAGGGCATCTGATGCTATAGAGGGATAATTTTTTTGTTCAGCCTCTACAATGACCAACTTGCCCTCGATTACAAACTTCAACTTCTGATGGAATGATGAGGGGACGGCTCCTATAGAGTGGATCCATGGTCTTCCCAATAAGCAAATGTATGTTGGCTTTATGTTCATTACCACGAAGTCGATTGTGTACTCGGTCGGCCCGATCAACAAAGGTACCTCAATTTTTTCCAGTACTACCCTTTGAGTATGTTCAAAGGCTCTCACAATGTTATGACAAGGTTTCATGTGGGAGTCATCTACCGGTAGCTTTTGCAGAGTCACCATCGGTAGTACGTTTAGCGCTGACCCATTATGAATCAACACTCCTGGCAAAACATACCCTTTGTAGTGGGTAGTGATGTTGAGAGCTTTGGTGGACCTCATACCTCCTTCCGGGATCTCATCATCGCTGAATGTAATGTGGTTGTATGCGGTGATGTGCCCCACTATTCTGTCCAGCTTAGACACAGAAATGTCACCGGGTACAAATGTTTAATTCAATACCTTTAACAATACCTCACGAAGCTTTTCAAAACTTAAAAGAAGCTCCAACACCGTAATCCTTGCTGGTTGCTTTCATAGCTGTTGCACTACATTGTACTCACTGTGCCTCAAGAACTTCAAAAATTCCTTTTCCTGGGCCTCAGTTACTGGCTCATTAATCTTCGGAGGGGGCTATTCTCTAAATATTTGTGTAGGACCAACTGATTTACCTTTTCCCTTATCGTTTGTAGCTTTTCAGACTTCAAAGCTTCCGAAGAGTAGCACCTGCCGCTCCTCGTAAAATAGCCTACCTCGTTGACAAGTTCATCCTTCTTTGTTTGTTCATCCTCTTGTGTTGGCTATTTCTCTACCACTTGTTCTTTATCCTCACGTGGTTCCACCTTTTCTGGTATAGTTACGTTGGCAGCGTAATTCTAAGGGGTCCTTCGCATGTCGTTGAATAAGAACGGGGCCGGTACTAAAATAATGATTTTAGTGGCCACCTTTACATCTGCTCCTTGAGATGAACTTGCTTCCTCTGATCTGAAGGAGACGACAAAGGGCATGTCTCTCCCATAGTTGAGGTTAGGGCTATCTGATGCATATACATCTAACCCATACCTTCTTGCAGCCTCCTCAAAGAACTCTATATGTTTGCTGTCTATCAATTGTTGAACCAATCTCCTGAATTCTTCATATTGCTGGATGTCGTGTCCTCCTTCCTGGTGGAACTCGCAATAAGCTGTACCCATTCTGCACCACTACTATACCCCTGTCGATAAAGCGGACCATGCATAATTATTGGAATACCCACCGTAAGGGAGACTTAATCTTTGACACATCCTTTTTAGACTTCCTAGCAGAGTACTCCTCGATGTGTTTACTCCGCAGTTCCCGTGATTAGGTAACGGGTTAGCGGCCACATTCGGTTCTTTAAATTTCAATACTCTAAAATTGATCAGACTCTATACGAGTTTCTTGAATACGAGGCAATTTTTTATGGGATGACCATGGGCATCGCCATAATACTCGCAATGTGCATTAGGATCATACCATGACGGGAACAGAGGTTTGAATGGGGTAACATAGTACGGGCAGACCAAATCAGCTTTGTGCAATTGAGAATAAAGCTCAGAGTACAAAACAGACAACGGAGTAAAAGATGCTTTCTCTTTTTCCTTTCTTGGAGCTCTCTCTTCTCTTAGGTTCTGAGCCTTCCATGTCGATGCTTGCGACTGAAAGATCGTAAAGTTATTTGGGGCATTATAAGTGCTCGTAGTATTTACCTCATTCTCCCTCTTCTTGTTGTATTTTCGAGAGCTATCCCCACTATCAATCATGCCACTATTGATTGCCAACTCGAGAGATTCCCCAGTCTTGATCAAATCGGTAAAGCTCTGAGTCGTATTATTGATGAGGCTATCGAATAATGTTCTCGTTAGAGCATTCACAAACATGGGCGTAATCTCATTCTCGAGAATCGGTGGCTGAATCTGAGCGGCCACCTCTGGGCATATTATCGTAGACTCTCGTTGGACTTCTGTCCCATATTTTCTAACATGATCCTGCTATGGGTCATGTCTGTCACATGCTTGTACTGCTTAACGAATGCTTTCGAAAGGTCTTTCCAGGTCTTGATGTTTACCCGGCTTAATTGGGTGTACCACCGGAGTGCTGCCCCGATCAGACTATCCTGGAAACAATGGATTAAAAGCTTTTTATCCTTGATGAAGGCTGCCATCTTTTGGCAGTACATGGTCACATGTGCGAAAGGACATAAAGTTCCATCATATTTGTCGAACTCTGGAGTCTTGAATTTCGGTGGTAAAATAAGGTCAAATATTAGGCTCAAATCACTTGCCTTATTCCTTGGCTCCTCCGGGGCTTGCAGTGCTCTAAATTTTTCTTCCTTGAGATGAAATTGTTCCTCTCACTTTTTCTCTACCCCAGTTCAAATTTTCTCGATTAGATTCAAATCTGGCACCTCTTCTTCGTAGAATGCCCCTATATCAATAGGTTGGCTTTCAGATGCCCCTACATCGATTGGGTCAATATATATTTTTTTGCCGGACTTGGCGTCGTTGGTTGAAACTTGCTGTGAGATGTGATATCTTCTAGATCTTGGGCGACTTCATCTTCAACCTTTTCTTTCCCAAGGCCTTTTGTCAGCAATGCAGTTATGTCAGATATTATCGTAGCTTGCGATTGAGCGATCTGCTCGCTGAGGCTCCGTTTGGCTTCATCAAAACGTGCTTCCAAATCTTTCTGCCCCTTTTCTAAACTGACTATTCCGTCTTCCATCAATTTGCTTTGGAACCGAGTAAAGTATGGATACGGAATGGTTGCATCTTAACTTTTATTTTCACACTGCCACAATATTTACACTATTAATATTATTGCAACAATAGATAAATGCATGTATAATGATGCAAATACCATGATGCAATGCTAGAATGTATGCAAATAAAGGTACTGATTCTGCTGGTAATCACCCTTTTGAACTACTTTCATAGGAATTAAAAGGTCCAGATTACAAAAAAGGTACAGATTACAAAATAGTAGAGTAGAGTTCTACACATAAGCCCTAGCCCTATCTCCTAATTTCTCGATAGCTCTGAGCAGCTTGATGAACCTAGGTGCTTCTTTCATGTCTAAGGTTATGAAAGGTCGAAGAGCTTCGGCTTCAGCAGCTAAGTCATTTACGTATCCCGTAACATGTCGTATCTCTACCATCAAGGTTGCATAATACTGGTCTCTGTCTTGAATCATCTGGGTGGCATCACAAAGTCTTCGCCACTAAAAATTATCTCTACCTGCTGCAGCTTCTTCGAATACCTTAATTCTCCCCTGTAGTCCTGAACGGTTGCCTCGAATGACTCAACCTGGGCCCGTAACATGCCAATTTCACGATCCCTTTCTTGTAGTTCGGTGAAGCCATTCCTCTGACGATAAGTCTGAAAAGAGTGTTCCAACTCTGTCAGTCTCCCCTCTAACTTGGCATTCTAATCTTGGCTCTGATTCAGGCTTTGAACGGTGTCGTTGTACAAGTTTTGCATCTCTAGTAGTCTATTTCTGCTCCCCATGGATTTTCTTTTCCAAATAATAGTGTTCTCCCTTTCATAGATGATTGCTTGCTTGCCTTTGTCGATCTCTTGCCTAGCTCTTTCTTTCTCTTGGTTGATGATGTCCCCAAAAAATTGTCTTTCACTCTCGATGGCTAACTTGTAACTTTCTACCTCTTTCTCGATTGTTCGTTTTCCTTTCTCTCGTTCTTCTTTGACTAAACGCATGGCATTTGGCATTTATCCTTTTCTTCTCCACAGCTAGGAATTGGCTTCTGCTGACATTCTGCACCTTTGCTTGAAGTTGGAGAGTATCTTTCTGATAAAGGGCATTTTTCTCACTCGAATCTGCATTTAGCTTCTTCAGTTGCCTGATGGTCCCATCTCGTTCGTTGACCTCTAAACTTACCTTGTAGAGTTTATCCATATGACGAGTCTGTAAAGCCTCCATTTTCTTCTTAACCTCCTCGAGTTCATTTCGAAAAATGTCAGCCTCAGACGGTACTATCCTCATGTGATCCTCAAGTGACATTGTTAGTCTTTGGTCTGGTTCTAGAATCTTGTTGTTAACCCTCAAACGCCTCCAAAGATCGTAATCTAGGGTGATCATGGGCTCGGTATCTCCTTCTATCCTAATCTGGTAACAGTGATCCCAAGCTCTCATGATGGTATGAACCTTCGCCCTGAACTCGCCCTTGAAAGGAAACTCACTTCGACTTAGACCGGCGGTGAGGGGAACGAACTGTAGCGATCTGAATTATCGGGACACCGAAAGCGGAGTACAAGCAATCCCACCATATAACCCTAACATCATCAGCCAGTCATAATCGTCGCAGCTGTATAAGAAGTAACTAACCCTGCCGGGCCAAGGGACCCTCCATACTATGTCTTATTCTTGAATGTTTCTAAAGATCTGGAACCGTTTTTTCGTCTTCCAGTCTTCTCGCCATTCCTTCACTAAGTACTTTCGTAGAGGTGAAAGTCTCGAAATGATATTCCTGGTAAAACCCTCATCGGTGACTTTCACATGTGACTCTGGATCCAAACCTGTAGTAATTGCGCACATCATCTGAAACATCATTCTTCATGCTTTCGGCTCGCATTCAAAGAAATGAAGGTTTCAGTCAAAATTGCTGGTATTGGATTCACCTTCCGCTTCATTCGCTCAAATAGGTCTAGAATGGCTACGTCGATGTTTCCAAGAACCCTCGAAAAGATGACCAAACCATATATTCCTAAGGAAAATAGGTTCATCTTCTTTACTTTATCTGGTGAACGGGTATGGTGTCTCGGATACTCTTCCAAGCAAAGGCTATGCTGTCTTCTCGGACCTGGATCAGTCCATTAACCCAATCGTCGCTCATCCCGGTAAAAGTTTTGAGCTTCGAAGAGTAATTCTAGTTTCTCGGCGGCTTCGCGTAGATCCAATCTTTCTGGACATTCTCATGATTAAGTAGGGCTGTGTATTCTTCTACCGTAGGCATCATATCTTGACCGTTGAAAGTGAAGCAGAAAAAAGCAAGATTCCAGAACTAGAAGATGGCTCGGAGTAAGGGCTGGTTGACTCGGACATATATCAACTGTGCTATGTTGCCGTAACTATCACAAAATAAGTCTTGTAGTCTTCGATCCCATCCTTCCTAAATTCTTGTAAGATCTCATAGGTCATTCTGTTAGAGGCTCACATAATTATACCCTGACACTATGCGCTCACTCGGCAAACTGTTACCTTGGGTCCTCTGATTGACTTCTGACCAATGTCTGACGGTTGAGTTGAGTTATTCCTTCTTAAGATACATTTTTTCCATGATGAAAGATTTTCTGATCGGGCAAACCACTTGATCCAGTACCTTTATGTAATGCAAATGCAATGATATATGCAAAAAAAGCAAAACAAAAAAGAAAATGAGTCAGTACCGGATAACATAAACAAAAATGGCAAATTAAATAAAGTAAACACAAAAACAACCCTATTTACATCCCATCTAAAAACACCTAGGTTATCCGCATGGCTCTAAAAGGGTGGGTTTTCTATATTCTCTACATGCAGTGTTGGTGCTAGGAGGTACCCGAATTGTCCTTGATGTCCCCTACTAAGGGTAGCAAGGCCCTGATCATCACCCATTATAGGCTCCTTTCAACCGGGTTCAATTCAAGGGGACCCAGTCGCTTATACCCCTACGAAGGAACGATATCCTCACGAAAGCATAAGGTACTCGAGCCCCGAAGGTACTTTGCTAGGCTTATACGGAGGAATGATTTCCTCACGAAAGCACTAGGGTTTTCCCCCACTTAAAAATGATGGGTTTATATGACAAATTTTAAATACGTTAAAATAAACGCGCAATTATAACCGAATGTTAATTTAATAGTCACTTTAACCCGGAACTTCTGATATTAGTAAAGTGGTAATTTATTTAAAAATCTCAACTCTCGTTTTGTTTTTTTAAAAAACAAAGAAGTTATCCCCAGCAGAGTCGCCATCTGTAGCGATCTCTTTTTTCTTACGCTAAAAAATGGGTTTCAATGCGTTTAGGGGTATTTCGGGTATTTAAAAATGTATTTCGTGGGGTTTTTAGAAAAAAACCTATTTTATTTAAAAATAGACTCGCCACCGGCCACTAAGGTAGGCCGGGCATCATAAAACCATAGATTTGAAAACAGTTGGGTTCGGGAGTCGGTTACGGATGGGGAAGGATTAGCACCCCCATACCACCCAAAATTGGTACTTTAATAATTACCACTTTATTAATGTTAGATTTTCCGGATTAAAGTGACGATTAAATTAAAATTCAGTTATAATTGCGAGTAAATTTTAAGGGCCTCGTTATTCGAGAGTAAACTGATAGACCACCATCACTGCGCTTGATAATGGCCACGTTTACGCTCGAATAAAAGGGCACCGCATTGACGAATAATATATTCATTATGGAATCTTAGAAAACAAATTATATAACATATACGGAAGTGATACGACACTAATAAGACATATAGACAAAAATAAAACAAAGCATTAAACATAGACATAATGACATTGAAAACAGTAACATCAAACTAAAAAAACTAGAACTTATCCATGATAATTTTTACACAAAACAAAACAAGCATATAAAAAAGATTTAATTAAATATCATACTTTAATATTAAATTAACACACAAACAACATATTAAAAAAAACAAAATACGCATGGCATAGACATAACATGATATTAAACTAACGAGTTAAAGCAACATGCTATCATAAAAAAAAAAAACCAAAACCGAATTCTTACCATATGACACAAATTGTACACATAACAAAGTTACATAGTGACATAAAAAAAATCACACTATCATGTAACTTAAGAAACAAAGGGGATATATAAAAAAGTTAACATATAAAAACATGCTATATACAAAAAAAACTAAAACAAATCCTAAAACACGCGTATATCCATACGATGCACAAACGGATTAAAAAACAAAAAAAAATATCACCAATAAATACGAAACAAACAAAAAATATGCTAGCATATAGACATGATATGCAAATTAAGCTAAAACCTAACATATAAAATAAACATATATATAATTCGAATAAATAAATTGAAATATGAAAGCATGATATAACATACCTAAAAAAACAAAAAAAGAACACAAATAAACATGATAGAAGAACATATATGAACATAAAGAGCAAATTAAAAAAGCTAAAAACATATAATAAAAAAACAAAATAACATAAATATTTAAAAATTACCTAGGGACTGAAACGTGATGAAAATAAAAGCAAAGAACAGAAATTAAATAAATAAAGATACACATTTAAAGGCTTAATTAAAAAGCGGACGAAACTCATAGGGATTGGACTTGTAATAAGACCAAGGGGCAAGCTTGATTTGAAAATTTTGAAAACGTGGAGTGACTGGAGGAGTAATTTTGCCATTAAAACTCTGAGTTAATTAAATCCAGGGATGAGATTGCAAAAATTTTAAAACAAAAGAGGACTAGACATGCTATTTAATCAAGGGGCAGACCCGAAATAAAAAAACAAGGGGCAAGGGAGGATTTATGATGCATTTAGACCATTTTCTTTTTATTTTGAGTCAATAAAGCCCAATGGTCGGCTCCCCTCTTATTCTTTCACCATTTTTTTACCCTCTGATAATACTCTCCTCTTTTTATTTACTTTATTTGCCTTGCATGCATGAGCAGAGAAAAGAGAAAAAGAAAAATTACCCTCGAAAATTTGTTCTTTTATTTCTGTAAACTTGAAACTAGAAAGTGATGGTTTTTGTTACAGACTTTTTGGGTTCTTTTACATATATATCTCTGCTCTGACTTGTGTTTTGGTAGAAAATAAGACATAGAATACATATTTTCCTGAGATTTGGTACTGACAAATTTTTCCCTATTTTTTTGTGTTTTCTGGCAAATCTGACGCGGCGGTTGGTACGGCGGCATGGTGGAGTGGTGTGGTGGTGATGTCGTCTCGGTCAGAATGACTCCCGGCCGTTGGATCAAATCTGATCCAACGGTTGAGATTGCCTGGAGAATGGACTGCTTTGATTCGATCTTGAAACTGGAAGGACTGCATCAGATTGCGACGTGTGGCGCTTTGGAAACCGGATAGTCGCGAGTGAGAACGTGGATGGTCCTCGCGTGCATCGTACGCGGCAGATGAAGGGGCTGACTGCACACAAATAATAAAATGTAGTTAGGGTTAAGGAGTCAGGCCGAAATGGGCTTTGTAAATTATATTTTTTGGGTTCTTGTAATATTATATGGACTGTGGACTGCTAATAACATTTGGGTTTTAATATATATATTTTTTTATTTTATTTTATGCTAACCCAATCATAATATTAATAATAATAGTAATAATAATAATAACACCGGTAATAATAATAATACATGCACATACATGGACACACACGTATATAGCATACACATACATTCAAATATTTACAGCTATCACATACATAATTAATATGAATACACACATTAATTAATATATACATACAAACAATGTAAAGCATACGTGACCACACATATGAAACACATACCATAATAATTACTAATGCATACATAACACGTATACCATACATGCATTTACACACACCACACACATATATTACGTATATATTAATAACATATACATACACACATATATATGTAAACATGCACTAGTGATATCAATTATTTATTACACCAATATAATTATATTTACAGACCGAATAAAAATGAGTGATTACAAATTTTATGTTTTATAGCATTTCGGTTGGTGTCGCACCATATCCTGATGTATGTTAGATTCTCTCTTAAACACACGACCAATTTATGCAGCCTGAACTACCCAGTGGGATTTCAAGGATGGTTTAGCGTATCTCGGTTTATAATGATGCAATGGAAGAAACAAGATTTGAAAATGAACAGTATAAACTATGTCGAATGAAGTTGTTTCACATGCTTTTCCGAGTGTTATCAACTTGAGGAAACAAGTCATTCTCAGTCGGCCGCCCTGGTTCAGACAACAATTTGAATGATGTAAGAAATGACATGAGCATGTCCCGTGTCGAAGACACATTTCCATGAAGGGACAGAGTACAGTTAAGCATATTAAAGATATTGGCTATAATTTTAATAACAATAAATGCCTACTCCTCTCAATTAGCCTGGCAATAATAAACAAGTGACGGGTTTACAGGACCGGACCACGCTACACCAGATACAGCAATGTCTACTTGTAATAGAATTGCATAGAATTATATTGGGCAGACAATAACAATAAGATAACAACTAAAAGCGGAATTCACTACATAACTTTAAAATAACAGATACGGAGTCCAATGCTGGCAAGTCGTAATCAGAAACAAGTCCAACCTGCAGCAGTAAGGTAACATGGTCCAATTATTCCGAAAAGTCGTCGTTAAAAATTTACTAGGTCAAAAGGATAAATAGGATTTACAAACCGAAAACAAAAAAAAAACTCGAAGTTGTAGCAAATGACTGCACGCATGATGGTAAACTTTGGAAACAAGGTCTATAAATGACAACACTAGAGATATTATGACATTAGAAGGTGGAAGCAATAATGGGTGGATACATTAAGGAGATAAACCAGCTGGAATAACTCGGTTAGAGCGTGTGACTGTTAACCACAAGGTCGGAGGTTCAAGCCCTGCTTCTGTTTAATTTTATTGATAAAAATATATATACATAAAGGAGATGCAATGCAAACAAGTCATCATATGAGCAGAGCCATGTTTCCTTCTCCCAGTATATGCTCACCAAAAAGTCTCTAGGATGGAGAAAGGAAAGGGCTGTGGGCCACGTGAAAATTGGAACAATATGCATGTGAAAAAAATCAACTCATCTGGAAATTAATGTCTAGATATCATGATAGAAAAATAATTCAGACATTTGGTATTAAACATTAGCAAGAGAATGCCAGATTATTAGAGCGTAATGAAAATATAGTAGTACAAATCTCATGGCGAACAGCAACAACAGGAAAACCTGAAATTCTGTTTTGAACAAGAGCTTGTATTGCTGTTGATGTTGGCAAAAGATCAACACGTTTAGATTTCTTTTTGTCTTTTCAATCATAAAAGATTCAACATATGACAAACAATGAAAAAAGTTGGAATAACAAATACCTTCATCAACAGTTGTTGTAGGTTTTACCACCTGTAACTCCTCTTTTCTTGTCATAAAATCCCTAACTATATATACTCCTCTTGGCTGCATACACCCAAATAAATAATAAATGTTCATACGGAGAGTAAGAGTAAAGTTCGAAAACCATATTCCAAACTAGGAATACTACATCCTTTATGATCTTTATACATTATGATTAGTTATATATTGATTCTAACCTGTTAAATATTTAACTTGTGTTTATATATATATTTTTTGTAATATGTTTGTGTTCATACATTTAAAGTATGAAAAATTTTCATCTTAGTTTATTTTACATCAATTGTGATATATTAATGTACACATATTGTTGGTGAAAATAACTGTCTTAAAAGCAAATTCGCCCCAATGTGAGAGTCTTGTCTTCTATCCATTTTAAAAAATTAAAAGAAAGGGCTTTATATAAATCAATCTCAAATCTCTTTGTCACCCAATGCGGGATTACATGCTGTTACACTCTTGAGCACACATGTATCGTTCATATCAAGTTTTTTTGTTGTATATTGATAACAAATAGATTTAATCGTCGAAACTAATTAAACTAATCAAATAAACAGAGAATTTTAAAAATGATTAAACTAAACCAATTATATTTATTTAATTAAGTAGATTTAACCGAATATTTAATCATCTCTAAAATCCGTTATACAAGGTATCTAAGGATTTTACTTTTAATGATATGACTTATGAGGCCATTAATACTAATAAGAAGATTAAAGCAACCTTCTCCACAAGTAGCTTTCATACGATTTGGAAAAGAAAGTCGGCCCATGGATTCTCTGCAATCCATTGGGCAACCCTCCTACCCACTTCATCCATTACCATCTTGCATATACATATACACTCCTTGACATTATAACCCATTGACATTGTCAAACCATTTCATCAATTCAGTCTCAGTTTATTACCAATATTTAAACATGTCTCTGCCTCGTAATTATTTTTTGGGTATAGTTCATGTATGGTCTACGTTGGGGATTTGTGGTTCTTTCTCCCAATAAAGTCTTCTTCAAAGTTCGAATTGGGATTCTCTCACTAAGAACGCAATCTGCCTTGCCATTGCACCAAACACTTGTTCGTTATCATTCTTTTAACGAACTGGTTATGGTTAGGGATGTGCATTCAGTTAATTAGGTTAATCGACCGAACTGAATTGCTCAAAATCCATTAACCGAAACGAAAAAGGTTCGGTTAATTCGGTTGGTTTTCGAATTAACCAAAATTATTTATAAAATTTTGGGTGAATTACACAAATGGTCACTAAACTATTCTAAAATGATATTTTTAGCCACTAAACTTTCAGAAGTTACAAAATAATCATTAAACTTATCAAACTATTACAAAATGGTCATTAACTCATTACACGTTATAAATTATTGATAAATTTTTAAAAGTTTAATGACCATTTTGTAATAAATCAATAAATTTAATGATATTTTGTGCTAATTTAATCAAGTTTAATGACCATTTTATAATATATCAAAAAATTAATGATCATTTTATAACTTTTAAAAGTTTAGTCACCAAAAATAAATATATCTAATATATATAATATTTAATATATAGTAATTTCAGTTAATTAACCGGTTTCGAACCGAATTAACCGATAACCGAAATTTGAAAAAACTATTAACCATTAACCGATCCTACCTAAAAGTAATCGATTGATTAATTGAAAAAATTTCGATTCGGTCGGTTACTCCTGTTAAAACCAAACAATGCACACCCCTAATTATGTTCATAATTCTTTCACTACTTATGTTTGCACTCACCAAAATATTGTACCCTCGACTCTACTTGAATGTCTGCCCTGCCCTTGTTTCGCTCCCCTTGTTGTGCCACTTGCTATCTATTACATCTTGAAGTTTGAGTCTCAGGAAGACCCTTTGTTCATCGAGGCAACTCTATTCAACTCGGAGAGAAGCCGTTAGCTCAGAGCTTTGAGTACAACTCGATTCAATGTCGCCGCAATCAAAACAACATTATGGTCGATGCCTCTATATCACCAACCACTTGTAAAAAAAACAATCATTTCTAGACCTGGCAAATTTGATCCAAAAACCGAATGGATTTATCCGATTCAAAATCTAATATAGGCCCGTACATTGTTGTCTAGATTTGACTCGAATCCGAACTAAAACCAACCGAATCAAAACTGACTCGAAATTTATTGAACCGAAAATCAATCCGAATCGAAAGTAACCGGAACCGAAAATAACCAAAACCGAAATCAAGACGAACCGAAAATAAATCCGAACCGAAAGCAACTCGAACCGAAAGTAATCCGAATTTAATTTGCCCAAATCCGAACCAAACCGAACATCAACCTGATTATGACCATATAGTTGAGCCAAAATGAACGGATAGGTTTTTTTTTTATTTTTTAGTAGTATGATAAATAGTAAATATGTATATTTTATTCTTTTTTATTATATTACTGATTAGCAACCAACTTTAGTAAAAATTTAATGGTTCAATATATATTTTCTCCTTTAAATAAAAATCATCATATCTGATTCGATAATTTTTTATTTAAAAATATTTTAATACGAAGGATTGTAAAATAAAATTACTCTATTTCACACCGGCTTATATATATTTTTTTTATTTTATTTTTTTCTTTTAATTATTTATTTGGTTTAATATTTTATTTTATTTATAATATTAATTAAATATCCAATTAAATCTCAAACAATTAAAACATACCTAAATTTATTTTAATTTATAAATAAATAAACATGATAAAAATATGTTTTTATTAAATAATTTCCAAATGGTATAATTATAGTTTCGTAAAATCAAATTTTTCTGTCTTATAAATTATGCAAAACTTTATTTAAAAAAAGAAAACAATCAATTGAAACTCGATAATGAACACAATATGAAATTCAAGTTTTAAACTTTAACAATCTTTATAGGTTGAGTTTGTGTCAGATTATCATCTCTTATTGATAGTTTAATTCGAAATAATGAACGGTCAAGGGTTGAAATTGAGTCTAAATGATAAGATTGACAAAAAAATATTTTTTACGTGAATATATCAATAATTCTATATATACTCAATTGAATACATACCCAACTCAACTCGAATTGACCCAAAGATCCAAAGACTGACTAAAAGAAAAAACTAACCTATTTGATATTGACCCGAACTAAAAATCGATCTGATACAATATTGACCAGACTTGAAATATCAACTGAACCGACATTGACCTGAATCGAAAACCAATTTATCTAATATTGACTCAATCTGAAAAACAACCGATCTGATATTGACCCGATCCGAAATTTAACCGATCCGATATTGATCTGACCTGATACTCGACCTGACCCGAACTTTCATAAACCTGATCTAAATTTGAATCAAACCCGATCCGATCCTGAACCGAATGCAACCTGAACCAAAAATAAATCGAACCGAATTGACCCGAACTAAACTAGAACCGAACGACCCAATTACTACCTCTAGTCATTTGTGAATATAATCGAGGGCTATTCTTCTTCCACAAAATCCTGACTTCATCCTTAAACGAGAAACTTTGGAATATTGTATTAAAATTTCATATGCATGTAGCTTGGAATTCATATTGGGCTTGGGCTTTGGGTGCCTGAAAATGGGGGAGGAAAGATTAGACCTCGATTGAAACCCAAGTGCCTTTCAACAGTTAGTATCTTATCCTTATCTAGTTGTATCAGCACTAGGATGAGGTGTCCTACATTCACAACATCTTATCATTTTCCCCATCCAATTATTACTTCCCTTTCTAGCTAAATCACCTCACCTTTTATAATGCATCATATAATCAATCCCCTCCCAACCGATACCTCTTTTGTTTGCTGTCAACGATTCATTATATCAAGCAAGGCCCTAGTGGGAGTGGAAACACCTAGTATTATTACAAGAATGCCATTTAAACCTGTCAAATTTTACCCGAAACTCATTGAGATAAATTGAAAATTAATTCGAATTGAAATTAATAAGAACCAAAAATAACCGAAACCGAAAGTAATTAGAAACTTAAAATCAACCTGAACCGAAAGAAACTCAAACCGAAAATCAACTAAATCAAAAGTAATCCAAACAGAAAAGCAACCCGAATTTAATTTCTTCAAATATGTACATTTTATTCTCATTTTGCATTATATTACTAGTTAACAACTATCTTTAGTAATAATTTAATTGTTTAATATTGTTTTTCTCCTTTAAAAGATCATCTTCGTATTTACTCAAATTAAAAGCTGACCGATCCGATATTGATTCGACCTGAAAAGTCAACCGATCTGATATAGGCCCGAACCAAAAAGTCAATCGATCCGATATTGACTCGGCCCTAAAATCAACCGATCTGATATTAACACGGCCCGATCCTAAATAACATAGACCCGAACTAAATCCGAATCAAACCTAAACCAAAAAATAATATGAATCAAATATCAATCCAACCTAAAAACGACCCGATTACCACCTCTAAGTTGTCATTATCATAATATTTAATTATTTACATTTTTATATCACAATTATGTTTTAAGTGTTAGTGTAGATTTGAACATGCCAAGTATTCCTGTTATTTATATTATATCAATTGAACATTCGGGCTCCATCTCAAATTGCGTGCAGCTAGGGCGGGGCTATGCCTAATTGCCTATATCTAACTCAAGTCTACGGACAAAGATTAGCCTAACTTTTAAAATAGCTACCTACAGTTAGAACAAGCTAATATTTGAATTCGTCCAAATTTAAGTAAAATTAAATATTTACATGTCATAAATGTGTTAGATTTAGCTTTGATATTGTTTTTAAAAAATACTGTAAAAATAAATTTTTTAAGTATCATGGAAAAGTAATTTAAAAAAAATTAAGTTTAAAATTTAAATTTTTAGTATTATTGTCAAAAAATATTTTTGAAAAGATGAGATATCTATTTGAACATTATATTGTAAAACAAAATATATTAATTTAAATTATAATTTAATTTTTAGTATTACTGTCAAAAAATACTTTTAAAAAAATAAGATATCCATCTTGTATGAGTTCGAATCTGGATATGAGAATATAATACCTCTATATTTAATAAAAATATATAAAAATTATATATTTAAACATTAAATTGCTGCATTCAATTAAAATAATTTCACCATTAAGTTACACAACAATTACCGTCCAATTAAAAGTAACATATCATCGCAGCATATAAAACAATTATACATTTTTAAATAAATAAAGGCAGTAAACTGTCATCGGCAATTTTATTTAAATATGGTAGTACGTTTTTTTTCTCAAAAAATGTTATACTTGTCGATTAATTTTAAATTTATAACATTTATTACAGTAAAAGTAAAATCGGTAAAAAAAGGTTCGACTTCATTGTTCATCTTTATTTTTTAATTAAAAAATGTTAAAAACGGTAAAAAAAGATTTCGATTTCAGTGTAAAATACTATTCAAAGTCGGACTGTAATGCACCCGACTTCAATTCTTTAATCATTAATGAAGTTTACTGTTCAAAGTTGGATTATAATCTATCCGGCTTCACTTTGTACTGTAGAAATCACAATATTCTAAGAAATAATCTGACATGTATCATAGTGTGGGAAAAAATTTTAAAGACAATATTCATGTCTTTTGGCGAGGAATTACAAAAATATTACTTTAGAGTTTTTTTTCTTTCTAAAATATGGTCTTTTTTCTTTTAATTCCCGAAATATTGCATTTGGTACGGTACCCTAGAAGTCGGATTCAACAAAATCTGACTTTGAACATTAAATTCTAAAAAAAAAACCTTAAAGACGAGTTCAGGAAGATTCGACTTCAGATAAATTTTAGGGCTTTTTGAGAAAATATTGTTCAAAGTTAGGTTATGTTGAATCCGACTTTTAAAATACTGTATTAAAAGTAATATTTTGGGAATTAAAATAGATATGACTATATTTAAAAAAAAACCTTAAAATTATATTTGAGTAAAAATTCCACATCAATTTTTTTAGTAAATGACACCGTCATTATCGTCCAATTATAGCAATTAGAGTGCCACAAAAAAACATATCTCGGGCGGTTAAAACAAAAATGAAAAAATAAAAACAATCTCATCTCTTCAGATTCTCTAAATCATTCATTATAGAAAATAAATTATAATATATCAAATAGAAAAGAATGTTGATTGAAAAACTAACAATATATATCATTTTTTGTTTCATCTAATAACAAGAAAAAGAGGTGCTTTAAGCAAAGAGAGGCAAAGACTATAGACGAGAAGCAGAGAAAGTCAGGGGGATAAAGATGGGACAGCGGCGGAGGGTAGTGGAGTGATGGAGCCCTTGCGATGACAAAATAGAGAAGCATATGGCACTGCCCGCCAAACCATTTTCGCAATGAAGACTGAGATTTCTAAGGATAAATGTTGTCATTTTTTTTCAACAGAGCTTTTTCACTGTTACAGCTGGAAAATTAAGCTTTTTCGTTTGAGCCATAATTTATTTTTCAAACAATTTTACTATTTAAAAGTTGACTATTTATTTTAGTTTTTTTAGTCTAAAGTTCGTTTTTAACTAAACGGCTGTGTCATAAGCAGCCCGAAACAAAGCCTTAGATAGCAGCCGTGGTGTTATGTCCAACGGGTAGATTATGAAAATGGCAAATTTTTTTCTAGATAAAAGTTAAAACTAAATTGAATTCCAAAATTTGAGCCCGGCGTTTTGGACTTCAATATTTGCGTCTCCTAAAATTGTAACCTTTATAGCATGGTGCCGACAACATTATCTTTTGTCATTTTTTTCTTTTCAATGTGAATTTGGATTTTGTCATCTTCTTCTAATTTCTCGCAACTCATAAATTATTGGTTACTACTGCTTTAATTACTAAAGACTTCGATGGATATCATTTATGACCTTTTTTAATTAAAAAATTAAAATAATTACGTTCAAATAATATCTTATTCAAGATTCGATTTGTATGAACCGGGCATATGGGTGGTAGTCTTTAGAGAGGGGGAAGGGGGAAAAAGAAGAAAGGTCCGCATCGGCTGCATTGAATGGTTGTTTGGAGTGATTGATGCAGTGTATGGTTAATTTATAGTCTCATTTCCTTAATGTGGGAGAAGGGGCGAGTGGCCTGGTGGTCCAGGCATACATGTTATTGTCTACGTTAACTACTTTTTCTTCTTATTATACATGCCAAACACGAATTTCCTTTTTAAGAAAGTTTCCAAATCAAGTCCAATAATTATAATTTTACCAGCCCACCACCACCACTCTTGCTTATGATTCCATGTTTCAACCAGAAATCAATGTGAACGATGGTGTCTTTATTGTTTTCTCACAAATGGGGACACTCGTGTTTATTGCATATACATGAAGGGTTTGTTTTTAAAACCTGTCGCTACCATGGACATAATAACATTTTTTTTTGGTCAGGTAGAGCCCTTCGGTCGTGTAAAAGTTTTAAATAGGTCCCTTCATTTTCATCAAGAAAACGAGGAGAAAATTAATATATTTTGATTTCACGTTGATAAAAAGATAAAAATTGTAGGTCATATTAATATAAAGTCGAAGTTTTGATTTGAGTTTTTTCAAACCAAATTGATAACAAGAAAAAAAAAAGAGAAAAGGGTGAATCTTTTCGTACCAATTACACAAATGATGGTTTACCATGGTTGAACAACGACAGAAGGATTACGACCATGAGGAAGAAGAATGTTAAAATTTTAGAAATAAAAAGCCTCAAATAACAATGTTTTAATGTTGTTGTTAGACACTTAGCAACTTAGTGTACTCTAAATTCTAAAACTAGACCTGATGAACTTGATCCAAGACCCGAATCGATTTACCTGATATGAGACCTAAAATCAACATGAACATGATTATCCAAATTTGATTTGAATCCTGAACCGAATCGAAATCGATCCAAATTTTAGTTGAACCGAAATGGACCCGAATCGATTTTCATCCAAACTGAATGGACCCAAGCCAAAAGCAACCTAAACCGAAGGCAGCCTGAAATAAAGAAAGATGGGATGTGATCTGGCGCACAACTCACCAAAAAGTCAAATATACTAGATTTATAAAACCATATTGGGGTGTAAAAAACCGACCTGATATGACTCGAACCGAATCACCACATACCTGAACTAAAACCGAACAAGACTAGACCCGAATCGAATCGAAAGTAGTCAGACCCGAAATGACCTAAACCGAAACCGATCCGAATGACCCGTTTGCCACCTCTACCTAAAACAGAAAAACAGACAAAGTTCAGTGACCAAGAACATAATTTTACCTTTATTTAATAATTTGTTTTAAAGTGTTTTTTTATTTTAATCATCGTTTTCCCATAATTCAAAATATAACTTCTTAATCACACGTTTACTTTTCTTAAATATTAGGAAACTGCTTTACAACACAACTAAATTTAGAGCGATGTCCTATACATTTAAACACATTATCCCCCGTTTGTTGTATGCTAACATTTGCATTTACCTAATTATGAATTGAGAGTTCATAATTTTTTAATAAGCCATAAAGAGTAACTTAAAAGTTAGGAATATCTAATATGATAATATCTCCTTTTGTAGTAGTTAGTTGATGTAATCGAAACCGTTAGCAGAATAATATGTAAGATTATTTTTTTGATCTTTACTCATACATCAATATAACGTTTAGTTAGAAGAAACAAAAATTTTCATGATTATAGTTGGATTTTGGCTTAATAGGCAAAAAGGTGCCCAAACTATACATTTTTTTGATATAGGTGTCTAAAAGTATTTTTCGGCCCAAGTAGATGCCTAACATTTTCACAGTTACTATTTTAGGTGTCTGGCCGTTAACGACCGTTTAATAAGATTCTTTTAACCAATCAAAACATGACACAAGGTTTTTTATTTTAATTTCTTATTTTTTAATACTTTTTTAAATATCTAAATTTCTCAAAATTCACAAAATAATCCCAAAATCCCTAGATCACCAAATTCGGCCACTATTGTCGATGTTCATCACGCTACCGATGCGGAATGAAGCCTCTTTGTTTCGACGTTTGGTACATCGGTCATCGACTTTCGACGACGAGAGAATAGGGAAAATGAACGTGGGGTCCGACAACGAAAGTGGTGGGCACGCCGTCAGCAATTGACGGCGACAACGGCTGGAATGGAGATTTGGGACTTAGGGATTTTTGGACTATTTTAGGGTATTTTTGAAATTTCTGATTTAAAAAACAAAGCATGCCACGTGTCATGTTCTTATTGGCTAACGGATTTTAACAGTCGTTAACGGCAAGGCACCTAAAATAGTAACTGTGAAAACGTTAGACACCTACTTGGGACAAAAAACATTTTAGGCACCTATCTGAAAAAAAAGGTATAGTTTGGGCACTTTTTACCTATTAAGCCTTGGAATTTCTATAGAATATTAATGACGTATTCAAAAGTATATTTAATCTTTCATTTCAAACCATTTGGGTTTATATTTTTAGTTTTCTTTCTCCCGGAGTTTTATAGTGGATTTGGTCCCGAGGTTTGTTTTATAATTTGGGTGTGTTGTATGGGTAAATTATACTTTTTACCATTGAACTTTCTTCTCCCTCTAATTTTAGTCCTTGAAATTTAACAATTTTCAATTTAATTACTCAAATGTTAAATCATAAAAGATATAATGACATGACTTATTATATTAATATTTGTGTCACATAAGCACCAACAAAGAATTTAGAGTAAAAAGAAATTTAAAATCTTTTGCCCTCACCCCACCACCATCAACGACACCCTCACCCTTACCATCATCAACGACGCCCTCGCCCTCATCACCATTTGTTAGGATTTATGTTTTGATATAATAATTGAAAAATAGTTTTGGACTAATTTGAAAAGGTTTCAAAAATGGTTTTAAGTTCAAACAACTTGAAAATAAGTTTGAGAAGTTTTTGAGGGGCTTTGGAAATGTTTTAAAGTAGCCAAACTAACATTTTCAACACATGCATACCGATATAGTATACCTCGCATCGATATAGTCCAAGGGTTTCAGCTACAGTATTTTTTCAGTAACCAAAAACTGTACCGAAATGCCCCTAAGCGTACCGATATGGAGTGGATCGTTTCGGTACGCCACGTGGCGTACCGATCCAGTTTTCAACCACCCTAAAGGATATTTCCCAATGACTATTTGAATTACAGGTCGTACCGATACGGACCCTGACGTTCCGACACGGCGTACCGAAACAGACCAAGGCATACCGATACGCATAGCCAGGATGAGCATAACGGCTAGTTCTCGTGCCGATACGCCTACCCGTGTATTGATACAGAAAGCAGCAAAACTGCATTTATTGCGGGAAAAATAAGCCACAACGGCTCCAATTCAATCCCAACGATCTCTAACGGCTAGAAACTCAATGAAGTTCAAGGCTTCATTTTCAAAAAATAAAAAAATGATTTCAAAATTGAAAATCGAAAATGATTTGCTTTTAAAAATCAATTTGGAATTTGAAGCAAAATTAAAAGATTTTGAACTTAAAGTTTTAAATTTACAAAATTTACTTCAAAATTTAGAAAAAGATTATCAAAAGGAAGTTGATGATCTTAAGAAAGAAAAAGATTTGATTTCCAAAGATCTTGAAAAGAAAAATAATTTAGGAAAATCAAATTTTTATCAAATACAATCTAGTGCCCCTAGATTTTTTAATGGAAAAGTTTTTAGAAGTATTTGGGCCCCAAAAGGACTAAATACTTCAATTACAAAGGATGAAATTGAAAAATGGATTCCTAAGGGGACTAAATTATGTGCTACTAATGCCTATGAATTCAAAGCAATTTGGATACCAAAAATCAAATGATTGTCTTTTGTAGGTGTGATGGAGCTTTGATCAACAAGTGATAAGATTGAGGGGGAGCTCTATACACAGAAAGGAAGAACACTTGAAAAATGAAGGCTTCACATCCTCCCTTTGTTTCAAGTGTGGTAAAATTAGTTGAATTTTGTTCTTTTTAATTTTATTTATTTTAATTCAACTAGTTAATCATATATGTTGGACTAACATTTGAGTGATGCTTGAGTAAGGGGGAGCCAATTTTTAAAAAAAAACTTATTTTTGTCAAATTTTTTAACTCTCCATTGTTATTGATCTTTAAAGTTTGAACCATTTTTGATATAACAAAAATGGGGGAATTTTTGAAAACTTAATTTTTCAAATGAATAAGGGGGAGCTTATAAGATTTTTAACAATTCACCTCTTATTCAAATTTTATTTTTACTAAGGGGGAGAATCTCAAAAATAATTTTTTAAGTTGGTTTTATTATATCAAAAATGGGGAGATTGTTAGGATTTATGTTTTGATATAATAATTGAAAAATAGTTTTGGACTAAATTGAAAAGATTTCAAAAATGGTTTTAAGTCCAAACAACTTGAAAATAAGTTTGAGAAGTTTTTGAGATGTTTTGGAAATGTTTTAAATGTTTTAAAGTAACTAAACTAACGTTTTCAATACAAGCGTACCGATACGGTATACCCTGTATCGATACGGTCCAAGAGTTTTAGCACAGTATTTTTCCAGTAACCAAAACCGATACGGAGTGGATCGTTTTGATACGCCACGTGGCGTACCGGTCCAGTTTTCAACTACCCCAACAGCTATTTAAATTACAGGGCGTACCGAAACAAACCAATACGTACCGATACGGTTTGCCAAATAGACCAAGTCGTACCGATACAATTTACCAAACAGACCATGGCGTACCGATACAGCGTACCGATATAGCCCAAGGTGTTTCAATATGGTTAGCAAGACTAAGCGTAACTGCTAGTAGATGTACCAATACAGGTACACGCGCACCGATAAGGACATCACCAGAACTGTATTTATTGGGGGAAACAAAGCCTCCAATGGCTCCAATTCAATCCCAACGGTCTCCAACGGCTAGAAACTCAATTGGGAGTATTTAAGGACCCTTCAAGCTTCAGCAACATCCAATGATCCTCAAGTCAACAACATTATGATGAAAATGTGTCTTAGTGCTTAAATTTCTTATTCTTGTATAGACAACACTTGTGAGCTCAAATGTTTACATATGCTCAAGTGTTTTAGGATTTGGGTGAGTGCTTAAAGAGTGCAAACATCTACCTTGTAGAGAGGATTTATTGTTTGATTTATTTCTTTTGTTTGAAAGGATTCCCAAAGCTTGGGTTGTAAGCTTTGGATGCTAGACTTGATAATTGAGTCTAGGTTGTAAAGGTTGCCTCCTAAGCCTTGTTAAAAGGGGGAAATCTTAGTGGATTTGGGAAATCCTTATTGGGAAGCTAAGGTTGTGGATGTAGAGCTTGTTAGAAGCTTGAACCACTATAAATCCTTGTGTCTCGTTGTCTATATTTTTGCTTCCACCACATACACCCAAAAATCGACTTCTCCACCACTTGGCAAGCAATTCGGTTGAAGGAATCCGAGCTATATCCATCCCAACATTAATTATGACATTTTTTGGAACAAGGGAATTCTACTAGGTATATCACTCGAGACCTAAGGGGTACTCCTATTGGGACTAGAACCGAGGACCTAAGGGAGGAAGGGAGCGTATGAGGATACTCTGTGCACTCGGCCATTATCGCAAACTCAAATTTAATTATGAAATAAGTCTATAATATGTGAGTTGTAGATTTAGTTCATGTTCTCAAATTTGATAATTTTTATCTTGTACTCCAGTTATATTGCCTTTATATCAATTGAGGCATGACTGAAGTTTAAAATTTTATAGAGTATATGGACTAAAATTGACCAAATTAAAATTAAAGACTAAATTCATAACTTATACATAATACAAGTACTAACCAAAGAACTTAACCTATTTCTAATTCATAACTTATCTACATAATACTCCCTCTGTCCCACGAATTTTGTCCAGTTTTAACTTTTAAAAAGTCAAAAAATTTTAACTTTGACCGTAATTATTTTAAATATTTCAGTTAATTAAATTTTATAAAATATATATTTTTAAACTACTTGATATAAAGTTTTTAAAACATATTTTTTTATATTTTTACCAATAATACATTTAAAGTAATAAATAGTCAAAATTAAAAAAAATTGACTTAAAAAAAGTCAATAATAGACATATTTTGTGGGACATAAATAGTACGAGGAACAAATAAAGAAGAAGACCGATTGGTGGATGATAAGAGACAGTGGGCCCTTATCATGTACACTTGGATTGAACTTTTCCGGAAAGCTTTTCCGTTTCCTTTAATTATTCTCATTTCCTTTTCTGAATACCCAAACACTCCCATTTCCCAAATTTCACCCTTTCCAGTTCCCCCGCATTATAAAGATTATTTAATCATTCATTTTGAAAAAGATAAATTTGATTTTATTTCTATTGGAGTGAAATATATATATATAGACGAAACTATGTATATATTGAGTACCTTTCAAAATATTTTGATATAATAATATTTAAAGTCCTTCTAAATTTAAATACTAGTCAAATAAAGATTTTGCCCCTCTTAAATTTTAATTTTAAAGACTTAATAGAGTTTTGTCCTCCCAATATTTAATTCTAATTTCGTCTCTAGAAGCTGTTGAATATATATTACTCCTTCTATCCCACTAAAAATGTCTCTTATTGATTTTTTAAAAGTTAAAATTTTGAAACTTTGACCACGATTATTATAAATATTTTAAAAAACTAAATTTTATAAAATATATATTTTAAAATTAATTGATTTTTTAAAATATTTTTTTTATATTTTTATCAATGATAAATTTTAAACAATAAAGAGTTAAAATTTAAAAAAATTAACAAAAAATCAATAAAAAACAGTTTTCATGGGACGGGAGTACTAATTTTACTTTTAATAAATAAAGTATATTCAATTAGTGTTTTGAATTATTCATGTGATCCAAAGAAAGATGAGCTAATTAATGGGGTTGAGTAATTAGACTTCTTTCCGCTGTCTATTTCCACCGGTGGGCACTTCATTATGTAAAGCGACATAGAGAAACATAGTAAAATTGCTTTTCGATTTGGTTAACGTGGGAAAAGTTGAGTAAATAACTAAAGTTGATTTTGGCAAAGGATGAATAAAAGGAAAAACTTGTGGATTTTGATTTAATTTAGGCTTAAGGGTTTAATAAGCCCTTAAACTTTTGCAAAAAAATTAATTAAGTCTTTAATTTTTTTTGCACTCAATTAAGCCCTCAAACTCAAGAAAAAATTAATTTGACCCTTTGACAAACATTGACTGTTAAATAAGCCCTTAAACTTTTGCAAAAAAAATCAGTTAAGCCCCTAAATATTTTTACACCCAATTAAGTCCTCAAACTCAAGAAAAAAAATCAATTTGACACTTTGACCGTTAAATTTAACGGTTTTTTAATCTTCTTGACATGTGTCGCAACATGATAATGTCACTTGTTATTTCTAAGAATTTTTAAAATTTAATTTTTTAAAAATATATAAAAATCCGAAAAAAATAAAAAAAAATTGGAAAATTATTTTTAAAATATAAAATATTTTTAATTTAGAAATTTATTTAAAAATAATAAATAATAATTTTTCAAAAGATTAAAATATTTTAAAATTTTAAAAATATTATATATTATTACACAATTATAAAAAATAAATTAAAAAATATATAAGAATATGAAAAATATATAATTTTTTAATATTTTTTTGGATTTTTATATATATTTAAATTCTTTAGATTTTTTCCGAATTTTTATATATTTTTTAAAAAATTAAAGTTTAAAAAATTCTTAGAAATGTCAAGTGGCATTATTCTGTTGCGACACATGCCGAGAAGATTTTAAAAAAACTCGTTAAATTTAACGGTCAATGTTGGTCAAAGGGCAAAATTGATTTTTTTTCTTGAGTTTGAGGGCTTAATTGGGTGCAAAAAAAATTTAGGGGCTTAATTAATTTTTTTCTTGAGTTTAAGGGCTTAATTGAGTGCAAAAAATATTTAAAGGCTTAATTAATTTTTTTGCAAAAATTTAAGGGCTTATTAAACCCTTAAGCCTTTAATTTATATCCTCTCACGTCAGTTTTAATATTATATAATTATACATATAAAAATTTGATTGTGACTCGATTTTCACATGTTATTAATATCTTAAATGAAATTTTTATATATTTATTTATTGCATAAATAATTAGGAGAAAATCCACGTAAACTAATATAAAATTCAAATGATCTATAAAATCATAGGACTAATATTTTCAAAGTTTGGCCGTCATTTCCATGTTTAATTCATGACCATTGTATGCTAAGTTTAATTAAATTAAAAATATAAGAAAAGTTTTGATATACAGGCCGTGTAACTTTTAGTTTACACGAGCCTTTTAATTTTAAGGGTTAGGGTGTAGTATAGGGTTTAGAGTTTAGAGAGTTTGATTTTAGGGTAGAATTTAAGGTTAGTGTCTAGAATTTAGAATATAGGGTTTAGGGTTTAGTTTTTTTAGGGTTAGGATTGAGAATTTAGAATTTGGGTTTTATAGTATAAATATACAGGCTTGTGTAAAATTAATTTGACATAGTCTGTGTATCAAAATTTTACCCTAAAAATATTTAACATTTTGTTATATTATAATAAGGGTAGTTATTTCCACCTGAGCCTTAGTTTTAGAGTTTATGATTAGATTTAGGATTTAAAGGTTTAGTAGTTTAGAATTGATGGATTGTGGTTAAAATTTAGGGTTGGGTTAGAATTTAAGGTTTATTCTAGCCAAAACCCCTCAATTCTAAACCCCTAAACATAATCCCCTAGCCTATAAATCTTAAATTCTAACCCTAAACCCTAAGATTAAGGCACTCGTAAAAACTTTTTGTTTCTATCGTCTGTGTATTAAATATAAATCTTTATAATAATTTATAATAAATTGATAGGCAATATTTTGATGCACAAGCTATGTAAAATAATTTACACAACCCTTCAAATTTAAGCTATAAAATCTAAAATCTAAATCCCTAACCCTAACACCCTAAAACCTAAACTTTAAACCATAAACCCTAAACTTTAAATTTTAACCATAAATCTTAAGTTCTACATCCTACAACTTAGACCCCTAAACCCTAAACCAAAACTTATATATCTAAACCCTAAAATTAAAAAAAATGTGTAAATTAAAGTTTACACAAACTTATGTATCAAAGTATTTTCCTATATTAATCAGTTTGCATTCTTATGCCACGCTTGAGATAATTATATGTATATTTAAAATCTATTTATGATCTTAAATTTTATATAGGCACTAATAAACTGTATAAGTATATTAACATTAGAATTAGGATTAAAATTAGAATAAACGTTTTTTTGTGATATTATTTAATATTTTTTAGCGTATAAAGAATAATTGTTAATTTGTATTGTTATGTAATACTATGTGTATTTGTAAAATCTTAAACAACTTTAGTTCCATCTGTAAATTGATTTACAAGAAACGTTGTTGAAAAATAAAGGTGTTTGTTCAGTTGATTGAGTACTCATTAACACTTTAATAAGTATCAAGGCTCGAGTTTCACTGATGACCTCTTTTGGTCTATAAAAAATGTAAATAATATACAAGATCACTTTTAAAAACAGACATAATTATCGTATTTGAAATCCATTAATTGATTGAGTGATCAAAGATATTTATGTTATCTCATTAATTAATGGTGTTGGTTTTGTTCTAGTGGTGCATTATGGGCTCAGTTCTGGCATGAGGGTCGACTAGCTTTGATATTCTGGTCGTGGCAGTGGTGATGCTGTTTAGGGGTGTTCATTACCGGGTACCCGAGTTTTCGGGTACCCAAAGTCCCAGTTACTAGGTTATTCGGCCCGTATCCCAGTGCGCTTTAACCGAGTACCCACGAAACTCGGGCACCCAAAAATTCAAGTGACTGGTACCCGTATTTTTGTCTTTTTTAAATTATTTAATTTCATTAAAAAACTCATAACTAATAAAAGTTTGAATTATATAATCTCATCATAGAGTTTAAGTTAGAAAGTATCAAACCCAAACAACTTTAGAATATAATTACATACATAAAATATGATTGTCCATGACTACGATTAAAGAAAGAGTTAAAACTCCAAACTCAAATTAATTGATTCAATCCTACTAATAACAGACAATTCCTCTATAATTCTTAGAAATTACATACATAATTCTTGCATAATTCTTAGAAATTACCTGGGTAGCTGGGTACCTGATTAAGACTAATTTTGAGGCCCGGGCCCGACCTGGGAAAATGTATATTTTAGCGAGCCAGGTAAAAAATTCTAGATAAATACCAAATTATTTACGTTCGGATAATTGGGGCGGGACCGATATTTTTAAACACCCCTAATGCTATTAGCTTTGTGGTGTGGAGTTTTGTGGAGTTTGGTGCCGTTGGAAATGTAGAGTTTGTTTGTATCTTATCTGTACATTGTCATGCTTGTACTCTTTTTCCCACCAATTAAGATTAGGGATGTTTTTAATGATGCATATGATGATGTTTTCGTTGAAAAAACAGTGAAGAATAGGCAACTTTGAGCCATAATTCGAGAGGGTAAAGGTGGAGATTAGAATGATGATTTTATTAGGTCATATTCTACTCCATGAGACCTTTACAACGGTATCACATATGCTCAAAATGGTTGAGTGATGAATGAGAAATCGATGCTCAAAGTAAGGTGGATGTGAATTGAGTAAAGAATATGAAACCCTCCTTATCCCACATTGATGAGATAAATGGAATAAGAAGTGTTTATATACACTTACCCACTTTGTGGTCATTGAATGACTTTAATTGAAATTGTGCCTCGCACGTAGGGGTGCGAATCCAATCACATTCGGGTTGGAGCGCACCCGTATGACGTGGGCGACGCGAATGTTCGGACCGGTCGGACTCTTCGTTGACCTGCGGATATTTACCCCCTTCGAATAAATTTTTTCCTTAAAAATAGCATATCATTTTTTGAATATTCGAATTTAAAGGGATTTATACGCTTTCTTAAATATGAATATTAAAATGGTATTGCATGTTGTTCACGAAAATATCCAATTATATATGGTATTGATTATATATTCTGAATTAAATAGGAAAGTATCAATGACCATTAAAATTTGAAATATTTTTTAATTCTCACATTTTAACCTAATCGTTCCCTATATATAGCATACCTCTCTTCAGCTTTAAACACACATCTCAAAAATTTTCTTATCTTGAAAATTGCATAGTGTTTTGGTGATAATGAAAGGCAAGGATTCTGTTCGTGATCTCTACAACAGTGCTACTGTAAAAGATCATCTATTGTACCCTGGGAGACTAACGACTGGCGAACTCAAGCACCAAGGAGTGGTCCAAATCTGTCTTAAGAAAACTGCGTTCATGCAGGCCTCAACAAGTTCCTTACGGTTTATTTAAATTCTGTAAAATTTTATTCAAATTTGTTTACATTAATTTCGTTCGTTTGATTTACTTAATCATTTTGGATTAACCTTTTTTCCTACAATCTTAAGACAAATTTTACGTCTAAGGCGATTAAATACTTAACGAAACTGAGAAAGCAAATAAATTCATTTTCAGGATTTATCCTGCCTTTTAAAATAGTTTGCTTAATCTCAAAAAGGGACAAATCTGTTCTGCAGAAATTGTCAGTGGAAGTAACTGAGGTTATGGATTTTGTGAAAAATCAAAATTAGAAATAAACGAAATTAATTTTTAAGTTTATTGGAATTATTACTAATTTTGAGTTTTTTGTTTCTTTCCAACAAAAACAATGACTATGAGAGATTTTACCGATTCACCCAACTCGTCCGTACAGATGGTAAAATTGGGGCAGACTTCGAAACAAGCGAATCAGCCTATGAATCTAAACGTAACGACTGTGGCAATGATCCACAATAAGAAGCCGACAAAATTATGTGGGCAGAATTTCAAGACATGGCAACAGAAGATGTTGTTCTATCTGACCATGCTGAACTTGGCAAAATACTTGAAGGAAGATCCCTAGTTGTTAAAGTAGGGGAAGGAGAATGAGAGGTGGATGATCTCACCACTTTCAGCATCAATGAGGCTTGGATGAACGTTGACTTTATATGCCAAAACTATATCCTTAACGGATTACAAGATTCTTTGTATCCAGTATATGATGTTTATAAAACAGCTAAAGAGCTGTGGAGGGCATTGGACTACAAATACAAAGCAGAAGATGTTGGGGCTAAAAAGTTTTTAGTCGCGAAATTATTGAATTTTACTATGGTTGATTTCAATCCAGTAGTAAGTCAAGTGGAAGAACTCCAACTGATTGTTTATGGAATTCTTACTAAGGGAATGGTCATAAGCGAATCTTTCCAAGTAGCTGTCATCACGAAAAAGTTGTCTCCCGGATAAAATTACTTTAAAAATTGCTTGAAGCACAAAAAAAAGAAACGACAGTGGAGGAACTGATTGCCCGACTTTGAATAGAAAAAGACAACAGAAGCAATGCCAAAAAGTTGAGTAAAGAAACCTTCAAAGAGGCCAAGGCAAATGTTGTCGAAGTCAGGAAGGGAAAGAAACCCCAACAACACGAAGCCAGGTTGAAGTTGGGGCTTAGTGGTGGGGCAGAAATCCTCTGAATGCATAAATCCAAAGGAGAAATTCAAGGGAGCATGCTACAGTTGTGGCAAGGTGGGGCACAAATCCTCTGAATGCAGAAATCCAAAAAAAGCCAAAGCAAATGAGGCAAATGCTGTGGATGACGAAGATCTATCTGTTGTGATCTCTAAAGTCAACTTGGTTATCTCCAACCCAATGGAATAGTGGCTTGATACTGGAGCCACACGTCATATCTGTTGTGACAAGAATTCCTTTTCTGAGCTGATACCCAGCGAAGATTGGGAGAAGCTCTATATAGGAAATACTGCGACTTCTAAGATCAAGGAAAAAAGAACTGTGGTCTTAAAGATGACTTATGGGAAAGAACTCAAGCTGTAGAATGTGCTGTATGTACCTGACATACGAAAAAACCTTGTATCTGGAACACTTTTAAGTGTCTATGGTTTTAGAATGGTTTTTGAATCCCAAAAATTAATTCTGTCTAAAGGGGGGATAGTTGTGGGCAGGGGATATATATTGAATGGAATGTGGAAACTCAATGCTATCTCTGTAAAACCAAAAATCATGAATAAGAATATCGCTTCTTCTTCCGTTTATATGCTTGAGTCTTTAAATTTATGGCATGGTAGACTCGGACATGTTAATTATGATACTCTACAAAGATTAATTAACTTGGAACACATCTCTTCGTTTCATATTGATTACAATAATAAATGTGAAACATACGTTGAAGCAAAATTAACACGGTCTTCGTTTCAAACTATTGAAAGAAGTACATAACGGCTTGATTTAATTTATAGCAATGTTTGTGATTTGAAATTCGTTTAAATAAGATGAGGAAATAAATTTTTTATTACCTTTATCGATGATAGCACAAAATATTGCTATGTGTATTTGCTTAAAAGCAAAGACGAGGCTATAGAGAAATTTATACTCTATAAGTAGGAAGTCAAACTAACTTAATAAAAAGATTAAGATGGTTAGAAGTGATCGTGGTAGTGAATATGTTAATGTATTTGGTGAATATTGCTCACAACATGGTATTATTCACAAAATAACACCATTGTATTCTCCTCAATCTAATAGAGTAGTTGAACGGAAAAATTAGACTACAAAAGAAATAATGAATACTTTGTTAGGAAGCTCTGGGTTACCACATAACATATGGAGGAAAAGCTGTCCTTTTAGCTAATTGCCTTTTAAATAAGGTTCCCCGAAAAAAAGGATAAGACACCATATGAGTTATGGAAAAGTCAAAAACCTTCCTACCAACACTTGAAAATGTGAGGGTGTCTTGCCAAGGTAATGACCCCATTACCAAAACAAATAAAAATAGGTCCTAAAACCGTGGATTGTATTTTCATTGACTATGCAAAAAATAGCAATGCTTATCGGTTTCTTATGTATCAATCAAAGAATCCTGAGATTTACAAAAACACGATAATGGAATCAAAGAATACATCATTCTTTGAAAATATATTTATGTATAAATCTAGGGAGCTTGATCAAAGTTCAATAAAATGAACCTTAGACGAGATCAGTATAAATGATCAACATGAGGCTGAAATTGAAATTGAGCCAAGAAGAAGCAAACGAGCAAGGGTGGAAAAAGCTTTTGGATCGAATTTTCTAACCTTTATGCTAGAAGTTGAACCTCAAACATATAGCGACACTATACGCTCCACTGAAGGCACCTTATAGAAGGAAGCCATTAAAAGTAAAATTGATTCCATAATGCAAAACCATACATGGGAATTAGTGGACATTTCTCCTAGAATTAAACCACTAAATTCAAAATGGATTTTTAAACGAAAAAATGAAAGCAAATGGAACAATTGATAAGTACAAGGCAAGATTGGTAATAAAAGGATATCGACAAAAAGAAAACCTTGATTACTTTGATACATTCTCCCTTGTATCAATAATAGCATCCATAAGGATGATACTCGCAATTGTTGCGCTGTGAAATCTTGAAGTACATCAAATATATGTTAAAACAACTTTCCTAAATGAAGAACTTGATGATGAAATATACATAGAACAACCTGAGGGTCATGTAGTTTCAGGTCAAGAAAAAAAATATGTAGATTGGTGAAGTCTCTATATGAACTTAAACAAGCACCGAAACAATCGCATGAGAAGTTCGATAGTATCATGATGACAAACGGCTTCAAAATAGACGAGTGTGACAAATGTGTATATGTCAAAACTACAGAAATTGGATATATCATTCTATGTTTGTATGTTGATGACTTACTCATTGTTGGAAGCAACAATGAAATGGTAAAACGTACCAAGAACATGCTAAATTCAAGATTTGACATGAAATATATGGGACGGGCCGATACGATTTTGGGCATCCAAATTAAAAGGTCAATAGAAGGTCTCATATTGACTCATTCACACTATGTGGACAAGATTCTTGAGAAATTTAACAAGGATGATTCTGGCATAGACATAACTCCTTTAGACCCATGTTCATATTTATCTAAAAACAAAGGGGGAAGTATACATCAAGTGGAATATGCAAGAGTCATAGACAGCTTAATGTATCTCACGAGTTGTACTAGATCAGATATCGCTTTTACTACGAGCAGTCTAAGTAGATTCATAAGCAATCTAGGGAAAATCATTGGAAAGCAATTTTGAGGGTATTGAGATATCTCAGATATACTCGGGACTATGGATTGTATTATTCTAGAAACCTCACTATTTTAGAAGGATACTCTGATGCCAATTGGATATTTAACATTCAAGACACCAAAGGCACAAGTGGATATGTATTCACTTTGGGAGAAGAAGTCGAGTCATGGAAATTCTCAAGACAAATAATTATAACCAGGTCTACAATGGAATCTGAGTTTGTTGCTCTGGACAAATTTGGAGAAGAAGCCGAATGGCTTAGGCAATTTCTTGAGGATATTCTTGAATGGCCAAAAACTGTGCCCACAGTATGTATATAATGTGACAACCAAGTAACAATTGCTAGACCGCAGAATTGTATGTACAACGGTAAGTCGAGACATATGCATCGTCGACATAATACTATTAGACAACCGATCTCAAATAGAGTTATCTTTGTAGATTATGTAAGATCAAATGATAACATTGTGGATTCGTTAACCAAATGGTTAAACCGAGATCAAGTTGAGAAAACATATAAAGGAATGGGACTAAAGCCCATATAAAATAAAGCTGCTATGTGAAGAAAAACCCTACCTAGCTGGCTAGAGATCCCAAGATCTAGGTTCAAAGGGACAATCCAATTGCATAGACATGTTCGGTCATTGTGGGGGCATTTATCCTCAAGTTTGTTCCTATGATGTAAACAATGATCAAAGTGAGATAGGCTAAGCTAAAAGCTTTTAATGACCATTATGTGCTTCGGTGAGCCGAGCAACATAAGTCACCTATGTAAGAGTGAAGTAGGGCTGCTTCAAGGAGACTACTGGCATGGTTCTTTCAAACTCTCGCAGAACCAGGCGATGTCCACGTCCATATGGACATAACCATGAGAACAAATACTCTTGTCAGAGAGGTAGTTGTGTGACGTATATCATCGCTTACACAAACGACTGAACATTTCAAGGATATCACGTTTACTATTAGCTAGTAAAGTAAATATGCTTTTACAAGGGAATGTTCAAATAATGAAACCTACCTATCTATGCATCGAGTCGAAATGTTTTGATAAAATCAATTTCATTCTTGTGGGGAATTGTTAGAAAAACAGTGAGGAATAGGCAACTTTGAGCCATAATTTGAAAGGGTAAAAGTAGAGATTAAAATGATAATTTTATTGGGTCATATTCTACTCCATGAGGCCTTTATAACGGTATCTCATATGCTCAAAATGGTTGAGTGATGAATGAGAAATTGATGCTCAAAGTAAGGTGGTTGTGAATTGAGTAAAGAAAATGAACCCCCTTATCCCACATTGATGGGATAAATGGAATGAGAAATGTTTATATACACTTACCCACTTTGTGGTCATTGAATGACTTGAATGGAAACTGTCCCTCGCACGCAGGGGGTACGAATCCAATTCTATTCATATTGGGGTGCACTTGCACGACATGGGCGACGTGAATGTCCGGTCGGGCCCTTCGTAGACCTGCGAATATTTTACCCACTTCGAATAATTTTTTTCCTTAAAAATAGCATATCATTTTTTGAATATTCAAAATTTAAAGGGATTTTATACGCTTTCCTTAAATACGAATATTAAAATGGTATTGTTTGCTATTCACAAAAATATCCGATTATATATGGTATTGATTATATATTCCAAATTAAATAGGAAATTATCAATGACCATTAAAATTCAGAATATTTTTTGATTCCCACATTTTAACATAATCATTCCCTATATATAGCATGCCTCTCTTCAGCTTTAAACACACATCTCGCAAATTTTCTCGTCTTGAAAATTGCATAGTGTTTTGGTGATAGTAAAAGGCAAAGGTTCTGTTCGTGGTCTCTGCAATAGTGCTACTGTAGAAGATCATTTGTTGTTGTATCTCGGAAGACTGACGACAGACAAACTCAAGCACCAAGGAGTGGTCGAAATCTGTCTTAAGAAAACTGTGTTCGTGCAGGCCTTAAAAAGTTCCTTACAGTTTATTTAAATTCTGTAAAATTCCATTCGAATCTATTTACATTAATTTCGTTTGTTTGATTTGGGAATACAGTGAATATAAGGGTATTTTGTTTAAATAATAATTATATTTAAAATATAAAAAATTAGGGAACCGATTCATCGGGTAGTTGGGTACCCGATTAAGACTAATTTTGTGGTTCGGGCCCAACCCAAGAAAATATATATTTTAGCGAGCCAGGGTAAAAAAAATCCCGATAAATACCCGATTATTTACGTTCAGGTAGTTGGGGCGGGTCTAGTATTTTTAAACCCCCTAATGTTGTTAGCTTTTTGGTGCCGTTGGAAATGTGGAGTTTGTTTGTATCTTGTCTGTACATTGTCGTGTTTGTACTATTTTTTTTCTTCAATTAAGATTAAGGAGGTTTTTAATGAGGCATACGATGATGTTTTTAATAATTTGTAATTGTTTATACAACTAAAATGTATAATAATTATTCTATTTTATAATTATTTTTTGAATATTTGATATGATTTCATGATATTATATGTTCATTTTATTTATTGTTTTTATTCATACAATTAAAATATATAATAGTTGTTTTTTGTGTGAATAATCATAAATCCCTATAACCTTTTCACTAATATCATCATTCCGTGCACGAGTATATAAACTATGCATGATAATATAATTTACGTAAGGTTAAAGGTTCGAATCCTAATGTTGTAAATGAAGCAATTAGGTTGGGAGGGTCGCCCTTATAATGAACCTCTACAGTACACGATCCGAATTAGTGATTAGATACCAGTTTTTATACCAAACAATATATTAATTTATTGTTACGTAATAATACATGTGATAAGTATAATTAAAAATTGATATTATTTAAATTATATTATACGATGAATTAAAACTTTTAAATGATAATTTTTTTACTCTTCTTTTATCAATCCAAACAAGTATTTCTTCAAGTTGTACACTTTATCAAACTCAAAACCCTAGGTTTTCTCCCAATTCAACTTTTTGTCTCTTCTTTTATTTTGTTTTAGCCGCCATCGACGACACCGGCTTTAGTGTTGGTCGTCGATCGTCGGTATTTTATCTTCTTTATAATTTTTTATTTTTTTGCTTTGTTGTTTACTTTTTAAAGTTTTTTCTTCTAATTTTTAATAAAATTCTATGTGTTTCGGTTTTTTTCGCACATCTTGTTGCGCTTGTTTTTCTCTGTCTTTATGGTACACCTTTTTCTACCTATATGACACGGCTCTGTCTCATGATATGTTTTTTGGATACCTTTGCGGCCGTTTGATGCTCGTGTAGTGTTCCTCACGACGTTTGTTTCTGATTTGTGTTTTTCAGTGGTCATGGATAGTTTCATCCTCTTTTGTGGTTGTTTGCCAATGTAATAAGAAGTGGAGCGGATTGGCACCTTTGGAACCGACGCGAAAGGTATTTGCAATTTTCTAGTGGGGATTTCATCTAGTTTGTTTTGACAACTCCCATGGACTCTTCTTACAATGGACTTTAGAGATTTGCTATGGTATAAAGAGGAAGTATCTAATCGGGCTGGAGTAACCCTTTAATTTTCTTTTTAAATTTTTTGTTTTCTTTTTTTTATTATTTTTTTAATGTTGTGAAACATTTGAAATGTTATGTTTTTGTTTTCTTAAATAAAGCGGCTTTGTTTCAAGTAAAAAAAATGATAATATTTAATTCCTAATTTTAAAACCTAATCTTTATCGATAAAATACGATAATTAAAATTTACAATTAGAATAATTCAATTAGGATAATGAAATTATAATTGTATAGATTAATTTTAGTACAATTATATTAATAATTATCTTAAATTAAAATTAGTTATTTTTAAATAATTATTCTAATTGAACTAAAATTAGTTTAAAATTTTAATTATGCACATTTTAAAGACAATATTAAGAGATGATTTTAAAATACATATTAAGGGACAGATATCAAAATTTTGTATTTTTAGAGTATCAAAATCTATAAATTTGTTGAGAGACAAAAATTTATAATTTTAACTACAATATTAAGGGACATTTTTTAAACATCTAATTTTGTGATGGTCAAAATTTTATATCACTTTTATTACATAACAATTATTCAATTAACGTACAATTTGATATTTAAACTTCTCCTCATTTATAAATCAGAGGATATTAAACTCTTAAACATATTTGATTTCACGTTCTCCGTATATTATACTAGTGATATATCAACCGAATTATACTCAATCAACTTTAATTCAACAAGATTAAAGAAGTAAAAAGAAAATTGAGATATAAACAATCCTTTAACGAGACATTTACATTTAGTTTTATAGGATTCTTATCTCCTGCACCGGAGTTTGAAACTTTAATTTCCACAACGGTTTAGTTTAGGGGTTCAGAGTTTTAACTTAGTGTTGAGAGGTTTGAGGTTTAGATTGTATGATATAAATTTATGATTAAAATTTAGGGTTAAAAATTTTAATTTTAAATTTTAGCTTTTGATTACACATGTATGTGTAAAAAAAACTTTATATTGTAGTGTATGAAATAATTTCCCTAATTATATATATAATTAGAATAAAAATCAGTATTTTATGCGTTAATAACATCAATTTTTTGAGATAAGATATTTTTAACATCATAAAAATTTATAATAAATTTATATAGTTAAACAGTAGATGAATCAACTATCTGCCATAAATTCCCTAATCAATTTCCTTTGATATATATAAATAAAACCCTACCCTTTGGGTTTAAAAAAAATGGCATATATTTATTTATAAGCAAGTGGTAAGAAAGAGAAAATAATAAATAAATAATTTACTAATAAAGGAAGAGTGGATGGTTTTGGCTATAAGTTTTAACTCAAAATTGCCTCGTCAATTCTTGCATTCAGCAGCTCAGTTTTTTTTTTTTTTTTACATCTTTCCCTCTTCTCTAACCCTTTCTTCTTAGCTATTACTATCTTTTAGCCAACTCACAATTCTCTTAGCTTTCCTTTTTTTTTTTCCTTCCTTTTTCCAAATCCTCTTCCCTTCATCCCTCCACTCGTTTGTTGGTCTACAGAGTGAAGGGAGAGCTTTTTTTTTTCAGTTTTCTCTCTGAATTTTCTGGCCTTTCTTTTGTTTGGTGATGATATTTTCTTGAGTTTGTTGTTTTGTTTTGGTGGAGATTATAAGCTGAGAAAGGGGAAAAAATGTGGGATCTTAATGACTCGCCGTATCAACAACCGAGAGACGATGAATCCGAGGGCTGTTGTTCCTCGCCGAAGACTTCCGTTGAAGGTGATGAAGGCAAGGGAAAATGGGTCGGATCCGTCTCGAATTCAAGCTCCTCGGCTTTGGTGTTCGAGTATGGATCGGAAGAAGAAGATGGTGAGCGAGTTAAAGAGGGTTTAAAAAAGAGAAGTAGCAGGATTTTCGGTTTCTCGGTTCCTCACGAAGAAGAAGAGTGCTCCATGGAGAGTGACCCGGCTCCCGTGACCCGCCAGTTCTTCCCTCTCGATCAAGACCAGGAAGCGGGTTCCCCTTCAGGGTTCCCCCAGGCTCACTGGGTCGGCGTCAGATTCTGTCAATCGGAGCCTCTCGCCCCGGAAAGATCCGGTGAAGCTTCCCACCCGATGAAGAAAAGCAGGAGAGGACCTAGGTCGAGAAGCTCTCAGTATAGAGGAGTTACCTTTTATAGAAGAACTGGCCGATGGGAGTCTCATATTTGGTTCGTTTTATTTATTTATTTTCCTTTCTCATTTAAATCACAACACAAGGATTTGGAATTTCTTTTTTCTTTTTTACTATATTTAAGCCAATCAGAATTTAAGGTGTATTTGGGTTTCTCATTTGACGTACAGGGATTGTGGAAAACAAGTTTATTTAGGTATGAGTACTGTCCTTCCCATCAGTTTCACTAGTTTTTCAGAAAAATTTCGTGTCTGATTTCTTTGTTTTCTCGGCTGAGTTAGGTGGATTTGACACGGCACATGCGGCTGCTCGGTGAGCTGCTCTCCAGTCTCAACCTCTTCTTTCTTTCATTACACAAAGAAAGAAAAGCTTAACAAAAACTTAATAATTTGGCAGTGCATACGATAGGGCAGCAATCAAGTTCCGGGGATTAGAAGCCGACATAAACTTCAGCATCGAAGATTACAAGGAAGACTTAAAACAGGTGATTTTAAGACAGAAGTTGCACAGTTGATCTTATCTTTTCTTAGAAAAGGGTAAAGATTCTTTGTCTTCTTTGTTGCACAACAGATGAGTAACCTAACCAAGGAAGAATTCGTGCATGTTCTTCGCCGACAAAGCACCGGTTTTCCCAGAGGAAGCTCCAAATATAGAGGAGTTACTTTACACAAATGTGGGAGATGGGAAGCGAGAATGGGCCAATTTTTAGGCAAAAAGTAACCCTTTTTCTTGATCTTTGTATCTCACCAAATAATATAATCGTTTGTTTCTGGATTTAGCTGTTCAATTGTCTTCTTACAGGTATGTTTATTTAGGCTTGTTTGACACCGAGATTGAAGCAGCTAGGTTCGTGTAGTTTTCCTTTTTATGGTCTGAATTAAAAAAAATAAACTGTATAGTTTCAAGTTAAGGCTTCTGGTCCATTATTGTAGGGCTTATGACAGAGCTGCAATTAAATGCAATGGCAAAGACGCTGTTACAAACTTTGATCTCAGCATATACGAAAACGAGCTTCATAATGCTGGCGGTAAGTAAATTAAATTTCATCCTTTTATTCCCTTTGAAAGAATTATTTGCTGAATTCGTTCCTCATGCCTATTGTTTAGAAACTTCCGGTCATGCCGGAGATCACAACCTCGACTTAAGCTTAGGGAATCCGAATTCGAGCAACGTAAAACCACTTGAAGCAACAAACCAGGGATTTAGGTCTAAGGTCGGTATATAATTTTTAACGGTGATTGATTTCGTTTTCCGCTGATCACACGGTGCAAATCTGCAGCAGGGAAGATCAGATGGATATAGAGAGGAAGAAACAAATCAAACAATGCAGCTGTTGAGTTCAACACACATTCAATCTCCAGCTACAACCAAGTATAACAATGGACAGATGTTTCAGATGATTCCCCCACGCATTAATCCATCGACTTATCAGGTTTGTGCAACTTTTGATTGATTTCGACATTAAAATTAACCAAAATTTATTCCCTTTCTTATGACATTTTTGCGTGTTGAATTATTAGATTCATTTTCCAAGAAGCAGCAGTGGAGGCCGAATTGGAAGTGATCTTTCACTATCAAGCGGTGATCATCAACGGTTGTTTGGAAATTCTGCAGCATCATCAGGATTCCCACCGCAGATTAGACCTTCTTCCCAAACTTGGCTTCACCAAAATGGCTACCATTCACTCATCTAAAAAAAACCTACCCTCCCTAACTAACAAACTTATTGAATGTTTTTTTTTCTTACATCAAGTTCTGACTTTCTTCTGTGTTGTCTTTAATGGCATTGCTTTGCAGCGTTATACAGTTGTGTATATATTGGTATTATTAATTTAGTAATAATAATAATAATACTCCATTTTATATTAAATCTGAGAGAATGCATGTATGACCGAGTAAGGGTAAATTATGAATGGGATGGTGATGAGTAGTCACCATCATGTATGTCCTTTGAATCAGTTCTCTCAAACCAAAAGCAGTCAGACATGTGTGGTTATAATGACAAGATGGACTTTATTGTCATCTTAAGCCTTCCTCGCCACTCTACCCCATCCCCATTTTGCTTTAAAAGGAACATCTATTAAGGGAAACAAGTGAAGACGAGGAACCAAATGGGTATATGGGTAAATGTACACTTGGGTTTAACCAACTCTTAGAACAGTATTTTCATATAATCCATATATTTTTAATTTATGATATAAGTTTTGTAACAGGGAAATTTTTTTTATATTCAGGACGTGTAAATTTTAGGTTATAGGTTTTTTAATTTTAGGAGTTAGTGTTCTAGTTTAGGGTTTAAGAGTTAGGGGTTTAGGTTGTAGTGTTTAGAATTTAATGTTAGTGTTTAGAATGTGAGGTTTAATTTTTTAGGGTTAGAGTTACGAATTTAGGATTTAAATTTTTATAGTGTAAATAAACATGCTTGTGTAAAATTTACAGTCTGTGTATCAAAATTTTACCCTTTATAACAGTTCACCCCTCTGATATAAAATCTTATATTTTTGTCTTTGGGTATTCTCGAATCTCATTTTCAAAACCTAAAGTATGATAAAAACAAGCGAGGACTGTACGAGGAAGTGAAGGGTTTTTGAGTCTTTGGGGTTAAATATATGGATGGAAACTCGGACTCCCTCCTTGCCATAAAATATTAATTTTTTGAGATAAAATATTAATTTATTTTTTATATGGAAGGTGTTTTATATATGACATTTGCACCAGTCTAATTGTTAATGATTTTGATGTCCATTGGAATAAGATAAAGGTAGTAAATTGAATAGAAAAGGAATTTCCATTTCGTCATCGGGGTCGTCATTCTTCAATAATTTTATTATCAGTTTGCATACGGAGAACATAGGGTTTCTTTTTAAAAAAACAATGGAAATTTTCTATATGGAGAAAGGTCAAGGCCACCTTCCTCTCTCATCATATCAATGTCTTGAAATCAATAAAAAAAAAAGATGCACAAAAATCTCTCGACTCAGCTCATGAACATTTCATTCAAAATGAAGAAATATATTCTTGGGGTGTAAGAACAGCAGAGCTGGAATATATCAGGGAATCTATATGTATATATATTCATCACATTGTGGTGGAAGAGTATGCTAACCCTAAAATCAAATAATTAATATTTCGTCAAATTAATATGAGAGTCTTTATGATCAGAGATGGATTGAGGGGTGTTGTAGGGGATTATCACACTTCCTAAAATTTTTAAATTCCTTTATATTTTAGATATTTTTTGTATTTTTTATTGATAATCTAACTTCACACCTTAAAATTTTATAATTCTACACTCCCTACATTTATAATATATAGCTTATTAATAACTTACACCCTTACGTAAAATCCTGCGCTCATCCCTATTTATGATCATGGAGTTTATACTTTATGCATTATTAAAAAAATGAAGACATTTATTTTAACTTCAAAGTAATATTGCTATGAATAGTTGGTTGAAGAAGGAATATAAAAGCATCAGTTCTAGGTTTCATGTCAGAATCCGAATTATATATATATATATATATATCAAATTGGTCAATTGATAAGCTAGCTCTCAAGGAAAGAATCATCCCCTTCGAGCTCTTTAATTCTTGCTACTCCCCCTTTCTTTTTTTAAGATAGATCCAATTAGTGTTTTTTTTTCTCCTTTTTTGGTTTATGCATTCTTTTCAATACGAATTATTTAAAATTGATTAGATGAATAAATAAAAGTATATATGAATGTTGTTCAGTTAGTTAAGTATTTATTTATGTTTAATAAATATTAGAGTTAATTGCACCACACGTCCTCAAACTATGACACTCATTTTAAATTAGTCCCTAAACTTTAAAACATTCTAACTTCATCCTCAAACTATGATCTTCATTCTAAATTGGTCCCCAAACTTTTAAACACTCCAGTTTCATCCTCAAACTTTGACTCTCATTCTAAATTGGTCCTTAAACTTTTTGAACGTTCTAATTTAATCCCCAAATTATCAATATATGCTAATCAAATCTTATGTTAATAAAACCGTTACAAAAATTGTTAATTGTCATGAAACACTGATGTGTATTGTGTAATAATATGATGTGATATAAACGATAATTTGAGGATGAGATTAGAACTTTCAAAAAGTTTGAGGACCAATTTAGAATGAGAGTCATAGTTTGATGATGAAACTAGAATGCTCAAAATTTTGGGGACCAATTTAGATTGAAGGTTATAGTTTGAGGATGAAATTAGAATGTTTTAAAGTTTAGGGACCAATTTAAAATGGGTGTCATAGTTTAGGGACGTTTGGTGCAATTAACTCTAAATATTAAGTTTTAAACTTCATATGTAATTCAATATGATATATAAGTAAAAGAAAGAAGGTAAGTTTGTCACAAAAAAAAGGAAAGAAAGGGTAAGTAATGAAAATGCAGGAAAAAGTAAAGTATACAACAATCGGTTAGTTTAGTGGGATGGGATATTAGATCTTTTAAGCAAGGTAAGCGGTTCAAATCTTGTCATTGTGAATGGAGTAAATTGGGTTCGGAGGGTTGCCTCCATAATGGGTCTTTGCGGTACCTGATCCAAATTAATCAGCCAACGGGTTGGATACAGGTGGTTAAACAAAAAAAAGAGCGGATAAATTAACAATCAGATTGGTCTAATGGGATGAGACACTATGTCTCTCTAACAAGGTGAGGGTTGGAATTCTGACTTTGTGAATGACGAAAATTAGGTTGAAAAAGTCGTTTTTATATTAAACCTTGGCAAAACTCAATCCGAATTAATCATTCAATAAATCAAATATGAGTGGTTAAAAATAGATAAAAAAAATGAAGCAAATGCACAAAGGAAGTCTGAGAATACTAGCACTGTAGCATCTTACAAAATAAAAACCAAAGAGTAAAGTCTCTCTCTCTCTCTTACTCTAGATTATATCCTTTTTTCCTTTGCAATTGCATAGTGTCACGGGGCTAGACTTGACCCTAGCGGATCCGTGCGGCCTTAGACGCCTTTGACGCTAATCGGTCGATTCTTGCGCCTAAGTCAGCCTTGCAAGTACTCCTGCTCGACAACGGCTCGGACAATCCCTCTAGGCTTCGATGGATCTCGTCGCGGGCTAGACTTTTGCCAGATGAATCGTGCGGGCTTTAGTCGCTTTCTCGGTTGAAACATCGGCTAAGTCACCCTGAAATCCCTTGTCACGGCCTTAGGTGAAGCTCTCTCGACAAACACCTAACTCAGCCAGGATTCTCACTCTGGAAGATCAAACACTTCCCGAAGCCCTCGAACGAAAGATCGTTCTAAGCGAAAACTAATCAAAGAACAACGGAAAGAGATTGGCAGCTAGAACAACGAAGAACACTCAAGAACAATGAAGAACACTCAGAGAGTTTAGAGTAAATGCTTCTTGTATTACTCAAAGTGAATGAATGAGTGGATATGAGATGATTGACAAGTGAGGAGGGAACCTCTATTTATAGTTGAACTCCCTACATCCAACGGCTCAGTTTAAATTACATCGATGGTCGAGATTGATCTCATCTAATCAAATCTTAATTCAAATCTTTAATTATCACAAACATTATCTACAAATTATATTCAAATAAATGGATAATGCTTTGACCAAATTCCCTCATGAATCCTCCATGGATTTGGCTAAGTCCTGTGGGCTTGCGGGCTTTCTAGCATTCTCCAAGTGTCGGGCCAAGTGTGATGGTCTTGGCAAGCTCGTTACACCTGCAAACCCTCTTTGGCTGATTCTTGCGCCAACGCCTCGGTCTTAAAGGTTTGGTCTATGCCTTTCTCCAAGTGCTGGGCCAAGTGTAATGGTCTTGGCAAGCCCGTTACACCGCACAAACCTTCTTTGGCTGATTCTTGCGCCAACGCCTCAGTCCCAAAGGTTTGGTCCACGACATTCTTCAAGCGTTGGGCCACATTTGGCAAGCCCGTTACATTGCGCACAACCTCCCTATCTGATGCTCGCGCCAATGTCTCGATCCAAAAAGTTTGGTCCGTGACATTCTCCCCCTCTTGACTTAGCGACACCCTCGTCGCTGCACTCAAACGATCCTGGGCAGGGTCAACTTGATTACTCGTCGATGCCCCAGCTTCATGCAATTCCCCCATATGAACTGCTCGTCTCGACTCAAACTGACGTTGAACATCGCGTGCTAACACGCCTCTTGATACATCTCTCTTGTAGGAGCATTCTCCCACAAACTTCGATTTACCTCGACTCATACCCACTTGGTCCTGCGACAAAGACTTAGAAGTTGTCACAACATTGAACACAGACTGAACTCTCAGATTCGTCGACAACTCTGGCTTGCCCCTTTGAACTCTGAAAGGTCTCTTCCAATCTTCATTTCCCCCGCACTGAAGACTAGGTTTTACTTGACCTACGCTCATCAACAATGGCAAATCAAAACCAAAAACACTAGGAATGTGTTTGAGATGTACATTCTTCTCGATCAATTTACTCTAAAATGGGTCAGCCTTTCTTTCTTCTAGAAGTATGGCCCCCTTTGCATTGAACATTCTTCATCGAAGTTCTTTGCATACATCGGCATTTTCGCCACAAGGTCCGCTTCGCTACTCTGCATCGGCTTTTCTTCCCTGAATTTTGTTGCTCCTGGTTGCATCCGCCTTTCTGACTTGAAGTTTGGTGCTCTCTTACATCGGTCATTCTTCCTTGATGTTTGGTGCTTTCTCTTGCGTCGACACTTCTTACCTGAAGTTCGTCGCTAGTTTCCCGTCTTGCCCATTGGTGGTGTCTCTACGGTTACTATGTCCCTTAAAGGCTTGGCCCCCTTCGACACTCTAATGGTCTCTAAAACGGTGCTCTTACCCCGAACATCCTCGGCAAGCTCCTCGATAGCCTTCTCAGACATGGTCACCCATTTTCTACTTTCGGTCCCCCTTGGTATTGGCAGAACTCGACATTATCAAATCAAGTGATGCAGCCTCGCACTCTTCGGGCTCACCCAACTCCTTGGATGGCTTGACTCGATCCAAGCACTCTCACAATTTGTGAGCCCCTTACACTGGTAGCACTCTAGTTGCTTCATCTTGCGTCGGCACTTCTTCCTCGAAGTCCTTCGCTTCTTTCCCATCTTGCCCAAAGGTGGAATCTTAACGGTTGCTATGTCCCTCAACGGCTCAGCCCCCTTCAACACTCTACTGGTCTCAAAAGCAATGTTCTTCACTCAAACATTCTCGCCAAGCTCTTTTCTAGCCTTCCCGAACATGTTCAACCTATTCTGCTCATGGTCTCCGCTTACCTTGGCAGAACTAGACAACTCTAAACCAAGTTTCACAGGCTCTTTACTCTTGGCCTTGTCATGTCCCTCGGACCACTTGGCTCGAATCGGGCATCTCCGCAACTTGTGAGGCCCTTTGCATTGGTAGCACTCCAATCGCCTCGTATTTACCTTCGGCTCGGCAGCTTTCTCACTTGCTATCGCACCAAGTCTCATCACTGGCTGAACTACTTTGGCACTCGTAGTCAAACCACGGCTCTCACTTCGCTTGGCAGCATTGGCACACACAATCGCCCCAAGTCTCGCTACTTCACCATTTGACTCGTCTGCTATCTTCACCATGGCAGCTAGGCGGTTCTTCTCGGGACATCCCCTTATCAAATGAGGACCATCACAGAAGTAGCACTTCAACTTCTTGCTCCCCTTCTTTTCTGGCATGGACTTAGCCTCGCCATTACCCTTGTCTCTCGAACTGGGTTGGTTGACTCAACACTTGCCTGCTTGCATTCTACGGGCTCGGTTAGAGGTTCGGCAACAACGAGAGCCTCTAAAAGTCTCTGTGCATCTCTCTGCTCTACTGCGAGCTTCGCCCTCGGTCTAAATCCCTCTAAGAAGGCCATGAGCGCACCACATTCACTCATTGCCGTCTTGTAACTAAGCAGCTCCCTCTTGAGCTCATCCACTTTTTTCCGCAAAGCTTCCATCTCATCTTCACTAGCATTACTCCATCGAACAGTCACCAACTTGTTGAGAACTTGTCGTGTCTCGTCCTTGAACCGGTCATCTATGGACTCCACTATGTCAAGACGAGACTCAAAAACACCTTGGGTCTGCTTGGCCTCCTCTTCAGATTTTTCAAGTCTAAGAACCCTCTTTCCCAACGACTCTAATTTTGTCTTCATTGCCTCCACTGCATCTTGAAGGGAATTATCTTGTTAGTACAACTTCTCGTACATTGAGTTGAGAACTTCTTGGATATACTTCGTGTTTTCTCCTTGGAAGAATCCCCCACTTTTTGCAAAGCCCCCATCTTGACTTCACAAGTACAATTCTTTCGAACTAACTTTAACTCGTTGAGGATGCGTTGCATCTCGTCATTGAACTTGCCCTCCATGGACTCTAACTTTTCAAGACGTGACTCCACAACACTTTGGATCTTTTTGGCCTCCTCTCTTAGAGTTTCTATTGTAGCCTCTAAGGAATTGCCACGCTCAAATATCTTTACATCCAAGCCATTAAGAGCCTCTTGAACCTCCTCCTGGATCTATTCCATAGACTCTAACATCTCAAAATCCAACGAACCCAGCTTCTCAAGGTTTACCAACTCTAGCTGTTCAAACACCACCTTGGCCTCCTTCTCGAAGTCTAAGAGTTTATCGACCCAAGCCTCTACAACCGTTATGAATTCGAGATTCGATTGCACCTTATTTTCAAGACGGTTGTTCCTCTCGTCAAATTCATTAAGAGTTTTTCTTACTTCGTCCATTGTTAATGTCTTATTCTTTGGTGCCATATCAATCGCCACTTTGCCACGAACTAGTCTGATCTTTGATCACTTCGACTAACTCGAACGCAAAAAACCACCACGCTTGACTGCAACTGTAAGCTGGCTCAAACGCAAGTCCCTTCCTCGACTCGCTCTGATACTACTTGTCACGGGGCTAGACTTGACCCTAGCGAATCCGTGCGGCCTTAGACGCCTTTGACGCTAATCGGTCAATTCCTGCGCCTAAGTCAGCCTTCAACCAGCCTTGCGAGTACTCCTGCTCGACAACGGCTCGGACAATCCCTCTAGGCTTCGATGGATCTCGTCACGGGCTAGACTTTTGCCAGATGAATCGTGCGGGCTTTAGTCGCTTTCTCAGTTGAAACGTCGGCTAAGTCATCCTGAAATCCCTTGTCACGGCCTTAGGTGAAGCTCTCTCGACAAACACCTAACTCAGCCAGGATTCTCGCTCCAGAAGATCAAACACTTCCCGAAGCCCTCGAACGAAAGATCGTTCTAAGCGAAAACTAATCAAAGAATAACGGAAAGAGATTGGCAGCTAGAACAACGAAGAACACTCAAGAACAATGAAGAACACTCAGAGAGTTTAGAGTAAATGCTTCTTGTATTACTCAAAGTGAATGAATGAGTGAATATGAGATTATTGACAAGTGAGGAGGGAACCTCTATTTATAGTTGAACTCCCCTACATCCAACGGCTCAGTTTAAATTACATCGATGGTCGAGATTGATCTCATCTAATCAAATCTTAATTCAAATCTTTGATTATCAGAAACATTATCTACAAATTATATTCAAATAAATGGATAATGCTTTGACCAAATTACTCTCCTGAATCCTCCATGGATTTGGCTAAGTTCTGTGGGCTTGCGGGCTTTCTAGCATTCTCCAAGTGTCGGGCCAAGTGTGATGGTCTTGGCAAGCTCGTTACACCTGTAAACCCTCTTTGGCTGATTCTTGCGCCAACGCCTCGGTCCCAAAGGTTTGGTTCATGCCTTTCTCCAAGTGCTGGGCCAAGTGTAATGGTCTTGGCAAGCCCGTTACACCGCGCAAACCTTCTTTGGCTGATTCTTACGCCAACGCCTCGGTCTCAAAGGTTTGGTCCACGACATTCTTCAAGCGTTGGGCCACATTTGGCAAGCCCGTTACATTGCGCACAACCTCCCTATCTGATGCTCGCGCCAATGTCTCGATCCAAAAAGTTTGGTCCGTGACATTCTCCCCCACTTGACTTAGCGACGCCCTCGTCGCTGCACTCGAACGATCCTGGGCAGGGTCAACTTGATTACTCGTCGATGCCCCAGCTTCATGCAATTCCCCCATATGAACTGCTCGTCTCGACTCAAACTGACGTTGAACATCGCGTGCTAACACGCCTCTTGATACATCTCTCTTGTAGGAGCATTTTTTCCCACAAACTTTGATTTACCTCGACTCATACCCTCTTGGTCCTGCGGCAAAGACTTAGAAGTTGTCACAACATTGAACACAGACTGAACTCTCAGATTCGTCGACAACTCTGGCTTGCCCCTTTGAACTCTGAAAGGTCTCTTCCAATCTTCATTTCCCCCGTACTGAAGACTAGGTTTTACTTGACCTACGCTCATCAACAATGGCAAATCAAAACCAAAAACACTAGGAATGTGTTTGAGATGTATCTTCTTCTCGATCATATTTACTCTAAAATGGGTCAGCCCATCTTTCTTCTTGAAGTATGGCCCCCTTTGCATTGAACATTCTTCATCGAAGTTATTTGCATACATCGGTATTTTCGCTACAAGGTCCGCTGCGCTACTCTGCATCGGCTCTTCTTCCCTGAATTTTGTTGCTCCTGGTTGCATCCGCCCTTCTGACTTGAAGTTTGGTGCTCTCTTACATCGGTCCTTCTTCCTTGAAGTTTGGTGCTTTCTCTTGCGTCGACACTTCTTACCTGAAGTTCGTCGCTCGTTTCCCATCTTGCCCATTGGTGGTGTCTCTACGGTTACTATGTCCCTTAACGGCTTGGCCCCCTTCGACACTCTAATGGTCTCTAAAATGGTGCTCTTACCCGAACATACTCGGCAAGCTCCTCGATAGCCTTCTCAGACATGGTCACCCCTTTTCTGCTTTCGGTCCCCCTTGGTATTGGCAGAACTCGACATTATCGAATCAAGCGATGCAGCCTCGCTCTCTTCGGGCTCACCCAACTCCTTGGATGGCTTGACTCGATCCAAGCACTCTCACAATTTGTGAGGCCCCGTACACTGGTAGCACTCTAGTTACTTCATCTTGCGTCGACACTTCTTCCTCGAAGTCCTTCGCTTCTTTCCCATCTTGCCCAAAGGTGGAATCTTAACGGTTGCTATGTCCCTCAACGGCTCAGCCCCCTTCAACACTCTACTGGTCTCAAAAGCAATGTTTTTCACTCGAACATTCTTGGCAAGCTCTTTCCTAGCCTTCCCGAACATGTTCAACCCATTCTGCTTATGGTCTCCGCTTACCTTGGCAGAACTAGACAACTCTAAACCAAGTTTCACATGCTCTTTACTCTTGGCCTTGTCATGTCCTTCGGACCACTTGGCTCGAACCGAGCATCTCCGCAACTTGTGAGGCCCTTTGCATCGGTAGCACTCCAATCGCCTCGTATTTACCTTCGGCTCGACAGCTTTCTCACTTGCTATTGCACCAAGTCTCATCACTGGCTGAACTACTTTGGCACTCGTAGTCAAACCACGGCTCTCACTTCGCTTGGCGGTATTGGCACACACAATCGCCCCAAGTCTCGCTACTTCACCCTTTAACTCGTCTGCTGTCTTCACCATGGCAGCTAGGCGGTTCTTCTCGGGACATCACCTTATCAAATGAGTACCATCACAGAAGTAGCACTTCAACTTCTTGCTCCCCTACTTTTTTGGCATGGACTTAGCCTCGCCATTACCCTTGTCTCTCGAACTGGGCTTGGTTGACTCAACACTTGCCTGCTTGCATTCTACGGGCTCGGTCAGAGGTTCGGCAACAACGAGAGCCTCTAAAAGTCTCTGGGCATCTCTCTGCTCTACTACGAGCTTCTCCCTCGGTCTAAATCCCTCTAAGAAGGCCTTGAGCGCACCACATTCACTCAATGCGGTCTTGTAACTGAGCAGCTCCCTCTTGAGCTCATCCACTTCTTTCCGCAAAGCTTCCATCTCATCTTCACTAGCATTACTCCCTCGAACAGTCACCAACTTGTTGAGAACTTGTCGTGTCTCGTCCTTGAACCGGTCATCTATGGACTCCACTATGTCAAGACGGGACTCGAAAACACCTTGGGTCTGCTTGGCCTCCTCTTTGGATTTTTCAAGTCTAAGACCCTCTTTCTTAACGACTCTAATTCTGTCTTCATTGCCTCCACTGCATCTTGAAGGGAATTATCTTGTTGGTACAACTTCTCGTACATTGAGTTGAGAACTTCTTGGATATACTTCGTGGTTTTCTCCTTGGAAGAATCCCCCGCTTTTTGCAAAGCCACCATCTTGACTTCACAAGCACAATTCTCTCGAACTAACTTCAACTCGTTGAGGATGCGTTGCATCTCGTCATTGAACTTGCCATCCATGGACTCTAACTTTTCAAGACGTGACTCCACAACACTTTGGATCTTTTTGGCCTCATCTCTTAGAGTTCTCATTGTAGCCTCTAAGGAATTGCCACGCTCAGATATCTTCACATCCAAGCCATTAAGAGCCTCTTGAACCTCCTCCTAGATCTATTCCATAGACTCTAACATCTCAAAATCCAACGAACCCAGCTTCTCAAGGTTTACCAACTCTAGCTGTTCAAACACCACCTTGGTCTCCTTCTCGAAGTCCAAGAGTTTATCGACCCAAGCCTCTACGACCGTTATGAATTCGAGATTCGATTGCACCTTATTTTCAAGACGGTTGTTCCTCTCGTCAAATTCATTAAGAGTTTTTCTTACTTCGTCCATTGTCAATGTCTTCTTCTTTGGTGTCATCTCAATCACCACTTTGCCACGAACTAGTCTGATCTTTGATCACTTCGACTAACTCTAACGCAAATCACCACCACGCTTGACTGCAATTGTAAGCTGGCTCGAACGCAAGTCCCTTCCTCGACTCGCTCTGATACTACTTGTCACGGGGCTAGACTTAACCTTAGCGAATCCGTGCGGCCTTAGACGCCTTTGACGCTAATCGGTCGATTCTTGCGCCTAAGTCAGCCTTCAACCAGCCTTGCGAGTACTCCTGCTCGACAACGGCTCGGACAATCCTTCTAGGCTTCGATGGATCTCGTCACGGGCTAGACTTTTGCCAGATGAATCGTGCGGGCTTTAGTCGCTTTCTTAGTTGAAACGTCGGCTAAGTCACCCTGAAATCCCTTGTCACGGCCTTAGGTGAAGCTCTCTCGACAAACACCTAACTCAGCCAGGATTCTCGCTCCGGAAGATCAAACACTTCCCAAAGCCCTCGAACGAAATATCATTCTAAGCAGAAACTAATCAAAGAACAACGGAACGAGATTGGCAGCTAGAACAACGAAGAACACTCTAGAACAATGAAGAACACTCAGAGTGTTTAGAGTAAATGCTTCTTGTATTACTCAAAGTGAATGAATGGGTAAATATGAGATGATTTACAAGTGAGATAGTTGAACTCCCCTACATCCAACGGCTCAGTTTAAATTACATCGACGGTCGAGATTGATCTCATCTAATCAAATCTCAATTCAAATCTCTAATTATCACAAACATTATCTACAAATTATATTCAAATAAATGGATAATACTTTGACCAAATTACCCTCATGAATCCTCTATGGATTTGGCTAAGTCTTGTGGGCTTGCGGGCTTTCTAGCATTCTCCAAGTGCCGGGCCAAGTGTGATGGTCTTGGCAAGCCCGTTACACCGCGCAAACCCTCTTGGTTGATTCTTGCGCCAACGCCTCGGTCCCAAAGGTTTGGTCCACGTCTTTCTCCAATAGTTGGACCAAGTGTAACGGTCTTGGCAAGCCCGTTACACCGCGCAAACCTTCTTTGGCTGATTATTGCGTCAACGCCTCGGTCCCAAAGGTTTGGTCCACGACATTCTTCAAGCGTTGGGCCACATTTGGCAAGCCCGTTACATTGTGCACAACCTCCCTATCTGATGCTCGCGCCAACGTCTCGATCCAAAAAGTTTGGTCTGTGACAATAGGATCTACGCAACACTGCCAAATACTCGTCACTCTTTAATCTCCAATTACAATTTTTCTCTTTTTTTCCTTTAATTTTAAAAATGCTAAATATAAAACAAGTATAACTTGGTATTCAGATTAATTAATTTCTCATTTGAATTATAATGTTAATAAATTATTTTTCTATTTTATGACTTTGGTGATGTTATTTTACGTATAAAAAAACTAAAGAAAAGAAAGAGTATAGCCTAGTTGGGGTAGGGGGGATTTGATGTTAGTTGTGGCATTCCCATTTATAGGATTCCTTAGACCACTACAAATTTTCTCTGCTTACTTCCTTTGCCAAAGCAACAAATATATATATAATACCCTCTCAAGAAATCAATAATGCAATAGAAAAAAATCATATCCATATAAAACTTTATAATACTTTATTTGAATTATACTATTAAAAATTAAATGTTAATAATATAATTTTTAGTTAAAAATGCGTCAATAGATAACCATCCAACGGCCTCAGCATGCATAATAGGTGCAATACAGTCCAACGATTTTTTTTTTTTTGAGCAAATCAGAATCAATTGGCATTAAACAAAGAAAGTGAGTGTGTTTGGGACTTGACGATGCGGATTGGTCCCTATGTTATGTATTACTACTTTTTTTTAGAAAAAGAAACATAGGAAATAAAAAAGAAAAGACAATAATTAATTTGGGTGGTGATAAGTGTTAGATCGCTTTCATCATTCACTCAGACAAACTACTCCTTTGGGGTTTTCCCTTTATAGTACTTGGTTTGGTTTTAACCATTTCCCCCATCCCTCTCCTCTCTCCACACTGCCACCACTCATTTTTTTCTTTTCTTTTCTTTTCAGACACTTTCTATTTCCGGAATTCTATCTTTGGGTTTGTTATATACACACCTGTTTTTTTTGTTACTTTGTCTACTGTTCTATTACCTTTCTTGGGTTTTGTTTCTATTTATATCATTATCTTCTGATTCCAACATTTCTTTAACATCCCCTAGTGGATGTTTTGCACAGGTGGACGGCTCTTATTGGTTTTTCTTGTTTGCAAGTATCCAAGTAAAGCTCTGATAAATACGGTTAAAGTTAGGGTAAATTACAAATTTCAACACTCAACTATCCTCTCACTTCTATTTTACTCATTAAAATTAAAAAAAAAAATAATTTGATCACTGAACTTTTGAATTATTCCTTTTTTAGTCACTATATGGTGATATGGATTATTTTATTATGACCTGACATAGTTTATTATTATTTAATGCCAAGTAAGATTTAAAATAAAAAAATAAATCCCTAATCCTAATTCCCAACCTTAAACCTATATTCCCAACCCCAACCCCTAACGAAACAGTCCCGCTGCAAAGACGACGTGGCCAAAGTGAATCGCCGACAACAAAAGTTACTTTGCCTAGTTTTAATTTAAAGGCACATTGATCAGCGGCAAATTTTATTAATTCATAACATCAACAAACCAACAAAAGGTTTCATACCAACTTATTAATTTAAACTTTAGGGTAGATCAGTGGCGGCAGTACAAGCTTTAGGGTAGGTGATTGTCAATGAAATAACAAAGGGCATACCTTTTTTTTCTTTCCTTTTTTTAATCTCTCTTGCAATATAAACAAACCATCAAAAGTTTCGAACCACACCATCCACTCTGCTTGTTTAGAGTCGAGCATCCTCTGCCAGATCGTGTGAGAGACGCCAGGGCACTTTGAAAGGAGTCACTTTGCCGTCGTTGATTCACTCTAGTCGTGTCGTCCTTGTTCTGTTTAGTCGGCAGTTGGGGTTGGGATGTAGGTTTGGAATTTGAGATTAGGATTAAGGATTTGATTTTTATTTTAAATCTTACTTGGCATCAAATAATAATATATTATGCCATGTCATAATAAACAAATAATAAAATAATCATTGTCATCATATAGTGACCAAAACATGATCAATTTAAAAATTCAATGATTAGAATGAATTTTTTTTAACTTTAGTGATTAAAATAGGAGTGGGAAGATAGTTGAGTGATGAAATTTAGAATTTACACTAAATTTTACTACCAGTCATTGTTTCCCTAAAATAAAGTTATTGATTTAATCCTTCAATCCCAAAATTATTTGATGATATCAAACCCTTAATTTGTTTAGAAATATTTTTTAAAGCATACCTTAATCTTATAATTTCAGCATATTAGATGTGCATTAAATTCATTTTTGTGATAATAATATAAAGTAATCAGCAAGTGTTTGGTGTAATGGAAAAAATAATATTATGAAAACAATCACAAACTTTAATCAAACAAATAGACAAAAACTATGAATTAAAAAAAATTCTTCAACTGATATATTAAATAACTACTCGTATACAAGATTATAAAAAATAATCATGGATGAGCAGCTTTTTATTGTCACCAATGAATGAACTATCTTTTTTCTCTCCCACCAATAATACAAACACCGACGCTGTGAGAAAAAAAAAAGTTTACTGGTTACCGTCTCTTTAGCTTGGTCTAGGTTTAATATTATTACTGTTGTGTCCCTTTTCAGACAACAGGGATATGTTTAAGTACATCAATGTCCTGTCCCTTTCTCAACCAAACAATCTTTGGGTCATTAAATACTTTTTTTGTCAGTTGGGTCCTTCATTTATAATTAATAAATGGTTCAATTGTAAAATTATTGATTTTAATTGTATAAAGTTTTTTTTTTACAAATCCTAATTATAATTTTAATCTTACCTAGAAAGGAAGGAAACATAAACTTTAGATAAAGGACAATGAGTGCTCTTAGTGGGTTTAAAATCTATGATCTTGTAACGACCCGAATTTTCGAGTCAACAATGGGCGTTGACCCGGGTCTTGGACCGACGCGTTGGGTCAAATGTTCAGGTCATGTTAGGCCTTGGTGTTGGGCTTTATGGGCTCACATGTCTTGTTGGATTTGGGTGTTGGGCTTGTGGTTGGATGAGGAAGGGTTAATAAAGGGGTAAAAGGGTAATTTTCTTTCAAGAAAAGGCAAAAGGCCGATGCCTTCTTTATTTTCTGCATTGGGGGATAGAGAATGATGTCATCATGTCTCATTCTTCTTATCATCCTCTCCTTCAAACACCCACTCAACTCAAGGTAAATATGATATTTTGTTAGTGTGGAGTAAGAATCTCAGATTGTGCCTAGAGGAGGAGTTGTTCAACACCCAAAGATCTATCTTTCAAGAGGAATATCTCCAGCATTGGTGAGAGTTGAGTTTGGAAGCTTGCACCAAGAGGAGAGGTGGTAAGAGCTTGGTGGGAGCTTCATTTCGGGTTTGCTTGCTAAAGGTTAGTACACTACTAACTCTTATAGTTTCCTGCAACTCATAAAGATAGGTTTTGTGCACGTTTTGGTGTTACAGTTTGATAAAGCTTTGGTTGACCCCCATTTAATGGTGAATTGGAGATGTGTTGTTGCTATGGCTTAAAATTGGTAGAAACCCACTTAATACCTTTATAATAACTTGTAAGATCGATTTGGGGTTTAACTATGGGGGTTAAACATGGTTTCTGAGTGAAACCCACACCCAGAGTTTGAAACTCGGGATCGCGTACCGATACTGGGGGCTAGGGTATCGGTATCGGTACGCCTTAGCGTAAATGGGGAAGAGTTGTGAGGGGAGTACCAGTACACGTCCCCGTGTATCGGTACCCCTTGCAAAGCAAGAATTCCAATAGTGCTTTGGCGTACCGGTACGCAAGGGGACGTATCGGTACCCACGTTACATTACCTGAATAGGCTTAGCGTATCGGTACGAGTATGTGGGAGTATCGGTACGGGGTGGATCGGTACGAGGCAATCCTAGTATCGATGATGAGTATCGGTACGCTACGTAGCGTATCGGTACGACCTAGAGTTTAATTCTTTCGAGCATAATTAGAGTATCGGTACTCATGGTGGAGTATTGATACCTAGAGGAGAGTACCGATACTCGCCTTGTAGTATCGATACTCGCCTTGGAGTATCGATACTCGCTAGACAATATGCCCAATAACTTTGAGGTTGCGTTCGGGGGCGCTATAATTCGAGGCAAAGGGTCCTAGGGTCCGTTAAGGTGTAAAATGAACATTAAAATTGAGAAATGGAGATTTTAACCCTAAATGAGAATAATGGGCTAATAACGTGGTAAATATCGGGTAAACTTTGTGTGATGGAAACCCATAGAGATCCTAGGTGGATCGTTGATGCTGTGTGGTAATCTAGGCCCTTGCTGTGTGCGGAAAGAGGCACCTATAAGGTTGAGTCTTGTCGGATAATAAGATAAATTAATAAGAATGGCTAATGTGCACCTTATAAACATGTTAATGAATGGATAGTGCAACGGGATGATATAATAACTGATAAAAAACATAAGGCTATGGTAAATGTGTTAGAGCTGTGTACGGTAAGACCCTTGCGTCGAGGTCTAGAGCTGTGTGTTACTAGGGTCTTTGCTGTGTACTGATGGGACGCCTAGTCAGTCGAGTCATCCCTTGTGGTTGGGATTTGGATACCTAAGTGTGTTGCAACACCTTGAAGACTCTAAAACGAAGGATCCCAATGCTTAGTGGACGCGAGCCTCATTCGATGATGCTTCATGAGAGATTCTAGGCATGGATGTAGGATCCCGGTGCTTAGTGGACGCGGGCCTCATCCCTTGAGTATAGGATCCCGATGCTTAGTAGACGCGGGCCTTGCTTAGAGTATAGGATCCCGATGCTTAGTGGACATGAGCCCCATTCTATATATATATAATTATGGTTATCTGCGTGATGCTGGGTAAACGCATGAGGTACTTGTATGAGCTGTGTGCGTGATCATACATAAGTAATGCTATGTGTTTAGGCGGATATGGTAGCACCATTGTTATCTTGCCATGATGTCATTCATGTTGTATTGCTTTATTTATGATTTGCATGAAGCATGGTTGAGTGGCGGTGTATCCACTGAGCTTTGTTAGCTCAGCGTTCGGAATCATTGTTTCCGTTCGCAGGTTGTAGGTTGGGCTTGTTCTTGGAGGAGCACCATCAGAGAAGAATTCCAGCACCTCGTCTCATCAGAGTACAGTGTTTAGGCCATTGGGCTATGTATTCGTAGGAGCCTATTGTATTTTGTAATTCGTATTTGGATTTTTAAACGATCGAGTCAAAGGTGTATAATGTAATTTTAAAAAGGAGCTCCACTGTATATGTTTTCAAATATTTATTATGTTTTATTGGGTTGTAAGTAAATGGATTTTCATAATGGAATTGCGGATTAGGCTAAACTAGGTCAAATTTTATGGTAATGTTTTTGGGCTTGAGGCCCAAGTGTGACATCCGGATCGAGGGTGTTACAGATCTAAAGGAATATAAAACAACAAATATGAACAACTTGACCAACCGGTTAATTGTGCTTGCTCGTTAGTTGTATAAAGTTTTTGGTTAAAGTTAGTGTTTAACATTGATATTGTATATATATATATATGATATAGTGAGTAAATAATGTAATGTTTTTTAAAAATATTTATATTTATTTTAAATAATTTTAATGATTATTTTGTTATTATTAAAAAAGACTTTTTTGATTTGAATTTATCGACGGTCATAGAAAGTTTGTTCCCTTTGGTGGTAGTTTGCCGATGTAATTAGAATTGTGTAGCAAGCAATATGCATAATATTTTGGTTCGCTCACCACTCCTTATTCACTTTAGTAATCTATCTCATTTGGATATAGACAAGGATAATCATGAATGTTTCTGGATTCTTTGTTGATGTATGTCAATCTCAATGGAAGGGTTACGTTTCTTTGCACCTTTGAATTTTATATTTTATTTTTGTATGAGATTTTTGGTAGATTTAATCTCTTTTTTTTCATTTTAGGTGTGTTATATTTGTGATATATTTTATTATTTTTTAATAAAATTCAATCGCCATTGTTAAAAAAACTTTTTTATACATTTAAAGAAAAACTTTTGTATTCATGATATTAATTTATTAATTATATTTATTGGATACATACTAGCATTTCCCTTTGATGAATTGGGCTTACGTTAACCGGTTGGACCATTTATAAATTAGTGAAAGTAGGAGTGAGCGTTCGATCGAGTCGATGAGTCAAAAAATTTTAAGTTATTCGAGTTGACGCGTTATATTTTACAACTCAAATTTAATTTGAAATTTTTTTGATTCGAGTTGAGTTTATGAAATTGAGTCTAGTTTTTGAGTTCCTACACAAATTTAATTGTAATTATTTATTATGTTTTAGTACGGTTTGATTCCAATTTAAACGAATTTTCTTATCATATAAGATATGCATATATATATATATATATATATATATCTTCATATTATTTTTCACATGTTTAAGTAAGATTTGTAATGTTATTTAATAAAAAATATCATCTAAACTTTTAAAATATATTTATAATATTATTTTTAAATAAGGAACTTTTTGGGGATAAAGTATTGATGAGAGTATAAATGAGTCAATGAATTGATGTGAAGAAAAAACTTTACAACAAATTTCAGTTGAATGATCATATTGAATAAAATGTAAAGTTAAAGGACTAAATTGCAAAAAGAATATATTTGTTAAAAATATGAATTGAAGTTATATAGATATTATATAGTGTTAGTGAATCATGTAGTTTAATTTTGGTCAAAATAGCTTAAAACGAAAGAGGAATTGATGAAATGGGAAATCATTCAAAGTTGAGGGGCTAAATTGCAAAAGTAGGAAATTTAATTTAAAAAATATGAATTGAAGCTAAATAGGTATTCTATAGTGGTTGAGGAGCACGTGGTTCAAATTTGGTCAAAATTTGACTTAAACGAATGGGGGATTGAAGAAATGAGAAAATCATACAAAGTTAAGGGGCTAAATTGAAAATGTGAAATTTATTTTCAAAGATATTAATTGAAGCTAAATAAGTATTCTACATTGGTTTAGGAATATGCGGTTCGAATTTGGTCAAAAATGGACTAAAAATGAAGGAGGAATTGAAGAAAAATGAAACCAGGGACTAAATCATAAAACTATAAAATTTAGTTTTTCAAGTTGAGCAAATTTTAACTCGACTCGAACTCAAAAAAAATTTGAGTTACTCGTGTTGACTCGAACAACTCAACTCGAATAACTCAAAATTTAAAAAAATATTTTTTTTCGAGTCAAGACAAGTTTTGTCCGCCCCTTAGGTGAAAGCAAAAATTAAAAATAGAAGGAAAGGTAGGTAAACTAGCTATTGCGGCTTAAATTGATAAATTAATTATTATTTTTCATTCACAACGTTAGGATTCGAACACCTAACATTGCTTAAAGGATCTAGTGTTTCATCGCATTCGATCTATCTTTATAATCGTACTGTTAATTTTATTAAAACGGATATTATTTAGCCACAAGTAATTTTCTAGTTATTGATTATTTATTTTGAATTGGGGTTTGAATATAAAAAATGAAAAAGCTCAGAGGGGTAGTTAGCCCATTCCTTTGATGAAATTCATGTTTAGTTTGTGTCAAATTGCCGAATAAGGAACCTTGTGAGGTTTGGTCCACCAAAACAAATGTTAAAGTGGGTGTTGTTTTCATCTTTTTCAGTGAAAAGTTGGCCGAAAAACAAAACCTTTGCCAAATCAAACAAACAACAATTGGATTAATCATGTGAAATCTGCCGACACCATATATGTACAACTCTTTATACAATTTGAATCATTCATATGAAATATTATAAATCTCTCCGGTTCCACAGTAAATATCAATGGTGGGTACTATTACTAACTTATTGAATGTCACAGGCTTGTATGCCTCGTGGAATTATTGTCACTCAACCTGTCAAATGGACTAGACAACTGAGATATTAATGAAATTATATAAGTGATTCTTTTCTTTTAAAAAAGAAAAATGATAGTATTAATTAATATGAAGGTAATTCCAATTGGACAACTAGGGCCCTAAATGACGAGAGACAAATCGCAAGTTATTCGGGTCTAATAAGGTCAAAGCTATTAAACCTATATTTAATTTTGATATAACAAGGACTAATTTGTAAAAAAGAAATAAATTTTCAAAGTACTCAATTTACTCACTAAATTGACAGGCATTCGAACTTAAACTTTTCCTAAGTCAAAACTTAAATCCCTAAAGTCTTTCTAAGTGTTTTGGTACTCAAAATAGCCAATTTTTGTTTGAGTATCAGTATGGCCTATGGCGTACCGATACAGTTTTTCGTTACTGGAAAACTAATTTGTGCATAATGGCTATAGGGTACCGATACGGCTATGCGCGTATCGGTACGCCTTTTTGAAACTAGAAATCAAATTGCATTTGAGTATCGGTACGGCCTTTGGCATACCGATACGGGGTTTAAAGATTTTGTAAACCTTTGTATTTATTACTCGACCGTTGACTTGTCAATTTTATTGGAACCATAAATTTTGAAAAACGGTTATGCGTACTGATACCCTCATAGGCGTATCGATATGGTCTTTTAACCAAAACTTCTAAGGATTTCAGTGAGTAAAATCAGTATCGATACGGTCCGGAACGTATCGATACCCTTTGTAAAAAAGTCATTCCATATCAATACGGTTGTTCACGTATCAATACCCCTTTATTGCAACGGCTCTTTCTTCTTATGGCAAGTACCGATATGAGTCCTCAAGTACCGATACCTCTGGTTGCCAAACATCATTTATTGCGAGAAAAATGCAGTCCGACAACTATAATCAACATTCTAACAACCCAAACGACTAGATATCAATGACGGGATATAAAATCAAGTCTCCAAAGCTTCTTTAACAACTATTCAACAAGTCTAAAGCATTCAAGCACGCATCCAACATCTTTGAGTTTTATTTGTCAATATCTTGTAAACCCACTTGAGAGTTTTTTATTGTAATCTTTTTACTCAAGTGTTTGGGGTTGAGTGATCCTTAATTGTACAAACATTATGTCGTTGTGATGTTTTCTTAGTTTGCTAAATTTGTAATTCTCTTTGAGAATGTTCTTAAGGTTTTGGGGTATGAACCTTGAGGGAGTTGTAAGGTTATCTCCTTGAGCCTCAAAAGGAAAGCAAATCTAATGGATTTGAGAAATCCTTAGTGTGGATAGCTAAGGTAGTGGATGTAAACCTTATTGAGAAGGTTGAACCAGTTAAATTTCTTATGTCAATTTTCTATTGCTTCCACCAAAATTTTTAATTGCCAATTCACCACATATTGGTCATTTGCAATTGATTATTAATCCCAACAATTAGTATTAGAGCTACACTCATTGGAAGGTTGTATATCCTTTTGAGTAGATCCTACCGATGTAAAATATATCAACAAATCAAACCATGACCTCTACCTCTGGACACCACTTCGAGGAATCACAATCGATCTACAAACTGCCTTATTTCAATGGGGGTAAACTACCCATATTGGAAGAATAGAATGAGTCTCTTCATCAAATCCAATGACTACCTCATTTGAGATACAATGAAAGATGGATTATCTTTTCCGATGAAGGGAAAAGGAGATCAACGCATTCCCAAGACAAGGCAAGAATACACCGATGAAGATCAAAATAAATTGCAAATCAATTACAAAGCTATGCACATTCTCTTTTGTGCTCTTAGACCGGATGAGTACGCCAAGATGTCTTATTGCACAAGTGCGAAGGAGATATGAGACAAGCTAGAAGTTACTTATGAGGGCACCAATAAAGTGAAGGAGACCAAGATTAGATGCTTAAATCTTAGCTATGAGAACTTCAAAATAGAACTGGTCGAAAACATCACCAAGATGTTCGATCGATTCTCTATCATCGTAATGGGCTTAAAGGCAGAGAAGTTATTTCAGATGACAAGCTCGTTCGAAAGCTTATCTACTCTCTTTCTGAGTCATGAGACTCAAAGAAGACCACCATTATCGAAGCCAAATATCTCAATACCTTGAAGCTTAATGCTCTTTTGGGGTCTCTTCTCACTTATAAGATTATAAAGAAAGGAATATAATAAGAGAAAAGGAAGGAAAAAAAGATAGAGAAAAAGGAAGTAGAGAAGAAAAAGATGAAAATTGCTCTCAAAGCTTTATAAGAAGAGAAAGATTCTAGTGAGAAAGAAGATGGAAAAATGGCTATGCTGGCCAAGAGATTTACAAGGTTCATAAAATCTAACCGGGAAAGAAAATTCCAACGGAGAGAGAGTTTCAAGAACAAGCCAAAAAAGAAGAGAAGTACCAAATCATTTGTTATGAGTGCATAAAGCCTAGATATATCAAATTCGATTGTCCTCAACTAAATAAGAAGAGCTTCGGGAAGAAGAAGATCAAGGCACATGTAACTACTTGGAGTGATGATGACTCATCCGATAAGGAGGAGCAGGAAGTAGCTATCTTTTGTCTCATGACATTGGATGAGGATCCTAAGGTAACCTCAAACTCATAAAATTTTGATTTTACTATTAATGAGCTTCAAGAAACTTATGATAAGTTGCAAGAGGTTTATGATGAGTTGGTTTTGAAGTATAAAGAATCACTTTTGAAAAACAAGAAAACTATTTTGGATTTAAAAATCCAAAATGATTCTTTATCCAAAACTAATGTGCAACTTGAAAGGAAGGTTGAGGATATGCAAGCAAAACAAAAGGATTTTGAAAAGAAAAATTAAGACTTGCATAACTTAATTTCAAGAGTCCATGATGATCATCAAAAGGAAGTAGGTGATTTAAAGCTTCTTTGAACAAGGTTGGGAAACCTCATTTTGAAAAAGAAAATAATTCAAAACCCAACCATGTGAGAAGAAACTTTAATAGCTACAAACATATAAGCTTCCAAAGGTACTCAAATGGTAAAAAGGTTAGAAGTGTTTGGGTTCCTAAGGAACTTGTTACTTCTAACAACATTGATTGTATTACTTCTTGAATTCTCAAGGGAACCAAGATTTTAGGAGCTAATACTCATGGACCCAAAATAATTTGGGTAACAAAAATCAAGACCCGATTCTATGTTTGTAGGGGACATTGCTACAAGGCCAATTCTTCAAGTGTAAATTTATGGTACCTTGATAATGGATGCTCAAGACACATGACCGGTGACAAGAGCCGATTCTTGGAGCTAAAACCAAAGAGTGGAGGGGTAGTATTTTTTGGTGACAACTTCAAAGGCCACATTGAAGGAATTGGTTCCATTGGTAATCACTCTTCTATTCTTATAGAAAATATTTTATATGTCAACAATCTTAAGCATAATCTTTTAAGTATAAGCCAATTGTGTGATAAAGGTTTCAATGTCATGTTTGATTTAAATGGTTGTAAAATCATTGACATTGCATCTAATAAAATTGTATTCATTGGTCATAGAATAAGAAATATTTACATGGTACATCTAGATGACATTCATATTTCGAATGCATATTTTGTTGGTTGTGGCATAGAAAACTAGAACATGCAAGCACAAGTGTTTTGGAAAAATTGATTTTAAATGATCTAGTAAAAGGTTTGCCAAAAATTAAGTTTTCTCTTGACAAAATTTGTGATGCATATGCTAAAGGCAAACACAAAAGAGTTTCTTTTAAATCTATTAATGATGTATCTATAAGTAGAGTTTTACAATTGATCCATATAGATCTTTTTTGCCCTATTAGAACTATGAGATTGGGTGGAAAACAATATGCATTTGTTTTAGTTGATGATTACTCTAGATTTACTTGGGTTCTTTTTTTAAGTACCAAGGATGAGGCTTTATAAAAAATCATTACATTTTGAAAAGCAAACCAAAATGATTTTGGTTACTTCATTTCTCATGTTAGGAGTGACCATGAAACCGAATTTCAAAATCTTGGTTTTGAAGAGTTTTGTAACTCAAATGGAATTAGCCATAATTTTTTGGCTCTTCGCACACCTCAACAAAATGGGGTTGTTGAGAGGAAAAATAGAACTTTAGAAGAAATGGCTAGAACCATGTTTTGTGAAAACAATTTGCCTAAGTATTTTTGGGCGGAAGCAACAAATACCGCTTATTATATTGTTAACCGTATAATGATTAGGTCAATTTTAAAGAAAACACCTTATGAGCTTTTCAAAAAAATAAAAAAATCCTAACATTAGCTATTTTTATCCTTTTGGATGTAAATATTTTGTTTTAAACAATGAAAAAGACAATTTTGACAAGTTTGATGCAAAAAGAGATTAAGCAAATTTTTTAGGTTACTCTTTAAACTGTAAAGCCTATCAAGTATTTAATAAAAGAACTTTAGTAGTTGACGAGTCAATTCATTTTGTTTTCGATGATAACCTCCTTTCAAGGAATGATACTTGTAATGATGATGATGTCAGAATTTTGGATGCCAATGATGGTAAAGGACAATCATCAAAGGTAGAAAAAGTTCCACCTAAAGAAGAACCACAAGATATACCTCTAAAAGCCTTGAAAGGCATGTCTTTAGAGGAAATAGAGGTCAGCTACCCAAAGGAGTTTAACTATGTCAAAGGTGGCGAGATTTTGGGTGATCCATCCAAAAGGGTAACCACTAGATCTTCTCTTAGAAATACATTAATTATGTTGCATTTATCTCATGCATAGAGCTTAAAATATTAAAGAAGCATTAAATGATGATTATTGGATATTGGCTATGCAAGAAGAGTTAAATCAATTTGAGAGAAGTAAAGTATGGACATTAGTTGATAGGCCTAGTAATAAATCTACCATAGGAACTAAATAGGTTTTTAGAAACAAACTAGATGAGAGTGGTAACCTAGTGAGAAACAAGGCTAGACTTGTTTCTCAAGGTTACATTCAAGAAGAAGAAATCAATTTTGAAGAAACCTATGCACCCGTAGCTAGAATTGAAACTATTAGGATGTTACTTACATTTGCATGTTATCATGAATTCAAGCTTTTTCAAATGGATGTGAAAAGTGCTTTTCTAAATGGTTTTATAAATGAAGAAGTGTATGTAGAACAACCACCCGGTTTTGAAGATCCAAAATACCCAAACCATGTTTTCAAACTTTCAAAGGCTTTATATGGTTTGAAACAAGCTCCTAGAGCTTGGTATGAACGTTTGTCAAATTTTTTTAATCGAAAAAGGTTTTGACAAAGGAAATGTGGATACTACACTTTTTATAAAAAAGACAAAAACATATTAGTAGTACAAATTTATATTGATGATATAATTTTTTGTTCTACTAATGAGCTTCTTTGTCAAGAGTTTGCTAAGTTGATGCAAGTTGAATTTGAGATGAGTATGATGGGGGAGCTCTCATTCTTTTTGGGGCTTTAAATCAAACAAAGAAATGATGGCATCTTCACCAATCAAGCAAAGTACATCAAAGATGTACTCAAGAAGTTTGGCTTGGAAAATGTAAAGCCTCAAGCCACTCCAATGAGCTCATCTACAAAAAGCTTGACATAGATGAATGAGGTAAATGTGTTGATCTTAAGCTTTATAGATCTATGATAGGTTATTTGCTTTATCTTATCGTAAGTAGACCAAATATTATGTTTAGTATTTGCTTGTGTGCTAGATTTCAAGCTTGTCCTATAGAATCACATTTACAAGTGGTTAAGAGAATCTTTAGATACCTCAGAGACACCCATTGTTTAGGTCTTTGGTATCCTAGATACTCATCCTTTAGTTTGCATGCTTATTCGAATGCGGATCACGAAGGTTGTAAGATAGATAGAAAGAGTATCTCCGATACTTGTCAATTCCTAAGTAACATGTTGATATCATGGTTTTCTAAGAAGCAAAATAGCATAGCGCTATCTATCACTGAGGCAGAATATATTTCGGCCGATAGTTGTTGTGCTCAAGTCCTTTGGATGAAGCAACAACTTTTAGATTATGAAATTGATGTAGGTACCATCCCCTTAAAGTGTGACAATACAAGTGTTGTTTGTCTCACTAAAAATCCCATCCAACATTCTAGAACCAAGTATATAGAAATAAGACATCATTTCATTAGTGACCATGCCTTGAAAAATGATGTTGTTCTAGAATATGTAGACACCTTACACCAACTAACGGATATCTTTATCAAACTTTTAGATAAAGAGCATTTTGGTCTCTTATGAGAGAGTTAGGGCTTACTAGCCTTTCTTGAACCTTAGAGCCTTATTTTGATATTAAATTTTGCTTGAATTTAGTTGATGTTCATGTTTGTGTGATCTTGTTCCTATATACCTCTATTCATGTTGTTAGGGGGAGTATGTATCTATTTTTACCCTTTTGTGTTGCTCTCATATCATTATCATGCATTTCAATTTGAGTAAAATCAATTTTTTGGTCTTTTGCAACCAAATCTGTCAAATTTGGTCAAAGGGTATCGATACGGGGGAAGCTGTATTGATACGAGTATTAGGGACAACATTTTAATACAGATCAATTTGTACCGATACGAGTAAAGGATCGGTATGCGGATATACCATACTGGTACACATAAAGTGCATATCAGTACGCATGAGCTGGAGCCATTAAGTAGGCTTTCCTATTTCAAATTAAAATAGATATTTTTTTCTTAAAAAAACCCTATACGACAAAACACTATAAAAACATCCAAACCTCTAGGTTTTTCATCAAATTTCTTCAAAATCTTTGGGGGCTTTTACTCAACATATCAAACCCAAGCTTTGGTTAACAAGCTTTGCGCACAACATCTCATAATTCATCCATTCACCCACACACAAGGTAAAAATCTATTTCCTTTTTATTTCGAATTTCTTTATACTTGTATAAGTTTTAGGTTTAAAATTTATATATTTAAGATGTATTTTCAAAGATTTTACAAAAACTTTTTCAAAATTGAAATTTTTTTGTTAGAATATATAATTATACTCATATATTTTATTTTCCAGTTTTCAAGTTTTAAAGTTATCAAAAAATTTTCTTTATATTTGTATATAACTTTAAACTATACAATATCGATTTTATCCTACCTTGATCATTGGATTGATTTATTGGATTGAATTTGATGTGGTTGCATACATATATTTTTGTGGTTTGAATTTTGCAGGTTTTTAACCATGCCTCCTAAAAAGAGATATAGAAAGGATTTGAGTGCTAGTTTTTCCAATCCCAATCCTGCTAACAATGGTACCAAACCCAATCTTAACCAACTTTTTATCCATTATTTTAATGAATCAGATTATCCCGGTGCTATGGAATATTTTAAAAAAATTTAGACTTTCAAAATTCGTCGTGAACGAGTTGTTGATTTTGCATATATGTGCTCCGATGTATTTAATTTTCGATATCTTGATTTAATGAGGCAGTGAAAGTTTATGACTTTTTTAAACATACCTGACATTCTTTACAAAAATTTTGATTGTATTTTCTACTCAAATGTTCGGTGTATTTTAAATCGAGAGAAAATCGAAACCATAGCTCTTGAATCCTATCTTATGGGAAAGAAATTTACCCTTGATTCTAAAAAGATAATCGATCTTTTAGGGATGAAAGATATAAGAATAGATGATGAACATGCTTTTGGTCAAACTTATGTTGGCTTAGTGTCAGTTCTCGATGCCCATGAGTGTTTCCTTCATTTTATCATTACTTGGTGGTTTCGACCATCCTGTGGCAAGTGGTCCATTGTTCGTATGGTGGATTACTTTTGGCTTCATTGTTTTCATGAGGGAAAACGCCCAAACCATCTTTCCCAAGTTGGTCCATATAGTCAACAACCGTCATGCCACCCTCGTCACCTCATTTACCTATGGTACAGTTCTTAGTTTCATCTTCTACAAGCTTGAGATCGATTATTCTCTTGATCTTGGAATGCCTCTCACCGGCCCTAATGATGACAAGTCTCTCCGGCGAGCTAAGTTTATATTTTACAATAGAGAATGGGTTCGTAATGCGGATCTTCCTAGTGGTGTTCAAGTTGATCCAGTTGAGAATATTCCCGTTACTCTAGTTGCTCCGGTTGCTCAACCTTTCCTTGATGCTCTCATGTCTTATCTTAATGGGAAGCTTGCTACCAAGGATACTCGGTTCGTTGCCATTGACACTCGCTTAGCTTCCATGGATGCTAAAGTGATCTCCGTTAAGCATCGTGCGGCCTTTATGGACATGAATCTCACTGATTTTCATACCGAATGGCGTGTTTATGCTCTTGGAGACAACAAAGAGGAAGACGAAGACGAGGATGATGATGAAAAGGACGACTCTTAGGCTTTGCATCCCATATCATATCATATTATCTATTAGGTTTTGAGTTTATGCACCTTTGTTTCTTTTGATATTTCCTATGATATTATGATGCTTTGGTTTATGTTTTTAAGTTTAAGTTGTATTTTAAGTATTGAATATTATGGTTTGAATTTATAATATCTATGTTGTTTGATTATTTTTGGAGTTATATTGCTTTATGCTTGTGTTTATTTTTGCTCTATTAATTTTGATTTAACAAAAAGTTGAGAAGTGTATTAATTTTTCAAAGGTTTTTTTTTCAAAAACAAAATGTATTTTAGCCTTAAAGAAAGTGGGTGAACAAAAAAATTATTTTGGTTTTGTTATATCAAAAATGTGGAGATTGTTAAACTTGTATTTGATTTTGATATAACAAGGACTAATTTATAAAAAGAAATAAAATTTTAAAGTACTCAATTTAGTCACTAAATTGACATGCATTTGAACTTAAACTTTTCCTAAGTCAAAACTTAAATCCCCAAAGGTTGTCTAAGTGTTTTGGTACTCAAAATATCTAATTTGGTGTTTGAGTATCGGTACAGCCTATGGCGTACCGATACAGTTTTTTTGTTACTGGAAAACTAATTAGTGCATAATGGCTATAGGGTACCCATACGACTATGCGCGTATCGATACGTCTTTTTAAAACTATAAATCAAATTGCATTTGAGTATCGGTACGCCAAAGGCCGTACCGATACGAGGTTTAAAGATTTTGTAAATCTTTGTATTTATTACCGTTGCCTTGTCAGTTTTATTGGAACCCTAAATTTTGAAAAACGGTTATACATACCGATACCCTCATAGGTGTATCGATACAGTCTTTTAACCAAAACTTCCAAGGATTCAAGTGAGCAAAATCGGTATTGATATGGTACGGAACGTACTGATACCCTTTTGTAAAATAGTCACTTTGTATCGATACTCTTTTGTTGCAACGACTCTTTCTTCTTATGACATGTACCGATACGAGTCCTCAAGTACCGATACCTATGGTTGCCAGACATCATTTATTGCGGGAAAAACGCAACCCAACGGCTATAATGAATATCCCAACTACCCAAACGTCTAGAAATCAATGAAGGGGTATAAAATCAAGTCTCCAAAGCTTCTTCAACAACTATTCAACAAGTCTAAAGCATTTAAGCACACATCCAACATCTTTGGGCTTTATTTGTCAATATCTTGTAAACCCACTCGAGAGTTCTTTATTGTAATCTTTTTACTCAAGTGTTTGGGGTTGAGTGATCCTTGAATTGTGCAAATATTATGTCTTTGTGAGGGTTTCTTAGTTTGCTAAATTTGTAATTCTCTTTGAGAGTGTTCTTAAGGTTTTGGGGTAAAAACCTTAAGAGAGTTGTAAGGTTATCTCCTTGAGTCTCAAAAGGAAAGCAAATCTAGTGAATTTGAGAAATCCTTATTGTGGATAGCTAAGGTAGTGGATATAAACCTTATTGAAATGGTTGAAACTCTAAATTCCTTGTGTCAATTTTCTATTGCTTCCACCAAATTGTTTATTTGTCAATTCACCCCTTCTTGGCCATTTGCAATTGATTGTTCATCACAACAAAAGCTCGGTCAATACTCGACTCGAGCTCGGACTCGGCTCAAGTTCTTAACGAGCCAAGTCGAGCTCAACACTACTGGACTTGACTCAAGCTCGAACTAGACTTGAGCTCGAATTTGACTCGAGTTCTTCACGAGCCAAGCCGAGTTCAACACTACTCAAACTCAACTTGGTTCGTTTACACCCTTATTGGTCGAATTCTACGAATTTAATACGTGTTTTTATTTATTCAATCTTAGTCCGTGCACTTTTTAAAAACGTGAAACTTTAATTTTGACTAAAATAATACATAGACAATATAATTAAATTGTAAAACTTAAAATCATCGAGTCCAATGATAGATTTTAATTTAACATATCTCATAACTATTATTTGGTGTAAGATAAAAATTTCAAAACCTGAAAAGTACATGACTAAAAATGACCAATTAAAATACATAGACCAAATTCACAATTTATACATAATATAAATATTAATCATATAATTTAAGCTTATTATTCGGATGAGAATTCATTTATTTGTGTTTTGATTTCCGTGTGGTGAGGCTTGAAAGTGGCCACGTCTCACTAATCATTCTGACCATTCGTTTTCCATTTGGTTGTTTTAATGGCGAAATTAGGTTTAATTTCTTTTTCTACGATGGAATGCATTTTGATGTTTCTTACATAAAAATTGTCTTAACGGATTATTTTAGCTGATAGCGAATTACATTAGCTGATAGCAGAATGCATTAATTTATTTGATTATCGGATTTTATTAGTTGATTGTATAAAAGTGTTTGGTAAAATTAACTAATAGCTGATAACTGATAACTATTCGATTATTTAAACACGCAAAATGACATATAAGGACATAATTTATCCGATACTTGTTTGAATAGTTTATTAGTTATCAATATTTTGTATGTATTAATATTAATTAGATTAAAAATAATAATTTTATAATAATAACATTACAAAGCATATTTGTAGGATCTATATATTAATTTATTATTTATATAATTATTTTTAATACAATTTAATTAATTACTAAATATAAATATAAATATGTGAGGATAAAAAAATAAAAAAATATTAGTTTACAAATATTACAATGTAAATACATGAGGTAAAGAATTAAAATAATATTATTTTATCATTTATATAGTTATTTTTAATATAATTTAATTAATTATTAAATTTAAATGATATTGTAAGCATATGTTAATTTGGAAGCTTTTTAATTGTTAAGAGTATGATTATATTCAAAACTTATTTGAATAATTTATTAGCTATCGATATATTATATATATTAATATTTATTAGATTATTAAAATTAATTTTTTAAATATAATATTACTAAGCATATTTAAAGAATTTATATATTATTTTATTATTTATATAATTATTTTTAATATAATTTAATTATTTGTTAAATTTAAATGACAAAACCTCTAAACCCAAAAAATTCATATTAGCAGTTTTTTCAAATTAAAAAGTTTCGCCTAATCCGCTCTTATAAACCTTTATTCACCAAACATCTTTATTAACGGATTTATTAACCAAACCTTTAAAAAATAATTTAAACCTTTAATTTTAATTCAAAAAACTTGATTTTATAAATTTTGACATATTAATATATTTATATTATATATATTTGTGTCCTGTAATTACATGCGGAAAACAATAATTTCCAATTTCGGGGGACAAAGAATGGTTTATACGACTTTCCGATTTAAGAAAGATAAGACCCTGCTTTTTTATTTCAAAATGGGTGGTTTTCAGTTTTCACTATAAAAATAGTGACAAAAAATATAAAAAATTTAATACACATGCCGTTTAAAATTTAATTTAGCCATGTCTTTTAGTTTTAAGGTTTAGGGCTTTAATTTAGGGTTTAAAGTTTAGGGCTTAAGTTGTATGGATTAAAATTTAAGATTAGTGTTTAAGGTTTATGGTTTAGTTTTTAGGGTTAGGGTTAGAGTTAAAAATTTAGAATTTGAGTTTTTATAGTGTAAATACACAAGCTTGTGTAAAATTAGTTTTACACAAGCCTGTGTATCAAAGTTTTAACTATAAATAATTGTTACATTTTGATACACAATCTTTTATATTTAAACTATAAAATTTTAAGCTTAAATTTGTAACTTTAACACCAACTTTAGATTCTAATCTAAACTCTAAATCTCAATCTAAACCCCATAAACTCTAAAATTGAAAGACCTGTGTATCAAAGTATTTTTCATGAAATAATAACAATGGCTAAGAGCAGCTCACCAAGAAATATAGAAACTTTGCAAATCTTAGTCTATTCATATTGGTCGGTTTGAAATGTTTAAAATATTATCGTTTTAATTCAGTTACTACTGTTAAACATGCTTAAGCGTGTACTTTACTCTGATTAAAAGTTTAATAGGTTATAGGTAATTTAGACTTACTTACAAGCATCATTTGCTTATAATGAAATCAATCTTTATGGTCAAACCAAAGTTTGTGTCCGTACGAACTTTCTAATTATAGAATTTATTTATAAAAAAAGCCAAACTAAGAATCTTGACTTTAACTTAGCTTTTAGCCTTTGAAGCAAGCAAGCAAGCTCCATGAACCAGTTCCCTTGAAGCCCTTGAAAGAGACCCACATGATAAAATAAGTTGACACCAGTACAAGGGAATAAAACATTCAACCACTTGTTCCATATGCATACACACACAACACAGTTATGAACCCTACAATATATATTCTATGCCTTCTAAAAGAAGCAAGGGAATCGCCAAAGCCTCGTACACCGAAAATTTAGATCGGATGTTAAATAGTGTAGACTGTAGAGGAGTAGCATCTTTAAAACAAGAATCTATACCATTTCTTTTTACAGGGAATCTCCAAAAAAACTGTTAGTCCCATCTGCTTAACATTTCGATGGATAAGGAATCCGGGGAATAAAGAACGAACATCTGAAAGTGGGCATGGAGCATTCAGATTCATTTTCCAGAGACTGCCGGCATAAGTCATCGTCGGACAGCTGGAAGCAAATTGGAAGCATGTTAGGATAAGATCCTACCTATGGCATGTATTATATCTACAAAGCAAAGAACAAAATACTCAGCAGGATGGACTTATCTAAAATGGCTTAATTTTTTTTTTGGCCAAATGTGTTGTTTCTTCCTCAAGTAAACTGAGAATAAATTCTCATCGAAAGATATGAATGAAGAAATATATGCAATCATGCATCAAAATATTGAGGGTGATAATTGTGGCAAAAGCACTCACATGGTACTAAAGCTCATATGCAAAAGTGTTCTCCATCAGATCAAGGAGATGCTGCAGATTTAGCAGTTACTCCTTTCTCGTATTGTTTCCACTCCTTTTTACCCTTTCGGACCTCCATTGTTTAGGTACTATACAGAAAAGGGATTGGAAAAATGAGCGCTTTTTGTAACAAGTCAAACGGTAAGAAACTTGACATGCAAGAAAAGCATCTAAACTACACACACAGAGGGAACCAATCAAGCTCCGATATCATGCGCTACAAAAGAATGTCTGGTACGTGCTACTGTTTAGTTGAACTTGAGTAATAGAACTAATATATATTGCATTTAGCTTATATATAGATAGCATAAATCGACCCAAAAGTATAAGCTTATTCGAGGACCTCCATGAGACAGATCCAGAATAAGCCTTGTACTTTTTCTTTGATCCACAAGGGCATAACTTGTTTCTTGGAATCTTTTGCAATTTGGAAAGTTAAAGAGTGAAAATCTTACTTTTAAACCATACATATAATTTTTTTAGGGAAAAGGTTTATTATTTTCATCCGGCCGAGAAGTGCTACCATCAAGGGTTTCACTAGATGGATCTTGTTCCGTGGTCTTCTCTATAGCTTCTTCCTTGCAATATCTTCCTAATCTCATCAACAACTGTCTTACTAACTAAAAATACCTACATAAGATGTTGTAAAAACAAAGTGGGCTTTTTCATTATAAAGAATAAAATGAGAAAAGTAATGTAGGGAGAACCCAACAAAATATATAGAAGTAGCCTATGTACTGACCGGTCATTACCACAAGAACCATTTGCATGACAAGAATGTGAATCATCTGCGGCTGCACCTTCTTCAGCTCCTTGTTCTGCTACCAGAAACTCTATAGCAGCATCAGCACCACCATCTACTTGTAGTAAAACCTGAAGAAGAGTACATGTAAGAAAAGTAAGGGTAATGGAGAAAATTCCAAGCATGTCATGATTCTTGAGCATGCGTTTGCGACTCGAGGCCGTAACTTAGAAACGACGGCTATACAGGAACAAAGACACCACATATATATCTGAAAACCATTTGTATTTCATACAATAGAATTAGATACTATAGACTACAATCAAAGAATGTGAAAGCAAAATGAGCACTGCTTCCAATAAAGGAATACTATAACACTTGCAAATGGATCACGCAAGTTGCTCTGCCATCAAAATTCTTTATGTACCAGCATGGAGACATGTTCTGTATACCATGCAAAGTGCGAGGGACGACTTTCATGATGTCCAAAGCTAACTGTAGAGAGAGGAAAAGATAGGATTTTACCCGGTGTATGCATGTATTTCTGCGAGTAACAAGAGAAGCTGCCTGCAGTTCCATATGTCAATCCCGGTGGTACATCATCCTCGATAATGGGTTCAAACATTTCACGGTTCTGTTAATATCAGATAAAAGTGAGGATTGCCTAGAAGTTAGAATCTTAAATAAGAAGAAAAGATGAGGGGAATGGGAGAAAACGAGGAACGTGTCATAAATCATCCAACCATCGAAGCGAGCAACAAAATTTGTGAAATATCACTGCTAGAACACATATTATTCAACAACGACAATGATAAATTAGTTTAAACCAAGCCTTTGAGGGGAAAAAGAATCTAATTAACCTGATTTTTTTTCTTGTTTCTGCACCTGAATTAAGTGTAGCTAAAAGTAACTGAGATTATAAGTTCATATCATTATCTTTCAATTTGAAACAAGCCTTTGTTCCACTGATGCTAACATTTTATATAGCTGGCATTGTACAGCCACAAGAATCTACAAATTTGAACAACTTTTCTAATCCAAATTTTCACCAATGGCCATCAGATATTATTATCAGAATCTGAGAGACTGCGACACATATCTCTGTAATTTTTCCCCATGCATGGTTGTTGATTTTTTTTTGAAGATGAATTTTGTTGAAATCTCTATTTTGTTCTTATGCAGCTCGGGGCACCCTTCGGATCTTGCAAGAACATTTCAATACATACTCCAAGTCGGTCACAAATACCCTCGGAAGCTTTTCTGGATGCATTCACTTCTCAGGATCCACTTCAACAATCTATCATCCTAACCACTTGATTCTTGCCTTGTTTTCATTTCCATGGATCATCTCAGTATTTCTGTAGAATAGGTAGTTCTTTCATGATAGCATCTACACTTCTGGGAGGGATTATAATATGCATCTGTATGTAAACTCCTGAGTCCAGGCTTGTACAACATCCCTGTCTTACCGGATCAAATATCAAGGAATGCATGTCATAGCCATAGAATTTGAATACAATCGAAAGATTTCTTGAGATTCCTCTGTTGAGGCAAAAGCAAAGTATTCCTGGTTGAAGACCAGGTAGGAATGCAATCTGATTCCTTACCGTGTGATTTATCAAGTTTGCTGCATGGTTAAGTTGCTATCATTTGTCTGATAAATTTGTAGCCATTAGATATGAGCACTATTGTACTTAACAATAAAGTGTTTACCAATAGCAACACTAAGGTAATCAAGCAACGAATTTGTTGAATGTTGGTTTTTAAAGATGGAACAAACCAATGAGAACTCGATTTCTTGAACGTAAAGTTTCAATTTATTGAATCAACAAATTCATAAAATTACAATTGAAATACCCAGAAGAATGAACACCTTATATTATAACATGTAACATTGCCACAGCGCCAACGTTTAATGGCAAACCTTGTGGTTTGATTTGAAGAGCTGGTCGGATAGTAAGCAAACCAATGAAACAGTCTAAGGGAACTCTAGTTCCCCACACATTGATCGACTCTAGTTTTGGACATTTACTTACTAGAACAAAGAGTCCACTTTCTGTAACATGACGGCAACTCCATAGGACAATGCTCTGACATTAGTTGAGAATGGACCAAAACTCAGAATCTCAATCATCTCTAAAGAACAAACTTTCTGAAAAAAAAGTACCTTTAAATGTGAACAGTTATCGGCAATGGCGGATAAGGATTCATCCGTGATAAACGTACCGCTGACATTGAGGTGTTTCAAGGAATTGGTTCTCCTCACCTGTTGAAAAAATGAAGTTCATCAAATTCAAGCTAAGGAGATTGACAAATGAAAGAGGCAAAAAGGCTTTTACATACCAATTGAACAACACCTTTGTCAGTGATCCCTCAACACACTTTGCTAATGAGATCTGGTATAGTCCATTGTCAGAAATTTGACTACCCCAACGACTCCTCGAACTGTAATTATAATACGAATTAGTAGAAGAAAACGAGTACCATGTATAAAACTATGTTAATCGAATTACGTTCGAGTAAAAATCATGAAACAAGGAACCCAGGAAAAGATTTACATGTCGAGTTCTTTAAGGCTATATGCATGACGAACGAGACGAGCAGTGGAATCATCGTCCATTTTGCAGCCAGCAAAACTCAGGGTTTGCCTTCTAGCCAGAGCCTGTTTCCATTTCCTACAAACCCCACTTGCCCTACCACGCATAACAATTCAATCACCATTCAAATGAAGCTTAAAATAGGAACATAATTAATAAATAAAGAACTTACTGGGCTAAATCGGTGAAAGAAGTGATCATGACCAGTATATGAGTCAACAAGTCTATAGGCAACCGCTCCATATCTGCCTCTTCCTCCATTTCCCTTTGCACAACAACGATCTTTTGATTTTGCTTTCCCTTTTCTTTTGAGGTTTTTCAGTTTCGTTTTACGTTAAGATGGAGCTGAGAAAGGGGTGTTGAAAGTTGTATAGTTTTATACAACCACCATAAGTTCGTAACCCAAAAAAGTGTGGTCATTGTTTTGTCATTATTTCATGAATAGACTTAAAAAAAATAATGGATCTATGGTGGGGCTAAAGATATTTTAGTAATTTGATTCCGAATCCACAGCTTTGGATTTAATGTTAGAGACTTTTAAAGCTAATATTATTTGATGCTCAAATTTTGTTGTTAGTCCTTGTATTATGTTTAAATTGTAAGTTTAGTTTGTGTTTTAGTTTAATTGTTTTTAGTCTTTTTATTTTTCAAATTTTAAAATAAGTCTGGGCCCAAATTAGGCCTGTAAACGAACCGAACAAACACAAATAAGGGTATGATCATGTTCGTTCGTTTAATTTTAACACTACACAGACAATTAAATGATGATAATTATTTGTTCGTGTTTGTTTATGTTAGTTCATTTTAAATGATAAATGAGCGTAAACGAACACAAACGAATGAACATAAAAGGACATATATGAATAAATTTAAACGAACATATATGTAATTGAAATTTCATTTATACATCGGCGTGTATTAAGTACTATTGCAATTGTATTTTAAATTAGTGTAGGGATTTGAATTGTATATTTACACATAATAGGGAGACCAGTGGCAAAATTATACCTTTGTCTAAACGGTCGCCTTTGCTAGGCTACGTTCTTACATTAGCTGTCATAAGTGTACTTTTCGTGCGGCCCGCTACATCCGTTTCTTGTCTAAGCGGATTCCTTTTCTTATTGGGCAAAATCATCGATGATCACTCAATTATTAGCGTTTTCTATTTTGATCAAGCTCAAAATATTGATTTAGTCATCAAAGTTACAAATTTTAATATTTTCATCACCCACCGTTAAATAGTTAACAACATTGATGATGTAAAAGTTTTTTAATTAGTATAACAACATATTTAATCTTCTATAATTCTATAAATTTATTCTAATTCTAAATAATTCAACAAATTTAACCTCTACATTTTTTTAAATTCTATCAATTTAATCCTTAAATATATCAATCATCGTCTTACCCAAATTCATATGATCGACGATAAAACAAATAAGGAAACAGAGAACGTTGATCTGAGGTAAATATAAGTGGTCAGCAAACAAATTTTTTTCTAAAAGGGTATGAAGAAATAAGATGGACGAAGACTACTACACAAAAAAGGAGATTTTTTATTCGAATATAGAATCAACAGAATTAAGGCAAATCTAGTTGAACATAGTATGACATAATAAAGGGGTAAAAGTAATAGTTTTCAACCTCATCAGCTCCTGAGTTCCAACAAAATTTCTGAGTATCTAAAAAAGAAAGAGTTAGAGAAGAACTCTAAACTCTAATTACAAAAAAAAAACCCAACTTTCTTAATATTCCCAAAAAGAAAAAAACAAATAAGAAAAACCTAGAATTCTAATTCCCGTCGACACATAGGAATCAAGAATCTAAACGAAACCCAAAAACTTTAAAAAAAAAAAAAAAGCTTGAAAGATGATCATAACATCAAATTTCACAACTTACGTAGCCATATAAAAATCAAGTGGTAAGATGAAGGGTGAGATGGTGATTATATGTTTGAGGATTAAATTGATAGAATTAAAAATATATATGATTAAATTTGTTAAATTATTTAAAATTAAGACCAAATTTATAGAGATTATAAATACTGGAGACTAAAGGTGTTCTTATATCAATTTATACAACATACTATTTAACAATGGATGATCAAAATAATCAAAGTTTATAATATGGGTCATTAAATTATTATTTTAATTTATCGACAAATATAAAAATGCGATAATACTTGAGTGACCAATGAAATAAATCTTTTCTTTTTAATTATATATATAGTTAAGTTTTTTTTTATCTTTTTAGCTTCTATTTATATATTAAAATTCTAAATATATTCCTAACTTTTTGACAATGCAAACACTTTGCAGACAAAGTGATTTGAACCTGAGTCTTTTAGGATAAATTTTGCACCCATGTATAGAAAATTAGAGATTATTTATTCTTGGCTTAACAGTCAAATTGGCCTTCAACGAAAAATCAAAAAACCAGTTAAGCTCTTATGGATATTTTTTTACCCAGTTGAGTCCTCATAATTCAAATTATAATCAATTAGACCCTCAAAATTTAAATTGTGGTCAATTTAGCCTTTCTATAACGTTGACCATTAACTCACAAATAGTCATTAAGATAGTGACACGTGACACACTCTGGAAGTAACACGTCAGGAAAACCATAAAAATCATTTAAAATTTTTAAAAAATATTTAAAAATATAAAAATATAAAAAAATTATTTAAAAATTTTAAGAAAATCTAAAAAAATATTTAAATTTGTAAAAAATTAAAATTATGTAGAAAATTATAAAAAATATTTTTACTTAAAATCGAAAATATAAAAATAATTGTAATAATTATTTAAAAATATATGAATATTTATAATGAAATAATATTTAAAAATTGTATATTTTTTTAAAATATTTTTTTAATTATAAAACTCAAAATTTCAGAATTTTTCAAAATGTCCAAAATTTTCAAATCCCTAACCCAAAACTCTAACCCTACATACTCAAATCCCCAAATCAGTTTATTCGACAATGAAAGTTGTTGGTATTGTAGTAGACGACGATGTTGGTGAAGAAATATCGAGGTAAGACGGGTTGGGTGATGCAAGGGGTGTCGAACGATGAGATTGATTGCGAGGGAGACAGTGGGCTTTGGCGACAGTAGTAGGACAACGAAGATGGGAGGGATTTTTCAGTGACAGGGAGTGACCAATGGTTAAATTGACGTCAATGCTTGATTTAAGGATTTAGGGGGCTTTTTTTTGAAAGAGATGAAACTTTTGGGTTTTAGAACAAAATATATTATTTTATGTTTTTATAAAAATATTAAAGGAAAATAAGAAAAAATAAATTAATTTAATATTTTTATTTTTTTCAATTTTATAAAAAATTATTTTTTAGAGTTAAAAAATATTTTTTATGCTTTAATGATGTGACACTCTCAGAGTGTGCCACGTGTCCTTCTATCTTTGATTGTTAGAGGGCATTGACGGTCAACGCAGCTAACGTAACAAAAGGGTTAAATTGGGTGCAAGTTAAATTTTGAAGGCTAAATTAAGTACATTTTTTTATAAAAATTTAATTAGTTTTTTTTAGAGTCAATTTGACCTTTAAGCCTTTATTCTTTTAGCTTTTAATTTTTCCAAATCTGTGAATAGATTGTTGCACCTGTGTCAACTGCAGAGGCCCGTACTCGGCTGACATCAAAAATTTTTGGGGGCATGTCACCATTTGAAGGGGAAATCCTACCGGTCTGTTGTGCTGCGATTGGCATGAAATTACTCGTATTGCTTTGGTTTGGAAGGAATGAAATATTCGAGACTTCAAAGGAATTGTTTCCACGGTAAGGAGGTAAAAGATGTAGTAAAAACTAAATTTTGCAGCATGAAGATTAAAGGAGTACAAATAAATACATCACTTTGTATAGGAGGCTGTTTTTTTTTTTTTTTGCTGTTTTGGATGTACTGGCTCTGTTTAGGATTGTTAACTGAGTTGAGAACACATGCACAAATTCACCCAAAAATTTCAAAAAACTAAAATAAAATAAAGTGAATTCTTATAATGTGTTTTTCGGAGATTCGGTAAGGCATTGTTGATGGAGCATGTTGACTATTGATGTTTGAAAAGGATTAAGCAAGCAATCAAAAGAGGAAGGTGACAGTTTCGGATGGTGGGTGAAGAAGAAATTGAACATAGCAATGAAGAAGACGGTGTTGAAAGTGATGATGTTGGATATATGAAGTAATATATATATATATATATATATATATATATATTCTCATATAATTTGCCAAAAATCGAACGAGTGGTTAAAGCTTATAAGATCAAACCTTGCTATTATCATCAAAGTTCAACTTTTGGTTTTGATACTAAAGGTGTTGGAATACCTAATTGGACTCATTTCTACCTTTATGACCCAATAGAATTTTTGGGTTTATGTGTTGCCTCCCCAACCCATTTGAAAAGACCCATTAAGTCAGTTTAGCCCTTGCTTACAAAATAAATTACCCTTATAAGATAAAATTATAGATTTACTCTTATGTAACCAAATTACTAGAATAACCCTAAAAGTTGAAAAAGACCAAAATGCCCTTGTACAATAAAATAATCAAAATGCCCTTATACATTGCTTATGTTATATTTATGCTCAACCTTATAAGATCAAATTATAGATTTACCCTTGTGTATAACATGCTCATATGCTTTCATCTAACTCTTACTGCCATGAATGCTTATGTTATATTTATGTAAAATCTTCATATTTGTTTGTTTTATGTGGCTTTTGGAGGTAGTTGTGTATTATTAGGCTTTCAAAGCTCAGTTTTCGAATTTATCTTCTCGCATGTTAGTAGTTTTTTTTAGCATCGTTCCGGTGTTAACATTGTATCCAAGTGTTCCAACAACATAATTTTTAGAGTATTGTACTTATTCATTTAGTGGGCATGTATATCTTAGCATCATAGTTTTTATACTCGAGACTGTAACTCTGATTAATTGATTTGGTTTACGTTTCTGTCTATGTTTTGGAGCTCTAACTTTTGTATAAATGTCTTTACGCTAGATTTTTGAATTAATCGAATTGATGTTTATATTCGTAAAATGTCATGACAAAACCAATTATTCATATTTTAGTCGTGGGTCACTCTTGTGACCTTGATATAACCTCCTAGACCCATCAGATCTTTTGAGCTGAGATTAGAGTGTTACATTTAGTAATATCAAAGATTTAAATTTAGTCAGTTCTAGACCGAGCTAGGGGTGATAACGAGCCTGAGCCTGCCCAGGCTCGGCTTGGCTTGGAAACAATATTACTGGGCTCAAAGCTTGTAGAGCTCAAAATTTTAGGCTCGAGCTCAAAGCTTGAATTGGAGAGTTTGAGCTCGACTCGAGCTCAAGCTCGAATTGGAGAGTTTAAGATCAGCTTAGCTCGAGCTCGAATTGGAGAGTTTAAGCTCGGCTCGGCTTAGCTCGAGCTCAAGCTCGAATTGGAAAGTTTGAGCTATGCTGGCTCGAGGCTCAGGTTTGGCTCGGCTCAAGCTCAGCTTGTTGCTTTCCTCAAATTGCTTTTAAATATTTTTTTTGAATTTTTGGAAAATAACACGTGAAAACTTGTTTGGAAAAAGATAATATTTACTTATATAATCCGCAAAGCAACCACAGTATATTTTCTAAATTATACAAGTCCATAAGGATAAGGGGAACAGTGAAAATACAAGTGTATATAGAGTATATATAATATTATATATATAATTATTTCAAGCCTATAGCTTTTCGAGTCGAGCTTAAGTCAGCTCAGCTTGTTAAGGTCTCGATTCGAGCTCACTCGAGCCGAGCTATGACCGAGCTGAGCCCGAGTAGCTTGCAAGCCGGTCAGGCTCATTATCACCCCTACATACTACTAGGTTATAAGAGTTCCCTTTTGAAACTGAAACTTTGATGATGTTCATTTCTATTATGAATGTTTTGGAGTGTTTAGTCAGTTAGAACTTGACATTTTGGTAGATAAGATTTATTGACATTGGTCGCTCTTGATTTAAGGGTAATAGTTCTTAGCATATTTGATGGAGCTATCGTTCAAGGAGTTTGATGTAACTCTTGGCATAGATTGGTTATTTCAGCATGATGCGCACGTGGATTGTCGAGTGAAGAGAATTGGGATACAATTGTCAGAAGAGCTAAAGATTTTGGTCAGAAGTGAAATAATTGACACCTCTACAATGTGATTTCTATGATTTCAGCTCAAAGGTTGGTAAATTGGGATTATGATGCATTCTTAATCTACACGGTCAAAAAGTTAATTGATGTGTTTCTTGAGAAGTTATTAGGACTACCTCCTATAATTACTCATTTTTATCCGGTTTGTGAATATTGTTAATATAATAATTAAAGGGTATTATTATTGCATGTGGGCGTGTTATACTATGTGTTTATATGTACGTGTGACTAGTGTATATGAGGTATGTGTGTGTGATGTGTGAATGCATGTATAACGTATGTAGTGTATATACGAACGTATTTATAATGTTGTACGTAGCATGTGTGTTTACATTTTATGTCATGCCGGTTTGTATTATATATGTGTACTAATGTATATGTTTATATCAATTGGGTAAATATATATAGATGTGTGTTTGCATTTAAATGTATGTGGTATATGTAAATATTTGAACATATGTGTGTGTTATATGTTTGGGTGTTCGTATATGTGTACATGTATGTGTATGTGGTATCGTATTATTATTATTATATATATATATATAAACAAGTACGAAAACAAAAACCCAATTAAATTAAGTACAATCTATAATATTACAAAACCCACATAAGTTGTTATAGCAGTCTAGTCCAGTCCAGTTACATATGGGGCCCAAAATAATTGCCGGCCTAAAATAAATGATCTAATATCCTAAAACCCTATCTAATATCATATCTTTTTCTTGCAGTCGCCCAAGATCTGACCGTTGGATCAGATCTGATCCAACGGTCCTGATTGAAGCCAGGAGTCCTTTCATCTGTCGCGCGTGGAACGCACCCCCGGGCTGCCCATCTCTCACTCGCGCGTGCAATACCGTTCGATCTCCTCTTCCATGTGTCGAGATCAGAGGCAGCTTTGCTCATTCCAAGACCAGATATAGGCCACTCATTTCCCATGCAATCACAGCCGTTGGATCAGATCTGATCCAACAGCCGTGAGTGAATCTGGCTGCCGTACAACTCTCCCTCAACCACCGGACATGCCAAACATCACAAAAAGGATGGGTGTCAGAGACCAAATCAAATGAAAATTACATTATGTTTATTTCTACCAACCAAAAAATCAGAGTATATGTATCCAACACAAAGATTTTGTAAACAACAAGTTATCAGTTTGAAAATAATAAAAAAAGACAAAAAAAGTTTCGTGGTAATCCCTTCTTCTTTTTCTCATTCTTGCATGCATGTGTACAAAAGAAAAAAATAAAAAAAGTAGGCTTGTAGTTCTTACCCTCGCCGTCACAACCTTTCGTCACCGGCAACAATCCGTAGGGCCCTTGAGCCAAATGTGGTGAGCCGGTCGAATGGGGTATTTTTGGTCTCGATTTATACAAAAAAATGGGTGGTTTAGGTTCGTTTTTTAGATCTAGGAAAAGAGGGGGTTTTCTTAAAATCTAAGGTCGGGGTTGAGTTTTGGTTGAAGAAAGAGTCGTTTTAGGGGTGGTTTAAGACCTTGCCGGCGTTGGTACGTGACGGCCGGCGGTGGCTGAGACGGCAGAAGCTCGCCGGTTTCTAGAAATCATGGTGGCCGGGGAAAGGGTTTCTGGAAGTTGCATGAACTGTTGGGAGCATTTGGTGTTTGTTTTTTTAAGAAATAAAGGGGAATGGGGAGGATTTAACCTGCTAAAGGTTTTCAAAATGGCCGAAAGGGTGCAAGTAGACCGGATATGGTTCTTTTATAGTCCTTTTCATTTCCACAAATGGTCTAATTAATTCATAAGGACTCCCGCATTCTTCAACTTTTCAAATCGAGCACGCTGCATGGTCAATTTACAAGTTCGGTCCCTTGTGTCTTTTTTAATCTTTTAATTTAACCCCTAAAGCAACCAAATTCAGAATTGTAACGGTGAAATTACGCTCTAAGCCATCCTGCGTTTTTGAAGTTTACATTTTGGGCTTGCCCCTTGGGTATATTACACGTTTAGTCCCTTCAGGCTTGGTTCAGTCTTCAATTTCGTCCGTAAATCATGTTTTTATAGCTTTGATTTATGTCATTTTTTCATTTTATTTCGATTTAGTCCCTTTTTATGCATTAATTATTTATGTCTTTTGCTTATTATTATTTTATTATTTTATGTCCATTTTTTATTATGTTTTTAGCATCATTTTATACATGTTATGCTTATGTCTTGTTTTTTCATTTATGTTTTTTGGGTAGACTTTACCATGTTTTATGTCTTAATTTATTTGTTCGTATTACATGTCTTTTTTATGATATGTTTATTTTAATTCGTGTCACTTGTGCCCACGTTAGCATGCTTTCTTTGCTTGTTCATTTTGTACGTAATGATATATGTTAGCTAATGGCATGTCTAATTGTTTTTTTACTTATTTATTTCGTTTATTTCATACATGTTTTGTCTTTGTCATGTTTTTATGCATGTTTTCTTTTGTATGCTAAATATATTCGGCTTTGTTTGGTCATTAAATAAATGTTAACTTTTTCATATTTTCTTTGTTTTTAGGTTACATGTTAGTGTGTGTGTTTTTGTCACATATAATTTCATGCTTTTTATTTGCGGATGTAAATTATTTCACATGTTAAGCATTAAGTATATGTTTGTTTTTGCCTTGATTTGTTAGATTAGCACCATGTTACATGTATGCCATGTATTTGTTGCATTTATGTTTTTATGTGTTCAAACGTGTTACAATTAGTCAATTTAATCTTGAAGCACGTGTTTTCTCTTTTTATCGTGTTTATGTTTATTTTTGCATTTGGTCTTGGTTTTTGAATATGTCATTTGTACCTATTTTATGCATTTTATTATTTTTTAATATTAGAATATGCATTTTTATGTTTTAATATCACGTCAATGTAAATTATTTGTTTTATATTTCGTTTTTTAAGTTGCATTTTGGATATATTATCGTCAATGCGGTGCCCTTTTATCCGAGCGTAAACGGGGCCAGTATCAGGCGTAGTGATGGTGGTTGGGCGTTTACTCTCGGATATCGGGCTTTTAAAATTTACTCGCATATATAATTAAATCGTCACTTTAATCCGGAAAGTTTAATATTAATAAAGCGGTAATTATTAAAGTACCAATTTTGGGCGATGTGGGGGTGTTAATCCTTCCCTATCCGTAACCGACTCCTGAACCCAACAGTTTTCAAATATCTGGTTTTACGGTGTCCGGCCTACCTAAGTGGCCGGTGGCGACTCCAATTTCTAAATAAAATGCGGTTTCTTTAAAACCCCACAGAAGACATTATTTTCAAAACAAAACAATAGATAAAACTCGTTTTTTAGCGTAAAAGGATATCGCTACAGATGGCGACTCCGCTGGGGACCTATTTTTTTGTTTTAAAAAAAACAAAAAAAGAGTCAAGCTTTTTAAAATAATTACCGCTTTACTAATATCAGAAGTTCCAGATTAAAGTGACTATTAAATTAGCATTCGGTTATAATTGCGCGTTTATTTTAACGCATTTAAAATTTGGCATATGAATCCATCCTTTTAAGTGAGGGAGAACGCTAATGCTCTCGTGGAGATATCGTTCTCCCGTATAGGCCCTAGCAAGTATCATTTGGGGCTCGAGTACCTTATGCTTTCGTAAGGGTATCGTTCCTTCGTGTAGGCATAAGCGAATGGGTCCCCCTGAATTGAACCTGGTTGAAAGGAGCCTATAATGGGTGATGATCGGGGGCCTTGTTACTATAGTAGGGGATAACAAGGACAACATAGGCAAGACCAAGGGAAGCTCGAGAATCCAATGACATCAGAAGACATTATCCTATACCCATAAGATACACCAAGATACTTCCGTTGCTTGTCGAAAGGAGCCTTATCGTACCGGTGAAGTCTGTACCAAAGAGGCCTCCTTATCCGAAGGGTTACAATAGTCGTGTCTGGTGCAGCTACCACGTAGGCGATTCGAGTCATCACATTGAGAATTGTAGAGCCCTTAAGGACAGAGTTCAATATCTTATCAGAATGGGAGTTTTGGGTTTCGAATACGGACAACCCCGATTCTACAGCGAACCAGCCGTTGCCCGAGGGGCAAAGTCGAATGAGGGTCAACGCTCAGTCCAAGGTTTGGGTAACACAGAAGTGGGTCACTCAAGCGAGATAAATTCAGGAGTCAAGAATAAAAGCGTCTCAGAAGATGAAGTTGCATGCAAGTACGGCCAGCTCGAGCATGAGAGGTACGATCTGAGCATGAAATTGAAGAGCATACAAGATGAGTACCAGAAACTGCACTTTGAATTCAAGAATGTCGGTCTGGGTGACACCGCTGAAGAGTGGATTAATGGTATGATTCGGTTGAGGAACGATTTAGAACGCTGGAGACAAAAATGCAAAACTGGCAAAAATAAAGCAAAATCATTGTCACATAAGATAAAATAAGCTGAGAGCCAACGCGACGTTCTCCAAAGTGAGTTGGAAAGCAGTCTGGCCATGGACGATATCCTGAAATCAAGTCTGCAGCAGGAAAGAGAGGAATCATAAGCCTTTCAAATGGAAAACGCAACACTCAAAGAATAGATAGCGAGGCTCAATACTTCTTTACGTACCAACGAGATTCGTGCTGAGGCAGTGACCGTCAAGCTACAAAAGGCCGAATAGACAATATAGGAGAAAGACCGAGACATGAAGATCGTTATGACTTAAACCCGACAAGTAGCTCAACATGTAGCAGATTTAGCTGATGCAGCAGCTCTGATAAGTCAGAATATGGTTCCAGCGTTGGATCGCGAAGAAAAGTTGATGGGGCTATTGAACGAGGTTAAGAAATTAGGTGTTATGGCTCACCGCTATCTGTAAACCCCTAATATCGGATGTAATAAAACCTTTTGGTCTGAATGAAAGATGTCTTATAGGGACAAATCACTTGCGGAATCGATGCCTTATTGCATTCATGCATTGCATTTACATCACGTCCTTTGCATTGTTTAATAGTTTTATCATCGCATGGCACTTCATCATTTAATACTTGGGGTTCGATGGCAGAATTAGTTGGAAAATGGAACAAACTAAAGAGTCGAGGCTTGACCAGCTAGAAGAAAGAATCGAGAAAGAGCTGAAGAATAAAGAAAAGATAAATGTTTTCAATACGAGGGAACTCTATCTAGTCCCTGATTTGGTCATTCCTCCGAATTTCAAGATTTCCAGATTTGTGCAGTATAACGGAACCAGCTGCCTGAAGATTCACTTGACCATGTTTTGTAGAAAAATGGAGGGATACGTGAAGAATGAAGAGTTGTTGATCCACTACTTCCACGATAGCCTGACGATACCTGTAACAGTGTGGCATAACTGTTTGAACAGAAACCAGGTTAGGTCATGGGGTGACCTTGCTAATGCCTTCTTGAGTCAATACAGATATGCTTTAGATTTAGCGCCCTGTCGTCTATTTTTTGCATGATGAGAAAATGAGACCAAATGAAAGCTTCAGGGAATATGCACTAAGGTGACGATGTTTGGCGACCCAAGTCCAGCCTCCTATAGCAGAAGAAGAGTTGACTCCTCTGTTCCATGCAACGCTTCCCTCTCATTTCTTCGATGTGATGTTGGAGAAATCGAGAAATAGATTCGAAAATTTCATGATGATTGGAGAATTGATAGAATACGCAATCAAAGAAGGAAAATTGGGGTCTAAGTCCAAGGACCGAATCGAAGATAAGATAGATAAAGACAGAGAGGTAAATGAGTGTCATCTCCAGGGTTCGCGTGGCTGTAAAAGAAGAAGACTGACTGACACCTCAGGGTCATCAAGGAAAATTCCTCGGACGAGCGCAAATTTGGAAGTGTACAGAGCATCCATCTCAGACATATGGCCTCATTTGGTAGGGGGTCACTATCTTTCTCCTAGACCGATGAATATTGCACCTGATCCATCTTCCCATAGTTTTGACTCGAGTAGCACATGCGAATTCTATATGGGGGCACCGGGGTATCCTACCAGAAAATGTAGACTTTTATTGGAGGAGATCAAGAAGCTGATCAATGATGGGACCTTGACACAAGAGCTGATCCAACAGTGGATGACCAAGGATGAGGGGTAAGTCTGCATAGTGCTGAGGAAGCCAGAGATGTCTCTATATTAAAAGACTTTCCTGATGTAATACAAGGAATCAACTTTACTACCTGTGGCCCACATGTAGTAAAGATCTTTAGTGAAGGGGCATGTTTGTTGATTTTTATTCCAATGAAAAACACATTTCGCTTAACATACAATGTTCTTGAAAACACATAGATGTATATTTTCTCGTCGTTGTAGGACACTGGATATCAATTGCAAGATGTGACATTAGATGGATGTTGTGACAATGATGAGGTGTGATATTCCCTACCAGACTCTGGTCAGTAAAGCAAGATTACTACTTTTTCGATGATGTTAAAGGACGAAAAAGCTCCAAATGTCAACCATGTAGAGTTGCTTGAAATTGAAACTCTAGGCATAATCTTCTAGGTAGTAAAGAATTAAAAATAAGAATTAAAAAAATAAAGAATTGAAGGAAAAAAAGAAGAAAAAATGAAGAAAAAAAGAAAAAAGAATAATAAAAAGCACTCATATGTTCGAAACCTGGTAATAGGCTTGTTCGGATAAGAGTGTGGGAATTTTGGGGCACTCCGCTGAAGCGATAAGGTGGCAATACACCATCCAATTCAAGAAACTTTAGCTTCATGAGTGATGGTAATATTTTCAAATCGTGACTATGTCGAGTAACTTGGGGCAATGTTGTTTGCTCCATCGTTGTCCTCAAGACAAATGACTGTGACGAATTGATTTCCTCAAATAATGATAAAAGCGTAAAAAAAAGAAAAAAAGAAAAGGAAGAAAAGGAAGAAAATGAGAAAAAGAAAAATGAAAAAAGGAAGAAAAAAGAAAATAGAGAAAAATAAACGATAGCATAGGTAAAATTAAAACTTGCACCACCTAGAACTGTATTCTTTGAGTAATATTTCTGCGCTCGAGTGGTCATACAAGCCCACCCTTTTTGAGGGCGGAGCAGATAATGAAAATTGAGAAAGAGTAGTATTCTACAGTAACGCGGTAATCATGAGGATAAACCAAGTCACCCGGGAAGATTTCACAACCTTGAATTACTAAATGGTTGAATCTAAGACGTTCTTGCACTTGATATCCATAGCTCATATTATGTGATTTCTAGATCTTGTATGTTAATCTAAATGATACCCTTCAGTGGAATGTCAATCAACAAATTGACAAGTTAAAGCAACAAAGATTTCCATGTATTACTTCAGAGATAAGATCTAGAACACAAGGTTGCGGATATTATTGGAGCACCTAACTAGAAACGACCCCACAATGTATAGGATGAAGATGATGACAAGAGCATATGTGTCAGACAGCTAAAGAACAAGAAGCGGGTTTCAGCCATGATGCCTTGGTTGGTTCAAGAAAATGAAGGATGAACCAGGACGAGAATGAGATTACAAAATACGGGGGACGGTAAGAGGTAAACATTGAGTCTCCAAAGAATTTAAGCACATTGATTGAGAAATGGTTCCTGTCAAGAGGCAGCAAGAAGATTGAGATTAATTTCAGAACATAGAAGCATTTTGCTCACCCCGATGACGAAATTAACAAATACTCAGAATGTTGAGTAAAAGGAGTTGGAAAGTAGCCGAGCTCATGATCGAGTAGGGCAATGCAGAACAGGAAGAATGGTAAGAATCTCTGCACATGCATGATATAGAGTTTGTTTGTGAAGAGGGCAAAGACCCCGAAGAAGAAAGGCAAGTGCTCGTGCAAAAGAACAAGAGCGGGTACTCATTTAACAAAAATTGACAGAAATGAAAATCAAAACTGAGCATACTGCAAAAAAGAAAGAAAACGGAAAAATCCGAAGAATAACTTTTCAGGGCATAGGATTTTAAAACATGTCTAAAAATAAGAAAAAAGAGAAAAAAAGAAAAAAAGAGAGAGAGAATTATATCGCGAAAGGGTTAAAAGACATAAATCAGATAAATAACTGATCAAAGGGCATACTGCAACAGAAGAGAAGAAAGAAAATCTGAGAAATAACCTTTCAGAGCGTAAGACTTTAGAATAGAAAAAGAGAAGAAAAAAGATAAGAAATAAGAAAAAGAAAGAAAAGAGAGTGAGAGAAAAATGATGATAAAAAGAGAAAAAGAAGAAAGAGGTAAAAAAGAGAGAAGAAAAAATATAGAAAAAAGAAAAGAAAAAGAAGAAAAAGAGAAGAAAAAAAGAAAGCATGACATTGCATGCATCATATAGATAGAGGCATGTCAATTTTTGCTTATTTTTAGACAGGTATTTGAAGAATTGTCAAAGAATTTACTAAAGAAATAAAGGATCGGCAGCCATAGTAGCGTGAGGCCAGACGACGGTAGCCATAGTAGCGTGAAGCCAAATGTTAAATCCTTCGGGTCATCGGTAAGTCCTTCGGGCACGGTGTTAAGTCCTTCGGGCCACCATTAAGTCTTTCGAGTATAGTGATAAGCCCTTCGGGCCATCAGTAAGTCCTTCGGACATGATGCGGCAGCCATAGTAGCATGAGGCCAGACGACGGTAGCCACAGTAGTGTGAAGCCAGATGTTAAATCCTTTGGGTCATCGGTAAGTCCTTCAGGCACGGTGTTAAGTCATTCGGGCCACCATTAAGTCTTTCGAGCATGGTGATAAGTCCTTCGGGCCATCAATAAATCCTTCGGGCATGATGCGGCAGCCATAGTAGCGTGAGGCCAGATGACGGTAGCCAGAGTAGCGTGAAGCCAGATGTTAAGTCCTCCGGGCCATCAGTAAGTCCTTCGGGCCACCAGTAAGTCTTTCGAGCATGGTGATAAGTCCTTCGGGCCATCAATAAGTCATTCGGGCATGATGCGGCAGCCTTAGTAGCGCGAGTCCAAAGATATCAACAGCCTTGTAAAAAAAGAGAGAAAGAAAAAAAGATAGAGAAAAGAGAGGAGAGAAAAAAAAGGAAAAAATGAGCAGAAAAAGAGGGAAAAAGAAAAAAAAGGAAAAAAAGAGAAAAGAAAAAATCGAAGATAAAGGTTATATAAAGGAGAAGCCTACGTTTTCGAGCCCCCAATGAAAGGCTCTATATAGGAAGAACCCTAACTCTAGAATCTCAAAGAAGAACCAAAGGTGAAGATGTTCTATATAGGGAGAACTTACGAGCCTGAAGATTCGGTCGAGGAAAAGCGAAGAGTTCCAGAAGAACACGTGATTCTGAAGTCGTGAGCAGGGAAGTCGGATAAAAATGAGTGTTTTTGGTCTTTGCTTTGTTCTTGTGAAACAAGAACAAGCAAATAGGGGCAACTGTAATCACTCATTTTTATCTGGTTTGTGAATATTGTTAATATAATAATTAAAGGGTATTATTATTGCATGTGAGCGTGTTATACTATGTGTTTATATGTACGTGTGACTAGTGTATATGAGGTATGTGTGTGTGATGTGTGAATCATGTATAACATATGTAGTGTATATACGAACACATTTATAATGTTGTACATAGTGTGTGTGTGTTTATATTTTATGTCACGCCGGCTTTGTATTATATATGTGTACTAATGTATATGTTTATATCAATTGTGTGTAAATATATATAGATGTGTGTTTGCATTTAAATGTATGTGGTATATGTAAATATTTGAACATATGTGTGTGTTATATGTTTGAGTGTCCGTATATGTGTACATGCATGTGTATGTGGTATCGTATTATTATTATTATTAGCTATATATATATAAAAAAAACAAGTCTGAAAACAAAAACTCAATTAAATTAAGTCCAATCCATAATATTACAAAACTCACATAAGTTGTTATAGCAGTCCAGTCCAGTTATATATGGGGCCCAAAACAATTACCGTCCCAAAACAAATGATCCAATATCCTAAAACCCTAAAACCTTATCTAATATCCTATCTTTTTCTTGCAACCGCCCAAGATCTGACCGTTGGATCAGATCTGATCCAACGGTCCTAATTGAAGCTAGGAGTCCTTTCATCTACCGCGCGTGGAACGCACCCTCGGGCTGCCCATCTCTCACTCGCGCGTGCAACACCGTTCGATCTCCTCTGCTATGTGTCGAGATCAGAGGCAGCTTTGCTCATTCCAAAACCATATCTATGCCATTCATTTCCCATACAATCACAGCCATTGGATCAGATCTGATCCAACGACCGTGAGTGAATCTGGCTGAAACGACACTGTCACCAGGCTGCCTCCACCATGCCGCCATACAGCTATCCCTCAACCACCGGACATGCCAAACATCACAAAAATGATGGGTGTCAGAGACCAAATCAAATAAAAACTACATTATGTTTATTTCTACCAACCAAAAAATCAGAGTATATGTATCCAACACAAAGATTTTGTAAACAACAAGTTATCAGTTTGAAAATAAAAAAAAAGACAAAAAAAAGCTTTGTGGTAATCCCTTCTTCTATTTCTCATTCTTACATGCATGTGTACAAAAGAAAAAAAATAAAAAAAGTAGGCTTGTAGTTCTTACCCTCGCGGTCACAACCTCTCGTCGCCAGCAATAATCCGCGGGGCCCCTGAGCCGAATGTGGTGAGCCGGTCGAATGGGGTATTTTTGGTCTCGGTTTGTACAAAAAAAGGGTGGTTTAGGTTTGTTCTTTTAGATCTAGGAAAAGAGGGGGTTTTCCTAAAATCTAAGGTCGGGGTTGAGTTTTGGTTGAAGAAAGGGTCGTTTTGGGGGGTGGTTTAAGACCTTGCCGGCGTCGGTAAGTGACGGCCGGCGGTGGCTGAGACGACGGAAGCTCGCCGGTTTCTGGAAATCATGGTGGCTGAGGAAAGGGTTTCTGGAAGTTGCATGAACTGTTGGGAGCATTTGGTGTTTGTTTTTTTAAGAAATAAAGGGGAATGAGGAGGATTTAATCTGCTAAAGGTTTCTAAAATGGCCAAAAGGGTGCAAGTGGACTGGATATGGTTCTTTTATAGTCATTTTCATTTCCAAAATGGTCTAATTAATTCATAAGGACTCCCGCATTCTTCAACTTTTCAAATCGAGCACGCCGCATGGTCAATTTACAAGTCCGGTCCCTTGTGTCTTTTTTAATCTTTTAATTTAACCCTTAAATCAACCAAATTCAGAATTGTAACGGTGAAATTACGCCCTAAGCCATCCTGCGTTTTTGAAGTTTACATTTTGGGCTTGCCCCTTGGGTATATTACACGTTTAGTTCCTTCAGGCTTGGTTCAGTCTTCAATTTCGTCCCTAAATCATGTTTTTATAACTTTGATTTCTGTCGTTTTTTTCATTTTATTTCGATTCAGTCCCTTTTTATGCATTAATTATTTATGTCTTTTGTTTATTATTATTATTTTATTATTTTATATCCCTCTTTTATTATGTTTTTAGCATCATTATATACATGTTTTGCTTATGTCTTGTTTTTTTATTTATGTTTTTTGGGTAGACTTTACCATGTTTTATCTCTTAATTTATTTGTTCGTATTACATGTCTTTTTTATGATATGTTTATTTTAATTCGTGTCACTTGTGCCCACGTTAGCATGCTTTCTTTGCTTGTTCATTTTGTACGTAATGATATATGTTAGCTAATGGCATGTCTAATTGTTTTTTTTACTTATTTATTTCGTTTATTTCATACATGTTTTGTCTTTGTCATGTTTTTTATGCATGTTTTCTTTTGTATGCTAAATATATTCGGCTTTGTTTGGTCATTAAATAAATGTTAACTTTTTCATATTTGCTTTGTTTTTAGGTTACATGTTAGTGTGTGTTTTTTGTCACATATAATGTCATGCTTTTTATTTGCGGATGTAAATTATTTCACATGTTAAGCATTAAGTATATGTTTGTTTTTGCCTTGATTTGTTAGATTAGCACCATGTTACATGTATGCCATGTATTTGTTGCATTTATGTTTTATGTGTTCAAATGTGTTACAATTAGTCAATTTAATCTTGAAGCACGTGTTTCCTCTTTTTATCATGTTTATGTGTTTATGTTTGTTTTTGCATTTGGTCTTGGTTTTTGAATATGTCATTTGTACCTATGTTTATGCATTTTATTATTTTTTTAATATTAGAATATGCATTTTTATGTTTTAATATCACGTCAATGTAAATTGTTTGTTTTATATTTCGTTTTTTAAGTTGCATTTCGGATATATTATCGTCAATGCGGTGCCCTTTTATCCAAGCGTAAACGGGGCCAATATCAGGTGTAGTGATGGTGGTTGGGCGTTTACTCTCGGATAACGGGGCTTTTAAAATTTACTCGCATATATAATTAAATGTTAATTAAATCGTCACTTTAATCCGAAAAGTTTAATATTAATAAAGCGGTAATTATTAAAGTACCAATTTTGGGCGGTGTGGGGGTGCTAATCCTTCCCCATCCGTAACTGACTCCTGAACCCAACAGTTTTCAAATCTCTGGTTTTACGGTGTCTGGCCTACCTAAGTAGCCGGTGGTGACTCCAATTTCTAAATAAAACGCGGTTTCTTTAAAACCCCACGGAAGACATTGTTTTCAAAACAAAACAATAGATAAAACTCATTTTTTAGCGTAAAAGGATATCGCTACACCTCTAGATAGAGGACTGAAGTTTGGGAATAAGGTGATGTCGAGTACAACATCGATGTCCATTGCTCCTTATTGTGTGATACCAATAAAATTAAAAGAACTAAAGAACCAATTGCAAGAGTTACTCGACTGAGGCTTTATACGTCCTAGTGTATCTCGTTGGAGAACTGTCGTCGTGATTGTGAAGAAGAAAGATCGATTCATGAGGTTGTCCATTGACTGTCAACAATTCAACAAGGTAATCATAAGAAATACGTATCCACTTCCTAGAATTAACATTATGTTCGATTAGTTGAAAGTTGTTAACGTGTTTTCCAAGATCGATTTGAGATCAAGATATTATCGACTTAAGGTAAGGTGTTGATGTCCTTGAAGAAGGATTTTAGGACGAGGTACGACCATTGTGTTCTTGGTTATGTCGTTCAGGCTTACAACACACCAGTTGCATTTCTGGATTCGATGAATCAAATCTTCTAGCCTTACTTGGATCAGTTTGTGGTAGTCTTTATTGATGACATCTTGGTGTATTCTAGGTATAACAAAATTTACACAAGTTTGCACATTTAGTCTTTACAAATTAAAATCTAAATCTCTAACCCTAAAATCCTAAAACTTAAACCCTAAATTATAAATTTTAAACTTAAACCTTGAATCTTAAACTCAACAAACTAAAGTCATAAACCTTAAACCCTAAACTAGATCCCTAAACCGTAAAACAAAAAAGATTATATAGTCGCGCTGAATGATTTTCCTTAGAATTATGAGGTTTTGAAATGGAAAAGAGGTCGGACCACGCATGCGTTACGTTACATGTATAGTGAATTTAATTTTTCGTCTCCACTTCATTCACCATTTTCCTTTCTTATGTAACCATATCAAATACATTTCTTTTTGTGCAGTTTTTCGTAACGCTCGAGGCCCAATATGACAATGAAATTAGCAGCTTTTAAGATATATTTATGATTATTGACCGTTACACGATACTTTTATAGAAAAAAAGCGTTACAATTACCAAAAAGGGCCGTTGAATTTTTTTTTACCAAAAAACTGTTGACATGTTAAGATAACTTTTTTTGGGTACAATGAAGGTTTCATTCATGTTTGTTTTACGATTTATGAAGACTAATCTTTCAGGATTTGCGGTTGTTTTTCTTAACAATGTTATTTCTAAGGAGAATGCAATCCATCTTACCTTTATATCTAATATGATTTCCTAAGATGAAAATTTTTAAAACAAGAAAATGCCAATGCTACAACATTTTGAGTCAATTTGTTTTAAAGAAAAGTTGGTGATCTAGGACGGTATGAATATTGTCAACTAATTATTGATATAGTTACAAATTATTTGGTTTTGGATGCTTTTAAGGGTGATATAGTATGATCAAAATTAACTATTATAAATAATTGTTGAATTGAAACCTGAAATATGTTTATGTTTATATCAAAATAAATTTAGATATGTCTAGACATGATTTACCTAAGATAAAAATGTTAATATCTCTCTATCTATAAATTGAAAGATATTAAACATTTAAACATGTTTAATTTTACGTCTTTTTGTATATTGTATCATCGGCAATGTCAATTGAACTATACGCAATTGACTTCCGCCAAATTTTTAAGACAATATCAAATTATGTAAATCGAACATATTAGACATTATTTAAAAATAATTTGTACACAATATGAATACATGTACGTTTCAAAATATAAAAAATACATTAAAAATCATTTTAAATACAATTGTGATACGATACAAAAAATGCCAACAAATACATAAAAAATACAGAGAATATAATTGGTCAACAGCCAACTTGCTTACTGCCATAGTTGTCTTCTTTTTCCTTAGTAACTAACTCATTTTTAAATATTCTTAAGATGATTATAAGGTAGTATTTGTTCATATTTTTTTTAACCATTTGATGAAACACACCTTGCAGACAAAGCTGCTCGAACTCGAGTTTTCAGAAACCTCTCATTTCCCCTTCACGTATAATAACAAGGCAGTGTAATAAAACCATCCTGTGTGTATTTTGTCACGTTGCACCTAATTTGAAACCACCACAGATAAGTATCAGTGGAAACTAAGCCTCTCGCTTGTTATAAATAGCGTCCCTTTTCCTGTACTTCATTGCCTGTTCAGCTGTTCTCATTGCTTTTGGTATGCAGCCCTTTCCTTTGCTCTTCCTTTGTGTAAGGGTTTATTCTCTTCTTCTTCCTTTCTTTCTTTCTTCTTTCTTCCTTGTTGAGTTGTTTGTTCTATATTCAGGTTTGATTTTCACGGAATCCTATGGTTTTTTCTTCGTAATTTGTTTTTTAAGCTGTCGGGATCCGGGGCATTGGTATTGTTATGATTACACTCGTTTTTTAACTGTTACAAGACTCATTGAGAAGCTTGTTTTTATATATAGTTCTTCAGATTTTTTTTAAAAAAAAATAAAATTTATTTGCTTTAATCTCATGTATGTTTTATCAGCTAATTTTTATATATGACATGGGGAATGGTGTGTGTTGTTGTCGTCGTTCTCATCCTTTGATTCTTGGTCCATTCTTAATATTTTGATTATTTTTCTATTTGCTTGGGATTAATGTAACATACACAAAATCCTTTTTTTTTTTCCTTTTTAACTACAAAAATGATTGAAGTCATTTGAAGTTGAGATATAAAATCTCTAGAAACAAAAAGGTGATTTTTTTAGTCACCATGTTTTCTCTCTCTCATAGGTGGTTTATTTATTTTTTATCATTTTAGATTTGTGCTTTTTTTAAAGATATCAACAGAGTAAGCCCAGTAATTAATCTTCTGCATTCTGTTGGTTCATATAAAAACGGATTTGATTTAGATTCATGTTATTTGGTGTTATACTTCTTATGCTTTTCAATTTTTGTTCAATTTTACAAAGTGTTATGCTATTGTATCTAAACTCGGGTGATTGTAAGATAAAATAAGTTATTAATATAGGTATATTAAAGTTATTTAGATGTTTATATCATAATACCATGAATTTGTCTAGTCGAAAATAATTTTGACATAAATAGGGTCTAAATAGATTTATGATCTTTTAGGTTGGAACAACAATATTTCTATTGTTCAATTTTTTTTTGGTGTTGGACAATTACAATGATTTTGATTAAGTTTAGAATCGAGTCAATTTAGATTTCGTCTTTAGGACCGAACTACATACCATTATTTGTTAGACCTTTGAGGAAATTAAAAATGAGGAATTTTATTAATTTTAGTTAAACACATATAACAAGTAAATTAATAGGGTATTTGCTTTTAGGGACGGAATTAAAAAAGGGTAGGCGGAGACGTGGCCTCCAATTTTACTTGGTTTGATAATAATTTAGATTTTTATAAATTTAAATATTAACAAATTAGGCCTTGAGTTTCCAATTTTGATGACAATTTTATTTTTAAAGTTCGATAATTTGATATTTTTAGATATTTGTCTTAGTTCGTCACTGTTTGATTTTTTAAGTTAGATTGGGGTCTTTTGTTTTCAGATCTTATATTTGTTAGCCAGAATGCAAAGCCAAGGTGATCAAGGCAGTAACTCTAGAGAAACCCCGACCTTAAGGCCTTTCCTAGAGAACATTGGGATGAACCCTAATGATGATTCTAGCAGTGACAACCATGGCACCATTGCTCCATCCGTTGTACCGGGACAAGGTCAAAGGACTGGTTCTGGTACGCTCCAGCTAGACCTGAACGAGCCACTACAGTTAACAGTGGACCTTTCTAGGACGGAACGGTCGTCGGACAATCAACAAATCCTAGCATCTGGTCAGTCAAGGCTTTTATGCAAAAGAAGGACGCCTGAAGTGCCACAGCCCCAAAATCATGTCCTGATCAACATCTCAACTGCAGCTAGCTCCTCCAACAATGACACTCATCTGGCTCGACCTGTGGCTGCTCCGGCCATACAGATCGGACAAACAGACAACTTTCAGAGAAATACTCGTCTGAGAACAACTGTAAGCAACCGAAACTCACAACAAATGTCGGTTCGGGCAAATCCTTCCATGTTGCACCAGCACCAGCAGGAGCACCCTATTGTAGTAGTCCCTAATCCGTTGCAATCTCCGCTGCCTTCCCAATACTGGAATGGGCCAACCATGCCAGCGCGTGGTCATCCATCTTTTGATTATCCACCTAGGATGACTCAATCGGCAAACATGAACTCGGTCATTCGGAATCCAAGCTTTCTCAGAAACTTTGCGACCTCTTCGGGAATCCAATCCGGTCCGGGGATGTATAATTCACCATTTTCGTCCTTGGGGTACCGTCAACTCAGTATGGCTGAACAAACTGCAGAAAGAATGCAATCTTTTATCGACCGCGCTGAGTCCTTGAGGACGGCGCATAACTTCCCCTTATATGATACTGCAAGCCTTACCGTTGAAGAGTTGGAAATGATAATTATGAATCGTTATCAGGGGCCAACTCAGGTTCCTCCAAGGTCCGGAGCCATTGTTGCTGAGAGACTCGGTGGTACTAATTTTCTACTCTCACATACAATGGTATCTCAAATTGCTGAGGAAAGGAGAAGACTAATGTATCAGGTTTGCTCATTACACTCTTTTCTTCAATAGTATTGCTTCCATTTGGTCGGCTTTAGGAACTAAATACGTCTTTGCCATGACAGCTTCGCAATTACCTTCGACTTGTTCATCGGACCGGTGGCTTACAGATCGAGGTAAGGTTTATGCTTGTTCCTTAGTTCTAAAATTTGCTGCCAAGTATCAAGGTTTTTACTCTTATTTTTGTTGGCCAGGATGCTACGGAAATGGGTCGTTCGTTTTTGCTGGGGTTGTATGCGTTAGAATGCGTTGATGTTGACATGCACCTTGATGTTGAGTACATCTCTTATGAGGTAACATTTCAAATCTTTGTAATTACATGTTGTTGATTTCAGATTCTTTTTGTTGCCTTTTCGGTTTCCAGGGTTTTGTCCTGACTAATTCGAACTGACTTGGAGACTTTTTGCAAACACAATACCTCGAACTCAAGACCTGTTTAAGTGATATCAAACTGCTTACTACTTGAACGAACTTCGGTTTGTTGGTTTCAGATATTTGTTAATCCTGAATATCATTTATTGGGTTTAGGAACTGTTTGGCCCGGGAGAGCAAAGGAGGAACTTTAGCACTAAGCTAACCGTGGCAACTATTACGGCCAATCTGAGGAGACGCAGATTTCAGCCCATCTCAATGGAACCTACTGCCGAAGCTGAACAATGCTGTATCTGTCAGGTTATATAAGACCATTTTAATTGAGATGAATGTAAAACGAAACGATTGCGATTTAAATCTATGATAGAAATGGAATGTAACCGTGAATTCTATGTTTTGGAACTGTTTACAGGAGGATTATGCCAATGGAGAAGAGCTTGGTAAGCTGGACTGTGGACATGATTTTCACTTCGATTGCATTAAGCAGTGGCTTAGGCGGAAGAATCTGTGCCCCGTATGCAAGAAGATAGGCTTGGCTGTTATGAATCCTTAATCTGACAAAACGTCATATGCTGATGTTTTAATCTGCATGTTCGCCTCTGATCTTTTATCTTTGTTGTTGTTTGTTTCCTTTCCGTTTGCTGCGACTGTTTCCCTGGTAACAACAGGTGTTAAGGTTTGGAGCTTCTCAATTATCCTTATGATATTATAATAATTCTCTTTGGGACAATAGTTTTTGATGTTGTTTTTATTTAACTAGTTCGAGAGATAGTTTACCAATTAACATATTGCAATTTACAAAACTAAAAAGGCGTCGGCATAGCCATAGGACATGTTAGATGCAACAATTGAATAGTGTCGAGAAATTTATTATTTGGCCTTAACTGAATCTTGCTTACACCTTTGAATGCTAGCTTATCCGTAAGACTTTGAATAGTGTCAAGAAATTTACCTTCGATTCTTATCAAAATTATCTTCTTCAAATAATTAAGGGTAAAGTACAGAAAATGATCACTAAACTATATCTAAAAATACAAAATGGTCATCAAATTTTTAAATGTTACATGATGAGAATTAAACTTTAGTTTTTGTTACAAAATGGTCACTGAGTTGTTAACTGTCGTTAATTGGGTGGCGTGACAGTTACAAAAATTTAAATAATATAACATTTAATCCTCCATATTGACACATTTAATTAATTTATTCCTAATTTAACCCTCATTATTGATGTCTAAATTGGTTGAATGTGTAAATATTAAGGATTAAATATATTACTATACAAATTTTTGTAACTGCCACGTCTCCCAGTTAACGACAGTTAATAGCCCAATGACCATTTGTGATAAAAAAATAAATTTTAAGAACCATTATGTAATTTTTGAAAGTTTGGTGATTATTTTGTATTCTTAGGGATATTTTAGTGACCATTTATGTATTTTACCCAATAATTAAACTCAATATGTACTGTTAGCGACTATATTTTTGTTTGTCAAAAGTAACAAGTATGTTAACTAGTCGTAGTCGAAAAAAATGAAAACAAGAAAAGATGAATATATATCTTATAAAGTTGGCACATTGTTTCTCCCTATCTTCTTTTTATATTTTCCTTTAGGATTTTGTTGGTCTGGTCATAGGCTATATGGTTACTATCCATTATCTCAGTTTTCTTTGTCTATTTTCCCATTTGTTTTTTTCCCTCTCCTTTTGTTTACGTTTAATTCTCTCTTTTCGGTCTTTTTGGTTGTTTCTAAGGATTTGGTTGATTTTCAGGTCAGATATTTTAGGTCGGTTAACTTCGGGTCGGGTTAATATCGAATCAACAGAAGATCAATTAGTTTCAGTTGTGTTTTTAGGTCAGGCCAGTTTTTAATCCCATATATATGTCTTTATAAAGTCACTATATTTGGCTTTTTGGTGAGTTATGCGATAGTTCACATCTCATCTTTCTTTATTTCTTTTAATATATTTTCTTTACTTTAGGTTGTCTTCGGTTTAGGTCTATTCAATTCGGTTAAAAATCGGTTCAGATCTATTTCGGTTTAGCTAAAATTTGAGTTGATTTCTGTTTGGTTTGATCTATTTTAAATTTTGGATAAGTTCGTGACGTTATATTCAAATAGATATCGAATCTCAAATTGATTAAATCACTTTAGATATCAGATCTTGAATCGAGTTTACCAGGTCTAGTTGAGACTTTTCCCCCAACGTTTTTTAAGGGTTATTGTGTGGTAATGGATACATATTATTCTATGTCGACGAAAGGTTCCGACGGCCCAACGGGGAGCCATGTTCATTTGTCTTTCTTTTGTGTTTTATTGTTAAAAAAAGGCCCAAAGTAAATGACCTTTTTTTGTGTGTCGAAACTCATTTTTCAATTCTAATTTCCAACTCTCTTATCCTAAAACTGAAATATGTATTGGACTTCCAAGTTTAGACAAACAATCCGAACCTTTTATCAGGAAGGGACGGTAGCAAAAAATCCTTTGGAAGGCACGATTCCCCTAAATTTCACAGCTGAGCAATCAGATCACCCTGACTGCAAAAATCCTCCCCCGTCCGAAGAATTCACATCATCCCCCTTCCCACATGACACGCCTAAATCCAACCCCGAAGGAGTTGTAGATACGATGAATGAGTCTACATTAACTTGCCGTGTCTCAATGTGTGACGTCGATGATTGAGACGCAGATACTTTGGTGGTCCCGCGTGTAGGCTAGACTCAAGAGGGTTGGATTTCAATATCTAATTCGCGAATGACAGGACACGTAGGCTGAGTCATTTGTGAAGAATAGGCTGTTGCGGTGACGTTTGGTCGAGATATGACAGATGGCGAGTGTTTCATACCTCTTACCAAGCTTAATGAAATTGCGGTACAGTTACGGTATGACATCAAATGTGAGACATTATATAATTTTTAAAAGTTTGATAATTATAGTTTAGTGATCACTTGTATATTTTATTCAAAAATTTATATTGGGGGACAAATATATAAAAAAAAATTGGGGTTGGGTGGCAATTGCCCCTCTCCACCCTCATGTAGCTCCTTCTGGCTCCGAGTATCGATACTTATCACTTCTGATAATATTTTAAGTTTTTTGTAAGTATCGATATTTATCGTAAGATCATCAACCTAAAATGTTATCAAAAAGTGTAATATTTTTTATTAGTGTAATATTTTAACTTTCGTATTTTATAACATTTTCGGTTTGTGCCGCAACACGAGCATACCACACCGCAAACCTACCCATTCATTTTTAGATCAAAATTTATATAATTTGGCCTTTTTTTTTAAATTCCAAGGTGTCTAATGATTTTATTTTGAGATTAGTTAACACAACAATTATGAATTTGCAGGATTTATAAAGGACAGCAGTAATAGGACAATGTGATTGTAAATGCCATTAAAGATTTGGTGGAAGGGGTAAATTTGACGAGACTGTATGTAAATACAATCCTTCTGTTTTTTTTAATAGATGTAAACATTTGATATAAGCTTTATGTGACCCACAACCCATCCCCAATCCACGTTATGTTGTTTCAGACAAATCACCTTTGTAATCATTTTTGGTCCTTTCTTCCCCTAAGTTTATTCATCTATGATTTGATATTTTCTTTTCTCATTCTTTAAGCAAAAGGTACCGTTGGATTGCATTGCCATTAACCGCTTTTTTATTGTAGAGGAGTGCTTTTTTTATTAACTTTTAAAATAAAGATTAATTATAATGAGAGGAGTCTACGGTATAACAGTCTAATTTAAAGTTAAAAATAGTGTAATCAAAATGTTAGAAAACATAGAACATAAAATGTTACTACACAACCGAAATGTTATCAAAAATTATAACATTTTAAGTCGGTGATTTTTCGACAAGTTTCGAAACTTGGTTTTTGTTTCATAGCAAGTTTCGAAACTTGTCGAAAACCTAAATTATTATAAAAAAGTATAACTTTTCGGTTGTGCATGTAACATTTTATATTCCGTATTTTCTAACATTTTTGTTGTCTAGCTTTTTAGCCTTAAATTAAAGTGTTGCACGACTAACCGATTATAATTACTAATTTTATAATTAAAATATAAATTCTAATAATATTAATATAATAAAAATAAATCAATAAAAGAGCTGTTCATCGTAAATGGATTAAATTCAATTTGAATTGTTCATTTAATTTTTGTGATCAATAGCGGAATTCAACTTCATTTATATATATATAGTAATTATTTTTAATTTGTGAGGAGGTCACCATCAAAATAAATCAATAAAATGAGTCATTAAATTCAATTTGAATTGTTCCTTTAGTTGTTCAAGTTCATATATATATATATATATATATATAGTTCCTAATTGTGATGCACATCATATTTATTTGTCTAAATTGATACATGAATTTTATAATTTTTCTCTAATTGGCATTTGAACATTTTTTTGTCTAAAGCCAATACTTGAACTTAGAAAGAATTCTTATATTGGTACCTAAACTTGAAAATATTCTCAAATTGATTCACGGTTTTGAAATTTCATTATTCAATAATTCTGGAATCATATTAAACTGCTCGGAAGTTTTGTTTTGCCCATTAAAACTAAGACATTAGTTGCAATAAGAAATGGATTATAACGAAGGTTTAATCGATTTACTGGTTAAACGGTAAATAAAGGACATACAATAATAATTTTGGTTCAAACCGTTGTTTACCAAATAGAGCATATGTTGTGAATTCAATGCCCATTAAAACCAAAATTCTTTTTTTTCTTCTTTCCCTAAGTGGGAATCCTTAAAAAAATTTCTTTATAAAATAAAGTAATAATATGTACAAAACTAAAAGGCCCTAATGTTCCCTGCGCAAAACCCTATCGTTTCTATCAGTCTTATAATGTATGAAAACCTCAGCGGCCGTCCCCGGAGGTTGTCCCGTCTATCCTTAGTGTCACGGGCCGTGAGCCAAGGCCCGAGTCATTGGCACCACGGGGTGCACACCAGGGTTCCCAAGAGGTTCAGATAGAGATTTTGGGCCCAAAGAGACCACCAGACTTAGCACGATCTGTGGGAGATTCTAGAAGTCTTAGCCATCCACTTTGACCTATGTAAACTTGCCTTGTATACATAGGATTTGTTGCCGTAGATAGAAGGGAATATTCCCAGTATTGTACCATTGTGGTTGGTGGGCTTTGATCTTAGCCGTCGATGTAAATTTGTATAGACCGTCGGATTAGGGGAAACTCAACTATAATTAGAGGCATTCCCCTCCTCATTTCATGTATCCAAGTTTCCAAGGAATAAAGGCATTTACTCTAAATCCTATGAGTGTTCTTGTGTTCTTTTCTTTGTTCTTGAGCGTTCTTTCGAAGCTCTTCTTCGCTTATCTCGTTTGATCTGATTCCGCGTAGAACGCTTTACGTTTGTCGGTGCTTGGGAAGTTTGATCTTCCGAGAGGGTTGAAAAGGCTTACTTAGGCGTTTGTCTTGAGTCACATCGCCTAAGGCCGCACGGTGGGCTGGTTGGAACTCTAGCCACGTGACAGTTGGTATCAGACCCTTGTTCAAGTGACGTGAGCTAGTTCGAGGCACGAAGCATCGAGTTGAGATGGCACCAAAGAAGGAAAAGAATGCTGCTGCGAGCCAGAAGGGTGTGGAGACCCAGGCTGACAAAGTAAGTCGAGCAAACTCGAGGGACAAGTTGTCGGCGCTCGAGGAGAGGGTCACCAGGCTTGAGGGATCTATGAAGGATTCTGCGGAGCGACTCGACGTGGTGGATACACAGCTCGAGGAGCTGGATGACCAGGGTGATCAGTCAGAGGGAAAGAGAGATGCTCTCGAAGCCATGCTGAAGGCATTGAGGGTGGAAATGGTGGATCTGAAGGCGGAAGTGATGGTTTATCAGGCTGCCATGCGGAACGGTGTGTTAACCACGACGACACCTAGACCAATGAATGACATTCCGAAGCCAAAAGAGTTCAAGAGGAACCGGTCGGTGAAAGATGTTGAGAACTTCATTTGGTGCATGGAGCGGTACTTCCGGGCAATGAACATCACAGACGATGCCGATAAGGTAAATACTGTTGTTTACTTGACTGGCGTTGCTTTGTTATGGTGGCGACGTAGGTGCCTTGATGAGAATAGTAGGGGCACGAGCGTTGGAATATGGGAGGAGTTCCAAGCGGAGTTCAAGCAGCAGTTTTGCCCGAGTAACACGGAGAAAGAAGCCAGGACCAAGTTTAGGAGGCTTCGACATGATGGATCCATTGCGGATTACATCCAGGAGTTTAGTGAGCTACAACTCCTTATCCCCGGCTTGTGTGAGAATGATGCGCTTTTCACGTTTATGGATGGATTGAAGCCATGGGCTAGGACCGAGTTAGAGCGGAGGGATGTGCAGGAACTTTCCAAAGCCCTAGCCGTTGCGAAGTCCTTGACCGACTATAGTGCTTACAAGTCCATGGAGTCCAAGTCTTCCAAGCCCCATGGAAGGGCATTGGTAGGAAAGACGAGGATGTGTCCGGAGATAGCAGCGATGATGGCAACGAGAGGCCATCGACCAAGCCAAACCGGTATGCGAAACCAGATGATCGGAAAGATCGAGGATCCATAAGGTGCTACCATTGTAATGGTCCACACGTAGTGAAAGACTGTCCCAAGAAGAGGAGCCGCCTTGATGCCATTGTTTAGGAGGACGACGAGTCAGATGGAGAACCTGGTAGAGTTGGTGCAATTGCTAGCTTTAAAGGAGGGAAGCCGAGGGTAGTAAAAGTACATCGAAAGTGTTACCAATGTAAGGGGCCGCATTTAGCGCGAGAGTGCCCGAATCGAGTCAAGAAGCCCAAGGAGGACGAGCCCGAGAGTGATGAGGCTGCGAAGCTTGGCTCGATGATATTGAATTCTGCCAAGGTGAGGAAGGGCCAGAAGCAGAATGGGTTGATGTTTGTCGACATAAACGTGGCGGGACAATCGAGGAGTGTTTTGGTGGACACCGGGGCAAGCGATCTATTCATGTCCAAGAAGGCTGCCGAGAAGCTTGGTCTTAAAGTTATGGATTCAACTGGTAAGATCAAGGTTGTGAATTCAAGGGAAGTTCCAGTTGTGGGAACAGTGCAGAAGATTGAGTTGCAGATTGGGGATTGGAAGGCCAAGGAGAATTTTGAGGTAATCGAGTTAGATGACTTTGATTTTATTTTGGGACTAAACTTCCTTGGCCGTATTGAAGCTCTCATCATTCTATTTGCCGACGTCATGTGCATCTTAGATTCGAGACAACGGTGCGTTGTGCCTGTATGCCGAGACAGCGGGCGAGGAACCAAGAAGCTGACAGCCATTCAGCTTGTCGAAGATGCTCCAAGTCAATGAGACATCGAGTTGGAGGCGACAGTTGGGGACACTACCTTGGATGGGCGAGAGTTGCCCGAGGCAGTTGGCATGAAGGCCGTCGATGAGCCATCCATGAGCGAAGTGGTCGAGGCATCGAACTTCAATGGGAGAGAAGTGTCGATGGGTTTTGCATTGACGAGGAGCAGTGGGGCATCAAACTTCAGGGACGAAGGATTGATGTGTAGAGTAAATGCCGAGATAATGAGTGAGATACGTCTTGAACACGGCGATAGTGTGTTATAGTTTGATTTGCCAGATTTGTTGGGTGTAGGGTGCAGAAAACCTAATCCATCAGATGGAGTTGCCAAGACTTGGTGCGGGCCGAAGCAACCTTTCAGAGTTCCGAGGGTTCGTTCGGTGTTCAACGTGAAGGCATCCAAGTTTGTGCACAAGGATCGGGAGAGTCCAGATCGGGACAAGTCAGAACTGGTAAGAAAGAGTACCTACGATCAAGATGTGCCTGGGACGGGTAATTTTTCATGGCGGTGCGAGCCAAGGCGAGCAGTCCTTATGAGGGGACAATCGAATCAGAGTCCGGTGCTCTTTATGGGGAGAGCGGTCCTTATGGAGGGACAATCAAGCCAGATTCCGAGTTGGGAGCAAGCCAAGGTGAGCGGAAGGAAGCTCCAGGATCGATCTCAACTTTGTTTGAGAGGCGCGACAAGGGCGTCGCCAAGTTTGGTGGGGAGACTGTCACAGGCCTTGAGCCAAGGCCCGAGTTATTGGCACCATGGGGTGCACACCAAGGTTCCCAAGAGGTTCAGATAGAGATTTTGGGCCCAAAGAGACCACCAGACTTAGCCCGATCCGTAGGAGATTCTAGAAGGCTTAGCCATCCACTTTGACCTATGTAAACTTGCCTTGTATACATAGGATTTGTTGCCATAGATAGAAAGGGAATATTCCCAGTATTGTACCACTGTGGTTGGTGGGCTTTGATCTTAGCCGTCGATGTAAATTTGTATAGACCATCGGATTAGGGGGAACTCAACTATAAATAGAGGCATTCCCCTCCTCATTTCATGTATCCAAGTTTCCAAGGAATAAAGGTATTTACTCTAAATCCTCTGAGTGTTCTTGTGTTCTTTTCTTTGTTCTTGAGCGTTCTTTCGAAGCTCTTCTTCGCTCATCTCGTTTGATCCGATTCTGCGTAGAACGCTTTGCGTTTGTCGGTGCTTGGGAAGTTTGATCTTCCGAGAGGGTTGAAAAGGCTTACTTAGGCGTTTGTCTTGAGTCACATCGCCTAAGACCGCACGGTGGGCTGGTTAGAACTCTAGCCACGTGACATTAGGCACCAGCTAGAGAGCGGCCAACATCGCCGTCATTGCATGACATACAACGTATATCTAAGAAAGGGCATAGAGAGAATGACGATGAAGCGCTGAGGGTCCGCTGCGACGAAGGCTGAGGATGAGAGTGTTGTTAGTTCTGCACAGCCCCCAAGTGCGTAGGAGAGTAAGGACGTCTCGGGTGCAGGGGTTGCGTCCGCGTATAATGCTGCTAAAGGCTCGTATGCTAGTGTGGTGGTTGATGGTAAGCGAGTGATGGATGATTCGACTAAAGTTGATGGCTTTATGGATGCTGACGTTATTATTATGGGTGAGGATATTATTCTGAATAAGGATTGTGCTATTCTCTTTATTCAATTTTTTGATTGGGTGCATGATCAGATTGATCATAATATGCGTAATACGATTAATGTCAAGCTCTTAGGTCGTACGATTAGATACAAGGCTTTGCTGTCCCGGATTAATGTTCTATAGAAACCTGTGGGTCAACTTCATATCATTGATCTTGATAACAATTATTTCATTGTGCGTTTTACTGTAGAACAAGATTATACGAAATTTCTTATACAGGGGCCTTGGGCTATTTATGGTAGCTACTTGACGGTCTAACCATGGTCACAGTCATTCACTATGTTAGAGAAACATTCGTCGCAAGTCATTGTTTGAATCCGTTTGCCAGGGTTTGCAGTGTCGGTATTATACGAAGGTTTTGTTTCGAAACATTACTAATCTTATTTGTAGGGTGTTCAGGATTGATTATAATATAGATGCGGGTGAAAAGAGGAAATTTGCTAGGTTGGCAGTGCTTGTTGACTTGAATAAGTCATTGCTTTCATGTATCTGTATTGATGGCACTATTCAAAAGTTAAGAGTATGAGGGATTACAACAAGTGTGTTATACGTGCAGAGTGCATAGTCATTCCAAGGAAACGGGTGGGGTTGGTAAGGATACTTTGATAGATGTAAGTACCTGTGCAGATGCTACAAAAATCCCAAGCGTAACGAAGAAGCCGAAAGTGTCGGAAGCCAATTTGTTTATACCGTGGATGATTGTTGATATTAGGCGTAGTGTGAATGTTGCAATACAGAAATAAACTGCTCCTATTGCCATGGGCTCACAATTTACCTCACTGGAGAATGTTGATGATGTTGTTGAGGTCCTTAAGGAGTCTGTTGTGACAGTCATAAAGAGGATGAAACCATAGAATAGTATCCAACAGAAGGATCGAGTTAGCCGAGCCTTAGAAGGGATCACACGTGAGTTTCAAAAAACTACAGCTTATCTAGCCTTGAATTCAGACAAAAAAGTAAATCAATAAAGAAAACAAGTTTGGCAGCTGTTGTTATGCCGTTAGTTAAAGATCGGGGGCTCAAACTGTGACCCATCGATCGTCCGTCCCAGTTGGTTCATATCAGGCGATAACCCTTATTGAAGAGGCTTCGTCTAAGGGTGCTGGGTCTAAGTTGAAAGGCTAGCATAATCGGAGTGTAGTGAATAAGGGTTTATCAGATGCCACGACTCGGGGTTTAAAAATTTACAAGCTTGATCACTCTCGTATCAGCTCTAAAATGGCTCACGCGGATTTGGTTAAACATCTTTCAGAGTAATTAGAGGATGAGGCTCCACCTGGGAAGTATGATTAGGATAATATTGCTATTGAGTCTGATCATTCATCGTTCATAGTTTATTTGTCGGACGATGATGGTGGTTATTTAGTTACGAATATGGTAGAGAATTACGGGTAAAATTCTGGGGGTCTTACCGGTGTCTAGTAAGTTTGGTCCCCTTTTGTATTTTTTTCTAATGATTAAGTTTATGATATAAAATTTTCAGGGTGTTGCGAGCCTGACGTTTAGGGGACATTTCAAATCTTTTGTGCGAGAGCATAAGTTGTGCATGGTGGATTTATTCGAACCTCAGGTTAGTGGCACTAGAACGGATAGAGTTGTTGCTAACTTGAGTTTGCTAATTCTTTTCGGGTGAAAGCGCATGGTTTTAGTAGTGGTCTATGGTTGCTTTGGGATAACTCTGCGGTTGTGGATGTTACTTAGGTATCAAATCAGTTTATTAATAGTAGGGTTTCTGATGCTAATGGTAATTTTTAGTTCCAGGTTATCGTTGTTTATGCGAGTCCGACCAGTTTCAAGCTTAAATATTTGTAGGGCCAGCTAGTCAATCTAAATCCAGGTGAGAATGTTTCTTAGATTATTGGTGGCGATTTTAATGTGTTATTATATGTAGATGAACGTATTGGTGGTGTAGATCAAAATGCTATTAGGAGTCGAGCTTTTGCTGGTTTTATAGGTGATGTAGGCTTGTCAGATTTTGGTTTTCGTGGTCCTCCGTTCACTTGGTCTCAGGTTAACTTGCATCAATGACTTGACTGCTATTTGGATTATGCGCAATGGAGTTTATCGTTTATGTATTCACATGTCACCCACCTTGATAGCCTCGGTTCGGGCCATAAACAGTTACTTGTCTCTCCAGGTGATGAGGATTGATCCCGGGGTGATCGGCCATTTCGCTTTATTAATGCCTGGCAAGGTCATCCGAAGTTTTAAGAGTTTCTAGACTCGGTGTGGCTTGTGATTGTTCATTAAAAAATAATATGGCTAAGTTTCATGGTGGTATTGATGCTTGGAATTGTAATCACTCATTTTCGCTTGTAAATACATATTAGTATTGCATGTATATTTACTATATTATATGTATGAATGTTACTAATATATATATAAGGTGTGGTGTGTGCATGTATATTATAAACTATGTATGTATACGTATTAATAGTGTATGTGTGTCGCGTATGTATCTATAGAGTACTAACGTATTTGTTTAATGTATATAGATGTTATGTTAGTTAGGGGTATGATTATATGTACGTATGCTAGTATGTTATATTAATTAATGTTTGTATAATATAAGTATACGTGTATTGCTATTATAATACTAATTATATTATTATTAATGGGCTGATATAAAATGAAATCCAAAAAATTAAATATATTAAACCCAAATAAAAATTACAGTCTAAGTCCAAATATCATTACAAGGCCCAAACCCAAACCCTATTTAATTACAATTATTGTGTGCAGGTGACTGTGGGCCGTTGGATCAAGGTCTGATCCAACGGCCACGATCCAACCAAGAAGTCAAAAATATCTGCCAGCCGCGTGTTCCACACGTATGGACCGTTCGAGTGCCACGCGCGCGTGTGGTCCACGCGCGGACGCTTTGATATCCCACGCGCGCGTGAGCCCCACGCGTTTTGACTCCTCGACTGCGGAGCTCCACGTGGCAAGATCTGGAGCCGTCTCATCAAATCGAGGCTTCATCCAGGCCGTTCATCCTTCAAGCCATCTCGACCGTTAGATCAGATCTGATCTAACGGCCGAGAACGCGTCTGGCCGCTGGCAGAACACCCATACCGCCACCATGCCGATATTCAACCACCGTGCTCAGAACATGCCAAATACAACAAGCAACAAGTTTGTCAGTCCAGATCTGAAAAAGCAAGCATACAACTTGCACCAAAACAAAGACAAGCTTATATACGAAACGGAGATCTTGTAAAAAAAAAGGGAACGGAGAGAGAACAGAGAGGTGGTAACAAAAAAAAAGGAGAGTGGTAACAGAGATCTTGTAACAAAAAAAAAACCGAAAGTTGTAACCAGTCAAGTGATAATCGAAAGTCAGTCCAGTGGTAAACACTTGTTTCTTTTTCTTATTTGTTTTTTTTACATGCATATACAAAGAGATAAACAAAAAAAAAGAGAGAAGAAGTCTTACCGTCGCCGTCCGTGGGTCTCCCTTCCTCAGTGACAAGCCTTTCGGCTTCCCCAAGCCAGAGATGGTGAACTGAAGGAAGGGGAAGGCCACTGGTAGTTTCGATTTTAGGTTTAAAAGTGTTTTTTTGGTTCGTATTTCCTAGATCTAGGGCGAATAGAGGTGTATCCTCTGAATCCAACCTCGGATTCGTGTCGAGGATGGAAAGGGGGTTATTTTGGTGTGTTTTGGAGGCTCGCCGGCGCAGGTTAGCGGCGGCCGGCGGCGGAGAACACGGCGGCCGGCCGCCGGATTCTGGGTTTCAGGGGATAGTTGAGAGAAAACGAAGAACATAAGCAATATTACAAAACTGAAAATGAAAGAAATGAGGGGAAATTTGATTTCGGCCTAAAAAGAGGGCTTTTATAGTTATTATTATTTCGTGAAATGGGAAAATCACACACTTAATCCCCCCGCGTTTCCAATATTTTCATTTTTGTCTTGCCGCATGGTATATTTACAATTCTGGTCCCTCTTGTATTTCAAAATCTTGCAATCCCGTCCCTAAATTATACCGAATCAGTTTCTAAATGAAAAATTACGCCTTTAGCCATCCCGCGTTTTTGAACTTTTCATTTTGAGTCTGCCCCTTGGTTTAATTACAGTTTGGATCCTTTTAGGTTCTGTTTGTTTCACATTTTCGTCCCTAAATTACATATTATTCTTCTTTAATTTCTGCCACTGACTTTTATTTTTCTTTCATTTCAGTCCTATTTCTTTGTAAATACTCATGTTCGTATTATAGTCGTATATGTTGATGTATTCTATTATTTTATTTTATATCCCTCGTATATGCCTCGTATTTTATGTTTAAATGTATATGTGTATCGATAGTTATGTATTTTTTATCCGGTTATTCGTATTAAAGCATGTTATGTTCTATTTGACTCGTAAACGGCATGTTCTTGTATTTTTGTACGTATTGTATGTTTTCTTGGCTTTTAGGTTACGTGTTAGTGTGTCTTCTTTTATGTATAATATATTGTTCCATATATGTTGAAACATGTTTTATTACTAGCATGTATGTCTTTTTGAAATATTTGTTCGTCTATATACGTAATTATTCCTGCCTTGTTATTCTGACTTGTTAAAGTTGTTTTTATCTATTATTTAGATTAATATGTATATATGCATGTTTTAGTCTAGTATATTATTTATGTTATATTAGTATTATGTTATGTCAATATTTATTGCATTTAAATATTTTGCCATGTTTTATATTTTTGCCACTAAGATTGAATATGATATATAAATTGTTAATGCGGTGCCCTTTTATCTGAGCGTAAACGGGGCCAGTATCAGGCGTAGTGATAGTGGTTGGGCGTTTATTCTCGGATAACGGGGCCCTTAAAATTTATTCGCAATTATGACCTAATTTTAAAATAATCGTCACTCTAATCCGGAAAATCCAATATTAATAAAGCGGTAATTATTAAAGTACCAGTTTTGGGCGGTGTGGGGGTGCTAATCCTTCCCCATCCGTAACCGACTCCCGAACCCAATCTTTTTGAATCTCTGGTTTTATGGTGTCCGGCCTACCTAAGTGGCCGGTGGCAACTCCATTTTTTTAAATGCGATTTCTTTTAAAACCCCATGGAATAAATATTTTATATCCAAAAGAATCACAAACACCTTTCAAAAATACTTCGAAAAAGCCACGTTTTATTTAGCGATGAGAAAGAAAAAAGACATCGCTACAGGAATACAAAAGTTTTTGGTCATATCGGCTACGTAAAAAACATCTTTGGGGTCGAATTCAAGGTATTGATAGATATCTCTTGGTCTGTCATTTGGCATCTTTGATGGCTTTACGGGACAAATTGACAACTAAACTCGAATCTGTGATGGATTAGGAAGAAAGCTTATGGCATCAGAAAGTATGCACAAATTGGGTTTTACATGGTGATCGTAACACCTATTTTTTCATACTTCAATTATGGCACGTCAAAAGATTAACAAAATATCAGCCCTACGCTGTACGGATGGCTCTTGGTGTTCAATGTATGCTGAGCTGGCAGGCATGACTGGGTCATTTTATCGTCATTTATTCACCAGGGACGGTAATATTCGCTCACGTTTTTTTGCCCAAGGGATAATTCCCATGGGTCTCACAAGCATTGTTGGATGGTCTCACAATGCTGGTCACTCAAGAGGAAATTAAGCACGTAATTTTTTATATGGGCACGTCAAAGGCACTGGTGTTGATGGGTTCAATGCGGGGTTCTTCTAGAATAATTAGAATACAGTAGGGTCTGTTATTTGTAATTTTGTTCAGAATATTTTTTAGTCTAGTTCTATTCCTGAGCATCTTAATCGGACCTTATTGGTTCTACTTTTGAAAGTTTCCTTGCTAGAGTCTTTGAGTTAATTTATGCTGATAAGTTTATGCACGGTTATCTATAAAATAGTGTCTAAAATCTTGGTGAATCGTCTAAAGCCTCTGTTGCCTAGTTGGATATCAGAGAATCAAATTAGTTTTGTTCCTAATAGGTCGATTATAGATAATATTGTTATCAAACAAGAGGTGATTCACTTGATGCGAAAGAAAAGTAAGAAGCATTGGTGGATGGCTCTAAAGATTGATTTAGAAAAAAATATATGATAAATTGGACTGGGACTTCATTGATGACTCGCTTTGTGATATTGGGATTTCGTTTACCATACGATCTCTGATAATACAGTGTAGGACTACAGTATCTACTCAAATATTATGGAATGGAGCGTTGACTGAGGCTTTTAGGCCTTCTCGTGGTATTCATCAAGGTGACCTATTTTCTCCTTATCTTTTTGTACTCTATATGGAGCGCCTTGCCTAAAGGAATCAATCTAAAGTTACGAGTTGGAAACCGTTTTGGCTACGAGCTAGAGGGCCTACGATCTCTCACATTTTCTTTGCGAATGATATGCTTCTGTTTGTTGAAGCCTCCCTTGATCAGTTGAAGGTTGTTCGCTCGGTTCTGGATGATTTTTGTCAGGCCTCGGGTCATAGAGTTAATAGTGCTAAGACAATAATTCTTTTCTCTAAGAATGTCTCGGTCGAGTTACATCTTGGTATTAGCAGTAGGTTCGATTTTTAGTGGTTGGGGATTTGAGAAAGTATCTTAGGGTCTCTTTATTGCATCGTTGGGTTATTTCTACATCTTATCAATATTTGGTACAATAGTACAACATAAGCTTAATGGTTGGAAAGCGAAGTGTCTACCTTTGACCGAGAGGATAACTCTTGCCAAATCAGTACTTGCCGCTATTCACCTATACACTATGCATACTGCAATTTTGCCAAAACGTATGTGTCTGGATTTAGAACGCTTGATCCATCATTTTGTCTGGGGCATCATTATGTCTAAGAGTGGTGTACATATTGTTAATTGGAAGTCAATATGTCCTTCTATTCCTAAAAGGGGTTTGGGTTTTCGTCACTTGGACAAGCAAAATAAAGCGTTTTTATAAAACTAGCTTTTAATTTACTCGCTCGTAAAGATGCTCTTTGGGCTCGTTTTATCTGGGATAAATATAATTGTGGTGTTGGTGTTCTTGGTGTTCTTTGTAACTCTAACTGTTTGAGGCTCTAGAAAGGTCTTAGTGCAGTCTAGCCTGATGTACGCAATAATATTACTTAGGCGGTTGCTCAGGTATGGACATTGACATTTGCTATGATTCGTGGGTTGGCGATATTGGTCCTTTGATTGGTTATGTTGATCATGTTTTGCACCCCCACTATTGTACGGGTGCTGGTTGCACACATGGCTTACCCGATAGGCGATTGGTAATGGGTTTTTTTATTCTCTTTTTTCGAGGGACATACTACTACGTATTGCCGCTATCAGTGGCCCTTGTTCAGCATTGGTCCATGATACGTTAGGGTGGAGTAATGCTTCGAACAAGGGGTTCACGATCAAGGATATTTATGTCGTTCGCAGTGGTGGTCCGGCTACTTTAGTTAATAGTGTTTGGGATATTTTACATAAGTTTAAGGGTCTACCTCGTATTAAAATATTCTTGTAGCTCGTGTGTTGGGGCCGGGTTATGACAAATAATGAACGTGGCGTCGTCATATCGCGAAGGATAGAAGTTGTGACATTTACGGGGCGTCATTTGAAATGATAGACCATATTCTTTGGTAATGCCCCCTACAAAGCTTGTGTGGGGCGAGTTGATTAAACCCACTCGATTTCATAAATTTTTGTCTCTGGATATGCATGACTAGATTGCAACTAATCTGTCGCTTTTGCCCCATTTTCCGCGAGCTTTTGGGTAGTAGGATTTGTTATTTGGGACCATAGTTGGAATCTATGGATGGCTCGTAACGTGGTGGTCTTTGCTGCACCGCTAGAGGACGGGCGATGAGTGATTGAGCGTAGTAGGAAGCTTGTGGAGCTCACCCTTCAAGCGTAGGAGGCGAGTCAAGTGAATCAGGTAGCCTTGCTTGTCCAGGATTGTAAGTCGATGCAGTGGTCTGCTCCCTCAGGCTATTAGATCAAGGTGAATACGGATGCAGCGCGACGGGACTTGGACGGTTATGCCTCATGTGGTGGTGTTGCTCGAGATAGTAGTGGGACTTGGCGGTTTGGTTTTACAAAATTTATTGGGGGTTTTTTCGGTGGTTGATGCGGAGCTCTAGGGGGATTATATTGGTATTAGATTTGCATGGGAAGCTGGATTTTGACATTTTATTCTCGAAATAAATAGTATTCAAGCTATTCGGGTACTTCAGAGAGATTTTGTGGGCTTTCATAGTTTGCATGGCCATTTGACTGAGTTATAGAGTCGTCCATGAAATATTCAGGTTCAACATGTTCCTCGGGATGGCAATCAAGTTGCAGATGCTCTTGCAAAGTTTGCCACGTTTGATAGTATTGTTGTTGAGTTTTTCGCCGAGCCGCATGCTTCCCTTATTCCTTTGCTTAATAAGGATTTGGTTTTGCGTTAGTTTGTTGGTTTTAGGTTGAGTTTCCATGTTTTTGTTTGTTTACTTTATGTTTCCTTAGTGTTTTCCCATGTACTTTCTTCCTCCATTTAGGTTAAGGAGATTTTTAGGAAAGCACGGGTTAACTCTCTCATGTATAGTTTTCTATATATATATGAAATTATACCTTTTACCAAAAAAAGGACATACAATAATGATAATGTTTTGTGGGCATGTATCCTTACTCTTACAATTACAAGCTATTTTAATTAAAATAAAATAAAAGTTAACTCAATTAATTCGATCATTCTTATAATAACATTCAATAAAATATAAGTAAATCTTAAAATATTTTATTATTTAAAATTTAACTTGATTATAATCTCAATTTTATGGACGAATACACCCGTCACTGTAATAAAATTTTTATTTAGTCTCACTTTGATATTTGACTATTGTAATTCGACTGTTCATTTTTTCTAAGAAAATCTCAGTAATCCCACCGACAGTCACTTTATTATATTTCACCATTTTCCCCCTTTTCCTTTTCTTTTTCATTAAAAAGAAAACCGCCCATTCCCCATTAATGCAACTTCGTTTCTGGAAACAAAGACAGCAACCGAAACACATGAAAAGAATAAATATTTTAAACTGAGAAAAAGAATAAGCTAAAAATGCGAGATAGCAACAAGTCATTAACCTTAACATGTTTCGCTATAATAAGAACAATAATAATTGTAATTATAACTTTAATAACATGTTTTTAGATAACGATTTAATTATAATCCCGAGGACTTGTTTTTTATCATCTCCTTCAGATGATATATCCAATCATCTTCATCCATCAACTTCAAGTCCATTCTTCTTCGTCTTCTGGGATGGCCAACTTTGGTGGCCGAACCGAGAATCCACGGTTCACAATCACACGGTCAGAGGCACCGCCTGGTGGTGGAGCTATGATGGAAGGGATGATCTTGAGCGTTGATTCTATCGTCGGAGCTGCTGCTGCTGCTGCCGATAATGGTACTACTGATGATTATGAATACGAAAGTGAGGTGAGTATCTGGTTTTCCGGTTTCACCGATTCCTTTTGCTGAGAAAATGTTGAAGGAAAGGGATGGGAATTTGGGTCATTCTGGTTTAGCAAGTTAAGATCTTGATAACTATAGTTACATGCAGTAATTAAAATTTGATTACATGAATTAAACAATAATTGCCATTCAAAGATTCAAAATCTGTTATGGGTAGTTTGAATTTTTTTTCATAAACAGGAGGGTTTTGAAGCATTAGCCGATGAGACACCACCAAAGCCAGCAGCACCATCTCGTAGTTCCTCAAAAAGAAACAGAGCTGCCGAGGTTCATAATTTGTCTGAAAAGGTTAGCAGTTTTGTCCATTGTTCTTTTCTTTTTTTTGGTATTTAATCTATAGTAAATAATGGGACATCACCGTTGATTTGTTCTGATTTTCTTGCACGACGCAGAGGAGGAGGAATAGGATTAATGAGAAAATGAAAGCATTGCAAGTTCCAAATTCTAACAAGGTATTCATTTTTTCATGTTATTATGTATTTATATGAATTTTGAGACATTCATTTAATAATGTTTGTAAACTTTGTCATATTGCTTAGTTTGTGTTCTACCTTGTGGCATTACTAATCTGGGTAATATAATGAGGGATTGGCAGACAGATAAGGCTTCGATGCTTGATGAAGTTATCGAGTACTTGAAGCACCTTCAGCTCCAAGTTCGGGTATGTCAACAACTTTACATTTTCCTTTTCTGGGTGTATCCACTATCTGAAGTAACGAGGATTTCGAAGATATTGAAACAAAATAAAGCATTCCAAAGCTCACTAGCAAGTTCATAAGCTATTACTGTCTTATATCGAAACCAGAAAGGCCTATATGTGTATTTATGGCTTATGCTATGGCATTATGCTGGGACGTCTAAGGGACACGGCATTCTTCTTCCCCGAGTGTCGGTGACATTTGAAAAGCACTACATGTTCTGAAAAATATGATCCTTTTGATTTCTTTGCCAGTCTGGTTTGTTTTTTGTTTAACACTTGCATCCGAATCCTAGAAACATAGATAAGTAGTAACATTCCGATGGTTTTAATTTACTATAGTTTCAATCATAAACACGGTGGACTTCATTTCTATCTGCTGCAGGTTGTTTGTTTCGTGACCTTAATCTTATCCATTTTTTGCCATGTATTTCTGTGCTCTCATTGAGAAATGGATTGAGCCTGCATCCCATGTACCTGGAGTTTTGCAACCAGTCCAGTTTTCCCAAACTGGACTCGATATCGGTGACGAAACCTGTTCTCAGCCCACGAATGTGTTGGGCCTGGTGCCGGCAAATCAAGAAACCTCGCAGCAGATGGTTTTCGATATGCCAAACCAAAGCAGCTCCTCAAACCTGTCGAACATAGTTCCTTCAAATACATCATTGGGATTGGAATCAATCCAAGCCCAGTTCGGGCCATTTCAGCTCTTTTCGTCATCTCAGGCAAGCCATATGAACAACAATGTGGACAAAATCCTTACCGTTGCAGGACCCAAAAGCTTAGATTCTTACAACAACAAAGCAAGAATTACTGTCAGGGTTTTAATTTGGCGTCACTTGTATCAAGTATTAGATTGAGAATTGAAGATAATGAAAAGAAAGTTTGACCGGATAAGCTTTCTTCGTATTGTATTTTGTTGGAAACTTGTCGACCAGTAGCCGCCAAGTTGGACTCCAATCTCATTGTGACAACATAACATATTAACATCAATTTTCTTATCTTTTTTTCTATGATAGCTTTGTTTGGACCAGCCGCCCACCAACCTTTCTCCACGTTTGATGAAGAAAATTATGCAACATGAACAGATGCAAAGCGACACTGATTAATCATATTATAATATATAATAAACGAAAACATCACAAATATATATATGATTATAGAATTAATACAAACTTGTTAGTGTGTGTATATAATGTTGGAAAATACACAATAAAACAGCTGTTTGAAGAATAAAGACTCTGTGATTAATCTTTTGACTAAATTAATTTGTTTTGGAAGAAAACAGGCGAGTGGGTCCAAACGGCTCGTTTGGGACAAGGCAGAGAAAACAACGATATATGGTTCATGTCATCATAAGTCGTGTTCAACCGTTCAAGTACAGAAGACTTACCAATCCAATGGGGCATATTCCTATTGTAAGCATTTGTTTTCCCCAAAGTAACATTTAGGTATGCCGTGGCCCACCTTAAAATAGGAGGTTTATGGTTAGAATTTAGAAAATTAAAGGTAGAGTGTATTTTTAGGACGTAAGGTTTAAGGTTTAGAATGTGGAATTTAGGGGTAGAGTTTAAAATTTAATTTTTTAGTGTAGGGCATAGAAAGGGGCATACTTAGGGGCAGAAGATTTTTGTTTCATTTAGTACTAATTTAATTTTGAGTTTTTCAATTTCTAATCTATATAAGTAAACTGAACGTTTCTAAATATATAGAACGTTTCTATATTTTAAAAACAATGCAATTAAGCCGACCTTAATTTTTGTTTTATCAACAAAATTGTCTGGTTGATGCGTAAAAATAACAGTACAATTATTCCGAACTCAATTTTTTGTTTTGCCAAAAAGTTAGAACCAACTATTGTGCATATCATCCTTCATCAAAAGAAAAGAAAATAACTCTCCTTTTACGGTACAGAAATCTTAATAAAGAAACCCAAAAGGATAAAATGTAGAATATAAAACCCGTGGTTGTGAAATTACGGGGCAAAAGAGGTCTTTATAATTGATGAATGTGAGGGAAAAGATACTACAATTAATTGTGAATTTAAGGGAGAAAAATTGAAACATGTGAAGTGGGGAGAAACTTCAAGGAAGTATGAACTAATGAATAATGATAGCTTCATTTAATAAGACTATCTATATGACACCTTCGGTTTATTTTATAAATTTTACATAATTTAATACGAAATTATATAATTCATTATTCATTAAAATAATACACTTAAGTTATAACCCAATAAATAGTCTTAGTAGTAAAGATGATGATGTTCATCTTAGTAGACTTGGTTTTAAGCAGCTTTATCTGCAAAATGTGTCTACCTTATTAAAAGATTAAGAAAAAAGTATGAATATATATTATATCTTAAACGAATGTTAAATACATAAGGTCGAATTCTCTGTATTATTGATAACCAAGGGAAATAGCCTCTAAAGAAAAATAATAAGTATTTATCATATAAAAACCCTCTAGATGAAACCTTTAAAATACCTCCATTTAATAATTTTAGGAATGAAGAAAGGACTTGGAATAGTTCATCTAATGCATGTAGACCAACATAAACTGGCCATCTTGGATGGTAACAATACTAGAGGTGGATAAAAAAATGCTAGATTTACTCTCTTTTTTTATATTTTCTAGATTTACATTTTGATGTAAGTTATCGTTTATTAATTAACAGTCGAGTGATCAAAATAGAAGTAAATTAAAATTTTAAAAATTAAATTTATTCAAAGAATGAGTATTTAAATTAATTTTTTAAAATTTTAATAATTAAAATAGGAAAGAGAAGAAAATTGAGTTATGAAAAAATAATTTATCTAAAATTTAATTATAAGGTGTCTTAAAAACGAAATAATTTTTCATCACGTCGACACTATCTCAAAAAGAAAACTTTTACACTGCGAAACTAATTCGATTAGGTTTTTTAAACCATTCATTTTAATTTAATTCGATGATCGATTTTTTATATTATTTTTTATTTGCTCACTATAACTTTTCCTCATTTTACAGTTTTGGATGAATTTCATTTATGAGTCTTTTTATTTTATTTTCTAATTTTATTTTTCTCTCCAAAAAAAATAAAGTGAAAAAAAAGAAAAATACGCTCTAATTTCATAGATCTCATTGTTGGGTGTTCGTTGACAGTACAATCAACGGTTCATTCATCGTTTTTGATGACGGGATGATAGAGTTTTCAAGCGTGTGTTCTAATAAAGACAATAGAGGTCATTGATGGTTGAATCGGTAGTCGGAGGGGATAAATTTAGGATTTAGGGTTTAGGTTTTTTTAAAAGAAATCAAAGGTTTGTGGGTTTTTTAATAAAATTAAAGATTTTTCTATTTTTTAAAAATAAAATTAAAAAAATAACATAAATAGGTCACGTGTCATGTTCATATTAGATTTTTCTAATTTTATTTCTCTCCAAAAAAATAAAGTGAAAAAAGGAAAATACGCTCCAATTTCAAAGATCTCATTGTTGGGTATTTGTCGACGGTACAATCAATAGTTCATTCATCGATTTTTAATGACGGGATAATAGAGTTTTCAAGCGTGGGGTCCAATAAAGACAATGGAGATAGGTGATGGTTGAATCGTTGGTCAGAAGGGATAAATTTAGGGATTTAAGGTTAAGGTTAACGTTAAGGTTTTTTTAAAAGAAATAAAAGGTTTGAGGGTTTTTTTAATAAAATTAAAAAAATTTCTAGCTTTTTAAAAATAAAAACCAAAGAAATTAACAGAAATAGGTCACGTATCATGTCCTGATTAGATAATTAAAGTTTTTTAATGTCCGTGACAAATAAAAATTAATCTGAAAAACGAAATGAAACGTTAAGACTCAATTTGACCCGAAAAAACATTAAACACTATACTAAAAAAAAAATACATTAGGAATTTTTCTGACAGTTAAGCCTTCTTAGAAAGTGAAATAATTTTTTTTATCAGAAACCTTTTGGGTGGGGAGAGTCTAAGGAACGGCAGGTTAATATGCGACTAAAAGATGACAAGTTTGGGATAAAGTATCGAAACATACAAAAGTAAGTATGGAAACTTGTTCTTAAACTGAAAATGTTAAATTTCTTGATAACATTTGCGGTTTGGTTTTTTGAGTTTTTTATGCAAGTATCGATACTTATTTTGTAAGTATCGATACTTAGTTTTTCGATAAATTTTTAGTTCGGGACAAAAGTATCGAAACTTACAAAAATAAGTATAGAAACTTGTTCTTGAACTGAAAATGTTAGATTTCTTAATAACATTTTCGGTTTGGTTTTTGATACTTAGTTTTTTGATAAATTTTAAGTTCGGGACACAAGTATTGAAACTTAAAAAAATAAGTATGGAAACTTGTTCTTGAACTTAAAATGTTAGACTTCTTGATAACATTTTCGGTTGGGTTTTTGAGTTTTTCCTGCAAGTATCGATATTTAGTTTTTTTTGATAAATTTTCAGTTTGAGACAAAAGTATCGAAACTTTCAAAATAAGTATTGATACTTGTGTCTCTGAACTGAAAATGTTAGACTTCTTGATAACATTTTCGGTTTGGGACAAAAGTATCGATACTTACAAAATAAGTATGTAATTTTTTTTTCGAGCTGAAAATGTTAGACTTTCTTGATAATATTTTCGGTTAGTTTTTTTTATTTTTCTGCAAGTATCGATACTTTTTTTAAGTATCGATACTTTTGTTCTAAACTAAAAATTTATAAAAAAACTAAGTATCGATATTAAAAAAAGTATCGATACTTGCAAAAAAATATTATCAAGAAGTATAACATTTTTAGTTCAAGAATAAGTATCGATATTTATTTTTGTAAGTTTCGATACTTTTGTCCCGAGCTGAAAATTTATTAAAAAACTAAGTATCGATACTTACAATACTTGGAGAAAAACTCAAAAAACCAACCGAAATGTTATAAATTTTTTTAAAACATTTTTAGTTCAAAAATAAATTTCTATACTTTATCTCAAACTTGTTGTCTTTTAACCGCACTATAACATATTGTACCACATACCTATCCGTGGGTGGGAAATCAGATTTATTAGAATTTTTAAACTGTTCGTTTCGATTTGATTCGATTATCGATTTTTTATATTATTATTATATTTATTTGATCACTGTAACTAACTTTTCCTCATTTTCCAGTTTTGGATGAAATTCAATTATGAGTTTTTTTATTTTATTTTTTTAATTTTATTTCTCTCTCCAAAAAGGAAAAAAAGAAAAAGAAGGTAAGAAAACGAAAATACGCTCCAATTTCAACGATCTCGTCAACTTACCTTCTGCTTTATATTCGTGAACCACACGCTTGCTTTCCTCCACTAATACATAAGCAGGCGGGTGTTTTGATGTTTTGAACCGTAAGAGAGGCCCAGAAAGGAAAGAAGGATTTACCGTATATACTAACAATGGAGGCGAAATCGAATAAGGCGACTCAAAATGCGGGTCGGGTCGTGGACGTTCCGACGAACCCGATGGTCACGCCTCTCCTCACCGATCTTTATCAGTTCACCATGGCTTACGCTTATTGGAAAGCCGGCAAACACAATGAACGAGCCGTGTAACTTTCCAGCTCTTTCCTGCTATTTCACTTTATTTTGATTTTGATTTTTTTCCTTTTTGCTTTCTTATCTATGCTCTGTTTGGATACCACGAAAATCGGATCAGAAATAGATTATAGTTGCTGTATAGTTGTTGTGTAGCTATTAGTTAGTTAGTTAGTTAGTTTGTAGATATAGTTGCTTTCTTCCAGTAGATTCTTTTTTTTCTTTTAATTTTATTATTGGTGAAGTTGAGGTCGGTATTTCGTTAGTTGTAGCATTGAATAATAGAAAAACTACTGGTATTTTAGTTACATGTTAGATTCTGAAATGAAAAATTGAAAGTATTTTCATTTTGAAAGATTGAATGTTATGAGCTTTGACTTGCCATTTAAAATATGCATTCAGGTTCGATCTGTACTTTCGGAAGAATCCGTTTGGTGGTGAATTTACTGTGTTTGCTGGTTTGGAAGAATGCATAAAGCTCATTGCTAATTTCAAGTTAACCGAAGAAGAGATTTCCTTTATTCAACAAAGCTTGCCTGGTTCATGTGAGGTAAACATTTTATAAAGGATTTATTTAAATAATATTCCGGTTGTGGTTCTCTTCTTTTCCGAACTGTGCTTATATATTTGATGGTTAACTCATTCATTGTCTCTGCGAATGACAGGAGGGCTTTTTGAATTATCTAAGAGAAATAGACTGTTCTGATGTTGAAGTATATGCTATTTCAGAAGGAACAGTTGTTTTCCCAAAGGTTCCCCTGCTACGACTTGAAGGGCCAGTTGCTGTGAGTACCATCTAACTATTTTCTTTTTTGGCTGCATCAGCTTGTTTTGAATTTGGTTTTTGGTTTCAGCCCCATTGTTTTACATTTTGCAGTTTCTCTGACTGCGAATTTGTTGTTTTTAGGTGGTTCAATTACTGGAGACTCCAGTTCTTAATCTTGTGAATTTTGCATCCTTAGTGGCTACAAATGCGGCTAGACATAGACTTGTTGCTGGAAAATCTAAAATGTTGCTCGAGTTTGGGCTTCGAAGGGCTCAGGTTATGGAATTTTTCCTCTTATTTGAAGTGTTAATATTTGAAGTTTCTCTCTGTGAAATATTTCCATTCATGTCAATTGCAGGGACCTGATGGTGCTATAGGGGCGTCAAAGTATTGCTATGTTGGAGGTTTTGATGCTACAAGGTGATTTGCTGAATATCTGTATCCTGTTTTGCTGTGCTTTCATGTGTTCCTATAGTAAAGTTAGTGTTTGTTCTTTTCTGATCTTGAAGCTATTCGGAGCATATGATTCTTATTCTGTCTTCACTAATGTGGATTCTTGATCTAAGCTAATATTTTGTTCGGTTTGTTTCTGTTTATATGTTGTGTTTCGACCAGCAATGTCGCAGCTGGAAGGTTATTCGGTATACCTCTTCGTGGCACACATTCCCATGCTTTTGTTAGCTCATTTATGGTCAGTAGATTTTGCTGGAAAAGCTTGATATTTTAATTTAAATGTTGTTTATAGAGAGATACACTCACCAGTGGAATATGCTCAAGTGTTTGCATGTGCTTTATGCCACAAGTTCACAACATATTATACATGAATGTTCATGACAAGAAATTTACACATGAATGATTGGACACGTTTTGAGATCAAAGTAGTTCCTGAACAGCAAGCCAAATTAAATTTTCCTTTATTGTTGACCCTGTTTATTTTCATTGATTAGTTGATTATTAATGTATGTGCAGTAATACCTTTTTTGCATAAGTGTGACATGAAGTGACTGCAGGAGATGAGATTTGAATGACAAATAAAGTTTTCATCTGTATAGAGTTTTTAATTTGACCAACATATTTATTAGTTTCCTATAATGTGCTTGAGTTTAACCCTTTCTATTGGGTATCACCTATTAGTGTTTATATTTAAATGTTAGTTGATTGATACTTTAGTTTCTTCTCTCTTATTGAATGGATTCATACTCCAACAAATGTACTGTTTGGGACCATCGCTTATCATTGCTTCCAGTTTTCTTTATGTCATTCTATTGACCATTGTTCTGTGGTGTTTTCATGCATTGAATATTATGGCGTCTTCATTGGATCTTTTTATCCTTCTTTGAATATGAGATTATTCAGATTTTAATTTGCAGGGCCCTGATGAAATCCTTGAGAGATCCCTGTGTAGCTCTGATGGTTCAAGTACTTGTGAGGATTTTGTTGCTCTTGTTCAGTCACGGTTAAGCAAAATACAGGTGTTGTGGATGACCCAGTGCATTTCTTTTAAAAAAAAATTCTTTAATTTCTTTTCATGTTTAGCTAGAGATGTATGTTATGCTATTACTTTTGTCAAAGTACGTTAACCAAAGTCCATTGGTGCTTGCAAGTTCATCAAAATTGGGTAATCAAGCTTATAAACTTTTCTCCCAAGAATCCCAATGGCCTATAATTGCAATTTCAGACAAAAAAGCCCAGTCTCATAGCTTATAAAAAAACATGTTTCATAAAGAAGGTGCAAAGAATTCATTGTAGAATTTAGTTCCTTTTATTCTCAAAATCCAAGTTATATCTTTATATAGATAGATTTAATCACTCAGAATTCGATTATTCTGATACATTGTCATAACAAAATGACTAATTTTAAAGGATTATCACCCATAATTTTGATTCCGTGCATAATGCAGAAACTCGTTCATGCTATACCTGCATTACATGAATTAGATGGACAAAGCTTTGTTTCTGATACTAGTGAGTTCATCTTATGTACATCTCTGACAGTGGTTTTAGACCCCAATTGCTTAACTAGTAGCGCCTTTTTATCCATACTCCAGAAATTTGCAGGAGGAATGGCAGATGAAGCTTTTATTACTTTGAGAGTATGGCAGTATGCTATACAGGAATTTGGTTGAGAGAGAGACCGATGTGTTCTTTTGCTTCACCTACCTTCAGTTATATCTAATCATTGCATGTTTTGTAGTTGTTGAAATCACTTGGGGACACTTTTGGAGATACTAATCAGAGTGAATTAGCAGCTTTCATATCATATGCCTTGGCATTTCCTAACAACTTTCTTGCTCTTGTAGATACATATGATGTAAGTAGACCTTCCTTGCGCTTTTGAGTTTAAAACCAAATTTTGATGCAGTCTATTCTATCATATATCAGTACTAACATTGCAATTTTGACGTCCATTGTACCAGGTAATGAGGAGTGGAGTCCCCAACTTTTGTGCAGTTGCTTTGGCACTTGATGACTTGGGGTATGTCACAAATGCTTAATATATAGAAGTTTTGCTTCTTATAAGAACAATTCCTCATTTGCAGAAATTTGGTTCAAAAGAATCCTTTTGCTCCCATTTGATGCTTTATCTATGATTGTCTTCAGTTTAGTGATTTTGTTGTCTTTCTGATGACTTTCAGACGTGAATTTATGTTATCGAGCTGATTGTATTAGTGGCTTACTAGCATTTTGCTTGTTTGGTTGAGAAAAAATGAACTAATGTATGATTTTATGTTGGGATCGTGGCGGCTAAAGTCTAAACTTAAAATTGAAACGAAACATATGAAGAAAGGCACTAAGTAGCATGGCTTTATGTGTCAACAGATACTGCCTCTATTGTTTTTCTTTCTATTTATGTGTAACATTATACTTGTATTAAAGGCTTTTATGTTCTTCATCCATGATTGATCATATAGTTTGTAGCTCATACTTTTGTGAACATAACTTTTGAAGGACTTATGTTTCTGTGGATTTCATCCATGCCAGTGAGAATGGTAGGTCATACTTAATTCCTGAGATAAGTTGAATATTCAAAAATGCAGGTACAAAGCTGTTGGCATTAGATTGGACTCTGGTGATCTAGCATACTTGTCTAGTGAAGCCCGAAAGATCTTTCATACAATTGAGAAGGAATTTGGGGTTTCTGGTTTTGGAAAGACGAGCATTACTGCTAGTAACGATTTGAATGAAGAAACTTTAGACGGACTAAAAAAGCAGGTTCGTAATGTAAACTAAAACTTCTTTGAATAATTCAGTACTGTTTAACAGCCAGCCTGAATCAGGATGACAATGCTTCCAGTATAGCACATTATTCACTTTGGTGCACATCTACTTAGCCTCAATAACACTTTCTCTCTGCAGGGTCATGAGGTGGATTGTTTTGGTATAGGAACCTATTTGGTTACTTGCTATGCGCAAGCAGCTTTGGGTTGTGTTTTCAAGCTTGTTGAGATCAATAATCAGCCACGCATCAAGCTTTCAGAGGATGTGTCTAAGGTTTGACTGGGCTGTCCAGAAATTTTAGCAGAACGCTCTCTTTCATATGATAAATTGCCTAGTTTCTCTCTTCATTTCATTTATTTATTTCTTAAATGCTAGGTCTCTATACCATGCAAAAAACGATGCTACAGATTGTATGGCAAGGAAGGATATTCCCTGGTGGACATCATGACAGGGGAAAATGAACCATGTCCAAAGGTATTAACTCTATACCAACATTCTCATCCTTAATTTTCTCTTTAGTACTATAAAATGTGTGGGTTAGGGCATGTCACATGTGAACAGAGAAACAACTTTGCAGCTAGATATTTTAGATGTAATTTTAACTTTAACCTGAGAATTCAATGTAGAAAGATACTATTATTTTATTTTTCAACTTAAATACATGCTTAACTTTTCTGCATTATGATCTACATATTAAAACTCTTAATATACCGGCCTAGGTTTGTGATAGTATGTAATTGATGATCTTATTAGTTACCCACATACCAACATGAATGTTTCTACCTTGATCAAAAACTAATTAACTACAATGATATTCACCTTTGTAGTGTTAGAATACACTTTTATTGAGATTTAAATCCCCATTAAACAAGCTTGTTCAGCTTGATTTCAAAATTATCTCTCTTTTTCGCTTGGATTGTTTTATTCCTCTGTTATGTCAGCGACTACTAATAACTGTATGTACCACAGCCTACCAGTATATATACTTGACACCATATATGCTACAATGATGAGGCTGAATGACCTTCTTTTTCTGATCTTCGATATTGCAGGTTGGAGAACGAATTCTATGCCGTCACCCTTTTAGTGAATCCAAAAGAGCATATGTGGTACCAAAGCGTGTAGAGGAGCTTCTGAAGTGTTATTGGCCTGGGAAATCAGGTAGGAGCTCAGAATCAATCTTCAATTCTTCACTATGGAAGGTCATGGTTTCGTTGTTTAGTGGTAAGGTAACGGGTGGAGTGCATAAGCCCCTTTAGAGAGAGGGGCGAGCAGCAAGCAGAGCCTTGTATGGATTACAAACCTTATATATTGATAAGCTTACCGATTCAGTAGTCTTTTATATATATATATATATATATATATATATATATATATATATATTCTGGAAAGTGTCCAGTTAAAATAGTATTGGCATTGTCTACAGAATATGAAGAAACCATACATAAAACATTATTTCCTGTTCCCCTGCCACCTCAATATCAAATACCTGATCAGTTCGAGTCTACGTATTTAGTTGTGACCTACTATTGAGCAGAAAAGAGGCTCCTGAGCAATTTTTTGATTCTCATTTCTGAAACAAGATTTTTCTCTCTTTTTTTTTTTTGGTTTCTTGAAGGTAAAGAAAGAGAAGAGTTACCAGCTCTCAAGGACATTAGAGACCACTGCATCGGACAGCTTGAGCAAATGAGGCCTGATCACATCAGGAGATTAAACCCAACACCATTCAAGGTATTGCTAGACTTAAGTTCATGAAAACATCCTTTCCTAGTCAAACGTATCACTGGTTTAAAGCATTTTCTTATCACTAACCAGGTGAGTGTAAGTGCAAAACTGTATGATTTCATCCATTTCCTATGGCTCAACGAAGCGCCTGTCGGGGAGCTGCATTGAGAATCCAGAGCTTACAAATAGCAGGTACAAAGTAATGATTCCAAAGGAGTTGGAGGAGCTTCTTTAACGTGCATCACATGATTGTCAAATCTTTGTGCTTGAATAATACATTATTTTTTGCAATGCTTAAATAGAATAAAACATTGCTTTTGTTGCTACTCTCCAAATGGATCATGTGTAAATCTTGCATACAAAACAAAATCATTGAAGCTGTGAAGGTGGTTCTCCGTCTATGCTAGTTAGATATATGGTTATTTGTATTCTGTTCAAGTATAGTTGCATAAAGATCTAATTATTCTCTCAGCCTGTATGAGCCAAATCTTGGACAAAAGATTTACAAATTAAAAATAAAAGAAAATGTTTTTTTTGGTTTTAATGTAATTATAAAATATTAAATTAGCTACTATTTAGTAAATAATGATTTGGGTTGACAAAAATAAAATTCAGGCCACAAATAAATCCATGGAAAGATTATCTTATTTCATAATCTAAATGGAGCATTTAAGTGATGTAAGATTTTGTAACATTAGATCTGATCATTTTATTTCATAAGTAAAAGATAAGCTTGTGATTAGAAATCCAACATTGGCCAGCAAAATCATCCAACAATCTATCCCATAATTTTCACATAAAATCATTTTTATGTAGCCAGAGAAATATTGAAGCTTATGTGTCAACGTGAGTAGCTTCCTCAGCCATAAGACCCGGAGGGTCCAATCCACAGAATAAACAGTGTAACATACCGGATGAAAAATAGAATGTCTTTGTTGACAAACAAAATTATATTATGGGTCTTTCTCATCGTATTAACAATAATTTTAATTAATTAAAATATTTTTTTATATTTTTCCAGGTCATTTTTTACTAGATAAATTTTCACTTATATTCTTTTACATTAATTTTTAGAAAATATGTTTTGGAAGATATAATAAGTCAACTAAAATTTAGGAAAGGTACATTGATCAAGTCACCCTAATTTACTGTCGGAAGCACATGATAAACGCTTCTAAAGGGACCAACTCACTAACCAGTAACCACTCAACATAACTTGCTTCAATTAATAATGAATCACTTCCTATATTATTTAGTTTGACAACCAAGTATTAATTAAATTGTACTGCCATATCCTTGCGGGTCGATCTTCTCTAAAGTAGAAATCCTCTATCTTTGTTCATGTTTTTATTTATGTCTTGGCCCTAAAATATTAGGCTTAAGGTTTATGGTTAAGATTTATGATCATGGTTTAAAGATTTGTCTGCAGGACGTATTTTTAAGATTTAAGATTTAAAGAAGACAAAAGGCTGAGAATTTTTGTTCTATCTTGTCTTGAGAATTCAGTGCAGTTTTTTATATCTTGATTCATTCATCTTTAAGAGTTCCTTTTATTTCCTGCAGCAAATCCGCACTGAAGTGAAACCAATTTTTTTTTGTACAAATAAGAGCAAAAAGACGCAAATATTGTCTTAAAATTTTTTCCTAAAATAAGGCACAAGTCAGTTTATTTCTCAAAATATTGTACTTTTTACGATATTTTTTTAAAGATGATAGCATTTCCCACCGTCTATGAACAGTGTTTCTATTTATTGAATTAAAAAAATCAAAGACGGTAGAAAAATCACCGTCTATGAACAATGAAACTTTAAAAATGGTAGCAAGAGCCTCCATCTTCAAATAGTGGCCGCAGTGGCACGCATGCAGAGTGGCTAACATTGTTCAAAGATGGTAGGATAGCCCTCCGACTTCAAACAGTGTGCGCATGTGATGCGGCCTGCAAGGTGGTTCAGCTGGTGCAGCTTTGCAGAGGGGTAGGGTGACAGCCTATAGGTGGTTCAGATGGTAGGTTCAGCCGGTGCATTTTTTTTATGTTTAAAATTGCATGCATGCATGGCTAAAAAAGGGGTGAAGTATTTAGGGTGTTTTTTAATTTATAGGGGTAGAGGTTAAAAATTTGTTAGTGTTATTAAAAGAGGGATAGGGATAGTTAAGGGAAAAATTGTAATTTTTTGTGTTAAATAGGTAAGATTAAAGGGAAAATTTTGAGTGAAGAAGAATAAAAAATTATAGGAGAAAATATTGTAAGTAGATTCAATTTTTTTAAAGTTTTATTTTGGTTTGTTCGTTTTATTTTGTATGTTTGAAATAATTTTAATTTTATGCATGTAGTTTGGATATATGGAGAAAAAAATAGGGGAGATTTGGTGAAATTGTTTGGAGCCAACAAGTAAGTAAGTAAGTTGATTTATTTTATAAATTTTAAATTATGTATCCATCTCCCATTTTAAGTTGTTGTTTAGAATTTATAAATTATTCGACCAACGAAGGAAAATAATAAAAAATATATTTGTAGTAATATTTAGTATACTTTTATCAATTAATATATTTTTTAAAATTTAGAATAAAAAATATATTCAAAATATGGTTAAAATGAAGGCAACAATAATTTAATATATTAAAAAATATATATTTGAAATATATTTTAAAAAACAATTTAGTATATTTATAAAAAAATATATTCGAAAAGAACTCGTTCTCGATATTAGTAACAGTAATTTAAAATTTAGTATGTTCATTTTGATTTGTGTATTCTGATTGAAAATGTATATTATTTTGAACATGCAGAGAAAATGAGCAAGAACATATTTATGATGATTGTTCATTACAATGGACAAATGGTGAAAACTGATGTCGGGGGTTGTATTTGAATCTGAAAGCACTACGAATATGAGATTTGAAAATGAAATCACGCTTCGAGAAATGAAGGAAAAGATATTTGAGAAAATTGGAGCTGAGATTCATGGTTTGCGGTACCAATGGCTAACATGTCACAATCTAGTAAGATATTCTGCAATCACTCTCCAAGATAATGCTGATGTTGGAATAATGATTGCAGAGCATGAATCTATGGATATTCAAAATATCGAGTTGTTTGCTGAGGTGCGTGATGTTCCTAACCCATCTAGAAACGTAGTTGGAGAATATGCTCAAATGGGTTTTGGTAATAAGATTGATATGTCCGGAGGCAGTTTTGTCGCAATGTTGGCAAGTGGGACATCGAGTGCATTTTATCCAGTTGGGCCTTCAACATATGTAGCATCATACGGGCCAACTGTTGATGATAATATGGAAAACCTACGAGGTCGATGGGGAGAAACACTTGAAGATTCTAACGAAGATGAAGATATTGGGGATTCTGATTTGTTCCCTGATAGCGTTGGTAATGCCCCTGATTTCAGTGTTGGAGAATTCATTTCGATTGGGGATGTCATTACATGGTATGAACCTCATGCTCACATGAACTTAGTAGATTTTGATGTGATAAGGGTGCCTCAATTCTTAGATATGGCCTAATTAACTTCGAATCAGCATGGTGAATTATCGGTTAGGCTTTAACTTAATGAAAAGAATGAAGCTACATTGGTAGTTAAATAGTATATAATCAAGAAGCATGTGGACAACGTTGCTATAGAATCCAGCCCGGGGACTTTCTTTTCCAAGTGTGTGAAATGTGGACAAGAGTACAATTGGAAGTTCTGAGTGTCGAAGATTTAGAGGGAAAATATTTGGGAGGTCACAAAGTATAATGGCGATCGCACATGTTTAGGAACTTCCATCGACCATAACCACCTTAAATTGGACTCGAATGTAATAAGCCATCACGTGATGAATTTGGTTGAAGCAAATCCAAGGGTTCCCATTTCAGTGATTTAGGCAACCATTGCACAGCAGTTTGGATATCAGATAAAATACAAGAAGGGGTAGCGTGTAAGAGATAAGGCAATATAGTCGGTGTATGGTGATTACGATAAATCGTACAATGAGCTACCGACTTTATTACTAGAAATGACACATTTTATCCCAGGCACCATAGTGAGGTATCAAACCTCGGATGTATACGACCGAGAAGGCCAACTTGTTAAAGGGCATAAATTTTTCCATCGACTTTTCTGGGCCTTTAAACCATGCATTGAAGGATTTCAATATTGCAAACGTATAGTCCAAGTCGATGGCACGTGGCTGTACGAGAGATACTCTCATTTACTATTGATTGCCGTTGCGCAAGATGGTGAGAACAATGTCTTCTCGGTTGCATTCACAATTATTAAGCAGGAGACAACTGAAGCTTGGAATTTCTTTTTGAGCAATTTACATAAGCATGTCGTCCTAGAAGATGGGGTCTATATTATATCCAATCGAGGGACATGTATCAAAATAATAACTAATCGAGACGGAAGTCGTTGGACACCTTCGTCTGCATATCATGTGTATTATGTTAATTATATTTGTAAGAACAGTTACGAATAGTTCGAAAACCAATACCTTCGCAGTGAGATTTTAAGCATGGGTAAGTATCATTTTTCAAACTCTATTATATATGCATATCCATTTATGTGTTTTGATTTTTCTCGATACTAACAACATATACTATGACAGGATATCTACCACTGCGGCCAGATTTTGAGAGGAAGATGGATAATTTAATGAAGTACAACGAGTACATTTGAAGTTGGGCAAACAGTATCGAGAGAAAAATATGGGTCCAATCATATGATGAAAGTGGTAGACGATACGGGCAAATGACAACCAACTTTGTGGAGTGCATAAATGTAGTACTAAAAGGATCACAACATCTCCCAATAGCGAGCTTAATGAAAGAGACGTACTACATGTTGGCTAAAGTTTGTATCGTTAAAGGGAAACAAATCGAGTCCTTAATAAATAGGGGGCAAAGTTAGGCTCTCGGTCTTGTGAAGAAAATGTAAAATAATGTGAAGAATGCAACGTCGATGAATGTTCATGGGTTCGACTGAATGAATCAGAATTTTGATGTTGTTGGTTCTAGACGCAACAACAAAGCAGGCCACTAAAATGTAATTCGAGTTAATTTCGGACGTAGGTGGTATGACTGTGGCGCGTTCCAGGCATGGCGATATCCATGTGCTCATGCAGTTGCAGCATGTATGGTTGCAGGGGTTGACTCGTACACCTATGTTGATGAATGCTTCAATCTTCACAAGATGGTAAATATTTACAGAAGTGAGTTCCCACCGATCATGAATTCAAAGTATTAGTCGTCAGTGGAGCATGAAAAATGGTTATCGGATCCTATACTCCGTAAAACTCCAACTGGTCGACCTAGATCGACTTGCATCTATACCAGTATGGATCTTTATCATAAAGAGAGGGGACAACGAAAGAGATATACCATATGTATGGTTGAAGGACATTTGAGATCAAATTGTCCAAATGAACCAAGATACGTGCTATGCCTCAGTGATTTCTGTTTGTATTACAAAATATTCTACTTTCCATTAGTATTAATTAATTATTTATAATTTTATGTTTTTACTACTGTAATATTGCTTAATTCTAATTTAATAATTAGAGATCAAATTGTTAAGTATTCAAAGTTTAAGGACTAATCTGTAAATTTCTAAAAGTTTCAAGGACCAACAAAAATTTTCATTTTATTAGTATAAAATATTTTTAATTTCATGTTCATCACAAAACTTGAACTTCAAAAAACGGCGGCCGAATCAGAGTTCAATTGAAAAAGTTAGGAGATAGAGACAAAACGTAAAAATTTAATAATTTAGGTAAGGTTTCAAAACCAATGGAAAAGTTTTCGAAACATATGTCACAGATTCACAAGATTAACATTCTAGAATGAAGGTTTCGATGCCTCTTAGTATGGTTTCGAAACCTTTGTCATGTTTCGCCAAAATATGACATTTTAAGCTATTTTTAACCCATAATTGTCACTTTTATTATTAGGTAACTTAATTACATAGTCCTAAGCATGAACATGAAGATTTAATTCATTTCTAATTTTTTAAATTTTATCATTAAGTTACTTCATTACTAATTAATGAATTCAAACAGTCGAATTTGAAAAAGCGATTCACTAATTACTAAAGATAATTAAATTAGGTGAATAATAAAACATATTGAAAAATAAAAAACAATAAATTCAAAATCAAATGTATTACACAAAAGACAGAAAATCTAATAATGTCGCGGCGCTCGTTCATCAAGTTGTGGCCTTTGCGGTGCCTCGGGATCTTCTTCAACATCTTCTTCAGTGTTCCCCACCCCCTCAGTCACCGAGGGCATAGGAGGTTGTGTTGTGAACAAATAGTCACCGCTTTGCCCTTTCATAATCTCTGGTGAATACATGAAATTTTGTATTTCCTGAAAATTCATGTTCTCGCCAAAGTTCGAGTAAATGGGTGATTGTGGCGGATAAAACTCGAGTCTGTATAAACCACCATCATCAAACCCTTAATTATCTGAGGAGCTCAAGCCCACTTTTGGTTGTACACATGTAGGAGGCGGTTCCCTTTCTTATATATTTGTCAGCGTTATTGTGCTCATATCTACCTCTCATGTGGTTAGCCAACCTTCAACGTTTTTACTCTAAACAAGATTTTCATTTGCTACACTCCCAGATGCACCTATTGCAATCTTAGATGATTCACATTTACCACCATATTTTTTCTTATACCTCCGGCATTCTTTTCGTCCTTCGAGAGTAGTTAAGTGCGGCTTTCCATTATTACGATAGTAGATCATGTACTCTAAACTCTCAAAATCAAAATCATCAGCTTGTATTAGACTGCGATACAACAACGATGAAGCTCTGTCATTCCACATATTAAGGTACTCGACATGTGTGACTTCCCAATCTAGGTCTGGCCTGCCGCATCCATCATAGTCGTGCAGAAAGTAATGATATACTGGAATATGCGAAATGAGCTGGTGGAAGCTGAATTGCCTCAGCATCCTATCTCCAAAGTAGAACTCGACAATAGCAAAGTGGATCAGTCGTGTAACACTACACCATAAAGCAAAATCATTCATCAAATAATTCGCAACAAATATGCGATCATCGTTGTACGGCATCCAAATAAACTATAAAAATATAATTATTATAATAATACATCTAACTAAAATGTAAACAATAAATTTAACCAAATAAACTTTCCATTCAGATACCTGATCTTGACAATACGAATCAATCTGAGATCTACATACTCTGACGTTGTTGTACACAAATCCCATGTGAGCTTTTTTCTCGCACCATCTGTATACAAGTCACAATAATATTATAGAAACAAGTAAATTTAATTTAAAAAATCAACTCAAAATCAGGATATTTACCTTGCAACAAGAGGAAAATGTATCTGTGTTCGAGTAATAAGTGTAAAAAATGGAAGTCGCTGCCAAGCCTACGCTTGCAATAACAGCAGACATCCACCAATACCCCTTACCTTCTCACCATTTTCTAGTACAGCGCCCTTGCACAACTCACGATACAAGAACGCTAATATGGTCGATCCGCAACTACGTTTACTAGCTTCCCAAGAACACTCCAAAAAATATAGATACCGTGTATGGACCAGATTTCCATATTTATCCGACATCAATATCCCTCCAATCAACTGTAGAATATATGCTCGAATTTCCTTGTAAATCTCAAAATTTTCTATCAAATTTGCTCTAAATTATATCAATGATTATCATTAGTTTATAACTTACATTAAACTAACTTATCTTCATAAAATTAAAATTCTAAAAAACATTACAATACATTAAATTAAATTATACTACTCAAGTTAAATACTATCTTTTTTCCCCCTCTAAATCATCTCAAAAGTACACTAAATTATACTAACTAAATAAAATAAATTACTTAAAAATAAAATTCTAAATGAATTAATTTACAATTAAACTTAAATAAATTACTTACTAATTTGTAAATTGGTCAAATAAATTTCACCAAACTTACTCCAAATCTTTCTTTCTCTACTTCTATTTTCCTACAAAATTAACATTAAAATTAGTTACTACATTAAAAATTTCTCAAACAAATTGTACAAAACTTACTTCAAAATCTTTCTTCTTCTTCAAATTAAACTTATTTTAAATCTTTCTTCCTCTTCTTCAATTTTCCTACAAAAATATAACAATAATGATATAAAATACAATCATATTACTAAATTTAAAATTCAAACTCATACTTATTGTATTTTTCTCCTTCTTTTTCTTCTCTCAACTAAAATTTCAAGTTTTTTTCCTACAAATTTTCACCACTTCATCGCTATTTAACTTAAAAATTCAACCACTCATCTCATTAATTCTCCAATTTAATTAATTAATTTACGAACACCTCCCAACTCAACTAATATTATTTTTCTGCACTCTGCCAACCCCATGCATGAACAACCCATACATGCCCTGTACAAAGCTGCCACCCAACGCAAAGCTGCACCGGTTGAATCACCCTGCAGGCAGCATCACATGCACGCACTGTTTGAAGTCGAAGGGCTCTCCTACCTTTTTTGAAAAGTGCCTGCTACTATGCATTCGCACCACATGGCACTGTGGCCACTGTTTCAAGACGGAGACTCTTTCTACCGTTTTTAAAGTTCCATTGTTCATAGACGGTGGCTTTTACTACCGTCTTTGATTTTTTTTAATTCAATAAATGAAAACATTGTTCATAGACGATGGAAAATGTTATCATCTTCAAAAACACTATAAAAATACAATATTTTTAAAAAATAAACTGAATTGTGCCATATTTAAAAAAAAAAGACGATATCTGTGTCTTTTTGCCAAAAAATAGTTAGAAGTTAAGAAATACATCTCCAAAAGAAAAAGAAAATTTTAACCAGAGACAATTGCCATTACTATCCCATCTTCTCTCATTAATTACCTTCCATACCAATAAACAAAACACAAATGCCAACATGCTGTGTTGACACAATTCTGAACTGAATTCTTCGGCCCCCACTCCGTGCCTCCTTTGGTGCCCTACCACTAATATAGTGACAGCTATATTATTTTGTTAATTTATTTTTACATTTATTTTTTCATTTTTATGTCATTAATAAATTATCGTTAACTCCACATTAACGTGAAAACAAGAAGGTACTGAAGCAGATATGTCAACTACTCAAAGAAGTGAGAGTATGAATAACCAAATAAAGATGTATATTGGTTATAATTATAATTTATTGTGTTTTTACCACTTTGAAACGTTATTGGCTGATAGACATTATGAAGAGTTAAAAGCAGATTTTTAAGAACAATCAAAGTAAGCCATCTCTTCCATACCTTGTAGAGGTACTGAAGCATGCCGCATATGTGTATACTTTAACAGTATTTAAAGGTTTTTCGAAAGAAATATGGCTTACTTGGGACCGTGAGATGCACATTATTAAAACTACAGGGACTATTACTAGTTATAAAGTCATTCCTTCAGGAAAAACTCATCATCATACTGTTATATTTGACTCTTCAAATTCTACAATCAATTGTAGTTGCAAAAAATTTGAATTTACTGGCATTTTATGTTTTCATGCTTGAAAGTTGCTCTCATTTCAAAATTTCAAATGAATTTCAAAGCAATACATTTTGAAAAGATGGACGAAAGAAGTGAAGATTGGAGTTACAATAAATTCTTCAATGTCTACTAGATCAAGTGATCCTAAAGTAGATGTAGGATCACGTTATAAAACTTTACTTAGATGGTATTCACATTTAGCGGCACGAGCAGCAATGAGTGAACAATCATTTGATATTACTATGAGTGCTGAAAAAAAGACATTAAATAAAGTCGAGGCGACCTTGAAGCAATTATCGATAGAAGAATCTTTGAACATGTATAGTGAAAACAAGATTCCTCAAGCCGATGAGAATGAACAAATTGAGAATAATGGTGAAAAAGTTAAAAGGATTCAAGTGTAAACCCAAAAGAAAAGGAAATAGATCGCCGATTCGACCAAAAAATGCTTTAGAAAAAACCACAAGAAAAAGAAATCGTCGAGGTGAACAATCAAGAAAGAGTGTGCGAGAAAAAGAGATAAGAATGATAAATTATTAATATTTTATATATTACTCTTGAATATTTATTAACACTTTATATTTTTAATATAATATCATGTTAACAATCAGGAAATCGTTGATTTAGATGTTTTGAATTCATGTGGGCAACCTATATCTCAATACGTGCAGATATTTAAGTTTTATGATCATATCTATCTTGTATAAAGATTATTATTGATTTTATATTTTTCTAATTTTTTGTGCATTAATAAGCAACAATGAAACTCTAATTTGGACATGAACATCATGAATCAATTTACAATTACAAGTATGGTGGATTTATTGCAAGTAATTTTTATATCGTGAAAAAATGTAATTTTATTTTATTTTAATTATGATATTTATTTTATCTTTTTAATATTTGTAGGCTCAAATGTCACAAGCTCAAGCGCCACAAAAAAAAGTTTAGAAGAAAAATAAAATAATAGATGAACTATTAGACTTTAAAAATTGGTGAAATGCAAGATTTAAATGTCTTACTTTTTTTTTTTAATCTTTTTAGAATATTAGTGATTCATTTAAGTTTGTTTAATTTATGAGAGAAGATGCTACTTGGTATAGTACTGGGAGCTTTTTTTGCTCTTTGTTGATCAGATTTAACGATCTTTTCATATTGAGAAACAAATGAAATTTTATTAGAGATATATGAAAATAAACTACATACACGAGAGAAATACAATAAACCATTTGGTGATCAAAAAAAGATATTCTCTCAGCAAAACACATCACAGTCGATAAATTACAATACATCAATTCAAAAGAATAATATATATATATATATAACATAACTCAAAACTCATCAAACACAATTGAAACATAACTTGAATGAAATACCGTAAGAATACCACATCAACTCAAAACTTGATCAAACATAGATGAAACATAATTTGAATTAAATCACCTATTCATCCATCGATTAGTAAACATGACAGTCCAATCCACTCCAGTTATGGCCAATGCATCGACTGTACAATTCACAATCTTCTCATTTATTCTATAATTGAAAAAAGCATGTCACATTGTGATTCCAAATTCCAACCTCTCAAAATGTTAAACCACACACATGATATGAATTGAGCAGTAATTAAAAAAAGAATAGAATCATAATTTTCACCTTTGACCTTTTCTACTTACAGTCTTTCATAAATCTTTAAGAAAGTTATTCAACTATTAAAACTTAAGAGTTGGAGCCCATCTTTATAAAGATCACCTTCTATCAATATATTATCTATGAATATTATGAATTAAAAATTATATCCAATTTAGAGTAAATTAACTCATAAAAAAACAGTAAATTTTTTTGCTAGTGTTCGATCATTACAATTGCTAATATAGTAACTTTTAAATTTAAATTCATCCACTCTTAATCTCATCACCCTCTATTTATTGGTAAGGAATCATTCTTAAACAAAGTTCTTTTCATTTCTTTTGCAACTGTTCAATTCATTTAACATCTACAAACTGTTTTAGAGCACAATCAAATTATAAATAAGCTGGAATGAGATAGTTATAATAGCTACTATTTTGGGTTATAAATTTTGATGTCAAAACATATACATATTCCTTACTAAACTACATAAGACAGAATTTGTGTAGAAAACAATTTTTGGTGCAATTTTTATCCACTTCTTTCTTTTTTTTCTAATTTAGATACACAACGACAAACAATGTAAAATTTTTAACTTTTAAACTCGCTTTAAAATACAGATGACAAAGTTTAAATAATTTGAACAATTTTATCTCTTTAAAATTATCAATAGAGCAAGTATAATTTGGCTAACCCTAAACCCAAAAATATCTAATTTCAAGAATTTTAACATTATTCAGTTCAAAGATTAGTAATCAGAAAAAAATTGTTTCTTTAATTTTTATTCAAAAATAATGCATCAAAAATAGATCTTACAGAAAACCAATCAAGATGAACATCTTCTAAATAAATTAAAATATAACGAAAAAAGTCAAACATACCGATTAAGATATCAATCCCTTCTCAGTTTTGAATAGGGGTGTAAACCAGCCGAATCGAGCTCGAGTAGTGCTGAGCTCGACTCGGCTCGTTAAGAATTCGAGTCGAGTTCGAGCTTGATTCGAGCCCAATCGAGTCAAGTGTTGACTGATCTTTGATCGTGTCGGAGTCGAGTATATCACCATCTATAAAGCCCTATCAAGAAAAAACTTTAATACACAAGTTGTGTAAACTCAAGCTTGTTAATTTTAGGTTTTGGGGTGTTAGTTTAGGGTTTAGAGGTTTAGATTGTTGGATTTAGATTTTAGGGTTCAAAACTTATGTTTAGGGTTTATATTTTAGGCTTTTTAAGTTTAGGAATTTAGATTTTAAATTATAAAAAATACAAAAAATTAGTATATTATAATTTCGAGTAGCTCGCGAGCTTTTCGAGTCGGGTATCAAGTAGCTCGGCTCGGCTCGTTAAGAACTCAAGCTGAGTTCGAGCTCAAGTAGAGTTTTGACCGAGTCAAGCTCGAGTAGCTCGTGATCTGTCTCGTATCATTTACAGCCCTAATTTTGAACCCATCCTTTATCGATAAGAACTTCAATGGTTGAACTAATTAGGGCTCTTTGATTTTGAGGACCAAAACAATTTTTTAGAGAAAGTATTTTTAAGAATGAGTTCTTGATTTTGAAGGTGGTCTCAATTTTTTCTAAGAAATGTATTTTTAAGAATCATCTGATTTTCTTTTCGGTATTTTTTCCTTCCTGTTTTCACGTTAATGTGGAGTTAACAATGATTTATTAATGACATAAAAATAAAAAAATTGTAAAAATAAATTAATAAAATAATACATGTGTCACTATATTAGTGGTGGGGCACCAAATGAGGCAAGAAGTGGGGCAGAAGAATTCTGTTCATCAATTCTACACTTTGAGAGATCTTATGCAGTAAACACCATTTCAAGTAATAAAAAAAAACAAATCCTTTCACTTTCTTCTTCTTCTTTATTTTCTTTCTTCAGCTGAAACAAAGAAGTAAGAGAGAGAAATGTGGGTTATCTCTCAAAGACAGACTCCGAGGTGATTAGCCCGAGACAATCTTCACCGCTGAGATCCCCTCGTCGACAAATGTACTACGTTCAGAGCCCATCGAGGGACTCCCACGATGGTGAAAAGATCACCAACTCGTTCAACTCCCCGCTGGTGCTCAGCCCCATGGGCTCCCCACCTCACTCCAACTCCTTCTTAGGCCCCCATTCCTCGCGCGACTCATCTTCCACCTGCCTCTTTGGATCCCTCAAACCACAACGGAAACACAATGGATCTCGCAAGGCTCGCAACAACAAGCAGCCATGGAAAGAGTTCGACGCCATCGAAGAAGAAGGCTTGCTTCACGGTGAAGGCGACTATAACGGCTTCCATCGTCGACGCTGCTATTTTCTCACATTCGTCCTCGGCTTCTTCGCGCTCTTCACCACGTTTTCTTTGATCCTATGGGGCGCTAGTAGACCTCAAAAGCCTAAAATCACAATGAAAGTTAGACAGAAATTAGATTTGACATGCATTTCTTTAATCTTAGATCAACATAATTATAAAAATGGTTTTTCCATTTTTGCATTTCGTTCAACGAATCCAGGGTTCAAGCCGGTGCGGATTTCTCTGGAGTGAGCACAGAAATGGTGTCGATGAACTGCACAGTGAAGCTCACATATCGAAACACGGCTACCTTCTTTGGGGTACACGTAACATCAACACCCTTAGATCTCTCCTACTCTCAGCTCACTGTGGCCAACGGATCGGTAAACCAGCAACGACCCCATCAAGCCAATATTAAATGCTGTAATGCACTTTGTCGTCTTTCATAATTGTGGGTTCATTTATTTATCAGTATATGTGTTATTTTTCGAAGATACGCAAGTTTTATGAATCGAGAAAGAGCCAAAGATCATTGATTGTGACGATGAAAGGGAGCCATATTCCCTTGTGTGGAGGAGGGGCTAACCTGGCTAGTCTCAATGGTGCACCACTCAACCAGTGGCATTGACCCTCAACTTCATGGTTCGATCCAGGGCTTATGTTTTGGGCAGATTGGTGAAGCCCAAGTTCTCTAAGAGGATTCAGTGTTGGGTCACCATGGACCCCAAGAAGATGAATAAGGCTATTCCACTAAATGAGCCATAGACACTTGTCTATTGTGAATAAAACGTGGCCCTTTACCTTTAGCATGTATAAGCCTCTAACCATTAATGTATACCTAAATGAGCTTTAACAGTTTAGCCAACAAATGCAGCTTCCATTTCCTCACGTGCACCTAAGGCAGGCAGCTTTCCCGTGGCATACGTTTTATCAATTTCTAAACTTCTTTTGTTTGCAGTTTGGTAAAAAAGACAAGGCATCTTTGAATTGAAAACAAAGAATATGCCAGTTTTATGGGTGTGGAAATATAAATCCTCTTACTCTTTTTTTATGCCTCTATTTATATTTTCATACTAAAAAATTAAGTTTAAAATTTAAGATTACGGTTTAAAAAATTAAGGGTATATTATATTTTTAAATATTTAGGGTTAAGATTTAGAATTTAATTTTGTAGTGTTAGAATATAAAAATGAACATAGGAGCAATTCTTTTTCTAATTATATCCATTACCTTAATTAGCCGCCCTTTGCTTCAAACTTCAATGTCATCATACTCTCTAAGGAAGAAAAAAACAACAACAACCCATTCCCATTGGTAAGCTAATCATTAATTAAAGTGTTAAACCACTATTAATTGACTTTAGTGGTGGCAATAGGGCTGGTCGGGGACGATTTTACATTCTCTACCCTGTCTTCAATACTTACGAGTGCGGTTTTGGGGAATCTCCATAAAACGTTTTGGAGATTTTTTCGTCCCCATACATATCTCTTACGGATCCTCGCGGTTTTCAGTTAATTCTCGTACTAAAAAAACAAAACTTAATACATCAAAACAAATACTCAACATTAGATCTCTAAAATTAAAAAAATAAATGATAAATTTAATCTTACCAACAACAAGCAAACATTTTCAAAACTATAAAACACGACTAAAATATTAACTATTGAAACATGTCAGTCTGCACTACATTTAAAAGAAAATATGCAACTCATAATATACAGTTCCAAACCATGATACGTTTGTTCTAAAATAAACTAGATTTGATAATGTTTCTAACCATATAAGTTAAGTTTACTCGTATGATTTATGACGAATTTCTGAAGTCACATCCATTGTTGTTTTTGGAAACAGTCTGCAGTATTTTATTCTGACCTTTGCTGACTCAAAAATTAATAACTCCTAATATATAAGTAGAAATCAAGAACAACTTATTTTAAACGAATATAGACTTCTGTATGGTTATAGAAATATAAGACTCACTTCCTGATTTATCATTTATCTTGTAGAATTTTTGGTGATTTTTCAAAGTCACTGCTAAAACTGTTTTTTTACGAAACCTGCTGTTAAATTTTTATGACCTTTCAACATTCAAATATTCATATTTTTAAAATACATATCGAAATAGACCACTGTTTATTTTAAACAAAACTAGACTGAATCATGTTTACAATATTGTATAGACCACTTTCTAATTATTTTTATAAAATTTACAGAGAATTTTCAAACTTAATCCAACGGACCATATTCAGGTTATAGGATATTATATTTTTGTTGAAAATGGGTAAATTACCCTTATAGTCATCCAACTTTGTAAAATATTGGGGATTCCTATGGATATTTCTGGGGATCCCCACGGTGATTTATACGGGTACGGTTCGGTTATACCTACAATTTAAATATAACAATCCTCGTCTCCATCTCCATTTGAGCTTCGGTGATAAAATTTTCCGTCCCCGTGGGTAAAAATTTCGGTTATTCTTCATACCCATCGGTTCAAGTTTTTACGATTTTCGGTTATTTCTCATCTGATTCTCACCCCTAAAATTGACTTAAGGAAAAAAGTTAATTAAGACAAGTTAGTTTAAGTCTGATACAACTAGCGGACGCTCAATTCATCGGTTGTTCTAGATGGGAAAAAGTTTATATGAAATTTAAGATCTAAGATGAAGCAAAATCATTGGTTAGGTGAAGAGATGTTGATAAACCGGCCACCGACGAGATGTTTTACAGTCAAAACAGAGTGTCGGCAGGGTGTTGATAAATCATTATTGCTTAAGACAATGAGACTTTGTTTGTTACTCATTATGAATTTTTTTTCTTCTAAACCACAATGATTTTCATACTTCATTATATAAATTTGATTGTTTAATTTTGAAATTCGAATGGACGGTTGACATAACAAGGTCAAAAACAAAGACAAAATAAAACTTCATTATATTTTCCTTTTGGTAATAACAATAAAGTACGCTCGTAAAGTTTGAATCAATGTTGGTTGAAGTTGTATAGGCCTTGCAAAGTTCACACCAAACTATCTGGATTTGGACAAGAAAACAAGCACACGTTTCACATGTGAATCCAATTCACACAGCAGATATTGTCCATCCAATGATGTTCATAGAAAACAACTCCTTTTGTAGGGTGAGTCTGTTGTACAATAAATTAATATACGTCTAGAAAACGACCCATTTAAAATATTAAAAAACACTGAATCTAAAATATATTTTTACAAGTTTTGAACTTAAAATGCTATACAACATTTAAGGTTATAAACTTAAAAATGTTACCCAACTATTATTTCGCGACAAATTTCAAAATTTGTCTCTAAATTTTGAAACTTACTACCAACATAAAATGTTATTAGAAAGTATAACATTTTAATTATATAATATTTTAAATTATGTATTTTTTTTAACATTTTGATTGTGCCGTTTTTTAGTCATATATTTGATTATTGTATTGTAGACACCTCCTTTCGGAATCAAGTGTATTTCAAAACACAAGGGTTGGTAAACTGAAAATGTCTAAACCCTCAAAGTTAGATGAACAATTTACCCACAAAACTTTTATGCAAAAAGAATTACCAAGTTTGGATAAAGAATGGTCTGTACAATCTGTGGCTATGTGAATAGCCAACCAGAACTCTTCCATCACCAAAAAAAGAGAAAAATATCAGTCAAATCTGTGTTTTTCCTCTAATCATTTACAATAAAAATTCATCACCAATTGGATCAAAGCCGTCAGATTAACTCTCTCTCACGGTGATCCAGCTCTCAGAAACTGACCATTCCGGTGGTTCATCACTAGCCAATCGATGAATCCGAACCAGAGGTGATTGAATGTGACTTGAAAACGAAGACCCAATTCTTGAACTTTCCTGGAAAATTGACTGAGAAGATGAAGAAGCTGTTGATTGAGTTGAAACCCAGTCTGGGAAATCAAAATGACACCTCGGTGACTCTGAAAATTCTTCAAAATTACAATTTGGAGACGTTGATTCTTCTTCCTGAATTGGATTCATTACGATTATCTCTTCATCGCCGGCCATGAAAGGATGGTTGAGGAGCATCTCGGCCGTCCATCTCTTCTTCGGATCCTTAAAAAAACACTTTCCGAGAAAATCTTTTCCTTCATCAGATAAATCTTGAGGAATCCAAGGCAATTCATTGCTAACTCCAATTTGAATCAACAGAGCCGCAACGTTCGTCCCCGGTTCGAAATTCCAGGCTGGTTTCCCGGTGAACATCTCGACGACGGTGCATCCAAGTGCCCAAATATCAACCGGTGAATCATAATCTCTCCCATTAACAGACTCTGGCGCGAGATTCAAAGGAGTTCCCCTGATTTCCATCCTCCCCTGTTTTTCTTCCCCGTTTCTCTTCGCTAAACCAAAATCAGCTATCTTGACATCGCCATTACCAAACAAAAGAATGTTTTGAAGCTTAATGTCACAGTGAACAAACCCTTTGGCGTGAACGAAGCTTAGCCCTTTAAGTATCGATCTAACGTATCTTCTAACATCGGATTCCATCAAGTTCCCACCATTTTTCTTCACATGATCGGCCAAACTTCCTCTGTTAGCGTACTCCAAGAACAGATTATAGAACTCTTCGCCGTTCTCGACAGTATAGTCGTCGCCGAAACAACGGATGATTTGCGGGGAAAACCCGAGTTGATCGAGCACTTCCTTCTCGTTCATGAGAGAAACAGAGCGGATTGTTTCGCAGGACTTGACGGCCATTAATGGAGAATTTGGGAAACCTTTTCTTGGTACGACCAAATTGACAGTGCCGAAACTTCCATAGCCAATCGTATTCCCGCGAATCCACTCCATTTGAATCCCCAAACTTTTAACCGAAAGAAGTCAGTTTTCTGAGTCTGGGTTTTGGAAGAAATCGAAGGGGTTTCTTTGGGAGAAAGAAAGGAATTTGGAAGTAGCAAAATCAGGGTTCGCATGGCATTATATATGGACTGGGAGATGGAATTTTTGTTTTTTGGGAGGGTTTATTAATTAAGTGTGAAAATTCAATTTTCTTGTAATTAATGCACGTGACGTTTCCCTTTTTTAAAAATTTGATTTTTTTTCTTCAAAATATTGATATGAAAAAACAGCTTAAACCCAGTTTTTAAAACGTGGTGGATATGGCGAATAGCCGAAGATTTTCACTCTATAACTATACCTACGTAGACTGGGGTATTTTTATTTATTTTAGTTTAGAGAAAGTGTTATGTATATACAGAGACGGAGTTAAAATTTAGGATTAAAAAATAAAATATAAATATTTTAAAATAGAGTGCAAATTCACAAATAACTAAATTTTAAATTTTTTTATATAAAAACAAAGAAAAAAATTGAGGGTTGGGGAAATTGTCCCTCCCACGCACTTACGTCCCTGCCGATATGTATCGCTAATTATATGTATTGAAATATATCATTAACTATTTTAATAATTTTTAAATTCATGAGAACCGAAAGTGTGATTATTCTTTTTAAAAAGTAAAATACGTTAAACCACTTCTTTACCACTTTTCCAGAGTTTTTTTAGTTTATGGTCTTATGTTTTAATAAAACTTTATATTATTTTTTAATTAAAAAAATAAAAATGTAGCACAAGAAGTGTCCCAATATATCTTATTCTAAAAAAATAATCATACTTTAAGTTCTCATTATTTTAAGAATTATTTAAATAATTAATGCTGCATGTCAATATATATAACTAGTAATACATATCGATACATGATGTTTACAAATTTTTAAACTTTGCCAAATGCCCATTAATTCATTTCCCTTGACATTTAAAACATGTTTTTTTTTTCTTATGTAAATATGTTCATTTTTTGTTACATTGAAGACGAACTTTTTAATTTTACCAATAATTTTAATTTATGTTCCTTTTTTTAATCAAGTTATAAAACTTACATGCCATCTACTGACTTTATTTGTAATCTGTGAAATTTAAAATTACGATGACGACTAGGGGTGTTCATCACCGGATATCGGATTCAATCCGGTTTTTTCGGATATTCGGTTTTCGGATCGGCCATATATTGATCCGTATTCGATCCAGAAAAAAATCAGATATTCGGATAATCGGATCGGATATTCGAATATCCGATTATCCGAAAATATATTTTGATTTAATTATTTTTTAATTTAAAATTTGTATTTATGAAAATTTTAGAATTTCGAATATAACAAATAACAAATTACTAAATATACAAGATTCACATCTATGAAAATTTCATTTTTTTTAAATTTTCGAATATAACAAGGACCAAATTGTTATATTCATAAAAAATTGATTTTTTAGATTTTCGGATAATCCAAAACTTGAAATATTGCGATCCATATCCGATCCGGAAAACTTAAAATCGGATCGGATATCCGGTCCGAAATTAAAAATCGAATCGGATATCCAAATTTTCGGATCGGATCGGTCGGATCGGATATTTTTAAACACCCCTAATGACGACAAATAATATATATTTATAACCTTTGAAAATAACTTTTTATATTTAAAAATGATTTTATTTTTGTCATGAAAAGTGAGGTTTGGTGATTTTGCGTCTCTCGTATCCGTATCTTTCCAATTTAAAGAATAAGGCACACAATTTCTATATGTCACTTAAAGAAAAAGAAATGTAATAATTTAATATTATTTTTGTGTTGAAGTGGCCACGGGTAAAGTTAACAAATGATCACTGAATTTTGTTAAATTATTCAATTTGGTAATTAAACTTTTAATTGTTTTAATGTTATCATTAAACTTTTAGTTTTGTTCTAATTTGGTCACTGAGCTGTTAACGAAAATAAAAAAAGGTGAAGTGACAGTTAATAAAATTTGTATAATAACACATTTAGTCCTTCACGTTTGCATATTCAAACAATTTAGTCCTAATTTAAAAAAAATAACCCTCATTATTTACACATTGTTTTAATTTTGTACTATTTTTAATTAAACATAAAGTTTATCTAACATTTAGACTCGATTCTTAGTAACATAGTTAAATCCGTTGCTGCAAAATCCCAAGAAACTTGAATTTCCTTGTGTTTCCTAATCTTCTTCTTTGGAGTCATCCCCAAAGCAGACAAAAAATTGCAGAACCTTGAAATTTGCATTACTTCACTACCATCTTCCACACTTTCTCTTTTCCAGAAATTGGAGACTACGGAGACATGAGAGGATGAAAAAGCATTCGTTTTGTGGAATTCGTATCTGGCCAAATGCTAGGGGTTTAGTTGGTTGAAAATGGATTCTTGGGATTTGAATTGGTTTTTATATTCCAAGTAGCGATAAGGATAGTAATAAGATCAAGAATTGGGATAAAGATTTTATGGGGAATTTTGGATGATATGTAGATATGCAAAAACCTTGAACTGAAATACTGAACCGGGTCCTTAAGGAAATTCAACTTTCTTGGAGGATTAAATGTGTAAATAGTAAGGGTTAATTTATTAATTTTTTTGAATTATGACTAAATTGTTTAAATGTGCAAACATGGAGGACTAAATGTGTTATTATACAAATTTTGTTAACTATAACGTCATCTTTGTAATGTCCGTTAACAGCTCAGTGGCCAAATTGGAGCAAAACTGAAAGTTTAACGGTAACATTGAAACAATTGAAAGTTTGGTTACCAAATTGAATAATTTAATAAAGTTTAGTGACCATTTGTAAACTTTACCCTTTATAATCCATTTTCCTTTTGATTGGTCGATTTTGTCACACATTTTTTATATGTTGAATTTGGTATTAACAATGTCCATATCATTTGTGAAAGCTATTGCATTACATGACTTGATACACAGATTTACAATCATACATGGTACATGCGAGGAAAAAATCATTTATTTTTGAGATGCTGATATTAATTATCTATAAATAATTATTTTTAAAAAATTATATACATGTTATTCAATTAAAAATCATAACAAAAAATCAAATGATAGTTAAATATTTGATGAAATAGTGATGATCTTGTATAATAAAAGTTTTAGTCTCAAAGCTATATATTTTATTATTTTTTATCCTAATTCAAAACAGTTCAATAAATTTAGTTTTCATATTTAAAATTTTGTCAATTTAGTTTTTGTTCTTTTCCTAAAGTGTTTGTTTTTCTCCTAAAAATGTTATGTTGCTTCATGTTACTTTCCTGGTATAATAACAATTTAACATTAATTTGTTATTGATTTATGGCAGATTACAGTTATTCAACAGATACTTTGATTCGACAGACTCACTTTGTTTAACAATATCGTAAAAAAATGACTGAATTGATAGGATTTTAAATATTAATAGTTAATTTTATTGAATTATTTCAAATTATGATCAAATTGATAAAATATACAGACTTAGAGGTTTGAAATTGTTATTGTACCTAGTCCATATTAGTCATTCGTTTAATATTTAACGGTGAGTGACATGTTTGTAATATTTATTTAATTTGATGATTTGTTTGTAATTTTTTTTTATTTTTTATATTACCAAACATGTAATTAAATGATTTGAAATATATTTTACTTATAAAAAACGTTGCACAAAAGGAATGGCCAGATTTTTGCACCTATCGGTCGTTAGCACAAAAAATAAGTTGCGGCAATATATGTGAAAAAAATATTTGATGCACTTGCAGAGTTTTTTTTTTCTTTCTAAAATCATTCATATTTAAATTTTAAAACTTAAAATCTAAATGCATAACCATAAATTTAAAATTTTAACCCTAAACATAATTTTTTTTTTGAACATGAGAACTGGCATTAACACAAAGAAACTGAGGAAACAGACCAACAAAAATAGAGATAAAATAGTAGAGAAAAGCTACGGCAAAAATAGAAAAAAAAAACAGTAAAACTACAGAAGAAAGAGAAATATGAACAAGCATGGAAAAAAATCATAAGCTTTAACTTATGTTGTTTTGAGGTCATCGGAGGATGAAATCGATAGTAGCAATACAAAGAGAATTTTTCATCAGGATTTTCGCATCAAAGTCAGAGGATCATCGAAGTTGAAAGAATCTAAGAAGGATGGCATCGAAAAACCAAGCCATCAAATAAACCGTCACGCATTCACACCTACAAAAAAATTAAGTCAGAGGACGACACCCTAAAAACCCCGAGAAAAAAAAACAAAAAATAGAACTCTTTTTAGGCCATTACTACCATCAAACGACCATCTCATCTTCTTCAAAGGGAGGCGTACTTGCCTAGAAAAAACGTTGGGGAAAGGACTCCAATGAGACCATCTAACTCCAAAAACAACAGAAACGACAATAAAAGAAGAAAAATAAGAGGATTATCGAAGATAAAGAGAGAAAGAAAGAAAAAAACAAAAAAAGAATGATAGGTTAGCTACTGAGAGGGAACAATAGCTTGCCGTCGGATGAGAAACTAGATTTTAGCGGGATGAAGAAAAAAGAACGGTTGAGAGAAAAACTTAAGTTTTTCTTAGGTTTTTTTCTACTATTCACTTCAAACATAAAACAACTTTAAACATTAAACCTTAAATCAAACTCTTAAACCTTAAAATAAATATATTTGTATAAATTAAAATTTATACTAACAATGTATCAAATATTATTATTATTATTATTATTATTATTATATATAATAATAAAATAAAGTTTTGATAGGGTAGATGCTGGGTAGGAAAACTCTCGATTTAATTAAAGGCTAATGCATCGTCATTTTTCGCTGGTGCTTATTTTTTTTCTCAAAAACGTCCAAATTACATTAATATCACACTACAAAATATTTCGAATTCGACCCAATAAAAATGAAAGTCTGATTCAATATAGCCATGAGTTTGAACTTTGGCGTTGATAATTGAATAAATTAGGATGTGATGGTCATTCCATAATTAGCCTTTGCAGTATTATATTCGAATTAATCAACTAATAAATTTAATTAAACAAAAAAAATATTTGATATAAAATCCAAAAAATAACAACTTTAAAAATTCTTAATTACTTTTTGGATAAATTGTTATTTTTATTATCCAATAAACAAATAGATTGCTACAACGAACGTAAGCAAGAGAAACCTATACAAAATTTCAGGCTATACAGAGAGGGTTGTGTACCAATGTAGATCTATCTATACATCATTGTGTTATCTTCATACTAACATCCTCATTAATTACATTAACATGAGCCTCAATATTACGAACCTCACCCCTAAACTGCCTGCGATTTCTCTCTTTCCAAATGTAATAGACAGCGGCATTCCATGAAATAAGAATCACAAATGATCGTATGGACTTCCCTTTCAGGCGAGAGGCCCATAAGACATCCCCTTCCCATCCTGTAGCATCACGCGAAACACCACTCAACGAAAACACTTTCTTCCACAACCTCGAAGCAAAACAACATTTTGAGAGTAAGTGCTGGTGAGACTCTTCCTCACCTTCGAAAAGTACGCAAACAACATTATTCACCACACCCCACTTCAGCAACCTAGCTTTCGTTGAGAGACGGCCCAAGATTGCAAGCCAAAAAAACTATTGCATGCTTAGGCACATGCTGGGGGAACCACACAAAATGCTGCCAAGCAACCTTAGTCTTCTTAACTTTCAACTCATTCCAAGCCATCCATGCACTCACTGAATCCAAGGCGGCCACTGATGCAAAATAAGGACCTGCCTCATTTCGCAACTCGAGAAGCTTCTGCAAAGTCCATCTCATCGAAGCTTATGTCACAACTTCGCAATTATTTTTTTAACAAAATAAAAAAAATTTAAAAAATAAAATTTGGTTCTTTGATTTAAATTTGACCATGATTTTTTTTAGTTCAAATAGGTACTTACAATTTTTAATTAATTTAAACCAATAACCTAATTCAAAAATCTAATTAAGCCAAAAATATATATCAGATGTCAAACTGACACATAAGTCAGATTGAAATAACAAATTAAACCTTAAACTAAATTTAAGTATCTAATTTGGCGCGTATATAAATGGGGTTTTTATATGTTCACGGTCAAAAAATTAATCTTATAAACAAAAAAATTATCGATCACTCCTTTTATTTTTTATTTTTTTGCTGATTTTTCTTTAAAAAGGCATTTTAAAAATGCCCAAAGATTAAGCTACATGCTGGAGTTAGATTTTGAAGTTGAACGAGGCATTTTACCATTTAAGTAAGCTCAAGCCAATTTTAGTATATGTTTAAATTTTTTTATTAATAATCACAATGACAATGAGCTAGTCCGGCTAGTTTTAACCCGATCCAAACTTGAGTAAAAGACTTCCAATAACTCAAATTACATTTTTCTAATTAATAATAGTAACTGTTAAATTTATTGAATAAGGAAAAAATATTTTAAAATTATAATAAAAGTTTACAAAATAAGAATATATTAATTGAGACATTTATCCTAAAACCATCATAGTGCACAAACTAACCGCTTAAAAGTAAAATATGACCAAACTAGGAAATGATTGAAAATTCAACCAAACAACTCAAACGGATGATAGATACAAACAAACACTAATATTTAGGGCGATAAACGAACTGGACGTTTAGCGAACCGTTCGGCAGGAAGCTCGTTATGTTTGTTTATTTATTAAACGAAAACAAATATGAACAATATTTCATGTTTGTTTAATTAAATGAACGAACATATACAAATGCCTAGTTCGTTCATTTACGTTCGCGAAAGTTCGGTAATCCGTTTGTTTATGTTCACTTCATGATCATTCGCTTATATTCATTTAAATTTATTCACATATGTTCATTTATATTTATTATTTTTCGTAACAAAAGTATTTTATTTTTAAAATTTTAAAAACATATATTAAAAATATGAAATAAAAATAAAATAAAAAACTAAACAATACTTAATGTACGAGACTTCAGACTTCTTAAGAAAAAAATTAAACAATATCCAATGTTCGTCCGCGTTCGTTCGTCATTTTAACGAACGAACATGAACGAGCACAAATAAGAAATTATGTTCATTTAGTTGTCCGTGTTCGCTCGTTTGTTAGGTTAAAATTAAACGAACAAACATGAATATACCCTTGTTCGTGTTTGTTCGGTTCGTTTATAGGCCTACCAATATTGACCATAATAGATAACACCATCAATACGGACATAAAAAATACATATAACAATAATAACAATTTAAAAACTTATATTATTACAATTCAACCGTGATGTATTCAGTAATTACGAACGTCTCATTATTTAACCCAATAATTGAAAGTAGTGATAGATTAGCAAAAAGACATAATAAACACCATTTAGAGAGAGGACGCAAAATTCAACTATAAAACAACATACTATAAGAGCATACGAAAAAACGTGCACCATTAACTGACAAAAATTAATTAAACAAAATAAAATAACATAACATAAAATTTAAAAAATAGAAAGGAGAGATAATAAAGATATCAGTTGGCTATTAATTTAAGACTAATATTACCGTTAACGACAAAAAGAAAATTAAAAAGAAACGACGTAAAAGAAAAAAGAGCAATTAAAATTTTCAAATATGAATAAAGGTTTGGGTTCAACTCAAATTACAACTAAACTCATTAATACCTCTAATGATCTGATGGTTTTGTTTTTTTATACAGATTTACCTACGACAAATATATCGATATATTATATAATTATATTTTAATACATAAGCTGTAAAAAAAATTATATTTAAATTTAGAATCTAAATTTAAATTTTTAACTCTAACACCTTAAATTATAAGTTCTAAATTCTAAATACCACAACTTAAATTTTTAAACCTTAAACTACAACCTAAATTTTTAAACTCTAAAATTTAAAAAAACTTATGTATTAAAATAGTTTTCTATATATATAATCATATATTTAAAATATTTTACATCGCCACCCTAGCCTACTTCACTCAACATAGAATTCATCGAAATAAAAAATAATAAATTTAATTAAAAAAAGGAAATTCTGACCGAGTCAAATTTGAAATTTCGTAGAGGGACGAAAAAAAAAACAGAAATCTTAAGGAAAAAAAAAGGATATGAAGAAGTGAAATTTTGTCGTTCTCTTCAATTAGGGCAGGACCAACGTGATCCCGTGGCCATGATACATTGAACTGTAGCTGTCTAGCTGACACCGACGGTGCCCCGACGTCGAATCATATATAATGCGTGACAAAATATGAACCTCCAGGTCCAGGGTTCCATAAGGAATAGAGACTTATTGCCCCATCAAGCAAACCAACAATAATCAAATTGCACACCAAGCAATGATGCATTGCACCAACTGCGGCTTTGAGTGTTCCATTAGTCAATGCCCATTACAAAATATGAAGCCATCTCATTTTTAGTAGGGATCTCTTACTTGACTCCTATGACCTCATGCAAATGTAAGCAACGATGGTTCATGAAATCTTGGCTACATGGGATAAAATCAGGATCGAACATTGATAGGACCAAAATATTAAATTTAAAAAATGCAAGGCTTATTAAATATTTAAACTTAAATTTTATAGGACAAAGCTTAATCTATCTAATATTTAAATTAATATAGACCAAAATTGTTCTTAGACCAAAAAATTTGAAGACACATGATCATTCTTTTTTAGTTCAATCTGTACTAATTATATATTTAATAAAATCTTGTGTTTTTTAATTTGAATATTTATTTTTAACGGGGGTTAACTTGTTATTAGACCAATATTTATCAAACATTTAAATTTTATAATATGGGCCGGTGTCCCTTGGGCCCCAAGGGTGCTCTGTCCATGTTGACCACATTAGCCCGTGCTAGACGAGGACCATGAGTAGGGACGGATGCAAGACTTCATGTTAGGGGGCAAACTTATAAAATTTTATAGGGGACAAACTTATAAAGCTTTAGGGGACGAAATTATATTTCAGTAAAAAATATATAAATTTTTTAAATCATATACGAATTTCAAATTTCGAGAGAGACGACCGTCCTCTCCAACCCCTTGATCCATCCTTGACCAGGAGCTAGACGCAGCCACAAATGGAAATCATTTTTGATGCCTTCCAGTAATATTTAGTTTTGAAGTTTGGTAGTAAATATGTTAAAATCTGATAAAACTGTTTTCACGTATGAAGTTTGTTTTGATTCAATTCTATATTGTCATTATCAATTTTTTTAAAAAAAATTATTATTTTCACAGAAATATGAGAATCAAGTTAGGTTGCCATGCAATTGTTGGGTGATTTCTTGCCAAAGACTATTCACGTGAACGAAAGAAGAAGAAGAAGGCAAGTTCACAATTCCTCACGTTTTAAAAGTTCATTACCAAAAATAAAAGACTACATTAAACTGTGTTATCGTGAAGCTGAGAATTGCCAGCTGCTTTACTTGGAATTGAAGTTTTAGCCAATGAAATTTTGCCTTTGGTTCTTCCAAGGTGAGCTAGTAACATTAATTATACAATTATACCATGTTAACTTCAAACAACTCTCTGAAAATGTCTACTAAAATTATAGTCGGAGGGACTAGTGTAGGTTGGTGTCTTGCTTGGCGCTTCCTTCGGTTAGTCCTCTTGAGAGCCAATAAGTGATTCGTTGTCGTTGATTTGGAAGCTTCAAGTTCCTCAACATGTCCAGCATTCCGCAATTTCGTCGGCTTGCGATGGAGGAGCGCTTGCTTCAACTTGTCATCGTCATCTTTGTCCTGTTTGTCGGCATAATTTTGATACTAAAAACTATAGATATAGTATTAGTGTAACAATGTTAAAAGGTTAGAAAATATTAGAATCGGAATTCCTAATGACAGGTATAATGTAAAGGTTTTAGCTCAACCATTGCTGAAAGGGACCACCAGAAAGGACACCAAATTATAGTTAGAAATGGTTTAGGGGACCACCCACCGGGGGCTGCAGCTGCTCATTTGATTGATCATCATATTATTAATTAATTGTTATTATTCGTAGTAGTTGAATCAGCTAATTAATTGTCAAGTTTCAAGGCCCAGCAGATTACTACTTTTTAACAACAATTTTGATTGAAAGACGGTACACCAATTCTCAAACTGTGGACTCACCTCACCAATTGGTTTTGATTTACCTCTCTATTCTTTCCGGCAAGGAATAGGGAATAATTAGTCAACGATTTAGACTCAAATATGTTAGTTTAGTTTAGGCCGACCAAGATAAGAAAATAATTATAGATTGTTAGTCTTTTTGGGATGGAAGAGAACCGCATACTAGGATGTAAAAAGCTGACCCGCCCTGAAAACCTGACTGAAACCTGCTCGAGTTAGAACTTGGTTTGACCCGAGGATGCGATGACCCGAAACCGACTGTTGTTGACCTGAACCTGACCTGTTATTATAGTAACCGAACCTGACCTGCATCCGACCGAGAACGACTCGAACCTGAATTGAATATGTTACTGTGAACCCGAAACCCGACCTGCACCCGACTAAAATGAACCCGAACCCGAGACTAACCTTTCAAATAACCGATATTATCCGACTAAATCTACCCGAGATCCGATTTTACCCGACCTGTTAATTGACACGACTTGTTTTTAACCCAACCTGTTGTTGACCTGAACTAATATTGACCTGGCTTGATTCACCTGACATGTAATTGAGGAAGCCTATAATTTGATGATTTGATGAATTTAAAGTGTTGATAAATGTAAACTATTAAGTGTTGGTAAATGTAAACTATTAATTTTCAAATCAATTTAAAGTGTTAAATAATCTTTTTGTTATGTATACATATATAATCAATTAAAAATATCAAAAAAAAAAAAGATTGGATTTAGATATTCATTTGACACTACTAAGTTTGAAAATTTATTAAATAATTCATTGCTTAGTAATATTCAATATGCTTAGTAATAATTCAATATGCTTAGTAACTCATTCAATATAAATTATTTGTCAAGGCTGAACTACTAAGTTTGAACTAAATTAAAGTTTTAACTTTCATGTTGATGTTATCATGTGTACAATTACATGTTTACATCCATATCAAAATTTTGTGTATAATTATATTTATTCAAAGTTTATTATATGTTATAATAATAATAATAATAATAATAATAATGTCCGAATTGAATTAACTTAGTAAACTTAGAATCTAATTGAGCTAAACTAAAATCTAGAAGCATAAATCACAAACATAATTAAAAGAATTCTAAAATTAAATGTGGAATTTCAATTAAATTAATCTAAGTTGAGACTCAATTGAATTAAACTAAAACAATTGGTAGAAAAAGAAAAAGACAATTGGTAAAAAAAAGGGGAAGAGACAAAATTTTGGAGGGAAATAAGCCACTCATTTTTTAGGTTTGAGATTAATTTACTTTTAGTCTAAAAAGTTTGGAGGGATAAAAGCCACCTAAAATTTTGGAGAGAATTAGGGGAATTTTTATTTTTGATAATTTAATCTAATAATATTTTTGTTTATTCTAGTTTCTACAATTTAATTTTTAGTCAAAATTGCCCCATATTTATTTATATTTTTGACAATTTATTCTAGTCCCTAAAATTTAATTTTTACTCCAAATTAACCCCGGATCAAATTTTTATATTTATTCTAGTCCTTAAAAAGTAAAAACCTGCCTGTTCATTTTTTAAGTTGATATGTCCGCAGCCTGCCCATATTTAAAAAACAATTGCCAATTGTTGTAACAAATGGAGGGAATCTTGCCCGCCCATTTTTTAATGGGTTATTAGTAGATTAGGCCATTACTAGTTTAGAAGCTTTACACTTAAGTCCTTTTTTTATTCCTTAGTTTTAGTTTGATTCATTTTAGTCCCAATTTGAGTTTAATTTCCTTAAACCTTTAGGGTTTAGGTTCTTTTTTAATTAGATCCTCCTTCATAAAATTGTTTAATAATTAAAACGTTTGGCGGGCTTTGAAGGCCCAATTTATTTCGGTAAGGATGAAAAACGGTGTCGACAATTATAATGTATTAAATTATAATTATTAGTGTTTGGGGTTATGGGATTAGTTTAGGGATTAGGGGATTAGTTTTGCATTTTAATTGATATTGATTGCAAGATTTAGGGGTTGAGGTTTGGGATTTAGCTGTAAATGTGTCAAGTTGAGTGTTTGGGGTTATGAGATTAGTTTAGGGATTAAGGGATTATGCTTGTACTTTAATTATTAGTGATTGTAAGATTTAGGTGCCGAGGTTCAGGGTTTAGGTGTAAATGTGTCAAGTTGAGTGTTTGGGGTTATGGGATTAGTTTAGGGATTAGGGGATTATGCATGTACTTTAATTGTTAGTGATTATAAGATTTAGGGGTTGAGGTTTAGGGTTTATGGGTATACTATATGTTTCAAGTTGAGTGTTTTGGGTTATAGGATTAGTTTAGGGATTAGGAGATTCGAAGATTAGGCTTGCACTTTAATTATTAGTGATTGTAAGATTTAGGGGTTAGGGGTTTAGGGGTAAATGTATCAAGTTGAGTGTTTGGTAGGAGATATGAGATTAGTTTAGGGATTCAGTTTATACTTTAATTATTAGTGATCGTAAGATTTAGGGGTTGAGGGATTCGAATTGACCCCTATTTATTTTAAAATTTTCTAATATAGTCAAATGTTTTTAATATGACGATATTTTTGTTCATTATAGTCCCTAAAACTTTATTTTTAGCCAAAATTGACCCATATATATTTCTATTTATGGTAATTTAGTCGAATAATATTTTTGTTTATTCCAGTCCCTACAATTTAATTTTTAGTCAAAATTGCCTCATATTTATTTATATTTTTTTGGCAATTTAGTCTAATAATATTTTTGCTTATTATAGTAGCTAAAATTTAAATTTTACTCCAAATTGTCCCCAATTTATTTTTTATTTAGTCCAATGTTTTTAATATGATGATGTTTTTGTTCATTATAGTCCCTAAAACTTTATTTTTATTCCAAATTGACCCCTATTCATTTTTTTGTAATTTAGTCCAATATTTTTAATATGATGATATTTTTGTTCATGTTAGTCCCTAAATTTTTTTTCACCGAAATTAACCCTTATTAATTTCTAATTTTTGTAATTTACTCTCATATTTTAAATATGATGATATTTTTGTTCATTATAGTGCATAATATTTATTTTTAATGTGATTCGTGTTTGTGAAAGGAGTTAAATAATTCTCTTGAAATGACCCTACCCAAAGTCTATCAATTATTTGTACCAAACTCAAACTTAATACGAATTCGAAACCTGAATTAACTTGACCTGAAGTGAACCGACTTGAAATGAACTCGACCTACAATGAACCCGACCTGAAATGAACCTGAGCCCGAATTAACCCGTCAATTAACTGATTAGGACCCGAACCGTTTTGACCCGGCCTGAAATGAACCTGACCCAAAATGAACCCGGCCTGAAATGAACCCGACCTGAAATGAACCCGACCTGGAATAAACCCGACCTGAAACTGACAAGTACCCGACCCGAATCGAGTCAAACATTAAATCAACCTGAAATGACCTGTATTCAGTTTGACCCGACCTGACAGAACCTAACCTGAAACCCATCCAATTACCTATTTTTACATCCCTACCGCATACGATGTATTTAGGTTTTGAATATTAGTTTGATTTTTTATCGACTAATAAAAAAAGTTAATAGCTGTTTTAGTACTTATGAAATATTAGAATATATAGAAAAATAAAAATTTATGGACTTTTCGAACCTAGCAAGTGGTTCATTAAAAAAGTGGATGATATTATATTCTTAACCTTTTGACAATGCATGTAGACATTGCAATTGAACCCGAGTCTTATGAGATGAATATCATCCGGGACCACTTGTTAGGTTCTTTTATTTCATTTTCTAAGTCAATTAAATAACTCCAAACTAAATTTTTAACTGATAGAGTATTAATTTGATCTATAATTATAGGAACGATCCTCAATATTTTCATAATTTTCCATTTGATAAGAAAGTAAGAAAACAAAAACAGATGAAAATATTTGTATGCTTTTAAATAATTGACATAACTCGTACTTTACATGTACTTTTGTAGTGGTGGGGAGAGCTAGGACGTTATCAAGAAACAAAGAAATTCACAAAGCTATAAGTAACTAGCATAACGTTATTAAAGTAGTTTAAAAAAATTACACATCATCAGTCCATAATTATATTGCTAATCCACATATTAAAACAAGAAGACGACGAAACACACAGAGAAGAAGGCAAAATCCAAAGTTGAACCCATTACAGAATCCCATGACACCAAATTACTAAAGTAATCAATTAACCTCATCTCCTGCAGCGGGTGATCCTTGAACATCCTCTAGAGTACGGGTGAACCGGTCCATGAGCCTTGAAACAGTTCTGGGTATAGTAAGACCTTCCCGATCTCGGTGGACATGGGATTCTATTAGCCGAAAGCGCACCGTAGGAAATGTAATACCTCATCTTCCAAAACAAAGATCTACGACTATACCCATTCCCCTCTTCACCCTCCATCTCGTCGTCACCGGAAAGCGACATCGAAAGCGGCCATTCCAAAGCATCACTCATCAGCTTCAAGCTTGTCTCTTCAACCTGGGCGTCGATTCTCGAGCTTGACAATACAATGCAAACGATGAAAAGGGGCAAAAGAAGCTTTCCGAGAAGCGCGCATGAAGCCATTGTCAGTAACGAGTTCCACAGCTTCGGTGGGAGCTTTGTTGAAGAAGATAAATGGGTTGGAGTAGTGTAATGAAAGTGGGTTTTTTGGGGTTTGGTTTGAGGGGGCAAATGGGGTCACTGTGAGCAGAGAGGTGATTGGTTTACAGCTGTGCTTCTCATAAATGCCCTCCGTTAACGCTCAGAGGCGACCATTCGATCGAGACGGAGTAAAAAGTATCGACTTATTTGAGTTGATGAGTCATATTTTATTACTCAAATTTTATTTAAAGTTTTTTCAATTCGAATTGAGTTTATGAAATTCAAGTTGAACCAAGTTTTCGAGTTTTATACAAATTTAATTATAATTATTTATAATATTATGGTACAAATTGTTTCTAATTTAAATGGCTTTCTCTATTTATATATATATATATATTTTCATATGTGTGAGTAAGATTTGTAGTATTATTTAATAAAAAAATATCATCTAAAATTCTAAAATACACTTATAATGTTATTTTGAAAGAATGAAATTTTGAGGATAAAGTATTGATGGAAGTATAAAGGAGTCAAAGAATTGATGGGAAAAAAGAATTTACAAAAAAGTATAGGTAAAGGAACAAATTGAATAAAATAGAAAGTAAGGGACTAAATTGAGAAAAATAATATTTTTGTTAAAAATATAAACTGAATTTACATAGATGTTATAAAGTGGTAGTGGAGTATGTGGTTTAAATTTGATCAAAATGAACTTAAAACAAAGGAGGAATCGAAGAAATGTGAAAATCATACAAAGTTGAGAGGTTAAATTGCAAAAATATAAAATTATTTTTAAAAAAATATGAATTGAAGCTACATACATATTCTATAGTGGTCTAGGAGCATGTGGTCCAAATTTACAAAACAAAAAAAAAACATAAAACGAAGGAGGAATTGAAGAAATCATACAAAATTGAAGGTTAAATTGAAAACGGAGAAAGTTTATTTTTCAAAAATATGAATTAAAGTTAAATAAGTACTATACATTGATTTATGAACATGTGGTTCAAATTTGGCTGAAAATGGACTTAAAATGAAGGAGGAATTGAAGAAAAAGGGAATCAGGGACTAAATCGCAAAATTATAATTTTTTATTTTTCGAGTTGTGCAAACTCAAACTCAAAATTTTCACGAGTTATTCGAGTTGACTCGAATAATTCAAACAACTTAAATAACTCGAAATTAAAAAAATATTCAATTTTTTTAAGTCGAATCGAGTTTTGTGCGTCTATGCTTTGGTTCGGGGACCAATCAGAAGAAGGTTGCCATCTTCTGTGTGATAGGGTTCGTGGTTTTTGATTAGTTTTTGGCCGTTGATATTGTGATGTTTGTGGGTCCATTATACTTGGCTCAATCAAGCTCGTTAAGTAGAGTGTTTCATATTTTTTGGAATGTAGCATGTGATAGGGAGACACGGTGCACATGCGGCGGATGGGATGATGGAGAAAGATGCGGTTGGCCGCTAGCCAAAGCTGGTGGGATTAGATTGGACCGCTCGATTCTCTCCTTTTGGGTGCATCAGCTTTGAAAAACTTTTTTCAATTTATTAATTTTAGATTTGGGTCCAAATTAATCTATAAACTCAATAATTATTTTTAGCTCATTTGACAATTAGCAGTCTGTTATTATGCCAAGTGGTATACTTTCAATGTACCATGTTATCAAAAAATAAAAATGGGCTAAAAAAAACTTAGTACTAATGAACCCAAAAAATATTTACAAATTAAATTCAAAAAATTATCAAATTCAGAAACTGAATGTATTTTATTCTAATTATTTAATAACTTTCGCCAATGTAAACTAAATCAATAATGTTGAAATTTACTTGAACATAAAAATAATAATGTTGCAATTTAGAAATGTTTTTCTATAGGGTAATCACTATACTATGAAATCTAACTATTGGATCATCAATAAAAATCATTAATTTTACCATTTTTTCAACCAATAAATCTTCACTAATATTTTTACTTGTTATTTAAAAAAATAATTTTTTTTTGAAAATTATTATATTATTGAGTTAATGACATAAAAAATAGTGATGAAGTAGATAATTTTTATTAGATAAATTTATGACTGATGTGATAAGCCAGACCCATAATATAATTTCTCCATGCTTGTTACCCTTGATCTTTTCCATCCCTTAATCGTCCGGAGTTGGCGTCGAAGCTTCAACAACTGGAAAATTGGATAAATTTTAATTAAAGATAGAGCTGGGATAAAATGTTTGGAGAATAAATTACATAAATTCAAATAACATGAATTTGTTAAATATTTGATTAAAAAATTAAAGGGACAAAAGTCTTTTTTAACTCAAGTTTAAATTTAAAATAATATGATTTATAAAGTATTTGATCTTAAAAATTGAAAGGCATGGAGTTCACGACATAGGGGAGATGTGGAGCTAATTATCGACGGGGAAATGATGATATGTGTTTATGGACTAAATTAAAAAATATATATAAATTTGAAAGATTAAAATTTATTAAATTATTTAAATTTTTGATTAAATTGTAAAATATATAAATATTAAAAGTTAAATTATTATAATCTCAATAAAAATAAAACCATTAAATATTTAATTATAGATAAGTAAAAAAAATTATAATGTTTAATAGAAATCTTTGACACTCTTATCTCTTTCCTAAATTGTCAACAACGTTTAGAGAAGTAGTTAAAGCCTTCGGTTTACATCTTTCTCTCTCTTTTAAATTATGGATTTAAAATTTATTAAGAGTAAATTTCTCCCCGCCCTCCTCTAAGTAGAAATTGTTAAAAAAAATAGTTTACCATTTCAATTAGGGGGCATTTATTTATAAAAAAATTTGATACACATGTTCGTGTAAACTTTAATTTACATAAGTTTGTTAGATTCATAGTTTAGAGTTTAAGATTTAAATTATAAGGTTTAAAATTTATGGATCATAATTAAAATTTAAAGTTTAAAATTTAAATTTCAAAAAAAAAATTGTATAATATTTTAATACACAAACTTTATTCGTCCTAATATCACGAGCACACGTATATGTCGCAATCCAATTTCCCGGAGTCTCTTAGCAGACTTTATCAGAAGTGCAGGGGAGACATGGGATGGATTCAAAGCCCGCTCATGGCTGCCATAACCCACCAACTTTAGCCCATGTTGGCTACAAAACGAAGCCGACGCCCAACGGGGCCTCTCCACTCTCCACGATTAACGACTAACGACTCAAAGCGGCTGGAGCGAGCGAGGGAGGGAGAGGGATCTTCTTCCGCAAATTTTAGGGTTTTGGTTGGATTGGTCAGGTCAGTGAGCGCCAAAAAGGAAAGATGAAAATCGGAACCTTTCTATAATTACTGTCGATTACTACTACAATAGATCAGCTGTTTTTTTGAAATAAAGTTTTCCTTTAAAATAGAAACAAAATAATTATATGAAGATGGTCAATTTGATTTCGTATTGGGTGATGATTTTGTGTGAGAAAGAGCGTGTGCTTATTATTTGCAGGAAGAGGAAGAGGAAGAGACGGTGTGTGAGAGAGATTTATTAAGAGAGGATCTTTGTGAGAGACCTTTTGTTTTGAGCGTTAAAGACTTCAAAGATTTTCATTTCTCAGCTCAAATTCTTCCATTTCTCCATGGACCGGAAGCTTGTGGTTAGTTTCCCGTTCTTATTTTTTTTGAAAAATTACGTTTTTGTTGCAGGTTTTGTTGTTGTTGTTGAGTTTGATTAATTTTCTTTTCTAGGTTTTGGGAATCCCGTGGGAGGTGGATACGGAAGGTTTGAGGGAATATATGAGTAAATATGGTGATTTGGAGGATTGTATTGTCATGAAGGTTTCCCTTTTTTTTATTCTCTCATTTATTTCATTTATAGATTCAATGGTTGGATTTGATTGGAGGATTGTGAAAGCTCAAAATTGCTTTATATGTAGAAAAAATTGTAATTTCAATCACTTAACTAGCATGGGTTGGTTTTTCTCCCTAAATTTAAATATTCTACCTTAGATACTTTGAAGTGTAATTACTTTTCTTGTTTTCTTATGTTGTTCATTGATGTCAATGTTCTTTTGCCATTATATAGGAGCGATCCACAGGTCGATCTCGTGGTTTTGGTTATGTGACATTTGCATCTTCTGGTGATGCTAAGGTCATTGGCCCCCTCATGTTTTTCTTTCTTTCCGTTAACTTTAAACCATGTGATAACAAATAATGCTTGTTTTCATTTTCTACAGCGTGTGCTATCCAGAGAGCATTTTCTTGGGGAGAGAATGCTGGAAGTTAAAATAGCTACGCCAAAGGTTTAACATAAACTTCAGTAGATGCCACTTCATTTGAAAATTCTTATTGGTTAATTGGTAACATCATTTTTTTCATATTGACAGGAGGAGATGAGAGCACCTGTAAAGAAAGTAACCAGGATATTTGTGGCCAGAATTCCGCCCTCTGTGGATGAATCAACCTTTCGGAGGTAATTAAGTGCAATATGTGATCTTGGTTGTGCTGCTTTTTTTACTTTTTGCTCTTTATTCTCTGAACATGATTTGTCAACTCTACTCAATAAAACAATGCCTTTGTTTGTTTGAGCTGTCTAATCATGCTCAATGGGTAAAGAAAAAATACTCACCTGTTTTGTCTGCTATGTGAGGAATTAACATAAAAATCGGTATATTCTTCTTCACAGGCATTTTGAGGATTATGGTGAGATAACAGATTTGTACATGCCAAAGGTTCTCTCTCTCTCTGTGTATTTGTTCATGTGTCTATGTTATGCTTATGGTTGCATGCAAACATAGTAGCTCTCTCGTTAGAACTTACTTAGATTATTATTAAGCATTTGCTTCACAGGATCAAGTCTCAAAATCTCACCGTGGAATTGGTTTTATCACCTTTGCTAGTTCTGGTCAGTTTATCCTGATCCTGGCTTAGCACCTTTCATTTAATTGTCTGCATCAAATGGTTTGCATGCTTTCGTTTGACCTTTGGGATATTTTATTTGGTGTCTTCAAGACTAAAGTTCTACAAGCTATATTCTTATCTGTTTTTCCAAATGAAAATCCAATTTGTGCAGTTAAGAATCACCTGTTATTTGTTCGAACTTAGTTATATATACCGGTTCTTTTCCTCCTCTCTTTTTATGTCCGATAGTGAGATACTTGTTTTACATGTACAGGTTCTGTGGAGAATCTGATGGCTGATACTCATGAACTAGGAGGTGCTACCGTAGTAGTTGATCGAGCAACACCCAAGGCAAGTTACATCACAGCCATTGCATTTTGTTTTCGTATTTTATTCCCCTGGAAATTTCACATATATACTCAATGTGTATGGATAATATCACTATTTTGATATTATGTTGACAGGAAGATGATTTCAAGCCTTCAGGCAGAATGTCACAGGGTGGATATGGTGCATACGATGCTTACATTTCTGCTGCAACTAGATATGCTGCAGTTGGTGCTCCTACCTTGTATGACCATCCTGGTCCAATGTATGGAAGTAAGTTCCTTTTCTACCAGTGAATTTGATTTGTGGAATTACTTTTTACTTATGTTGTACTCCCCCCCCCCATATGTTGAACTAGGAGGGGAGTCCAGTCGAGGGATGGGAAAAAAGATATTTGTTGGCAGGCTCCCTCAGGAGGCTACTGTTGATGATCTGCGCCAGTATTTTGGTAGATTTGGTCGAATTGTAGATGTTTATATTCCTAAGGTAAAAGTGATAAATGTCATGTAGAAATGAGTGATGAATTGAAGCCATCTGATGAAGGCTTGGATGCTCTTATAATGTAGGACCCCAAGAGATCTGGCCACAGAGGTTTTGGTTTTGTATCTTTTGCTGACGAGGGAGTTGCAGACAGAGTATCTCGTAGGTCTCACGAGATTTGTGGACATCAGGTACATGGAAACAAACTTCTATTTTCTTTCCTCATACTTTATTGCCACCTTTCATCTGAGGCCTGGTTCTTGATACCCTTTTTCATTCTTAACTATAAGAATTTATGCATTATAGGAGGCTAAACAGGCCAAGTATATGTTAAATTTTTCCTGCCACAATATTCATTTTTACTGTTATGGAAATTAACTCTAGTTCTGAGATTATGCTCTGATTTTTTTTTGGTGGGGGGGGGGGATTGTTTTGTTTTTTACTACCATGAATTAATTAGAGAACTGCAATTTATTATCTTTACAGTTGTGAGTTGAATTGTTAATTCCATTATGGACTACATGTGCTTTTTAATGGCAAAATTATGGTTATGATCTGTTACAAGATCTTCTGCAATGTATTTAAAAGGGGGTGGGGGGGGGGGAGCGCTCTGCAACTAGAAAAAAGAGCAGTTTCACTTGAAAACAAATCGAAATCCTCTTGCAATGACTACATGATAGTTAATAGGTAAGAGGGGCCTACTCATCTACAGTTATGCCCCTTTGTTTAGTTCTTTCTACCTTCTATTCTCCGAAAATTCAAAATGTCACAACTTATGTTGATTTAAACTCGTATCATTTTAAATCTAAACTTGCTTTTCAGGTGGCAATAGATTCAGCAACGCCTGTTGATGACGTTGGCCCTAGTTTCATGATGAATCCTGTTGGACCATTTAGAGGTTTTGGTGGTCCAATGCGCCCCTTCAGTAGGATGTATGGAGGCCTGCATTATGACGATGTGAGTATAAATACATATATACACACACAGACGCATCGGAAACAACTTAAACATTTAAATTGGGACTTAGGTTCACTTTGAAACAAATGTGAGCTAATTTTGAAACTAACCCATTTCATAGGATAAGGAAAATCATTTTTAGACATAATCACATAAACTTTTACCCTTTTTTGGCCCTTTAGTCATTTACTTATTATGCATTTCTTATTTAGCAATGGGGTTATGCCTTTGGAAGTACAAGGCCATCGAGAGCAGATTGGCGATACCGGCCATACTAAGCAGCCATAGAATTGTTATGAAGATCTTTGTCGGATGTCAACTATTGAACAATCTTGAATATTACCCTGATATGATTGTAATTCTGATTATGAAGCACGTCATGCTAGACATATTTTTCATTTTGTACAAATTGAAGTATCTAATTAATATTTTTAACTGTGTGGTGCCTGTCTTTACAAAACCTCTTCTCCTGGAACTTCCTGTCAGTGGTATGCTGTCAAGTTTCAATTGTTAAGCGCAAATATTTTTTTAACGATTCTTGTAAACACTAATTTTATCGGGTTTGTTGACCCGGGTTATTATTATTATTATTATTGGGCTGTAAATAAAAAAAACATTAGATATAATAATAGTAAAACCCATTAACTTAAATTATGTTCAAGTCCAAGTACGGCTTAATAACCCAAAAGAATATTATGTGTAGCGACTATTTTGTTCGGGCTACTACAAAAATAATAAATTATCAACAGGGGTCTCGCTTTTATTTGAAAAATTTATCTAAAAGGGGAATTTGGAGAAAACTCATATTTTTAAAAAACTTGGAGTCGTCACCGGCTATTTTGGGAGACCGAACACCATTAAAACAAAAACTATAGATTCTTTTTTTAAAACTTGAGTTCAAGAGTTGATTACAGATAGGAAATGATTAGCATTCTCACACCGCCCAAAATTGGTACCAAATAATTACTGCTTTATTAATATCAAAATTTACGGGTTAAAGTGACGATTAAATTAAAATTTGGTTATATGTACGAGTGAATTTTAAGGGCTCTAGTGTTCGAGGGATAAACGAAAATTACCATCTACGTTTTAGACTAGTAGCCAAGTTTATCGTCGAAAAAGGAAGCACCGCATTGGCAATTAAATGTATCGAATATGCAACGTAATAAACATGATAAATCATACATAAACATAAATAAAAACATGAACATGACAAAAGTACTTACATTAATCATGAACAAACGAGAATTAAACATGTACATTAATATATCATAATATCTAAATCATATATTAAATCTAATACAATATACAAAAATATTTAAAAAAACATGCCAATACTAAATAAATACAAAACTATATATCACCTTATTTCTAAACCAATATTAAAATAAATACAGAGATAAAGATTGAATTTTACCCCACTAAGAACTCGAATGAAAAACTTTGACCGACCCCCACCAAGATCTCTGTGCCATCTCCTTAAGGCTCAAAAATTAACTCGATCGAATCACAAAAAAATCCCCGATCAAATACTGAATCGAAGCAACTAGTGCTCTCGGCCCCCTGGCAACCCGTGCTTGGGGTTGCCTTTGGCTCCCATTTTTTGGGAGCCTTTAGCTGGCTCTTGCTTGGCCAATTGCCGCCCCCTGCCTTTTATAGGCAATTGGGGGGTGACGTGGAGCTCTATGCTCCACTCCCTTTTCTTTTGTTTTTTTTTTACTTTTTTGATTTTTATATTATATTTTTATTATTTTTTATAATAATAATGTTTATTATTATTATTATATTTTTACATATTAAACAATTATATTAATTAACAATACTACTATAATATTATACAACCCGGTCAAAAATGAGTGATTACAGCTATCCCTCTTTGATTGTTCTTGTGAAACGAGAACAAAACAAAGATAAAAAACTCATTTTTGTCCTACTTCCTTGTTCTTGACTTCGGAATCACAGGTTCTTCTAGAACATTCCGCTCTTCCTTGGCCTCTCTTCAAGCTTCAATCTTCTAAATAGAGGACCCGTTGGGGAAGACAAAATCTTCAAATCAGAAGTTTGGGGTCACAAGTTCTTCCTATATAGCACTGTTCTCTCTTTTTCTGACTGGAGCCTTGGAAAAGCAAATTCTCCCTATATAGAATTTAGCTAGTCCTCGGTAAAGTCTTTGGGCTGCAAGTCCTTCCTACATAGAACTTTTAGCCTTTAACTATCAACGTTTTGGGTTTTTCCTATATAGAACCTTTTGCGTCTTGGATTCTTCAAACTTAGAGTTCTCCCTACATAGAACTTCTAGTCTTGAAATCCTGAAGCATTAGTTTCTCCTATACAAAACTCTTTGCTTCAAAGTCTTTTGAGCTAGGGGTTTTCCTATATAGAACCTTTCCCTTAGAGTCACGAGTTCCTCCTATATGGAACCTCTTACTCTGGAATCTTAGGACTACTAGCTCTTCCTATATAGAACTTTTGTCTTGGAATTTTGAAGACATGGGTTCTTCCTATATAAAACCTTTGTCCTCAAACACGACTCCCTATTTTCTGATGGCGCGAGCAACAAGAAATCCTCATTCTTCCCAAAAGGCTAAAAAAATGGAAGTTCTCAAGCTGATGCCCCGATTTCTGACCGTCTTGGCATCAACAACAATGAAATATCATAATTGGGTGAGTACAAAAGACACTTGATTCTTTGTTGGTATCTGCTTCCTCACTTGCCTGTTCGAAGATTCAAAACTTTGAGTTCTTCTATATAGAATTGTTCACTCTTCCTCTTTTTGAAGCTTTTGAGCCGTAAGTTCTTCCTATATAGAACTTTTAGCTTGACCTTGACAAATTCTTCAAGCTGCAAGTTCTTCCTATATAGAACTTTTTCACCTTCAAGTCTTGGAGCTACAAGTTCCTTCTATATAGAACCTTTCACTTTCTCTGGGGAATTCTTCAAGCTACAAGTTCTTCCTAAATAGAACTTCTTGTTTTGAAATCCTTAAACTTTAAGTTCGTCCTATATAGAACTATTTTTTCTCTCTTCTTTTTCTTTTTCCTTCTTTTTCTTCTCTTTTTTCTCTTTCCTTTCTTCTTTTTTACTTATTTTTCTTGAAATCTAGAGCGGTGAGTTTTTCTATATAAAACTCCCCGTTTTGAAGTCTTTCAGCTACATGGTCTTCCTATATAGAATCTTTCGCCTTTAAGTGTTAAAGCTATCGGTTCTTCCTATATAGAACCGCCTACTCTGAAATCTCGGAGCTACTAGTTCTTCCTATATAGAAATTTTCACCCTTAAAATGCTAGAGCGACGAGTTCTTCCTATATAGAACCTTTTGCTCTAAAATTTTTGAGGCTGCAGGCCCTTCCTATATAGAACTTTTTGCTTCGAATCTTTTGAGCTACAAGTTCTTCCTATATAGAACTTGACGGGTTCTTCCTATATAGAACCTTTCGCTCTGCAATCTTGAAGTTATAGGTTCTTCTTATATAGAACCTTTCACTTCAAAGTCTTGAAAATACGGATTCTTCCTATATAGAACCTTTATCTTCAGAAATTGCACCACGTTTCCTATGGCGTGAGTATCGAAAAATTTCCACTGCTTCCCAAAAGGCTGAAGACTGGAAATCTTTGAAGAATACCCTGATTTCTGATCGTCTTGGCATTAAAGGGTATCTCGCTTTGAGACTATAATATGATTTTCGTTGCTTCCTTGAAATCTGAAGACTGGAAAAACTTGAAGGATGCACCAATTTCTGACCGTATTGACATCAAAGGGTAAGCTTGACATCATGCCCGAAGGACTTACTGATGGCCCAAAGGTCTTAAGAAATGGATTCACGCAAAATTGGCTACGAAAATCCCTTATAATGATGCCCCGATTTCTACCAGTCTTGACATCAAAATAAGGTTCGCATCATGCCTGAAGGACTTAATGATGGCCCGAAGGACTTAAGATATGGATTCACGCCAACATGGCTACCAATATCCCTTATAATGATGCCCCAATTTCTACTAGTCTTGACATCAAAATAAGGTTCGCATCATTCCCGAAGGACTTACTAATGGCCCGAAGAACTTAAGATCTGGATTCACGCCAACTTGGCTACCAATATCCCTTATAATGATGCCTCAGTTTCTACCAGTCTTGATATCAAAATAAGGTTTGCATCATGCCCGAAGGACTTACTGATGGCCCGAATGACTTAAGATCTGGATTCACGCCAACATGGCTACCAATATCCCTTAAATCTGGATTCACGCCAACATGAAGCTGCAGATCAAAATCTCTGGTAATCTTTAAATACATGTTTGAAACAAGCAAAATGCTTCTAAATTAACGTGCCCCTAGCATAAGGATATCTATATATGATGCATGCATTGTAATGCCTTTTCTTTTCTCTTTCCCCTTTTTTCTTTCAAATTTGTTTTAAAACCCTATTCCCTAAAAGGTCATTCTTTGAACTTCTTCACTTCTTTTCTTTGCAGCATGCTCTTCATTTTCATCAATTGGATACTCGTCTCAAATATGGTTGGGCCTACGCTTTCAATCCTCTTGCCTGAATGCCCTTCTTCTTCTTCGAGGTCACTACCCACTTCGCAAATAATCTCATTCTAGTCCCTATACCACTATTATGTTAGGGACTTTCATCATCTTATTCGTTCAGCATTGACCTATTCAATTATGGGCTCAACTTTCTTTGCCTTTGATCCAACATGTAGAGTCTTTATCTGTCTCAACATTAGGGTGGGCAAAATACCTCTACTCCCTGAACTCATCTTTCAATTTAATCTTCTTGTAGCATCTCGGTGGGAACCAACTCTAAGTCCTTATGCTTTAACTCTCATCAATAATTTTTGAAAAAAAAGTCAGTCATTTTGAAAACAAAACTTGGAGAAAATGCCAAACACTTTGAAAACTAATGTTTGAAAAAAAAAACCATAGATATCTTAAAAATAAAGATTTAGAAAAAATGCCAAACATTTTTGAAAATTGATGTTTGGAGGAAATGGTAAATATCAAAATTCAGAGAAAATGCCAAACATTTTTTTGAAAATTAATGTTTGGAGTAAATCAAAATTTGGAGTAAATGCCCAAACATTTTTTTAAAACTAATGCTTGGAGGTAATGGCAAATATTAAAAGAATCAAAATTTGGAGAAAATTGCCAAACATTTTTGAAAATTAATTTTTAGAGTAAATCAAAATCTGGAGTAAATGCCCAATCATTTTTAAAACTAATGCTTGAAGGAAATGACAAATAGGTAAAAGAATTGAAATTTGGAGAAAATGCCCAAACATTTTTGAAAACTAATGCTTGGAGGAAATGACCAATATGTAAAAGAATTGAAAATTGGAAAAAAAATGTCCAAACATTTTTGAAAACTAGTGTTTGATCCTAAAATAGCAAATGCATTAGCAAATTTTTATGTTTTGAATATCTTGACTATTTTGGCGATATAAGCATATGTAGGTCTCCCTAGTCCATTTAGGCTTTCGAGAGGAACACTTCCCATACCTAATTTCTAACCCATTTAAGGTGGCTCTCTTAATCTCATCACTCACTATGCCCCCATTCTCCCCTCATTTTGGGTGTCGATCAGGCACTTCGAAGTTTGACGTTCCTTGAAGAAAAGTTAACCCTTATAGGTGAAATGTAATATGAAGACAAACTTATCCAACTCAGATATCCATATATGATCGAAATGGTCTTCGTAGGCTTGTAATGTAGGCTATGGTTCACGACTATGAAAAAATGATATATAGGCCCAAATAAGTGTTTAAGGGTGATGAAACCAAGGATCTTTTCTTCTTGTTGAAATATCTTCCCTGCACTTGTTAACTAGGATGTGCTTTAATGGAAAAAACTTTTCTTATTTCTTGGATCGCTCTAGACTGCTCATTTCTGGGTTTTCATCCTAGAGTTCATCTCATCTTCTCATGTAGCTTACATCTTGACTGAATATTGATGTGTTTCTTAATATAATCAAATCTTCAAGGCTCTTGATGTCCTTTATTGCACTTCCTGACTTGGTGCTTTAACTTTTGATTGTTTCAACCTTCTTGTCAGTAAACTTGCAATTTGCTTAGCCGTCTCTTTGACTATAAACTTTTCTTTTATTGATTTCTTCCTTTGTGTCTAATGTATATGTTCATTTCTTGCCTTTATTAATGAAACATTATCTTTTTAGTATGGTCAAAACTGGGCAACTTTAATTCGCAAACGAAAATCCTCGTCCTCTTTGCCCCCTAATGTAAGGGTGATCCTTGGTTTGGGTTCAAATGAAAAGAAACAAACAGGCTCAAAGGGGGGCAACAAATGGATATTTTGTATTATTTGTGAAAGGAATTGAAGGAATACCATTTGCCATCCCATACATGGATATCAAAAGAAAGTCTTCAGGGTAGATAGAAGTTTATAGTCAACACTCGATTCAAAGATTTTAAACGATAAACGTCTGAGAAAGGAATCTCCTAAAATGGGATCTACCCATTATCTAAACACTCGTTTTATTCCCTATTGACCTAAATGGACTAGTGAATACTCGCATTCGCGATATCCCCATGGTGTTCAATCTAAATCGAAGGTAATTTTACATTTGAAGTTCAATGACATAATAAAATGATATGTACCTTTGCCTGCTTTTGCATATATGTATATGTGTATGAGAGAACAAAAACTATTCCATAACAATGAATGAAATGTTTAAAGAATCAAAGAATGCAAAAAATGTTTTCTAAATAACAAAATAAAATTTTTATTATGACAAAAATAACTACACTCAGACATTTGATTTAAAAAAATCTACAGCTTAGCTCATAGATTTCTTTTACATTTTTCCCAAATGCACATGGATCAACGGTTTTGATTTGCCTTTACTGGTAACCATTTGCTCCGAGCTAGCTGTACCATTCTTCTGGTACAATCAGTTTATACCAATCATGACATTGGATTTTTCCAAAGGATTTATTTTTCTTTTACCATTCGTAAAAATAGATTTTTGATGGACATTTGAATTATCCATTGTCTTAAACTTTACCATGTTTAAGCACGTTATACCTACATTTTTGTCGGACTTTCGAGTCATTATTAGGGCGTCAACTCATTCTGGCCTTCTAGATGTGGTGTAAGCTTGTCTCAATTCTTTTATTCTCCAATGTTCGATCAATTAGTGTTAAAATTCCCTTGTTAACCAACCTCTTGAACGCAATGGTCTACACTTCGTTTTAGAATGCCCAGTGTTAGGATTTATGTTTTGATATAATAATTGAAAATAGTTTTGGACTAAATTGAAAAGATTTCAAAAATGGTTTTAAGTCCAAACAACTTGAAAATAAGTTTGAGAAGTTTATGAGAGGTTTTGGAAATGTTTTAAAGTAGCTAAACTAACATTTTCAACACAGGCTACCGATAAGGTATACCCCGTATCGATACGGTCCAAGGGTTTTAGCTACAGTATTTTTCCAGTAACCATAAATTGTACCGATACGCCCCTAGGCGTACCGATACGGAGTGGATCATTTTGATATGCCACGAAGCGTACCGATCTAGTTTTCAACCTCCCCAACGGCTATTTCCCAATGGCTATTTAAATTGTAGGGCGTACCAAAATAGACCAAGGCGTACCGATATGGTTTACCAAATAGACCAAGGCGTACCAATAGGGCGTACCGATACGGCCCAAGGTGTTTCGATGCGGTTAGCAAGATTGGGCGTAACAGCTATTAGCTGTACCGATACGGGTACACGTGTACTGATACGGACAAAACTAGAACTGTATTTATTGTGGAAAATTTAGTCTCCAACGACTCCAATTCAATCCCAATGATCTCCAACGGCTAGAAACTCAATTGGGAGTATTTAAGGACCCTTCAAGCTTCAGCAAAAACTAATGATCCTCAAGTCAACAACATTATGATGAAAATTTGTCTTAGTGCTTAAATTTCTTATTTTTGCATAGACAACACTTGTGGGCTCAAATGTTTACATATGCTCAAGTGTTTTATGATATGGGTAAGTGCTTCAAAGAGTGCAATCATATACCTTGTAGAGAAGAATTCTTGTTTGCTTTATTTCTTTAGTTTGAAAAGATTCCCAAAGCTTGGGTTGTAAGCTTTGGATGCTAGACTTGGTAATTGAGTCTAGGTTGTAAAGGTTGCCTCCTAAGCCTTGTTAAAAGGGGAAGAAATCTTAGTGGATTTGGGAAATCCTTAGTGGGGAGCTAAGGTAGTGGATGTAGAGCTTGTTAGAAGCTTGAACCACTATAAATCCTTGTGTCCATTGTCCATATTTTTACTTCCCACCATTAACACCCAAAATCGACTTCTCCACCACTTGGCAAGCAACTCGTTTGAAGGAATTCGATCTACATCCATCCTAACAATTGGTATCAGAGAGAGGCTCAATCGAGAAGGTTTAACCACCTATTGAGGCGATCCGGTAAGCTCGACCAACAAACAAGTCAACCAACTTCCATGACGCTATCCATTGACAAGCCACCCTTCTTCAATGGTGAAAACTATGCTTTTTGGAAGCATATGATGATGTTCTTCATAAGAGGCAAATACTACCGTCTTTGGGACATAGTTGAAGATGGGTGTACATGCTACCATGAAATAAGGCGGAATGGAGCGCGAAAGATCGCAAGAAGGTGGAGCTTAATTGTAAGGCCATACACATTCTATTTTGTGCATTGGGCCCCGATGAGTATGCAAAAGTATCTTCTTGTGAGAGTGCCAATGAGTTATGAGAAAAGCTTGAAGCAATCCATGAAGGTACAAATGAGGTGAAGGAGACATAGCTTGGTCTACTCAACCTCGAATATGAAAACTTCAAGATGGACCCATGTGAAGACATTAAGAGTATGTTCGACCGGTTCTCCACGATCGTCAACAAGCTAAAAGGACTTGGAGAGGAGATTTCGGAAGACAAACTCGTTCAGAAGTTGATTTATTCACTTCCCGAATCATGGGAGAGCAAGAAGACGACCATTATTGAAGTCAAAGACTTGAAGAAGCTCAAGCTTGAAGAGCTCGTAGGGTATCTTCTCACCCATGCGATGATGTCTCTTCCCTTGAAGAGGGAGAATAAGAAGATAATCAAAGAGCAAGGAGTTGATGTCAACATCATTGCTCTTCAATCCTCCACAAGCCGCCAAGAAGAATCAAGTGGGGAGGAAAGTGAGGATAAAGAGATGGTCTATCTCTTCAAAGAACTTTCTTGATTCATGAAGAGCAATATAGAAGAATCCAAGCATGAATCGAAGAAGAAGAAAATGATGGATCCCCCAAGTGCTCAAAATGCAAGGAAACGAGGCACACCAAATACGATTGCCCTCGCTTCAAAATTAAATGATCATCATCAAAGAAAGCATATGTGGCTACATAGAGTGATGAAGGCTCCACCGATGAAGATGAAGTAGCCCATCTATGCTTCATGGCCATCCAAGGGGGAGGTAACTTCTAACTCATCCTATTCAAATTTAAATTCATACACATTTGATGAGTTACAAGAAGCCTATGACAGATTAGTTTTTGAGTTCAAGGCTTCATTTTCGAAAAATAAAAAGATGATTTCAAAATTGAAAATCGAAATGATTTGCTTTTAAAAACCAATTTGGAATATGAAGCAAAATTAAAAGATTTTAAACTTAAAGTTTGAAATTTACAAAATTTGCTTCAAAATTTAGAAAAAGATCATTAAAAGGAAGTTGATGATCTTAAGAAATAAAAAGATTTGATTTCCAAAGAGCTTGAAAAGAAAAACAATTTAGGAAAATCAAAATTTTATCAAAGAAAATCTAGTGCCCCTAGATTTTTGAATGGAAAAGTTTTTAGAAGTATTTGGGTCCCAAAAGGACTAATTACTTCAACAAAAAAGGATGAAATTGAAAAATGGTTCCTAAGGAGACTAAATTATGCGCTACTAATGCCTATGGCTCCAAAGCAATTTGGATACCAAAAATCAAATGATTGTCTTTTGTATGTGTGATAGAGCTTTGATCAACAAGTGATAAGATTGAGTAGGAGCTCTATACACACAAAGGAAGAACACTTGAAGAAGGAAGGCTTCACATCCTCCCTTTAATTCAAGTGTGGTAAATTTAGTTGAATTTTTTAATTTAAGTCATTTATTTTAATTCAACTAATTATCATAAATGTTGGACTGACATTTGAATGATGCTTGAGTAAAGGGAGCCAATTTTAAAACAAAACTTATTTTTTGTCAATTTTTTTAACTCTCCATTGTTATTAATCTTTAAAGTTTGAACCATTTTTGATATAACAAAAAGGGGAGAATGTTTTGAAAAATTGATTTTTCAAATGAATAATGGGGAGCGTATAAGATTTTTAACAATTCATCTCTTATTCAAATTTTTTTTACTAAGGGGGAGAATCTAAAAAAATAAATTTTCAAGTTGGTTTTATTATATAAAAAAGGGGAGATTGTTAGGATTTATGTTTTGATATAATAATTGAAAAATACTTTTGGACTAAATTAAAAAGATTTCAAAAATGGTTTTAAGTCTAAACAACTTAAAAATAAGTTTGAGAAGTTTTTGAGTGGTTTTATAAATGTTTTAAATGTTTTAAAGTAGCTAAACTAACATTTTCAACACAGGCATACCGATACGGTATACCCTGTATCGATACTGTCCAAGGGTTTCAGCTACAATATTTTTTCAGTAACCAAAAGCCGTACCGATACGGAGTGGATTGTTTCGATACGTCACGAAGCGTACCGATCCAGTTTTCAACCTCTCCAACGGCTTTTTCCCAACGACTATTTAAATTGCAGGGCATACCGAAATAGACCAAGGCGTATACGTTTTACCAAATAGACCAAGGCGTACTGACACAGCGTACCGATACGACCCAAGGTGTTTCGATACGGTTAGCAAGACTGAGCGTAACAGCTAGTAGCTGTACCGATACGGGTACACGCGTACCGATACAGACAACACCAAAACTGTATTTATTACTGGAAATTTAGTCTCCAACGGCTCCAATTTAATCCCAATGGTCTCCAACGGCTAGAAACTCAATTGGGAGTATTTAAGGACCCTTCAAGCTTCAACAACGACTAATGATCCTCAAGTCAACAACATTATGATGAAAATTTGTCTTAGTGCTTAAATTTCTTATTCTTGCATAGACAACACTTGTGAGCTCAAATGTTTACATATGCTCGTGTTTTAGGATGTGGGTGAGTGCTTAAAAGAGTGCAAACATATACCTTGTAGAGAGGAATTCTTGTTTGCTTTATTTCTTTAGTTTGAAAAGATTCCCAAAGCTTGGGTTGTAAGCTTTGGATGCTAGACTTGGTAATTGAGTCTCGGTTGTAAAGGTTGCCTCCTAAGCCTTGTTAAAAGGGGAAGAAATCTTAGCGGATTTGGGAAATCCTTAGTGGGGAGCTAAGGTAGTGGATGTAGAGTTTGTTAGAAGTTTGAACCACTATAAATCCTTGTGTCCATTGTCTATATTTTTACTTCCCACCTTTAACACCCAAAATCGACTTCTCCACCACTTGGCAAGCAACTCGGTTAAAATAATTTGAGCTACATCCATCCTATCACCCAGTGTCCCTTGAAATCTCGTGGAATGACCAAATCAGGGATTACTCAAAGCCCTCTTGCATTAAAGATGTCAACTTTCCTATTTTCTTGAGCTCTTTCTCGAATCTATCTTTTAACTAGTAAAATCTTGATTTCTTTGTTAGTTTCATTCTCTCTTTTTTCTTAACTGGTTTTCAAATACTTCGATCCTCAAAAATCTTAAATCATGAAAGGTAATATAATGTTGTTAAATATGCAATAAATGCGCAATGCAATGAAGCAATGCAATACTAAAATGTAAACATGAATGCAATAAGGTATTGATTCCAAAAGTGATCCTCATAGAACAACTTTCATTGAGACCAAAAGGTTTCGTTGCATCAGATATTCTTCTCCTATGCTCCAATTCCAATTGAGTAGTCGATTGTTGTACTAGGCTGGCCCTTTGTTCTGAATTCCCATTTTTTAAATTCCAAAAGAGTTTGAACTCGTCGCTTGAAGGTGATGCAATTCTCGATGGTACGCCCCTGAACCTAGGGGTGATACTCACAACGAGCATTGATGTCGTACCAATCAGATATGGTGGTTTTAGCTTTCTTTTTTAATTTATTAGTAGGGATTCTATCATCGGGATTCAAACCTTGTCCTGAGTACTGACTTTTCTTCGACCTTACCCTTTGGGTGATTGCCGGCTCACTATAGAATTTGGGCTTTCAGTCTAATATACCCGTCTTGATGAGGTCTTCAACTCTACTCTTTAATGCCCCACAATTCTCGGTAATGTGACCCAAACTTCTTGGATGATAACTGCGTCTGGCCCGGCTATTGTAATCTTTCAGATACGGGAGCTCCCTCGGTATAGGTTGAATTGGGTTAATTAGGTTCTTTTCGATGAGTATCGAGATTAGTTCAATGTATTTCACATGAATAAGGTTGTGCTTCTTTATATTTCAAGCTTCTTGGGTTTCTTCTGGCCCTACCTCTATTTTTTGGAAACTCGAACCAGGTGTACCACCTAATGGCTTGTTAACACAGATCATGAATGAGTTCGAACTATGTCATTTGATGGTATTACCTTTCTCAGGGGTGGAAGTCTGACCATCGTGCTTCATATTCTAATTCTCGGCTAACTCTTCTCTCGATTCGACAAACCTTTTGCCATTAGCCATAGCGGTCATCAAATTCATCATCTCGACCATCTGCTTCTTTAATTCTTATATTTCAAGTCGTTCGTCTCTAGCATGAGTATCATCTATCTTATCCGACCTGAAGTTTTTGGATAAACTCTTGCCTATTGTATCTGATCTAGCTTTAGGACAAAACCTCGAACTTGTATCCTTTCTTATCTGATTAGAAAACCTTTTGTCCGTTATGAACGATTTCTAATTTTGGGCGACCACTCGTGAATCAATACCTCTAAAATGATATAGAGTAAATGCAAGAATGAATGCAAGTAAAGGCGTCAAATCCATAGAGAAGAATTTAAGTTAAGAAATCAATTTTTTGAAATACTCTTCTGGAAGGATTAAATTAGGAAGTTGATAAAAATATCCTTATGGAATGATTTTTTTAAAAAAACACATCCTTATAAAAGGATCGAGTTAAAACCTCATTTTGTGGAAAACATATCCTTATGAAAGGATTAAAAGATAAGAACTCTGAGTTTTAAGAAAAATGGAATCTCACTTTGAGACTACCAGAATAAATATATATGTTTTTTTGGTTGACATATTCACTGGCTTGGGCATTTCTGGTACCGATGTCAAACCTTCATATTTTCATCTTCTACCTTGAGAAACCTTCCATTTATGATGAAAGTTTTCTAATTGAGTGATCAATTTTGAGAATTAAGCCTTTATATCATGTCATGTGGATGCAAAAAGATATGCAAAAAAAGGTTAGGAAATCGAATGCAATTGATAAGCACTAAATAAATGTGAGAAAGCAAGAGAAATTTGAAGCATGAGTAAGCCTAATCATATGTTATCTAATATTCTAGGCTGTCTACGTGGCTCTAGAGGGGTGGGCTCTTATGTTAGCTATATGCATGTTTGGTACTAAAAGGGTACCCGAACTGTCCTCGCTGTCCACTACTAAGGGTAGCAAGGCCCCCAATCATCACCTATTATAGGCTCATCTCAATTGGATTCAATTTAGGGGGACCTATTCCTCTATGCCTATACGGGGAAATGATATTCCCACGAAAACATAGAGTAGTAGAGCCCTGGAGGTACTTGATAGGCCCATACGGAGGAACAATATCCCCTCGAAAGCAATAACATTTCCCCCCCACTTAGACAAACGAGTTTATATGTCCAATTTTAAATACGTTAAAATAAATGTGCATTTATAAATAAATATTAGTTTAATCGTCACTTTAACCCGCAACTTCTAATATTAGTAAAGCGGTAAATTTTTTAGCTTAATTCCTTTTTGTTTAAAAAAACAAAACCAGTCCCCAGCGGGGTAGCCATGCTGTAGACCGAACACCATTAAAACAAAAACCAAAGATTCTTTTTTAAAATACTTGGGTTCAAGAGTTGATTACGAATGGGGAAAGATTAGCACCCCCACACCGCCCAAAATTGGTACCAAATAATTACCGCTTTATTAATATCAAATTTTACGAGTTAAAGTGACGATTAAATTAAAATTCGGTTATATGTACGAGTGAATTTTAAGGGCTCCAGTGTTCGAGGGATAAACGAAAACTACCATCTACGTCTTAGACTGGTAGCCAAGTTTACCGTCGAAAATGGAGCACCGCATTGGTAATTAAATATATCGAATAAAACATGAACATAAATAAACGTGACAATCATACATAAAAATAAATAAAAACATGAACATGACAAAAGTATTAATATTAATCATGAACAAAACCAAACGAGAATTAAACATGTACATTAATATATCATAATATCTAAATCATATATTAAATCTAACACAACATACAAAATATTTAAAAAACATGCCAATACTAAATAAATACAAAACTATATATCACCATATTTCTAAACCAATATTAAAATAAATACAAAGATAAAGATAGAATTTTACCCCATTAAAAACTCGAATAAAAAATTTTGACCTACCCCCACCAAGATTTCTATGCCATCTCGTCATAAATCAAAAATTAACTCGATCGAACCACACAAAAATTCCCGATCGAATACCAAATCGAACCAGCTAGGACCGAGAGCACTACTCTCAGCCCCTGACAACCCGTGCTTGGGGTTGCCTTTGGCTCCCATTTTTTGGAGCCTTTAGCCGGCTCTTGCTTGGCCAATTGCCACCCCTTCCCCTGCCTTTTATAGGCAATTTGAGGGGTGACGTGGAGCTCTACGCTCCACTCCATTTTCTTTCTTTATTTTGTATATTATATTATATATTTATTATTTTTATAATAATAATTTTTATTATTTTTAAATTTTTACATATTAAACTATTATATTAATTAACAATACTACTATAATATTATACAACCTGGACAAAAATGAGTTATTACACTATGATACAAGACCCGTTTGGCCTAAATCTTATCTGGTAACCCTAGTTGTAATATCTGACCTAATCTCCTCTTATTATTTGCGCAGCTAAAAGGGAGCCGTTGGATCAAGCTAGATCCAACGGCCACAATCGAACCTGAGAATTAATCATCTTTTACGTGTGATACACGCTTAGGCTTTCTGGCTTCCCACTTGCGCGTACAGTGTACACCAAGGCTCTTCATTTTCCACGCTTCACGCGTCATCATCTGGAGCCGCCACGTCATCGCCTAGGGGCCATCTGGACCATTTATTCTCAAGCAATCTCATGTTGGATTAGATCTGATCCAACGGTCCCGATTGGATCTACCCGATAAAGACTCTTGCCTCCCCTCACCGATTGCCGCCACATGGCACGATCAATGGTCGTTCGTTCATCACTGACCTTGGACCGCCACTCGTCGTACTTTCATCGGCTCCCCCATCCACCGTATCAGTCAAAAATAATAAAGAACAAAGGGATATCATAACCAAAATCATCTTCAGTTTTTCATTTAAAGTTTACTTATTTTTGTAAACAAGAAGTCAGATATAAACTATGTAAAATCTCATTTCTATTCAGTTTTTCAAATTATCAATAAAAAGGAGTTTGAAGGTATTGTTAGTTTCTTTTCTTTCCTTTGGATGTCATAAATATACAAAAAGGGCGATTCGAGTCTTTACCTTATCTCATTAAGTCGTTTCTGTCCACGTTCGGTGACAAGCTCATTGTTTTTCTTTCGGGGTTAAAGGGTGAATCGAGCTATGAAGGGTTGCTTTTCTAAAAAAAGGGTTCGAGTATTCGATTTCAAAAAAAATAGATTCCGATTCAGTTTTAAAATGCGAAAAAGATTATTTTGGTAGGGTTTTGGTGTTCACCGACGCCGACTAGGGGGGCCGGCAACAGTTGACACGGAGAGGGGCTGCCGGAGCCTGGGTTTTATCCCAAATTTTCAGAGGATTTTAAGGGATTTTGAGAATGAGTCAAAAAAAAGAAGAAGGAAAATGCTTGATTTTTGCCTGATAAATATCTTATATACTCGATTTTAAATTTAAAATAAGTTATTCAAGGAATAAATCCCTCCGCCCCGCTTTAATAACGCTATTAGTCATTCCGCCTTTTGAAATTTGGCCCGTGGTTCCTGAATATTTCAAAGGGTTTGCAATTTCATCCCCAAATCAGATTTAATCCACCTTTTAGTGGGGTAATACCCTTTTGGGTCCCTTAAACTTCAAACTTCATTTTAAATCGGTCCAATTCAGTGGTATATTTCACTTGTTAGCCCTTGTTGTTTTTGCTTTGTCATTCTAACCCATATTCTTCATGCATATTTAAATTTCAGCAATGTTTTGTATTTATTTAATTTTAGTCCTTTATTTCGTATATTTATGTTCAAACATTTATTTATTTGTTCGATACATGTTATTTATTTGTTTTTGTTGTTTGTTAAAGTGTTTTAATATAAAATCAACAAGTGTTGGGTGTATTGGTAAGACACATTGCACTCTCAAGGTGAGGACGTGAGTTCGAACATTAGAGACGACATTGTTGGGAGGGGCAGCCTCGCACCCTGAACATGGACCATAGGATAGACATGCATATTACAAAAAAAAAGTGTTTTAATATATATATTGTTTTCAAATAAAAGGAGCATGTGTATATTTCACTACTACTACTTATAATATATGTATATAATATAGTTATACATGATATATATACATATATATGTTTTTTTTAATTATATATTTGTGTTGGAGACATATGTTATATACTTTATTGGATCTTTCATTTCCTTACATGTATTTTACTTTTGTACCTTATTTATTTATGTTACTATTTGTTTACATCGACATTTTTTTTTTAAATTATGCACATTAATTGTTCATGCATGTATTTCTCGCATATAGTTTAAACTTCTTTGTTCCGGTATTCTAGTGGGAGTGTCATCCCAGTCTTCGAGTGTCATCTCCTTTGGTACCGTGGACACCGAATTAATTATTTCTATCATGCATGCATACATTTTTAGGGATTAAATTTAAATTAAACCAAATTTTAATTTTTTTTACATTTACGATATGAACCGTTAGGTACCAATTTTGGGCGTTGTGGGGTGCTAATCCTTCCCCACACGCAACCGACTCCCGAACCCTTTTTTTTAAATCTCTAGTTTTATTTTTTGGTGTCTGGTCTACCCTTTTTTAAAATGATTGGTGGCGACTCTTCCTTTACTAATTTTCAAAATACGAGTTTTTTCAAACTTTCAATTAAACGTTTTTAAAATTAAGGAAAAACCATTTTATAATTTAAAAAATTTTTAGTCGCTATAGCATGGCGACTCCGTTGGGGACCCGTTTTTGTTTTTACGAAAAAGAAAGCCAAGCCTTAGTCGGGTTTGTATCGTAATTATTAAGAAAATTAAATTCGATTTAAGTTAATTTTTAACCTCTAACCTTGTTTGTTTACCGCTTTATTTTGTACGGTGTTTGATATAATTTTTCATCATATTAGTTTTAGAACCTTTAAGTGAGAGTGATTACTTTGCCTCGTGGGGTATTCATCTCCGTATGATGTTATAATTCACTTTTGGGATTCGGTCTTTATATTTCGTGGGATTCACACCCCCGTATGGTATACGGTCGTATTCCCCCGAATCGATGTCCTAGCGACAGTTCGGGTACCCTTTACTTTAGAACTTAACCGTATATAGTGAACCATAGAGCTCACCTTTTTAGAGCCAAGCCGATACTCTGTCCCTTTAGCGGTAACCCTTTTAGGTTCTGTTTGATATATTCATACCTTGTTGGCTATATGTGTTGTCTATATGTTTTCTTAATTATTTTAATTTATTGCCTTATTTACCGTTCAATATTTCATTTACTTAATTTATTTATTCGATTTATTACACCATATTGACTTGTTTTTTTGGTGTTTGTTTTCGTTTTATTTTCCTTTTTTCGCATTCAATTTGCATTTCATACCATACATATGTGTTGATCCAAGAACAATTCGCTTTAGAAGGCATTCGATATGGAAAAGAGGTTCGGTAATACTAAAATTGATAATGCTACGGTATGGGGTTGGTCCGAGCGGATGCAAATAGAAAAATGAGACAACCTAACAGTAAGACACATGTTAGAGATTATCGGGTCAACTTCAATTGTTTCTATGCAAAACGATCTGTAAGAGTTAAGAGAGATATGACGAAGATGGAATTCAGATATAAAGCAAGTCTTCCGACAGGAGTTCGGTGACATAGCCCTTCTGCTAGATGTTCAGGGTGACATGAATATGTTCAAGGCTTTAACACAGTTTTGGAACCCAAGATATAGTTGCTTCACTTTCGGGAAGGTGGACATGACCCCTACAATTGAAAGATTGGCAACTTGATGCCGACTACTCACAATGAAGGCCAACTGGATGCCGACTACTCACAATGAAATAGTTTCGAAGGAAAGATTAGCACTGCTGCACTCTATCATGACTGGCCGCAAGATTAGTGTTAGACGTTAGTATCGAAGAGACTTTTAAATGTGCTGGTAAGAGCAATGGGAGTTTACTTTTTCCTTTTCTAATCTCTACTATTTGCATGCAGCACGGCGTGCCACAGCTCGACTCAGATAGAATTCAAAAGAGTAAGGGGACCACCATAACTCCTGCCCTATGGAAACAGTTGACTGCTATGGAGGCAAAGGAGAAGGGCAAACAAAAGACGGTAGAGTTTTTGCCAAAGACAAAGGTGCCAAAGACAGAACTCTTTTGAATCATTGGCAATACTTTTTGAGATCTACCAACGCGAGGAAATCATTCTCTAAAAATTTAAGAAATTCGAGGAGCAGAACTCCAGGTTCTGGCAATATGTGTATGCTTGGGACAATGCCATGAAGAAAACCCTTGAAGGCATATCCACGCAACATTGTCAGCGTTCCCCGAGTTCCCTGCTGACCTCTTTGCCAAGGATGACATGCCAGCCAGTCCTCACTATGTCCACACTCTGATGCAATCTAATGCCATCGTCCCAGTCTCTCCAGTCAAGTTGAATTTGCCAGAACTGATACACCACCAAAATACGATGATAAAGAAATTTAAAGCCATGCCAAGATTGCTACCACACATGTAGCACCTGCCTCATCTCCTGCCACACATGCTCCACATATTTTCTTCCTCTTTTTTTTAATAATATATTTTTTTATTATTATTTTTCATTAATTTTATATTAATAATAATATTATTAAAATAAAACTAATAACACTAAAACCCGGTCAAAAATGAGTGATTACAATAAGCAGATAGGCACAACAAAGTGGCACTGGCAAATAACGCAGGAAATAGAGCAAGAGAATTGTCGAGTAGTAGTTGGCATGGATGGATCAGGCAATGCTAAAGCTCGGCTGGCAAAGGATTGATGCCTGTTGATCGATCAAGATAGCCGTTAGACCCTGTACACGTCAGCCCTAGGATTCAAATAAGGATATGAAGATATCACATCTTATCCCTTCGTGCGTTCAAATTTTAAACTCAAGAAGCTTATCCTAGGGTTTTCACACAAGCCTATTTAAAGAAGCTCAAGTCATCACTTGAGGGGATCGAATATGATGAGGCTACACCGTGGTGAACTGAGAGGCGACATGGTCCGACCAGCTAAGATCGAGAGCTTTGGAGCAACCGAAGGGCTACATCGATATATCTCCTCCGTGCCTATTCTCTTAGTTTTAATTATATTTGAATGGTGATGTTGAGATATGATAATTTTATTTGAACAGTTGGTTGGGGGATGCTTGCGATGAACGCTAAATTTATGTTTGGTTTTTAATAATTTAAATTGCTTGGCATTATTTTCTATCTGCTAGTACTAAATTTTCTCAAATTATTTGCCACACGACAATTGGCATAGTGTGCTTATTGCAGTTGTCAGATACTAAGGCGAGAAGCTTCGACAGAAGATGTTCAAGTAGATGAACTTACTTCGAAAGTGAGTCTACCCCTTAGGAGTAAAGGTTGACACTTAATCAAGTTAACTAATGAAAGTCCTCACTATAGATATATAGGGGTTTAATTATGGTTAACTTAGGGTAACGCCATCGACAGAGGCAATACTACTTTTAATCTACTCGACAATAAAACCAAGGCAGTAGGGGTGTTCATAACTGAATATCGGATCAGATTCGATCCAAAAATTTTGGATATCTAAAATTTCGGATCTATAAAATAGCGATCCGTATCCGATCCGGAAAAAATTGGATATCCGGATATTCGTATATCAGATACTCAGATCGGATACTCGATTATCCGAATATATAATTTGATTTAAGTATTTTTTCGAATTTCACGGTCGTATCTATGAAAATTTTAGATTTCTGAATATAAAAATTAACAATTTGTCAAATATAACAAGATTAACATCTATGAAAATTTTTATTTTTCGAATTTATGGATATAACAAGAATTAAATTACTAAATATTACAATATTTATATCTATAAAAATTTAAATTTTTGAATATTTCAGATTTTCAGATAATCCGAAACTTGATATATTGTGATCCGTATCCGATCTGAAAAATAAAAAATCAGATCAGATACGGATCACAATATCGGATATCTACATTTTCAGATCAGATCGACGGATAATCGGATCAGATAATTTTGAACACCTCTACAAGGCAGGACATTATTAAAGGCTGGCATAGGTAGCTTGAAATCCAGGCATCCCTTGCCAACGCTCATCATTCACTTGAACATTTCGTTGCCAGACTGTTTCATTTTTCACTACTTTGCCTTTGCTATCTTTCGATAAAAAATCCAATTTATTCCAACACTTCATTTTTTTCCTGAACAAGTAAACATCAAGCAAATAAGTTCTTGGTTAATCCCTGTGGATTTGATACTCAGCTTACTGCTGTATTACTTACTGACCGTGTATACTTGTACGCATAAGACTCACCTTGGCATTGATTTTTTGTATTTTTATACTAACTATTCAATCATTTGCCAAGTGTTAGCAAAAGTCGATAGCTCTATTGCCCAAATTAAAGATAGGGAAAGTCTACACCAAGCCTAAAGAAACGCCGTCCTTTTTAGAGAACTTAACTGATATCACTACGATGAGTGAAGAATGGTTTCAGGGTAAGATCGCGAAAAAGGGAAAGACCGACTGCATAGCTTGGACGTATATTTGATAGTTGATCCCTCTACATCCTGACCCACCGAAGAAGAAATATTTGTTTTCTTTCTGCATCTACGGGTTGGTTATCTTCCCCAAGATTTTGGGATACATAGACTATGTTACGGCAGATTTGTTTGAAAAACACAAGAAAGAGATTAATCCGACACTAGCTATCTTAACAGAGACTTTTTGGTCGCTAAATGCATGCAGGAAAACGGGGTGAGGTAGATTCTTAGGCTATGATCCACTATTGGAGATTTAGATCCATAGTCACTTTTAGAATTTGAAGTTCTTCCATCGAATGTGCTTTTTCCACCTATCCCCCCATAAAAGTTTTTCTAGATGAATACCAGGCCGAAGCAATGACTGAGGATCAGTAGATGGCTAGATTCTGTGACCTCCGTGATGACACAATAAGGTGGAAGGTACCATGGTTAATCTTAAACAAATTTCTATACTGTTGCAGAGAGTATGATTGGGTTTTTTGCCTGAGATTTGGGGTAGATTTGGTTATTGTTCATTGCTCGTTTCACATCAATTCAGTTCGATGTAATTCATTTCTGCCACTCACGGTCTGGATACATCTAGTTTCAGACACCAAAGTAATGGTTATAAAGCACACATCCAAAAAATGAACTGTTCTCAGAAGAATATGCACAAGGTTAAGGTCTATCAAGATGATTCACTGTTCACTCTGGGTTACGAACAGTAAAAACTCAGTCGGGTTAATGATACCATTCCTCACGTGAACCAAGTTAATGTCCGACCCAAGGTAGAACATATGAGGAATACTCCCCCTGACTTGGGGAAAGCTAGAAGGGCCCATAGAAAAGAGGTGTGTGCTCTGGAAAAATAGGTCTCTGACCTTAAAGCTGCAAACTATTTAGCATCGGTTGACGCAGACAAATAATAGAGTTGAAAGAAATAAATCCTAAAATAGAAGAAGGTACTTGAAGATGACCATGAAGATTTAAGGAAATATAGGCTAGAATTGAAGCAAAATTTGCAAATGAATGGTTTGGGCACCACTGCCAAAGAACTGACAATTAAGCTCGTGAAAGCGGAGAAGATGACTGACAGCTATTCTCAAAAATACGAAGCTAGCCATAAATAGGTTGAGAAAAAGACTAAGGAATTAGAAACTGCCGCTCAGAAATTGACTTTTAGCCAAGTTCAGAATCAGAAATTGGCGGCTCAGCTAGCATAGTTGGGATTAGCTCACCAAGCCAGTCAGAGTTTGGTCGAACAAAAATGGAAGAAATGAAAGTAATCGCTCAAGAACTAACTATCAGTCAAGCTTGAAACCAAGGATTAGCAGCTCAGAATGAGGAAATTGAAGCTCAGATGATACAGTTAAAAGGACTTCTGCAAGAGTATCACAACCAAGACAATGTTGCTGCTCTGAATCTTGCTCAAAATGAGAGCGAGTTATTAAAGGCAAGGGTAACTGAGTTGGAAGCCACTCTACGAGATTACAGGGAACGACTATCTCTTTAGAATGAGCCATACAAGATGACAATCGTCGAATAGTCTATGGACTCCAGTAGGCCAGTTAGTTGACCAGGGACCAACATAGAGCAATGATGGATGTTATGGTGCAAGCGCAAAGAATGGCTCAGTATATCCAAGGCTTGGCAAGGAATCAGTCGAGCTACATGCACGTGTTAGTCTAGGAACAAAGTTAGGATCCTGAGTGCGTACCCTACTTCGCGAAGTCGAGGTATTAGGAATAGAAGCTAGCCGATATCTGTAACTCGTTATTTTAACTTGTTGTAATCATACTTCTTCTTCAAATGAAAGTCTTTTTAAGGACTATTTAAGAATCAACGCCTCAATTGCATTCATTTTGACATATTATTTGATTACTTTTAATTATTCGTATACATTATACATTGCATACATTATTAAAATAATAAAATTAATTATAGAAATATTGTGACAGAAAATTTAACTTCAAACTGTAATCATTTTGTACTATTACGATACTCGTTTGTAAGTAAAAATAATGGAAGATAGGGTGGCTAACTTAGAATAAGGTTAGAAAGACCTCGAGACCCATTTTGATCAAGCTGAAAAAAGCATCGGTGATTGCACAGTCGCAAACTGCGATTATGGCTTAGATGACTGTGTTGCTCAGAAAGAGAAATAGTAAAGAAAGAGTTTTTGATGGTACTGTTAAAGAGCTAGAAGAGACTGCATCTCATATTAGGGTTCAACCAGGAATGCCCATTCCCGAGAGAATAATGTACATCAACATTGTCGGGTATCTATAGGCCACCAAGTATGGGAGTCTACGGGTCAACCTGTCAATTAAGAGGTAGGCCATGAGGATGAAGTACCGGACCTAAACGTGATAGAAAAGATTAGGGCCGAGGTGGAGAAGGAGTATGAAGAAATATTTTATTTCTTCGAAGAAAAACTAAAAGCCATGCAAGAGGTAGACGAACAGGGGAATGATGCCAATGACCTGAGTCTCGTAGCAGATCTAGTTTTTCCACCAAAATTTAAAGTACCAGACTTTGATAAATATGACATAACTACTTGCCCTCCACTCATATAACTATGTACTACCGAAAGATGGTAGCTTTTTTAAAGGATGAAAAGCTATTAACTCATTGTTTCCATGATAGTTTAATCGGGTTGGCAAGTTAGTGGTATACCCAGCTCAGTCGGGTTAACATCAAATTATACATGGACCTCTTAAGAGCCTTTATTAAACAATACAAGCATGTGTATGACATGACCCCGAACTGAATCATGCTGGAAGGAATAGAATAGAGATCAAATAAAAGTCTGCGCCAGTACGCTAAAAGGTGGCGTGATGTAGTTGCCCAGATTCAACCGCCAATTCTCGAACATGACATTACACCTATGTTTGTGAACACTTTGAGAGGTGCATTGTTCGACCGCTTGATAAATAATACCAATCAGACTTTTGCCGATCTGGTGAGAACAAGAGAATCAATTGAAGTGGCGATAAAGAGCTGGAGGATCGACAGTGAAGAGAATTCTAGAAAGTATTACAAGAAGAAGGACAATGAGTTGAACACCACAAGCACCTACAATGTCCCAACAAACATCACCATTTCACAGTCACAGGCTTCGACTAGGAATGTACAGAATTCAAGTAAAAAATAAGATAGAGCCCTAAAGAAAAAAAAGAAGAATATGTCTTTCATCCCTTTATCGATATCATATGTTGATTTGTACTCACAGTTGTACAAGGCTGACTTAGTCCGACCGTATCATGATACTCCATATAAACCCTTTTCCCCTTCGTGGTATGATGATAAGGCACATTGTGACTATCACACTGGTGTCCCCGATTACTCGATAGAGAACTATATTGCCTTTAAAAAGTTTGTTCAGAACTTGATAAACACCAAGGTTTTAAAGTTCAACGAACCAAACATGGCTGCTAATCCTTTACCAAACCACGAAGGCCATAGCGTGAACGCTATCGAAGATAAAGGTAATAAAAATGTCAAAAGAAAAGTGTTTGAAGTAAGGCCCCCTCTTAGATGGGTGTTCCAGCAGTTATATATGGCGCGTCTAATAGAGCGGGGTATGGAAATAGTACAAGAAGGATGTAGGCCCTACTGCGAGTTTCATTAGAAATGAGGGCACGAGATTCAACATTGTGAAGAGTTTAGGTAGTTGGTCCAGAGAATGATAGACAACAAAGAAATTAAATTTTTTGAAAAGGTTAAAGGAAGGAAAGAACTGGATGTGTGCACGTCGGATAACCCTAAATACAAAGTGGATAGGCCATTTGTCATCTTATCTAAGCTGAGGGAGGAGAGCTCGTCCCTAAAGAAAAGTTTAAGGATGTCACCTAAGCTTGTAATCTCGGCCCCAGCTCAAAGACACGCGAAAGTTTCCTTGGAATTATACCGCCAGTGTGTCTGTACCTAAAGGTTCAGAGCTACGGAAAGATGAGAAGTCACCTGAAGATGTAAAACCCATGCAAGAAGAAGAGTCGATAGAGTCAAGAACTAAAGTTGTGATTGAAGTGGGACACTTTACGAGATGCGACAAGTGTTATTTGCCGAAAACCTCAGAGACAGTAGAGGCGATAAAAGACAATGGTAAGAGTATGATATAGGCCTGAGAATATATTTGCTGAAGAGCCTTCTCAAAAAATTAATAAGCCAGTGACTGAAGCACAAGTACAAGAATTTTTAAGGTTTTTAAGGCACAATGAGTATAGTGTTGTCGAGCAGCTACGTAAACAACAAGCAATGATTATGGTACTTGAGCTGCTACTGAGCTCAAAAAGCATCGTAATGCAATGATGAAAGTGTTGAATAAAACATTTATTCTGGATGATATATCTGTGACCAAGTTGGACTGAATAGTGGGCCATATTGTTGTGGATAAGTATATCTCATTCAGTGATGACAAGATCCCAGAATGAGGTATCGGGTCTACTAAGGCTTTAAATATCACCATACACTGTAAAGGGTACGTCTTGCCTGGTGTACTCTTTGACAATGGGTCTGCACTGAATGTGTTGTCGATGGCAACTCTGCAAAGGTTACCTGTAGACAGTTCCCACATGAAACCATGCCAGAATTCTGTGAGAGCCTTCGATGGAACTCAAAAAGAGGTGGTGGGGAAGATCGAGATACCCATGTTGATTGGACCAACATAGTACACCGTTGATTTTATGGTGATGAATATTAAGCCGAACTATAACTGCTTACTAGAGAGACCCTGGATTCATTCTGTTGATGTTGTTCCTTCATCGCTGCATTAGAAGCTGAAGTTTGTAATCGAAGAAAAATTGGTGAGTGCTGGATCAGGGTAAGACATTATTACTTTGGTGACATTCGATGCTCCCTATATCCCACCTGTTAAAGACGCCATATAATGTTCTTTTTGGTCTATAAAATTTGTGAAAGCGACCTTTGTCGTAGAAAGAAGTAAGATCCCATACCCTAAGTTATCCAATTGTACCAAGATAACCGTCTGGGAAACCTTAGGGCGGGGAACTAAAATTGGAAAAGGTTTTGGAAAGAACTTGCAAGGGAGCTTAAGCGCAAAAAAGTGTTATCTTCAAGAAAGACCGATACGGGCTGGGTCATAAGCCTAATGTTTTGCAAAAAATTGAGGAGTATAAAATGAGGGGAAAATGAAGGAGTGCCAGATTCAAAAAGAGGATATCCCATGGAAGCCGATGTCTTTTCCTCACCTAAGAGATATCTTCGTGTTCGGTGGGATTGTCAATGCCAAATAGAAGGTACATGAAGCAAACCAAGAGAATGACAAGATTAATAATGAGGAGATGTTTAGTGAATCACTTGGAGGGATGTTTGTCAACATGATATCTGAAGGTAGGAATGACAACAGGTTTTTAACTGGAATCCGCCCTTACCTTCCAGGGGAGAAACTCAATAATTGGAACAACATTGATCTGCATGTAGTTTTTAGGACAGAATCAGAGTAATGCTCCGAGCCAACCTTTTGCTTTTGCCCGCGAGCATTAGGGATCTTTTGTAAAGGTCTGCTATGTTAATCTACTTGAAATGCAATGAAAATGATATTTTCCATGTTTTCTCAAATGGCAAACATTTTATTTATTACATACATTTATCTTTTATTACTTATTTTTCATTCATTTCATATGAATTTTTTTTCTTCCAAATACATATTTGTTTCTTTAATTAGTACAAGGTCCTTACGATTAACTGTATGAATGATTCTGAATCTGATCTTGAGATAGACTTCGAGCAACCTTTGTGTTTGGCAAAAATCGATAAGGGGAAGATGAGATAGAATACGAAGTCCTAGAGGAACTGCTAAGGTTGATGGCAAGTGAGGAAAAGTAAATCCTACCTCACCAGGAGGAAGTAGAGACTCTTAATTTGGGGACTGCTAAATATAAAAAGGAAGTGAAGATTGGCACCACCCTCTCTTCAAAGACTAGACACAACTTGATAACTCTGCTTCAAGAATTCAAAGATGTATTCGGTTGGACATACCAAGATATGCTAGGGTTGAATATGGACATTGTGGTACATAAGTTGTCGATGAGGCCCAAATGTAAGCCAGTTTAACAGAAGCTCATGAGAATGAGGACCGATATATTGTTGAAAATCAGAGAAAAAGTGAGGAAACAATTTGATGCTGGTTTTCTAAAAGTTGTCAAATACCCATAATAGGTTGCGAACATAGTCCTGGTACCAAAGAAAGACGTGGAGGTTTGCATGTGTGTAGATTATAGAGATCTCAATAGAACAAGCCCGAAGGATAATTTTCCTTTACCTCATACTAACACTTTAATTGACAATATAGTGGAGCATTCATGGTTCTCTTTCATGGACGGATTTTCAGGATGTAATCAAATAAAAATGCACCCGAGAGATATGGAGAAGACCATATTTGTGATAAAGTGGGCCACGGTTTGCTACAAAGTGATGCCCTTTCGAACTTAAAAATGTTGGGGTAACTTATCAAAGGGCCATGGTGACTATCTTCCACGATATAATGCATAAGGAGATTGAGGTGTATGTGGATGATATGATTTCTAAATCTCAAATTAAGGAAGAGCGCATTCAAAACTTGAGAAAACTGTTCCAAAGGTTGAGAAAGTATCAACTGAAGCTCAACCCTGCCAAATGCACCTTCGCAGTCACGTCTAAAAAACTCTTGAGATTTTTGGTTAGTAGAAAGAGAATCAAGATTGATCCCCAAAAAGCGAAAGCTATTCAAAATCTTCCACTACTTCAGACACGAAAAGAAATTTGAGGCTTTTTGGGAAAGCTAAATTATATATCTCTGTTTATTTCTCAATTAACCGACAAATGCGATCATGTCTTTAGATTGCTTCGAAAGAATAACCTAGGGGTATGGGATGATGAGTGCCAAAAGGCTCTCGAAAAGATTAAGAAATATTTGACGAATGCTGTTGTGCGTAATAAGTGCTTCGCAATTGTGCAAGTGTACAAGTCACAAGTTATAGTATAAAAGATATCGTCTCCACAGGGATTGGTGCCACTTCAAGAATCTAATCTCTTGCACTGTAAAAAGTAAAAGAACACAAGTAGATGATTGTAGGAGTTTTAACTAACAACTAAACTAGAAAGCAATAAAGTAAAAGAAGATGTAATCAAATGAAAAAGAATAGGCCAGGTTATCGTGAGTTGAGGTGTGATAGCCGATTGGATTGTCTTGGTAAAAGAGTGCAAGGGCAACTCAGTTGCCGTGGAAACTTGCACAGCGGGGTTGCCTTGGCAACTAATCGATGGTTGCCTAGGCGACTAGCTAGGCAACTACTTGGGCGACTGGGCAGCAACTTCAAGGTTCGGCGGAGCGTTCTTCAATGGTTTCTTCTTACCCCTAAGTTGAAACTCTAGCTATTTGTGTATGCCTTGATAATACATCCCTGCGTGAATCAAGGGTGAACAACAACCAATCTTGCGCTCTTCTTAGCCGTTAAAATCCTTAACTTATCCTTAAGCCGGATTAATCTTCACCATCAATAGATTGAATAAAGACCATACTCATTCGTTTCTTGAATCTAACTCTCTCGATATTAGATAAATAGATAAAGTTACGAGATCCTCTCCCAATTCACTTGCAAACAAGAATAAGAACCAATAATGAGTAAACCTTGAATTGAAAGTGCAAACTCTTATTACCTAAACAAAATCTAATTGTTTCTCACAACCACAAGACACAATAACCTTAGCCAAATAGATTTAGTTCATGGCTAGGTTCCAAAGAAACACAAAACAAAGAATTCCTAGCATAAACCTAATTGAACAAAGAAGAAAAAGATGAAGAATGGTTGAAGCCTCTTTGTCGAAATCTCCCCCTTTGAGCTTGTCGAAATTTCTCTCCTCTCTCTCCCTCTTGGAGTTGACGGCATGGTCTTTAATTTATAGGGCTAGGTCAAAGTCTTTTTTGAGGAGGAAGTTAAGTTGGAATTAAATTATCTTTAAAGAATATAATTCTTTGTTATATTTAAATTCTTTCTAGAACTTATCCTATCTTCTTGGGATTTAATTTCTCTTTAACCTCTTCATGGAAATCAAACTCCTTTGGGATTTAGTCTTGCTCCACGTCATCCTGGGCTTATCTAGTCATCAATTTCAACTACCATATCATCTTATTCCTTGTCGAAAATTGTCTTGGCAACTAGCTCGACATCTCCTTCAAGCATTGCCCTGGCAACTAGCTTGGCATCTCCTTCATGCATTGCCCTAGCAACTGGTTCCAGCCTTGCTTTGGCAAGTGATTCTGCACACGCACACAAAAACACACCAAAGCAGTATCTTTTTCCACAAAATTGAGCAAAATATGAAATCAAGCTTTTCCACCAAGGAAACGATGCAAACATGCATGAATGACTAATAATGCAACTAATATGAGCCTAAGTCTAACAATAATATGAGTAAAAAGGGTAATAAAAATAGTACTTTTAAACACTGATCAAATGCCTCGATTCTAGTGGCACCAGTACTGAATAGACCATTGATCTTGTACTTGACAGTCTACGAGAATTCAATGGGTTGTGTACTGGGGTAGCATGATGAGTCTGAAAAAAAGTCATCTACTATTTGAGCAAAAAGTTTAACGATTGCGAAACACGGTATCCACCAACCAGACGATGTGTTGCGCTCTAGTTTGGGCTACCATGAGGCCCAGGCAGTGCATGTTGTATCACACCACCTAGTTGATATCCAAGTTAGACCCATTTAAATTCTTGATGGAAGCACCAGCACTAACCAGGAAGATAGCCCGTTGGCAAATGCTATTGTCCAAGTTCGACATCGTATATGTGAGCTAGAAAGTAGTAAAAGGGAGTGCTATAGCAGATTTCTTAGCAAGTTATGCTTCAGATAATTATGAATACCTGAACTTTAATTTCTCAGATAAAGATTTGATATACATCACGACAGAATAAAAGATTGCTGTAGAAGAAAAATCATGGAAGCTTTATTTTGATAGAGCGTCCAATGCCCAAGGTCATAGAATAGGGCAATATTAATTTCTCCAATGAATGTCTACTACCCTTTTACGAGTAGATTATAATTCTTTTGTACAAACAATATAGCTGACTATGAGGCCTGTGTCATGGGATTGTATACGGCCATTGAGAGAAAGATCAATGTGCTTCAAGACTTCGAAGATTCATCCTTGGTAATCTATCAGTTTGGAAGAGAATGGGAAATAAGAGACCCAAAGCTAATTAAGTATTATAATTTGATCCAATAGCTGATTAAAGAATTAGAGAAGTTTAGTTTTGCCTACCTTCTGAGAGAGGACAATCAGATAGCGGATACTTTGGCGACCATAACCGCAATGTTCAAGGTAAGTACAAAAGCAAAAATAAAACTGATTGAAATGTAAATCTTTGAAGTGCTGGCATACTGTTGTAGTTTAGAAGAAGAAGCAGATGGCAACCCCTGGTACTATGATATCTTGTTGTATATCAAGTTCCAAGCCTACCCTAAGGAAGAAAATGAGAAAATAAGAGAACTATTAGAAGAATGGCAATTGGATATGTCCCAGATGGTGAGATCTTATACAAAAGGAGCAAATACCAAGTACTGTTGAGGTGTGTTGATGCACGAGAAGCTAAAAATATTCTCGCAGAAGTACATGATGAGTTGTGTGAGACACATGCCAATGACATCTCAATGACCCAGAAAATCATGAGATATGGCTACTTCTAGTTAACCATAGAGGGAGATTGCATCGGCTATGCCAAGAAATGCCATAAATGCCAAATATATACTGATAAGATCCATTCTCCGTCGCTACCTTTGCACACCATAAATTTACCAAGGCTTTTGATAAGTGTTCAAAAGTACTATTTTCTTACCCTTTTAACTCATATTATTGTTAGAATTAGGCTCATATTAGTTACATAATTAATCATTCATGCATTAATCCATGTTTCCTTCCATCGTTGAGTTTGATTGCATAACTTGATTGTTTTTGTGGGAAAAGATGCTGCTTTGGTGTGTTTTGTGTGTATGTGCAGAATCACTTGCCAAAGCAAGGCTAGAGCTAGTTGCCAGGGCAATGCATGAAGGAGATGTCGAGCTAGTTGCCAGGGCAATGCATGAAGGAGACGTCGAGCCAGTTGCCAGGGCAATTGTCGACAAAGAATAAGGTGATATGGTAGTCGAAATTGATGACTAGACAAGCCCAAGATGACGTGGAGCAAAGCTAAATCCCAAAGGAGTTTGATTTCCATGAAGAGGTTAAAGAAGAATTAAATTCCAAGAAGATAGGAGAAGTTCTAGAAGGAATATAATTATAATAAATAATTATATTCTTTAAAGATAATTTAATTCCAACTTAACTTCCTCCTCAAAGAAGGACTTTGACCTAGCCCTATAAATAGATCATCAAGCCATCAACTCCAAGAGGGGAGAGAAGAGAGAATTTTCGACAACATCAAGGGCAAGGAGGATTTTGACAAAGCTCCATCCATTCTTCATCTTTTTCTTTCTTGTTCAATTAGGTTCATGCTATGGATTCTTTATCTTTTGTTTCTTTGGAACCTAGCCATGAACTAAATCTATTTGGCTAAGGTTATTGTGTCTTGTGGTTGTGAGAAACTATTGGATTTTGTTTAGGTAATAAGAGTTTGCACTTTTCTATTCAAGGTTTATTCATTCTTGGTTCTTATTCTTGTTTGCGAGTGAATTGGGAGAGGATCTGATAACTTCATCTATTTATCTAATATCGGGAGAGTTAGATTCAAGAAATGAATGAATATGATCTTTATTCAATCTATCGATGGTGAAGATTAATCTGGCTTAGGAATAAGTTAAGGATTTCAACGGCTAAGAAAAGCGCAAGATTGGTTGTTGTTCACCCTTGATTCACGCAGGGATGTATTATCAAGGCATGCACAAGTAGCTAGAGTTTCGCTTAGGGATAAGAAGAAACTATTGAAGAACGCTTTGCCGAACCTTGAAGGTTGCTGCCCAGACGCCCAAGTAGTTGCCCAACTAGTCGCCTAGGCAGCCATCGATTAGTTGCCAAGGCAACCCCGTTGTGCAAGTTGCCACGACAACTGAGTTGCCCTTGCACTCTTTTACCAAGACGATCCAATCGGCTATCACACCTCAACTCACGATAACCTGGCCTATCTCTCTTATTTGATCTCATCTATTCTTTTACTTTATTGCTTTCTAGTTTAGTTATTAGTTTAAACTCATATAATCTTCTATTTGTGTTTTTACTTTTTATAGTGCAAGAAATTAGATTCTTAAAGTGGCACCAATCCCTGTGGAGACAATATCTTTTATACTATAACTTGCGACGTGTATACTTGCACAATTGCGTAGCACTTATTACACGCAAAAAGTTTTTGGCGCCATTGTCGGGGATTGTCAATAGTGACTTTGTTTTTATTTTCTGGCACTTTTTATTTTTCTTGCTTAAAATTCAAAGGGCTAACAAACTTTGGTTTTGCATTGGTATATGAACAGGGCGAGACCGATTACACCAGAATATCCCTTTGATCCAGAAATTGAACAAACCTTACAAAGATTTAGACGAAGGTTAAGAGTAGCAATGGCTAATCAAGACGGCAATATGAGTCAAGATGTTCTAGCAGGAAGAGGAGTGATTCTTGCACGAAACAGAACTATTCGAGACTATCTTAAAGAAGATCTTGATAGACTTAATCCAGGAGTTGTCGCACCTGAAATTGAAGCCGACCACGTTGAGTTGAAACCGGTGATGTTTAATATGATCAACACAATTGGTCAATTTGGCGGCTCAACAACTGAAGATGCACAATAACATCTTAAATATTTCCTCGAGATTTGCAACTCGTTCAAAATACACAGAGTCACCCCCGATGTTTTACGATTAAAATTATTCCCCTATTCACTGAGAGATAGGGTGAAAGCATTGTTGAATAGCATTCCTGCCGGATCAATAGGATCTTGGACCGATCTTTGTCGTGATTTCTTTGCTCGGTTTAATCTTACAAATTTGACTGATAAGCTTCGTAATGACATTACTTCTTTTCGGCAGGCAGATGATGAATCCATGTACGAGGCTTGGGAGCGATATAGAGAACTTCTACAAAAATGCCCCTTACACGGATTCCTAGTGTGGACACAAGTAACAATGTTTTACAGCGCCATGAATACACCAACAAGGATGATGCTAGATGCCTCGGCAAACGGCATACTCCTAGATAAGTCACCGGAGGAAGCAATGCAAATTCTAAATAGGCTTGCCAAGAATGACTATCAATTCCCCTCTACTAGAAGAGTAGGAGTTAGACGCCAAGCCACAATACATGAACTAGGATCATCAGACTCAATTTCGGCACAATTGGCCACTTTAACCAAGATGGTCCAGAACATGCAGAAACCAAACAACACACATGAGGTCAAGGTAATTGATTCTTTTGTGAGTTATATAGTGGTAACCATAATTCTTCTGAATGTATGCAAAATCCGGAATCTAGCTTCTATATGGGGAATTACAATCGGAACAACAATGTGATGTCCAATACATACAATCCAGCTTGGAAGAAGCACCCGAATTTTTCATGGAGTAATCCCAACAATGCTCTAAACCATAACGATCAGAATGCACAAGCATCGGGATTCCAGCAGAATATGCCACGGCAACAGTTGCCGCAGCAACAACCGACAACATCTACTTCTTTAGAAAATTCTCGAAATGCTTTTATGATGAAAACTGAATCTTATATGGCTGAGAATAGAAACTTCATAAAAAAAACTAATGCTTTTATTAACAGGACTGAAATGAGATTGCAAAACCAATAGGCGACAATCAAATCATTGGAAAATCAAGTCGGACAATTTGCTCAAAACCTGAATACTAGACCGCAAGGAGGTTTACCTAGCGATACTGAAGTCGCAAGAGGAATTGGCCATGAGCAATGTAAGGCGATCACCACTAGAAGTGGCCAACAACTTAAAGAGGCTCAAGCCCGCTCATCAAAAAAAACTCCACAAAATGATCAAGACGAACCTAGCGGCAAAGCCTCAGATGCTGAACCAGGAATTGTCGTGGCAACCGACAATAAGCATGCCTCGGCAACCGGCAATAAGCATGCCTCGACAATCGGCGATAAGGATGCCTCGACAACTTGTGATAAGCATGCCTCGGTAACCCCAGTTGATAATGCCTCGGCAACTCCAGTTGTCCCGGCAATGCCGTCAATCAGGTTCCAAACCAATGAAAGGATCGAAGATATTCGACTTCCACCACCATTCCCACAAAGGTTGAAGTGACAAAAGCAAGAATATCAATTCAAGAAGTTTCTTGATATCCTAAAGCAAGTCCACATCAACTTGCCATTGGTGGAAGCAATTGAACAAATGCCGAACTATGCCAAGTTTCTTAAAGACTTTGTGTCCAAGAGAACAAGGCTACGAGAGTTTGAAACAGTTGCCGCAACAGAGGGATGCATGGCCATGTTGCACAATCGTATGCCACCCAAGTTGAAGGATCCCGGAAGTTTCACAATACATTGTTCCATTGGAAACCACTATGTCGGGAAAGCATTATGCGACCTTGGGGCTAGCATAAACTTGATACCTAAATCGGTTTTCCAGAAACTAGGAATCGGGAAGGCAAAACCTACAACAGTTATGCTATAGCTAGCCGACATATCCAATGTGCATCCAGAGGGAAAAATTGAAGACATACTGGTAAAAGTTGATAAACTTATTTTTCCCGCTGACTTTATTATTTTGGATTGTGAAGCAGATGAGCATGCACCTATCATTCTCGGGAGACTATTCCTAGCAACAGGGAGAACCTTGATCGATGTTGAAAAGGGAGAACTCACAATGAGGGTGAATGACCAGCAAGTTAAACTAAATGTGTTCCAAACACTAAGGCATACCGATGATCCAGAAGAATGCCAACTTCTTCATGCCACGACAGAGTTTAACTTCGACAATGAATTTAGTTGCCTCGGTAACTACATTGTCGATCAAGAGGAACCTGAGGAGTATGAAGAACCGGTCGATGAGGAACAACAAGAAGAGGCAAATTGGATAGTCAATCGATCAGGTACATACTTTGAACCACTGGATTACTCAGGTAAGGAAGGTAAGCTCGAAAACCCCTCTATTGAACAACCACCGATTCTTGAGTTGAAACAGTTGCCGGAGCAACTAAAATATGCATACTTAGGAACTGATAGTACATTGCCTGTAACTATTTCTTCTAAGTTACAGCCTGGCAGGAAAATAAGCTGATCAAAATGTTGATGCTACACAAGAAGGCAATAGGGTGGACAATTGCCGACTTAAAGGGAATTAGCCCGGCAGTGTGCATGCATAAGATTTTGTTGGAAGATGATCACAAACCTTCAATTGAGGCCCAGAGGAGACTGAATCATGCCATGAAAGGGGTTGTAATGAAATATATCATCAAGTGGCTTGACGTCGGTATTATATACCCTATCTTTGATAGTACATGGGTAAGTCCGGTACAATGTGTACCGAAAAAGTGAGGTATAACGGTGGTAAGTAATGAAAACAATGAACTCATTCCAACCAGGACTGTGACCGGTTGGAGGGTTTGTATGGATTATCGAAAACTAAACAAAGCCACTAGAAAAGATCACTTCCCATCACCCTTTATTAATCAAATGCTTGACCGTCTTGCAGGTAAACCATTTTATTATTTTCTTGATGGTTATTCAGGTTACAATCAAATTGCTATAGCACCAGAAGACCAAGAAAAGACAACCTTCACATGCCATATGATACTTATGCTTTCAGAAGGATGTCGTTCGGATTGTTTAATGCCCCAACAACCTTCCAAAGATGCATGATGGCACTCTTTTCAAACATGGTCGAAGACTTCCTTGAGATCTTCATGAATAATTTTTCTGTTTTTGGTAATGACTTCGACAGTTGCCTTGGCAATTTAGAGAATGTATTGGCAAGATGTGAAGAAACCGATTTAGTCCTCAATTGGGAGAAATGCCATTTTATGGTAGATGAAGGAATAGTGCTCGACCACAAGATTTCATCCAAGGGAATTGAAGTAGACAAAGCTAAGGTGGACGTGATCGAGAGATTACCCCCACCAAGTTCGGTTAAATAAATTCGAAGCTTTCTGGGACATGCAGGTTTTTACAGGATGTTGATTCATAATTTTTCTAAAATCACTAAACCCTTGTACAATTTGCTTTAACGGGACAAAATCTTCAATTTTGATAATTCTTGCGCCCAAGCATTCGAAACCCTAAAAGAAAAGCTTGTCTCGGCACCCATTGTCATTCTACTAGATTGGGCGCTACCTTTTGAGCTCATGTGTGATGCAAGTGATTTTGCGGTAGGAGCAGTCCTAGGCCAACGCACAGGTAAGACCTTTCATGTGATATACTACGCTATTAAAACTCTTAATAGTGCTAAAGTGAATTACACAATAACGGAGAAAGAGTTACTAGCTGTAGTTTTCGCATTTGACAAGTTCTGATCCTATTTGATTAGTACAAAGGTAATTGTTCATACGGGCCATTCGGCAATCAAATATCTTTTGCTAAAAAGGATGCCAAACCTCGTTTGATTCGTTGGATATTACTTTTATAAGAATTTGATATTGAAATTGAGGACAGAAAATGAACAGAAAATCAAGTGGCCGATCACTTATCACGTTTAGAACGCAATAGGGAGGAGGACACAGATCTAGAGATATGCGATGTATTCCTGGATGAGCAACTTTTAGTTGCCTCGGCAACCCTCGACGCCTCGGCAGCCCTTGACGCGCACGCCTCGGCAACTCTCGACGCTGCAGCAGCCCTTGACGCGCACGCCTCGACAACCATAGATGTGCATGCCTCGACAACCCTCGAAGCCTAGGCAGCCCTTGACGCGCATGCCTCGGCAACCATGGATGCGCATGCCTCGGCAACCCTCGATGCTTCGACAGCCCTTGACGCGCACGCCTCAGCAATTTTGGGAGCAGTCGCCACGGCAGCACATGCCTCGACAATACCCTGGTACGCGGATTTAGTTAATTTCCTTGTTTGTGGGATTTTACCTTATGGTCTTACTCACCAAGGGAAGAAACAGTTCCACCATGATGCTAAGCATTACTTTTGGGACGAGCCTCTTTTGTTTAAACAATGTGCAGATCAAGTTATACGCCGATGTGTCCCTAAAGAGGAGCAGCAGAATGTACTCCAGCAATGCCATTCTTCACCTTATGGATGACATTTTGGAGGAACTCGTACTGCGGCCAAAGTGTTGGAATCCGGTTTGTATTGGCCAACACTGTACAAAGATGCCCAAGACTTTTACAAGCAATGTGATCGTTGCTAGAGGACGGGCAATATCTCTAGACGACATGAGATGCCGCTCCAAAATATCATCGAGGTAGAATTGTTCGATGTGTGTGGGATCGATTTTATGGGACCTTTCCCATCTTCATTCGGCAACCTCTACATTCTACTTGCCACTGATTACGTGTCTAAATGGGTTGAGGCAGCTGCAGTTCCCAACAACGATTCTAAGACCGTGCAACGATTCTTGCAAAAAAACATATTTACACGGTTTGGGATGCCAAGAGCAATTATAAGTGACGAAGGCAAGCATTTTGACAACAAACTTATTGCCAAGATGTTGCAACACTTCAGCGTATCACACAAGATTGCCACAACATATCACCCACAAACCAACGGGCAAGCATAAATTTCCAACCGAGAATTGAAAGGTATACTCGAGAAAGTTGTAAATCCCTCTAGAAAGAATTGGTCATTAAGACTAGATGACGCACTTTGGGCATATCACACTGCATTCAAAACACCCTTAGGTATGTCCCCCTTCCGTCTTGTCTATGGCAAAACATGTCATCTACCGGTGGAAATCGAACACAAGGCATACGTGAATATGGATTGGGAAAGTGCCGGACAAAAACGTTTGTTGGACCTCAATGAGATAAAATAATTTCGTGCACTCGCCTATAACAATGCACAAATCTACAAGGAGAAAACAAAGCAATGGCATGACAAGAAACTATTGTCGAGGCAATTCAAGCCAGGGAAACTAGTTCTCTTATTCAATTCTCGGCTAAAACTTTTCTCGGGAAAGCTTAAATCAAGATGGTCGGGACCATTCGAAGTTGTCAAACCATTCTCCCATGGTGCCGTGATAATCAAGTCCATCACTGACAAACATGAATTCAAAGTTAATGGACAAAGATTAAAGCACTACAATGGTGCCCATGTGGAACGTAACAAAGAAGTGGTCAACTTAGGATATGCATGAGCATGCTCTCCTTTCGATATTTTATTTTTTATTTTGATTTTTATTATTTCCAATTATTTTTTTATTTTCAAACTATTTATTTTTTTATTTTCAATTATTATTATATTTTTAGGATAGATTTATTTTCTTTTTTTTATCTTTTTAAGTTTAAGAATCCCTTTACACATCTTTATTTATTTTCTTTTATTAGTTTATCTTTAATTTTAATCCTTATTTGATTTGTCTTTGAATTGTAGGAAAATAGTTCATGATAAAGAGGAATTTTGATCCAAGAAGGAAAACATCTTCAACAAGGAAATTAATGGGCTGAATCTAAGGCTTATATAAAGCCTCCAACTTACCCTAATTAAACCCCCTAGCCGTCACCCTTCCCCTAAACCGAAACCCCCTTTATTCTCTATCCAAAATTAATCCCACCCACCAAATTTACTACCTATATTTTCTATATAACCCATCACCCTTAACTTCCAAGAAACCTATTCCTACTTTTCATCTTGCAACTCTTTAGTTTCTTTTATTTTCTTTTCTTTGTTTTTACAAAACTCACAACCAAGATCATCCATGGCATCCAAAATTAAATTTTTGGTTCATCCAAGTTCCTCCAAAGAACCAATATACAAGAAGTTTGCTACACCGGTGGTTCAAGAAAGATTTCACTCCAAGTTTGAAAGCCGGAAGATTTACGAAGAACAAGGCTTTGAATACTCCAACTCTCATCAAGATTTCGGCCTTGAACCATTCATCTTCGAGAGGATTGCATATCAAAAGTGGCAAATCTTTTGCCATCAATCGGAACCGGGTAACATCTCATGGGTAAGAGAATTCTATGCTCACTCACCTAACCCGGATAATCCTTATGTTTTTGTTCGTGACAAGGCCATACTCATAAGCCCCAAAAACATCAACACCTTTTACGGGCTTTACATTGAGAAGGACGAGCATCAAGCCTTTGTTGATCAAATCACGCCCAAGCAACTCGACAAGGTGCTTCGAGAACTCACTCAACCGGGAACTCATTGGAACGACGGTAAATACAAGGGCACGGTAAATCACCTTTGGCTTAAACCCGAGGCAAAACTATGGAATAAGTTTGTTAAAACTTCTTTAATTCCCACCACACACAATACTACCGTTGATATACCACGTCTTTTGCTCATACATTCTATTTTGCATAATCGCATCATTAATATTGGAAAAATTATTTGTGATGAGATTTTTGTATGTAGCTCAAAAGATAAGGGTTCTCTTTTCTTGCCTTGCTTAATTTCTAATCTTTGCAAGGAGATGCATGTCCCAAGTGAGTCCACCGATGAAAAGGCCCTACCAAAGTCCGGTTGGAATCAAGCACAAATTCAAAAGCTAATGGGAGAGGCACCGGAAAAATCCTCAAGGCCTCCAATTACTGCAGCAACTCCTGCCGCCCCGGTAATCCCTAATGCCCAAGCACCTAACGCCCGGGAAACTCAGCCATCAACCTTAGGATACTTTGAAGCACTCTTGCAACCATTGGCGAGCCACCTAAGGCAAATTGAAGACCGGCAACTAATGTTCATGCGGTACATGAAGGAGCACAACAATGCCATCACCCAAGTCATCCTAGAAAAGTACCCGAACATCCGCGTGTCATTCCCAATCTTTCCGGCTGAGATCCTTGCCACGACAACCAATGAAGCAGTCGCCACGGCAATCGCAACAGATGATGTCGCGACAACCTACACCGTGCATGCCCAAGCAGATGCCACGGCAACCAACCCTGAAGATGCCACGGCAACCAGAGCTAAAGACGTCCCGGCAATCACTGCAAAAGTTAAAGGTAAAGCACCTATGCCCGAATCAACTCATACGGAATCATTGCACCAACAAAGACCGTACCAATCAAATTCTCCAAGCGAAAAGCCAATGACATTGATGAAGAGGACGATGAGGGCAACCCCGTACGAGGATCGATTCCACCATCGGCAACAAGGAAACAACCATCGCGTTCAAGCAAGAGAATCAAGACAGCGACCAAAAGGAAACTAATCATCCACGACGATGAACTCTCGGAGTAAGTCCTCGTTTGCATTTTACTCTTTTTTTATTTTTATTTCTCTTTAATGCATGCATTGAGGACAATGCCTCACTCGAGTTTGGGGGGGTTGTTATTAGTAGTTACCATGTTTAGTTGCATTCATCTTAAGTATTGCATTTAGGATACATAAATTGCTTGCCATGCCTTTAGTTGGAACAAGAATTGCCTAGATTTGATGAATATCCGATGATGACTTTGCCAATGCACTTAACTGATAGAATTTTTATTCTAGGATAACCATGGAAAAACTTAGAATTTTACTATGATGCTAAATTTGATGAAACATTGTTGTGGTTTGATTGATTTAAGGAATTCTAGTGAACTTAGGTTGATAATTAAACAAATTGGGGGATTAGAATAAAAAGTGGATGAATGCTAGAGGTGCCCAAAATTGGCTCTAGCATGTGCTAAAAAATGGATCGCTAGAGGTGTCCGAAACCGGCTCTAGTATGTGCTAAAAATTGATCGTTAGAGGTGCCCGAAACCGGCTCTAGTCGAATAAATTAATTAACTTAAGGAAACTAAAAACAAAACACTGGAGGTGCCCGAAACCGGCTCTAGTTAAAACATGTTAAAAAGAACCCAATGAAGTAATTTGAAAACCTCTTGTTTGCATAGAATCCGAAAAATCAACTTGCACACAACTCCGCACACACTCACAAGCATTATTGTTTGATTCCGAGTAACTCCTAAGTTTTTCGAAAAATGAAAAGCCAATCATACCTTGTGCCCCAGTTCTGAGAATTGAAATCAAGTTCAAAGCTAAGTTTGTGAAAATTGAAGTCTTGGCAGGTAATTATTAGTTTGCATTGCTTGAGGACAAGCAATAGTTCGAGTTTGGGGGTGTGATAAGTGTTTAAAAATACTATTTTTCTTACCCTTTTTACTCATATTATTGTTAGACTTAGGCTCATATTAGTTACATAAATTAGTCATTCATGCATTAATCCATGTTTCCTTCCATCGTTGAGCTTGATTGCATAACTTGGTTGTTTTTGTGGGAAAAGATGCTGCTTTGGTGTGTTTTGTGTGTATGTGCAGAATCACTTGCCAAAGCAAGGCTAGAGCTAGTTACCAGGGTAATGCATAAAAGAGATGTCGAGCTAGTTGCCAAGGTAATGCATGAAGGAGACGCCGAGCCAGTTGCCAGGGCAATTGTCGACAAAGAATAAGGTGATATGGTAGTCGAAATTGATTACTAGACAAGCCCAAGATGACGTGGAGCAAAGTTAAATCCCAAAGGAGTTTGATTTCCATGAAGAGGTTAAAGAATAATTAAATTCCAAGAAGATAGGAGAAGTTCTAGAAGGAATATAATTATAATAAAGAATTATATTCTTTAAAGATAATTTAATTCCAACTTAACTTCCTCCTCAAAGGAGGACTTTGACCTAGCCCTATAAATAGATCACCAAGCCGTCAACTCCAAGAGGGGGAGAGAAGAGAGAATTTTCGACAACATCAAGGGCAAGGAGGATTTCGACAAAGCTCTATCCATTCTCCATCTTTTTCTTTCTTGTTCAATTAGGTTCATGCTAGGGATTCTTTATCTTGTGTTTCTTTGGAACCTAGCCATGAACTAAATCTATTTGGCTAAGGTTGTTGTGTCTTGTGGTTGTGAGAAACTATTGGATTTTGTTTAGGTAATAAGAGTTTGCACTTTTCTATTCAAGGTTTATTCATTCTTGGTTCTTATTCTTATTTGCGAGTGAATTGGGAGAGGATCTCATAACTTCATCTATTTATCTAATATCGGGAGAGTTAGATTCAAGAAATGAATGAATATGATCTTTATTCAATCTATTGATGGTGAAGATTAATCCGGCTTAGGAATAAGTTAAGGATTTCAACGGCTAAGAAGAGCGCAAGATTGGTTGTTGTTCACCCTTGATTCACGCAGGGATGTATTATCAAGGCATGCACAAGTAGCTAGAGTTTCGACTTAGGGATAAGAAGAAACCATTGAAGAACGCTCTGCCGAACCTTGAAGGTTGCTGCCCAGACGCCCAAGTAGTTGCCCAACTAGTCGCCTAGGCAACCATCGATTAGTTGCCAAGGCAACCCCGTTGTGCAAGTTGCCACGACAACTGAGTTGCCCTTGCACTCTTTTACCAAGATGATCCAATCGGCTATCACACCTCAACTCATGATAACCTGGCCTATCTCTCTTATTTGATCTCATCTATTCTTTTACTTTATTGCTTTCTAGTTTAGTTATTAGTTTAAACTCCTATAATCTTCTATTTGTGTTTTTACTTTTTATAGTGCAAGAGATTAGATTCTTGAAGTGGCACCAATCCCTGTGGAGACGATATCTTTTATACTATAACTTGCGACGTGTATACTTGCACAATTGCGTAGCACTTATTATGCGCAACAGCTTTTCGCAGTTTGGGGCATGGATATTATCTGACAGATTCATCCAAAGGCTTTCAATGGACATCGCTTTATTATGGTTGCCATTGACTACTTCACTAAGTGGGTAGAAGCTGTCTCTTATGCCAGCATCACGAGGGTGACCATTTGCAAGTTCTTGAAAAAAGAGATTATTTACCAGTATAGATTGCCAGAAATGATCATTATCGACAATACTTCCAATTTGAACAATACAATGATAACTGAGGTGTGTGAACAATTCAAAATAGTGTATCATAATTCCACCACCTACCATCCTAAGATAAATGGGGCAGTGGAAGCAGCAAACAAGAACATTAAGAAGATTATATCGAAAATAGCAGACACCTTTAAGGATTGGCATGAGAAATTACCATTTGCTCTGTTCACCTACCAAACATTTATACGTACATCGATAGGGGCAACGCCATACTCTTTGGTCTATGGCACAGAGGTTGTATTACCCATTGAAGTAGAGATCCCATCACTTTGAATTTTGAACGAAGTAAAGTTGGACGAAGCTGAATGGATACAATCTAGGTTTGATCAATTGAATCTCATTGAAGAAAAGATGTTAAAAGCTATCTACCATGGTTAAATGTATCGGAAAAGAATGATGCGAGCTTATGACAAGAAGGTTCACCCAAGAGAATTCTGAGAGGGGGATCTAGTGCTTAAAAAGATCTTGCCAATTCATAGAGATTCCCATAAAAAATGGATGCCTAATTGGGAAGGGTTGTATGTCGTCAAGAATGCCCTTTTTAGGGGAGCGCTGATCTTAACAGAGATGGACGGGAATAAGTTGAGAAATCTTGTAAACTCTGACTCGGTCAAAAAATACTATGCTTGAAGAAACAAAAAGAGACAGACAAAAAGACAAAAAAAGAAAAAAAATCAATCAAAAAAGAAAAGAGAAAAAATCAATTGATAAGGGAAGGGGGTTTAAGATGAAAACCCAAAAAGGTCATCTTGAAACCAATTGAGGATTTGAGTTGAAAACCCATAAAGGGCGGCTCAAGTGATTTTTGAGATTAGGCGTCCGACAAACAGGCTCTCTCAAAAATCAAAGATCTCAGTGAAGGGCTGCAGGCAAAAATTCTACCTCGGTTGATGGGCTCACGCATTATTCATGTAGTAGATGTTTAGGACATTGTATCGTGTTTTATTTTCTTTTTTCTTATGTTTGCCATGACCTTTTCAATCATTCCAAAATTTATCAATCTTAATGAAGTACTTTTTTTGCCTTCTCTTATCGTCTCTATAAGCATCTTGCAAGTAGTTTAATATAGATTCATGATAAGCAAATGATTTCTTGGTATTACTATGTTCTAGCCTTTAAAGTGCATGTGATCCAAAGATAGAATTAACCTCAACATTCAAGTTTTCTATGGTATACCCAGAAGAAGATCTCAAGCGCCAAGATGAGAGTACGCCGAGATAAAATGGCAAAAGTCATCTATATCAAGCTTGTTAGAGAAAAGCAAGAGAATTGTGAAAACAAAAGGACTGCAAGGCAAAAACTCGAAAGGGCGTCTAAAAAAGAAAAAAAAGAAAGAAAGAAAGAAAAAGAAAGAAAGAAAAAAGGAAAGAAAAAAAAGTAAACACCCGAAAATGCGCTTTGAGAAGCAAATCTAAAGTGAAAACCTGAAAAGGCCTTTATAGCAAAGTTTTAGAAGTTCGAAAGGAAATAGCTAAAATAGTTGAACCTGAATGTGAGATAATGTACCACCGCTACAAAGAACCAGAAGAGTGAGAAAACAAGTAGAAAGCTAAGATTGGTCGACCAGAAAAGTGAAAACGTCCGAGCAATCCAGAGTTGTTGCTATTCATTCATCATATGTAGTTAGGCATCCGTAAGTTAGGAGCATGCTAACTCATACCATCAAAACATCTTGTCTATTTTCTTGACATGTACTAAAGAAATTAGCGAAAGACTTGACCTTTCACTTCATGATCGGAGAAGTAGATCTCAAGCAATGGACATCTTTTCATGCCAACACGATAAGAAATCGGGGCATTATTTCAATATTTTCCAAGCTTCAGCCTTTTGGAAAGGAAGAGAAAAGTTTTCTGGTACTCATGACGTAAGAAAATGGGGTGCCATTTCAAAGCCAAAAGTTCTATATATGAAGAACCGAAAGCTTCAGGATTTCAAGGCCAAAGGTTCTATATAGGAAGAACCCGAAGCTCCAGGATTTCAAAGCCAAAAGTTCTATATAGGAAGAACCCGAAGCTCTAGGATTTCAAAGTAAAAGGTTCTATATAGGAAGAACTCGAAGCTCTAGGATTTCAAAGTGAAGAGTTATATATATGAAGAACTCGTAGCTTCAAGACTTAAATGTGAAAAAGTTCTATACAAGAAGGACTCACAGCCTAAAGAGATGTCACTAAAGATAAACTAAAGGTTCTATATAGGAAGAACTTGTAGCTCTGAGGATTCAGACGGAGGAAGAATGCACTAGTTCCATATATAAGGGACTCGTGGCTCTAAATCTCCAATCATGGAAGTGGAATAAAATTAGTGCTTATGATCTTTGCTCTATTCTCGTTTCACCAGAATGAGTAAAAAGAGGTAGTTGTAAACATTAATTTTATCCGAGTTTGTTGACCTAGGTTTATTATTATTATTATTATTATTATTATTATTATTATTATTATTATTATTATTATTATTATTATTATTATTATTGGGCTGTAAATAAAAGAAACAGATTAGATATAATAATAGTAAAAACCCATTAATTTAAATTATGTCTAAGTCCAAATACAACTTAAAAACCCAAAAGAATATTACATGATACAAGGCCCGTTTGGCACAAACCTTATCAGGTAACCCTAGTTCGAATATCTGACCTAATCTCCTCTTATTATTTGTGCAGCCGAAGGGGAGCCGTTGGATCAAGCCAGATCCAACGGCTACGATTAAACCCGAGAACCCATCATCTTCTGCGTGTGATACACACTCAAGCTTCCCAACTTCCCACGAGCGCGTACAGTGCACCCCGAGGCTCTTCATTTCCCACGCACCACACGTCATCATCTAAAGTCGTCATGTCATCGCCCATGGGTCATCTGGATCATTTATTCTCAAGTAATCTCAACTGTTGGATTATATCTGATCCAACGATCTAGATTGGATCTGCCCGATAGAGACTCTTGCCTCCTCTCACCGATTTTTGCCACATGGCACGATCAATGGTCGTCTATTCATCACGGACCGAGGATCGCCACTCGCCGCACTTTCACCGGCTCCCCCAACCACAGTACTAGTCAGAAATAATAAAGAACAAAGGGATATCAGAACCCAAATCATTTACAGTTTTTGCATTTAAAGTTTATTATTTTTGTAAACAAGAAGTCAGATATAAATTATGTAAAATCTCATTTGTACTCAGTTTTTCAGATTTTCAATCAAAAAAAAAGAAAAAAGTTTGAAAGTATTCCTAGTTTCCTTTCTTTACTTTGCATGTCATAAATATACAAAAAAGGAGAGAAACGAGTCTTTACCTTCGCAGATTAAGTCATTTCTGTCTACGTCCGGTGACAAGCCTATCGTTTTTCCTTCGGGGTTAAAGGGTGAACCGAGCTAAGAGATACTGTTTTTTTCAACAACAAAAAAAGGTCCGAGTATTTGATTTCAAAATACCAGAGTCTGATTCGGTTTTAAAATACGAAAAAGGTTTTTTTGGTAGAGTTTTGGTGCTCGCCGACGCCGACTAGCGGTGGCCGACGGCGGTTGACAAGGAGGGAGGGCTGCCAGAGCCTGAGTTTTATCCCAAATTTTCAGAGGATTTTAAGGAATTTTGGGAACGGGTAAAAAATAGGAAAAGGGTTGATTTTTCCCTGATAAATATCTTATATACTCGGTTTTAAATTTAAAATGGGTTATTCACGGAATAAATCTCTCTGCCCTGCTTTAATAACGCTATTAGCCATTCCACCTTTTGAAATTCGGCTCGTGGTCCCTGAATATTTCAAGAGTTTGCAATTTCAACCCCACATCAGATTTAATCCGCTTTTTAGTGAGGTAATGCCCTTTTGGGTCCCTTAAACTTCGAACTTCATTTTAAATCGGTCCAATCCAGTGGTATATTTCACTTGTTAGCCCTTATTGTTTTTGCTTTGTCGTTCTAACCCCTGTTCTTCATGCATATTTAAATTTCAGCGTTGTTTTATATTTATTTAATTTTAGTCCTTTATTTCGTGTATTTATGCTCAAACGTTTATTTATTTGTTCGATACATGTTATTTATTTGTTTTTGTTGCCTGTTAAAGTGTTTTAATATAAATATGTGCATATTACATTCTATGTTTATTTTTTTTAATATATGCTTATATGTCATATATTTGTGTATATACACATGCTTCTTTTATTTAAAAACAATATATATTATGTTTTTTACATGCTTTTTTATTGTTCGTAACATATATATATACTATGCCTTTTTAACCATATGTATATACATTTGTTTTGGCTTTCAATAATTGACGATACATATATAATATACTTTTAATATATACATATGGTTGAAAAGGAAAAGAGAGTGAAGCATAGAGCTCCACGTCACCCCCAAATTGCCTATAAAAGGCAGGGGAAGGGGCGGCAATTGGCCAAGCAAGAGCCGGCTAAAGGCTTCCAAAAAATGGGAGCCAAAGGCAGCTCCAAGCGCGGGTTGTCAGGGTGTCAACTAGAAATTTTAACTACTTACTCTAGAGATTGTTAATTAAGGTATATATATTTGATTGCTGACGTATGAAGCTTGTCTGAGTTCAAAGGGTTTTTCACCAACTTATAAAACAGTAAAGCAATATATAGGATCAACCTATTATGGTCAGTGGACATTGAACTGAAGACCATAAAAGTTGATATTTCATTCAAAACATCCACCTAGAACAAGAGCTTGAAATCTGCTGTCTCCTGGACCACTGAATCTAAAATTCTATGATACTTTACAAGAAAGAGTAGGGGAAGCCGAGAAACCAGCAGGCATTTAGCAAACAAAAAAAAATCCGGAAACAAAATACTCCATTGCTAAGATAATACTTTGAGCCCATGGAGATGATATCAAATATACAGAAAAACTCGAAACTAGAAACCATGGCAGGTGAAACAACTGCCGAAATAACGCATGCGGATACGGAAGAATGTAAACTTTGCTGAAGTCTTTGGGGTCTGTTCATCTTCATTGCCTAATATTGAATTTCTCATTTCTTGAGCTTTAATCTGAGAAGTTCTCAGCTTTCTCAAGATCTTATCCATTGATGCTGATCTCTTCTTTTCTAATTTCATCTGATAGTAAGATGCATGAAAAATGCAGGAGAAATAATTATAAGAAAGCTTAAACAACCGGATATAGAGAAAAAAAAAAAAGAGACAAAAACAGAGTTCCTGTGTGCATGTGAACCTCTAGTTTTCGTATGGCTGCCTCAGCTTTTGCTCTCTGCAGATTCTCCCATGCACTGATCTTTGCTTCCTCTCTTTGCAGCCTGCAAAATCAAGTTGAAAAGATTTTTTTCAAAGAAATTTTTACACTTTCATTTCACTCAACTACACCCCTAGTTTCTTTTGGATATTAATATTAATGCTCCCCTGAAATCATGCAGTTCAATCTAGGAAGTCAATGTGGAAATCTACTTGGAACACTAAAAACTAGGGGCATTGAACGAAAGATATTAACTATATTTCATCCAAGTTTTTTTTTTGAACAATTTCTACCTAGGGGAGGGGGAAGGTGGGATTGCTCCTTCTGGGACTAGGATCTAGGGGGAAAGGGATTAGATGTCAACAGGAGTCTTTAACCATCTCCTCCAAGTTGTGTTGACATATTTCATCCAAGTTAGATTCCGGGATATTGTTGGAAAGTTTTGTGGTCCCAACTATTGGAAGTTATTGGAACTCTAATCTTATATGAAAAAAGCAGTGATCTTGGTTCCCAATGAAGCTAGTGAAAATTACATTCTACACTTTATCAAACAAAGTAGAACATGTATTTGTGGGAATTCTAAGTTCATATCATGTATTAATTGTGTTTATCTTGGAATTTTTCCTGTTCTAATTGCATCATGCAGGTCCGAAATTAAGGAAGAATGCAATAAAAACATACTTTGAAAGGCTTGTTGAAGCCTCTGAGATATCCAGGGATAAAGCAGAAGCTGGGGAGCTGTTTCGGTAGAAGTCTTCAAAATCCGGTTCACGTTTCTTGATTCTTCTCGATCCACGTCTTTTTGAGCAGTTAGTAACAGTGGCTCGCTTGTCTATCTGCACTTCCCTGATATCCAGTTTAGAAGGATGGCCATTGTTGATAACGGCAGGAAGAGGAAGGATAGGAGGAGGTGAGTAGCCAAATGAAGACCTCTCTCTCGGCGATGAGTGGTTGCTACTCTCGTCTGGGCTCATTTGTGTTGCCATATCCCTCCGTGAAACTGCACGGTTGATCATCATTTCGGCATCCTTGATCTCATCGAGTTTTTCATCTGGAAATTTGATCCAACACCACAAGTTTGAAGTCAGTATGAACATGGTAAACTAGCCCTTGCAACATACAAAGTGTCTTACATCTAAATCATTCGACTAACACGACTTCAACGATATAGCCTTCTTATTGTAGCTCCAAGCCACAAACTCAAATGCAATTTCAAGCTAACATAACTAAAGCTAGCATATGATTCTTCTGCACTCTGGTTCCAAAGTTCCCCTACCAGATGCATAATTAAGAACTTCACCATTCACAAATTAGTCATTACAGATTACATATTCAACAGAACTGGTATTGATTGTTAGTATATATTATGTGCAATTAGAAGTTCAATCTTAAAATTGTTTTTTTGGGGGGTTAAATTATCCTACTTAATGTTCTTTAGCTTCCATAATCAGATCAGCAGATAAATTCTATGGAACATTAGCAGAACTGATGTACCTTGAGAGCTTGGCAATGATGGCTCACTAACCAAATCTGACCATCCAGGTATAATAGCGGATCCAGCCCCAGTGCTATCACCCTGCACCATACAGGACTGGTCGCCGTCACCATCTCCGCCATGTGCAGCGGCGGAGACGGCAGCTCTACAACCAACATAACGAACGGAAACCCCATCCGCCATCAAAACCCCCGTGTTAAAAGGAGACCCCGCCATCAAATTCCTCACGCTCCCACTTCCTCCACCGTCAAGTAAGTTCATGGACGGCGAGCAATTGGAGTATAAAGCAATCCCCGGAGGCACAATCGGCCCGCTTTTAGACTTCGGCCGCCTCTGATACTGATAGTTTACATTCTTGCTAACACCATAACCCAAAACGGGGCTACAAATCCACCTCTCCGCATCCTCCCATTTCGAAGGCAACGTTCTCCCACTGTAAAAAGGAGTCAAAGATGAAGCACTAATATGCCTTCTGCTACCGCCATTACTGTTAGCTGAAGAACGCGGAACTCGCTCCGAACTCCAACCTTTTTGACTCACCGCCACGCCATTATCACGGAAATCCGAAGCTCCTGGGCTTGGAAAGGCACCCAGATGGCTCAAAGAAACAGACCCTTTCTTCATTCACTCTCTCAATCACCAGAAACAAACCCAAAAGGTCTTACCCTTTTAGCTCAGCTTTACACAGTGCCACCAAGGGCTAAACTTTGAACAAAATAAGATTGGTTGTTTTGGTTTGCGGGCAAGGGTGTCCAAAAGGGTCAAGAAATTGTTGGAAAGCTGTTTTTTTTTTACCGTTCTCTGTAGCTATTTTCTTCATTTTATCTTGTTTTTGGGAAAGCTATCCATTTTGTTGGGTACAAAGATTTGTTTGCATCCAAGACAAGGCTCATGAAGGGTGTTGGGTTCATTGAGATTGAAAAATGCCAAAACAGTGCATCAAATCATTGAATAGAAAAGCTAAGCATGTTGACGAACTTTGCATTAAACGTTTTTAAACAGGCTTAAAAGCTGTATCTATCGAAGACAATGATGGTATTTCATCGTTTTCTACGTATTCCTTCTTTCTTACTACTCCATGAAATCTCGATTTTCGAGTATAGTGTGTATATATAACTACAAGCATTGTCCATACTTTTTTTTTATCAAATAAGAACATTAAAAGTTGAGCAATGACCAATAAGAACATTCTTCATAGTGAAAGCGATGAAGAGATGTTTCGGTGGCTGTTGTCCTGATTTGACAAAAGGAGGCCGACACCATAGCTCACCTCTTGAATGAGAAGGAATGGTTTGACAGACTTTCGTACCGTCCATCTATTCAAAGAGATTGTCATCAATAGCCCTGTTAAAGAGTACGAGGCGTTCGAGTCAAGAAGTGGTGCTTTCGATGGGGTCATGGTGGCATTGGAAAATGATACTTTCAACAAAGTTGGAGTGTACGGGATGGGCGGTGTGGGTAAAACCACACTTGTCAAAGAGATTGCCCTACAAGCCGAGGAGAAACTGTCCTTCACTGCAGTGGTCTTCGTAGCCGTAACACAGACACCAAACATGCTAGATATTCAGAAAAAGATTGGACAGAAGTTAGGCCTGAAAATAGATGAGACAAGCATGAATGTGAGAGTAGCTCGACTTCATCAAAGACTAAAGACAGAGAAGAATGTTCTTATCATCTTGGATGATATTTGGACGACCCTGGATTTGGAGTCACTTGGAGTTCCTACCACAGACAAACAGAGAAGAACATTAAGAAAAACAAGAGCAGACGGTGGGTGATCTGTAAGAACATTAAGACAAACAGAGAAGAACATTAAAAGTTGAGCAATGACCAATAAGAACATTCTTCATAGTGTGTATATATAACTACCACAGGCTTAAAAGTTGAGCAATGACCAATAAGAACAGAGAGGCTGTATAGTGTGTATATATAACTGCAAGCATTGTTCATACTTTTTTTTTATGAAATAAGAACATTAAGAAAAACAAGAGCAGACGGTGGGTGATCCACCCAATCAGACGGGCAAGAGCCAGAGTTGCAATCTCTTTTAACAAAGGAAAAAGAGAAAAAATCAAAGAAACCAAGAGATCCTAGAATATCCCTTTCGATAACAGCTGATTTCCAACAAGAAAACTTTTTGAGTTTGAGTCTCTCTATGAGGCTTGCAGTATCGGATTCGATGATAATGTTTCTAAATCGTTTTTCACGTGCAAGCATCAAGCCAAATCTGACTGCTTCTGCTTCTGCTTCTGCTTCATTTGCAGAAAGGATGTGGTCACTTTTGAGTTACCTCCTACAATTCTTCCATTCTCGTCTCGTATCACAGCAGCCAAACCAGACTTGCTCGACAAAGAATCAAAGGAAGCATCACAATTCACTTTTACAAATCCTGCAGAAGGAGGTTCCCACATGCTTCTAGGGAGAGATCTTGGAACTGAAGAGAGAGAGGTTGAATTCAGAGTTTGAAAATTCAGAGAAAGCCAGTTCTGTTGAAATCCGCACTTCAACAGGATTATCGGTTAAAAACCCAGCGATTCCGAACTTTCCACAGGTTCCAGCAAGGAAAGGAAATCATTTGCATAACTTCATTGAAAGCCATATGAGAACAAAGATCTCCCATTGCAGACCACCATTTGAAAAATCCTGGAAATCCTTCCAAATCTGGGCAGTAACTGAAAACCGAAGCTCTCCATACTGCCTGCACGAAAGGACTAAAGAACAAGATATGTTCGATGCTTTCAATGTTGCAAGAGCATCGATTGCAAGAAGGAGATGGAGCTTTGAATCTCCTAAATAAATTCTCATTTGCCGCGATAGCATTGTGAGAAATTTTCCAAAGGAAAGTGCGAATTTTTGGAGGAATTTTCAAATTCCAAATCGATCACCAGAATTTTTTATCACATCTGGGGTCGCTGCTAGGCGATGGGTTGCCATGGAGGAAATGGTAACCTGATTTTGCCGTATAAATTCCCGAAACATTATAGCACCAGATCAGATCGTCACAAACAGAAGGTCCTCCCATGGTGGTTTTAAGGATATTACAAATTTCCTCATCAGAGAACAAATCTTTGATTTTATCGACATCCCAATCCCTCCCTTCATTTTTGAGCAAATGAACAACAAGAGCATCTACCGGTCTCTCAGATTGAATAGAGAAATTGGGATCCATCTCTCATTCCAAATAAAGGTGTCCTTCCCATTGCCAATAGTCTTTAACGTACCCTTTTTGATGGTCTGAACACTTCCAATCCCATGAAGAATTATTGCTCTTTGGAGCTTCGAATAGGTTTCCATTTGGGAAATAGAGTCCTCATAGGATACGAGCAAGGAAGGAATCAGGGTTTTTAATCAACCTACTTGACATTGTCTTGTGTTGGTTCCTTTACAATAGAAGAAACTAAAATGTTTTTGTATTTAATGTTGTTTATCTTGTTCATTTTCATGATCCTAAAAAAATTGAAACTTTGACCATAATTATTTAAATATTTTAAAAATTAAATTTTATTAAAAATATATTTATAAATGTTTAAAATATCAAACACCGAACAGGGAGATCGAGATAGAGGTAAATATGAGTACGAGGGCGACGGTTGATGGCGATTTGTGGTGGTTTACCCATTCTGATAGTGAAAAGAGAAATGACAGAGGACTCTTGTGGATGAGGTTTCACCTGCTAGTTTTTTTTTTTTTGGTCATGGGGTATTTATAGGAGAGTGATATTATTTGATGGACTGAGCCATGGCTAGTGATAGCTATTGATGGGTTAGCAAGATAAGGTCTGGACTTCAGTCAATAGACTTTTCAGTTTATCAGGCAAATTGGCAGACTAGACTTGACTAGTAAGTCAGATGAACCTGATGGATGTCTCGTCCTCTAGATAAATATTTTAGAGGGCAGGTGGGTAATCATTGCAGAGGAATGACGACTGTGGGCGAAAATATGACAACTCTAAGCAGATGTATAAGAAAAATTATTTGATTGAAAGTTTTTAAAATGTATATATATATTATTTTTATCAATAATAAAATTAAAATAATAAATGAAAATTTGATCTAAAAAAGTCAAATAAGATAGATACTTTAATTGGTAGGGTTGTAAACGAATAGAATGTTCAGTGAACTGTTCTACGAGAAATTCATTTATTTATTAAACGAGTGAACATGGATAAAATTTTTTGTTCGTTTAATCAAATGAACAAACACAAACAAATGGCTCGTTCGTTCATTTATGTTTGTGAATATTCGGTAATCCGTTCGTTTATGTTCGTTAAAATTTATTCACATATGTATTTCCCATCTAGTAGCTCATTATCCATTTCATCTCACGATAGATTGAAAAAAAACCCTAAATTGCTTTTGCTCTGCCTTCCAAGTTCCACATCATCCCTTTCGTTTGTGTTCGTTTGTCATTTTAATAGTCCCTAACGAGCGAACACGAACAAACTAAATTCTTTAATAAACGAACACAAACAAAAAAATTTATTCGCTTAATTGTTCGTTTTCGTTCGTTTGTTCGATTAAAGTTAAACGAACGAACATGAACATACATTTGTTCGTGTTCGTTCAGTTCGTTTACAGACCTATTAATGTGATAGAGGGAATACTAATTTTTGTTATTTGGAGAGATCTGTGTTTATGGGATTGGATATTTGCGAATCAATACCTTCAATAAGCAATAATTGAACTATTTAATTGCCAAAAATAATGATAATAATATTTAAAGTAGTTATTTTTTGATAAATCTTAATTCTAATTTTAATTCTAATTTAAAAAAAAGATCTTTAGAGAAAAGAAAAAAAGATCTTTAGAGAAAAGAATTGGGTGTTCCTGGGAGTTATAAAATAGAGGATTTACATTTCTTAATTAAAAACAAAACCTTGGAAGCATATCCAAAACCGGGCGGATCCGAGGTTTGGTCCCTCTCGGCTACTTCAAATATTTTAGGTATTAAATTTCAAATATTTTAACATAAATTGAAGTTTTCGCTTTTCATTAGCTTTAATATAGTTTACAAAAAATTAAAGAAATAAACCTTGGGATAGAAGAGTATTCATTCAGGGAAAACCCTATGCAAAACCCTATACAAAACCCTTTAGGAAATACGGCGCTGCCGCCGTACCATAATTTAGCCGGCAGGCCACCGGAGGCCACAGATCACATCGGTGTGGTCACGGTAAGTGAGAGGCCTGGTTCCCCTATCGCGGTCGATGATCTGAATCAGGCTAAGAGGGCAAAAGAGTCGATAGAGCCAACTGAACACGTCGCGATGGAAGCTGATGGTGGTGGAGACAGTAGGCAGGTGCATGTTGAAGACGGGCAAATAGTGAATGCATCCACATCGGTGGAGGGTGTAGCGAACAACGGTACGGAGGTGGCGAAGCCTTCTTATGCGAGTATGGCCGAAAAGCAAGAGGTGGAGGCGCGTGATGATGATGCTGGTTTTGGTTTTACTACCGATGGGGTAGTTGTGTTGGATGAGGACTGCATCGTTAATGAATCGGGGATGTTTCCTACAATTCGATTCTCAGATACAGTCCACGATCGGATTGATAAGGGTATGCAGAATGTGTTAATAGTTCGGTTATTAGGGTGTTCTATTAGGTATGACGCTCTGTACTCTCGGCTCATGAGTATGTGGAAACCTTTTGGTGAAATACAATTGATTGATCTAGAAAATAATTATTTTTAGTGCGTTTTGAGACAATGCGTGATTATACGATGGTGCTAACTGACGGGCCATGGGCAATATATGGTAGTTATTTGACGGTGTAACCGTGGAGCCGGTCCTTTTCTACGGCAGAGAAGCATCCCTCCCAGGTTATTGTTTGGGTTCGCATGTCTAGTCTACTATATCGCTATTATTGTAAGGCGTTGTTTCGCAGAATTGCTAAAGTTGTTGGTAGGGTGGTGAATGTTAATTATAGTACACATGTTGGGGAGCGCGGTAAGTTTACGCGATTAGCAATAGTTATTAATCTAACCAAGCCGTTGAAAGCATGTATTGGAATTGATAACTTTATTCAAAAACTAGAATATGAGGGGTTGCATCAAATTTGCTTTGGTTGTGGGGTTTATGGACATTCGAAGGAAGAATGTGGGGCTAATGATAATACTAAAGGTGCGATGGAAGTTGATGGGCGTCTTTCGCAAGATCAACCGAGAGAGTCTGAGCCATATAGACCTTGGATGATGGTTGCTAGTCGGCGGTGGCAGGTGCGTTCTGGTGTTGGAACTCGGAGTGGAGATCGAGTGACTGATGGGGAAAAGATTGGGTCACAGGTTTTAATGTTGGAGGGGATTGAAGAACAGGGAGTTGTGTCTGAAGTAAGCGTGGAGAGTATGTAGGTTGAGGCTGCTACGAAGATTGGATCATCGGGGGTGATGAATGCTGAGGCTTCTTCATCTAAGCTGATGGGTGCAACAAAGTCAGCTTCAAAGAATGCTATGTATAGGGCTTCGGATCCTGACAAGAAATTTAAGGCAAAGGGGGCAGCATATAAAATGGGGGCTAGTGTCCAGTTTATCTCCTTGGTTGAGGGGTCACAGCCGGCTACGGCAGTGCATACTGTAGCTCATAAGGTGGGTTCTCATCGTGCGCTCTCGGTTATTGAACCTGGGTCGGATAAGAGTGGTGCAAAGCCGAAGGTTAGACTTAGTGGTGGGGTTGGGTTGCGTCAGGATAAAAAAAATTGAGGGTTACGGGTTAAGCGAGCTACGGATTAGGACCATCGCGTGCTACTTTACAGGATTGGGTGCAGTCTTCGTTGAATTTAGTTGATGAAGAGGCACGCCGAGTTGCCCACCATGTAACTCCAAATAAGTTAGAGATGGAGGAGGAGGATATAGATGGCATGGATCATCTGCTGGATGAGTCGGTTTCAACGGATAATCCAGCGGTGTTGGGCAATAGTCGAGAGGGGGTATTCCGCACCAGAAAGTTTTTTTATGTTAATTACTGATGGATGTTTTATTTTGGAATTGTAGGGGTGCAGCAAGTGCCTCGTTTCGTCGTCATTTTTGGAATTTCGTACGTTCTAGTCATGTACAAATTGATGTAGTTATGGAAACACGAATTAGTGGAAGAAATGCAGATCGTGTTTTGAATCGTCTTGGGTTTTTGAATTATTTTAGAATCGAAGTTGTGGGTTTCAGTGGTAGAATTTGGGTTCTTTGGTCAGATGCTGTTGAACTTGAGGTGTTGCAAGTCTCTTCTCAATTTGTTAATTGTTGGTGCAGATCGCAGATGGTACCGAATTGGGTGTAAGTTACTGCTGTTTATGCAAGTCCTACAGCAGCGCAGAGGAAGTTAGTGTGGAATCCGCTGTCAAAATTGGCTCTTGTTGATGGTTCTCCTTGGTTACTTGGTGGCAACTTTAACGTGATACTTCGTGGAGAAGAACGTTTTGGGGGATCGCCTAATGTTACGGGAGTTAGTAAATTGTTTTTAGATTTTGTGTTTGATACGGGCCTGATTGATGTTGGGTTTGAGGGGAATCGTTTCACCTGGAGTAGAGGGGAGTTGTATCAACGTCTAGATCGATGTCTGATAAATCAATCATGAGCTCAAAAGTTTCCATATACGAAGACGGTGCATTTGAATAGGATTGGTTCTGACCATTGTCCTATCATACTACGCCTCAATTTGAATACGCGGTTTCAGCAGAATCAACCTTTTAGATTTCTAGCGGCTTGGCAGGAGCATGAGGCTTTTCTGAAGTTTTTGGCGCAAATGTGGGATGCGGATATCATGAGTAATCTGGCAAAGTTTAGGGAACAGTCGCAGGATTGGAATCGTCTTGTGTTTGGGCATATTGGGAAAAGGAAGAGAGAGCTGATGGCACGATTGAAGGGCAATGAGAGAGCTTTACAGTCTCGACATACCAACTCTTTGCTTAAATTGGAATGGAAATTGAAAGGTGAGTATGAATTAGTTCTGGAACATGAAGAGTTGTTATGGTTTCAGAAGGCCAGGGCACGTTGGATTATGCATGGAGACCGTAATACAAGATTTTTTCATGTCTCAACTAGGGCACGACGACGGGCAAATATGGTTCTAGGTCTTACAGGGAATGATGGTGAGTGGTGTACGGATCAACATGTGTTGCAGGAGATGGCCGTTGATTTTTTCCAGCGATTATTTACGTCTAATAGTTCGAATCTGGTGATGTACGAATACCGTGGTCTCTTTCCACCTTTGGCTGATCAGGCAGTAGAGGAGATGTGCAGGGAGGTAACGAATGAGGAGGTTAAAGATGTGATGTTTTTGATGGATCCTTTGAAAGCTCCGAGGGTTGATGGGGTCCATGCGTTTTTTTATCAAAATAATTGGGAGGTGGTGGTGCTAATGTCTGTCAGACTGTGCGAAACATTTTTGTGAGTGGGTGTATACCACCTGAGTTGATGCAAACGTTGATAGTTTTGGTTCCTAAGGTGTCGAATCCTTCTACTCTGTCATCATTTCGTCCGATTATTCTTTATTCTGTACTTTATAAAATGGTGACTAAAATTGTGGTGAATAGGATCAAGCCGTATTTCTCTGATTTGGTGTCAGCAATCAAACAAGCTTTATTCCTGGTAGGTCTGTCTCGGATAATATTATCATTGTCCAAGAGGTTATTCATTCTATGAGGCGAAAACAAGGACTTCAGGGATGGATGGCTATTAAAATAGATCGTAAGAAGGCGTATAATCGGTTAGAGTGGGGTTTTATTGATAATACGTTACATGATGTAGGAATTCCTGATTCGATCAGATTGTTGATTATGGCGTACATTTCATCGGTCTTTTCACAAGTACTTTAGAATGGGTCAACGAATTGAATTTTAGCCTTCACGAGGGATTCAACAAGGTGACCCATTGTCTCCTTATTTATTTGTATTGTGTATAGAATGATTGAGCCAAGTGATTCGCTTGTCAGTTGAGAAGAGGGTGTGGAAATCGTTTAGGCTGCACTGGCATGGGATTGGCATTTTTCATCTCTTTTTTATGGATAACATGATCTTTTTTGATGAGGCCTCGATTGAGCAGATGTTGGTGATTCGTGGTATTTTGGACGACTTTTGTGCTGCATCTGGATTGAAAGTGAGTATCGCCAAGACCACTATTCACTTTTCGCAAAATGTGGAGATTGATTTACGTGAGTAGATTAGTGGTATGTTTGGATTTACTGTAGTTGAAGATTTGGGAAAATACCTTGGTGTCCCCATTTTGCATCAACGTGTAACGGTGGCTACATATGATTATCTAATTCAAAGGGTGAAAGATAAACTATCAGGTTAGACGGCTAGTTCATTATCTCTTGCAGGGCGTGTGGTACTAGCTAAGGCGGTGTTATCTGCGATTCTGTCTTACGCTATGCAGATGACTTTTCTCCCTAAAGGGGTGTGTACTGAAATCGAGCGGCTCATTCGAAATTTTATTTGGGGCCGAACTGAGGATCGATCTGGAGTGCATCTAGTGAGTTGGGATACGTTATGTCAACCTTTAGCAGAGGGAGGGTTAGGCTTTAAGGTGAAACATAGACAAAACAAGGCGTTTCTTATAAAGGTGGCTTTTCAACTATTAACTAATGGTAGCAACTATGGATTCAGTTCCTCCATGAGAAATATAAGTGGAGTACCAATGAGCCAGGACCGGTTTTACGTTCGAATTGCTCACAATTGTGGCGTGGGATTTGTTTAGTTTGGCGAGAGGTGGGTGCTAATGTTTAATGGCAAATTGGTGACGGCTCGATGGTTCAATTTTGGCTGGATATATGGGTGGCTGAAGCTGGTCCTCTGTTGAATTCCTTATGGCAAGGTGCGCATGTAGGAGATTTGCACATGAGGGTTTCATATATGATTAATGATGGTGGGCAATAGAAGTGGGATCTTTTCGAGCATTTAATTACCCCGACAGCTTATCTTCGTATCGCTGCAATACGCCCATCCATGCTGCATGGTTTTTCAGATTGTTTGACTTGGTTGTCGTTGGATCATCTACATTTCACGGTTCGTAGTGCTTATGGGATACGTTCCGGTTTAAGGTTCGGCCCTTTTGAGCCTATTTGGCGAGTTATTACACGCTACAAGGGCCTGCCAAGAGTTCGCACTTTTCTTTGGTTGGTTTGCCATGGTAGATTACTTACGAATCAAGAACGTGTTTGACGTCATATGGCGGAGGATAGCAGTTGTTTCACATGTGGTGCTTGTGAGGAGGATATTGACCATATTTTGTGGCATTGCTCGAGAGCGGTTGCGCTCTGGGAAAGTGTGATTAAGACTGATAGGTTGAATGAGTTTATTGGCTTCATTTTAAAGATTGGTTGTATGTGAATCTTGCCAATGTGGAGGATTTTGCCGTTAATAGGTCGAACTGGCCGGTCTTATTTGGTGTCTTGTTATAGATTCTGTGGAGAAGACAGAACTTGTTAATTTTCGAGCTGAGTGTTGTTCATCGGGAAGCGGTGCTTGATGAAGTTTTACGGCTGGTGCAGGGATTGGAGTTGCCGCCGACAGCCGGTGTTAGAGAGCGACAACAGGGATCTAGCGGATCGACTAGTTGGCAGCCTCCCCCTTTGGGGTGGTATAAATTGTATACAGATGGAGCACGTTGCTGCTCGAGTAGAGTAACGGGTTGTGGAGGGATTATACGAGGCGACACAGGGAATTGGGTAATCGGGTATTCGAAAAGGATCAGGTTGTGCTCGGTGATTGAGGCAGAATTATGGGGCATTTTTTAGGGTTTGTTGACTGCTTGGTCCGCGAACATTACACGTTTGATGGTAGAGTCAGATTGTTTGGAAGCCATCCAACGCTTCCAAAAATATAAATTGGGTGCTCCATCGATCGGGTTAGTACCGCATATTGTAGTGATGATGCATCATTCTTGGGAGGTAAGTCTGGGCCATGTGTCTCGCAAGCAGAACTTCGTTGCTGATGGTATGGCTCGGCGTGCAAATTTTGAAGATTTGATTTGTCAACGGTATCTTGATCCACCGACGGATATAGTTCCGTTGCTTTATTCTGAGGTTTCTAGATGATTGTTTGTGTTCTTTATTTTGCCAGGGTCATCCTGGGTATGAACATTTATTATTAATGGGTATATTTTTTTCTCCATTTAGGGTTAGGAAGGTTTTTAACGAGGCACCTATTAGTAATCCTATATTAATAAAAAACAAAAAATTAATTCAATTTGATTAATTTTTTTATTTGTTTCGATTTAGTAAAATTTGAATTAAATTCTATTAATAAAATAAATCTTATCAACCCAACAATTTTTACCGTAAAAAAAAACTAATTACTTCAACCTTTTTTCTCAATTTGATTCGATTTGATTGAGTACTATTCTTAAGCATAATCTAACAACTATCATACCGAATTATAAAATTTAATACATCTTTTCCTATTATTAAGTTTTAAACCCATCAAAATATTTCGGAATACTTTAGCCCTATTAGTTTTAAACACATTAAAAATATTTTTTGTTTAACTACTGATTTTCGACCTACTAGCCTACTAATCCAAATCAGATTTTGTAGAGGCTCTTATGGGGCTACTCTCTCAATTCATTTTTTTCATCCACAACGTCAAGTTCAACTTACTTAAAGAATCTAAAGTCTCATCCCACTAGACCAATTAGTGTACTTTTTTTTTACAAATCTTAAATCTAATCATAATCCTACCTAGAGGAGAGGGGAAGGTAGACTATAAGGGAAAGAATTGGAGTATTCTTAGTCAGTCTAGAACTTATGACCTAAAGAAATACGAGAGAACAAAGATGAGCAGTTTGGCTAACTGGCCAAATGTGCTTGCTCGACCAACTAGTGTACTTATTTTAACTCTATATTGTAATGATTGATTTTAATTATAAATATTCAAATAGTTTGTTAATGTAATCGTACCAAGTGGAACAACAAATAAATGTTAACAACCATATAAAATGTAAATTCCTTTTGGGAGACTAATAATAATAACAAGAGTATATGACATGAATGAGTGGTCCATTGAATTAATTTTGCAGCAGCTGATGCCCATTGCTGAGTGTAGGGAAGTGGAGTAGAATTTACAAATAAAAAAAAAACTTGAAGCAAAAGAAAAATAAGATAATTATTCAAAATATTAATTTTAGCCAATAGTAGAATTTATTCCAGGAGTAGGTTGGCTACAGACACACAATGGTCGAGACTTGGATAAGAATTTTAAAATTTTAGCTAATTGACTCAATCTAAATTAATAATAATTTATAGAAACATTATATTACTTAAAATTTTTAAATATTATAATACAATAATAGTTTTATGTTTTAAGTTGGATCAGTATGCGGTTTATTAGTTGATTAATTTAAATTAAATAATAATTTTATTTATTTATATATATTTTTTGAGTTACAAGTACAATTATATTTTTTGAGTTAGGGTGTGTTTTTAGTTGCTTTTAGCAACCTAAAGCACGTTTTAAGTGCTTTCAAAATAAATTAGGTGTTTTTAATTGCTTTTAAAAGTGATTTTCTACCAAAATCAAAAAGCTAGATTTTATGGCTTTTGCGGTGGATAAGTTAGTTTGAAAAGAAAAATTATTTTTTTACCCTTTATTATTTAATTATAATTGATTGTTAAACTAAATTTATACATAATTATAAAATAATATATATATGTTATAATATTTATATTGAGAATAATTTTTTTATTATAGTTTATATAATTTATATTTTCAAATCAATTTTTTAGTATAATTTAAGTTGATTTATTTTAAAATTATTTTTTTATTATAATTTAAGTTAATTTATTTTATACATCATAATATTAACGGATTTAAACATCAATGACAAACACTAACTTAACTTTTTAAAGTTAATTTCTTATCGTACTTTTAAAATTACTTTTTTTCACCAATTTTTTTTTAAGACAATGACAAACTAAGCCTTACATTATAATTACCATTTCAGAAGCAAAGCAAGTACGCAAAACAAGGGGCTAAAACTACAGTGGCAGATGGTACCCAGAGTGTTTCAAAGTCTACTGAGAACAAGGAATTTGATGAAAATCAAGCGGAGAAGAAGAAGAAGCTGAGGATATTGGTTGCTGTGGGTGGTATAGGGGGCTTGGTTTTTGCATTGGCTGCAAAAAGGAAAGGTTTTGACGTGGTGGTGTTTGAGAAGGATTTGAGTGCTATAAGAGGCGAGGGGAAATATAGGGGTCCAATTCAGATTCAAAGCAATGCATTGGCTGCTTTAGAGGCTATTGATATGGAAGTTGCTGAGAAAATTATGGAGGCTGGTTGCATCACTGGAGACAGAATCAATGGATTGGTTGATGGGGTTTCCGGAACTTGGTGAGTTTTTAATGATGCTTGCTGTAAGTTTTTCCTTTTCCTGCAACTGTTAAAACTATTCAAAGATTAGAACCCAGGCAGTAGAAAATTACTAGGAGAGACGCTGTTGAAAAACCTCAATACTAGGGAAATTTTAGTGAACTGCTGTTGTTGTTTTTGTCTGCCTAAATGCAATCACACTTACTGATGCATGGTTTAAACAGGCATATCGAGTTTGATACATTCACCCCTGCTGCAGAAAGGGGCTTCCGGTTACAAGAGATATCAGTAGGATGACTTTGCAAGAGATCCTGGCTCGTGCGGTCAGCGAAGACATAATTTTTAATCAGAGTAATGTTGTTGATTTTGAAGATGATGGAAATAAGGTAATATGAATTGCTCATAGCTTAATCCTTAACAATCAATTGTAGCTGAAGGAAAAGGCATGGAATGTTATATTTATTGTTTTCTTTTAGTTTTAAGCAAACTGGTTTTACTGCTGATTCTTTTTTGTAATTATGTGATTTAAAAGTTCAGGTCACTGTTGTTCTGGAAAACGGTAAGCGTTATGAAGGTGATCTTCTGGTTGGAGCTGATGGAATACGGTCGAAGGTGCGATTTTATTTAATCTATTTATACATGCAGACTATAATCTGTCTGTTTAGATGCTAGACTGTTAGCAGCCTGGTCTTAAGCTTGATTTGACAACATGTCCCTGGAAAATTGACTATCAACTTTTTCGCTTCACTGTTTTGAAGCTGAACCAGTTGCTGAAACAATCGCTAAAATTGAATCGTATTAAGAAAACTCGGGTATAGGCAAACATGAGCTTACTGCAAAGAGAATGGACTCTTTGGCCGCTTGGTACCAACAGAAAACAGAATTAGAAACTAATCCTTAACACTAGAGTGTAAACATCGGTCAACTACCTGCATTCTTTTCATTCAGTTTGCCATAATCAAACCAAATAAAGATCTAAATGCAACATGAGGCTTTCACTAGTAGCTACACTGGTTGCTTGTGACTAGTTGTTTAACCTTGAAATGTTGAAGTGATATCTTACTTTGGGAATTTCTTTTCAGGTGAGGACCAATTTATTTGGGCCAACGGATGCTGTTTACTCAGGCTACACTTGCTATACCGGTATTGCAGATTTTGTTTTGCATAATATGATTGACATAAGGACTTTACATTTTGCTTTGCATAATACCTTTAGAATGCATTGGGGTCCTGATACTTGTAGTTGCTTATGTTGAAATTTCACCCGTGAAGGTACCATATATTTTTGGGACACAAGCAGTACTTTGTTTCCGCAGACGTTGGAGCTGGAAAGATGCAGTGGTATGCATTTCACAACGAACCACCTGGTGGTGTGGATACCAATGGTAGATAACCTAGTATGTTTTATTTGTTAGAATTCAGTACAGCAACTTTGAAAGAGGCTTCAGTTGCGATGGAAGTTCTTTTTTGGGTTTTGTTTCAAATGCGTATGTCTTTCGAATTTTCAACCAATAAAGCGTGTTCACATTGAATGTTCCCAACTTATTACAGGATTTGATTGTTGATTCCGAAACTGGTTTGTACTATTTTTAGCTTACTTTTTTCATCTTTTTGCAGGTAAAAAGGAAAGGCTACTTAAAATATTCGACGGTTGGTGCGATAATGTGATAGATCTGTTACTTGCTACTGATGAAGATGTAATTCTTCTCCGTGACATATATGACCGAACTCCCTCCCTAACATGGGGAAGGGGCCGTGTAACCTTGCTTGGGGATTCTATCCATGCAATGCAGCCAAATATGGGTCAAGGGGGATGTATGGCCATTGAGGTATGACTTGAAAACCCGTTGTGTTGTCAAAAAAAGAAAACACATTGTGTCGAGTTCTTTGTTCCCCAAACTTAAACATTGCCAAAGAGAAAATGATGCTCAAAGTACGTTGGTAGTGTAGTTGAATAGTATCTTTTATGTTTTCGTAACAATAAGAAGGATCTCGGGTTATCCTAGAGATTCCAATGCCAAATGAACACATCTTTTTTCCCCTTTATCTTTGCAGGATAGTTACCAATTAGCATTGGAACTTGACAAGGCATGGAATCGAAGTGTCGAGTCAGGGGCAGCTGTTGATGTTGTATCTTCTTTAAGAAGGTATGATAAGGGAGATCAAAACTTATTTTACAATCAATGGACATTTTTTTGCCTTTCTTCAACCCAAAGCTGTCTAATTGAATTCACAGGTATGAGAGAGCTAGAAGACTCAGAGTTGCGCTAATCCACGGAATGGCAAGCATGGCTTCAGCTTATAAGGGTTTTCTAGGTGTAGGGCTAGGTCCATTGTCTGTAAGAATCCATCTTTAGTGAGTAATGATCTAAAGTTAATATTTATGCAAAAAAACTGCATGCAAATTTACCATGGCATCCGACATTTTTTGCAGTTTGACAATTTCGGATCCCGCATCCTGGAACAGTTGGTGGAAGATTTTTTTATCGACTTGGCAATGTCCTTAATGCTCAATTGGGTTTTAGGTGGTAACAGGTTAGACCTTGACATGAATGTTTTTTCTGCTTATATCTGTACCTCGACTTCCAAGCTTTTTTTATGGAACATCTGTAGCGACCTTTTCGTCCGGGCTTACTCGGAAACCCGTTCTTTGGTATGGGGGCATCATGTTTTAAATAAAAAAATGATAAAAATGGAGTCGCCACCGGTCATTTGGATAAGGTAGACCGAACACCGAAAAAGTCAACCAGAGAAGGGTTCGGGAGTTGGTTACGAATGGGGAAGGATTAGCACCTCCACTATGCCCAAAATTGGTACCTAAGGGTTCGCATTATTTTCATTAAGGAAAACGAAAAATTCAATTTAATTTAATAATTAATTTCCAAAATGCATTCGCAACTGTTTAAATCTGCCTTGGTATTCACGACATTCAAAGGAGATGACACCCGTTGGCCGGGATGACACTCTCAATAGAGATATCGGAACAATATGGCAAAATACTATATACGATATTTATGTAAAATAATAAATAACATAAAGTTAATATAAATAATGTAAATATAAAGTAATAAAACAAAAACAAATAAAATACTATATAATATACAATATATCTTAATAAACATAAATACATAAATAATATTTTATAAATATACATATTATACAAATACTATATAAAGCAAATATTATATCATATACATATTATTGCGTATAAATATATTATACATATTATTATATATTATATATACGCATATAAATATATTTATGTTATATAAATATACATATATTATATATTATACAAATATTATACATTACACATTATTTATATATATATATATATATGTGTTATACTTATCAAATATACATAATAATACTATATATATTATGTACGAAAAAAAGAACATAAATAAAATAAAATGCATTGAATAAAAAAAAGACTAAAATTAAAGAAAGTAAAAAACAATGCAAAAATTAAAAGTAAAATAATATACAAAACATATTAAAAACATGCCAATAAAAATATAATCAACAAAACTATATATTATTATATAAATAAATACAAAGATAAAGATCAAAATTTTACCTTACTAAGAGCTCGAATGAAAAATTTTGACTGACCCTACTAAAATTCCGGTGCCACCTCGTCATGGCCCAAAAATTAACTTGATCGGATCACAAAAGGGCCTCCGATCAGGTGATTGACCGAACCACCGCGGATTTAATTCCCAGCACTGCTCTCTTTGCAAGCAAAGGCTTGCTCGGCCAAGTATTGGCCATGGCCAATTTCAATTTGAAATTGTGGGTCTTCAATTTCCAATTGTTGGTGTGTTGGCCGGCCCTCTCCCATGGCTATTTATAGCCAAAGAGGGTGGGGTGGGAGTGAGACGTAGCTTATTTTGAGCCACGCAATTTTGCTTTTTTTACTTTATAATTTTTTTTATTCAAAAAGCTCTCCTATACAAAAAATTTTTTGGGTATTAAATACCTAAAAAAAAGTAAATACACGGTCTTTTAAATAGATTTTACATATAAAAAATTTTCGGGCGATAACGTCTTCTTTTCTGCTTTTTGGGTCTGCAAGTGCGGCAGCTTGAATTGGATAAAGGGTTTTTTAATTGAGTATAATAGATAGGGATATTAGGCTTATTTTGGGACTAACTCGAACAAAAATGGGTTACAACAACTACCCCTCTTTGCTCATCACTGTGTAACAGGGATAGAACAAAGACAAAGTAGTGACCATTTTGGTCCGGGTAGGCTGAGGGTTCTTCTCTGACTACCGCCACTCTCTTGATCTTTAGTTGATCTGCATCGAACGCTTTTTGGAGGCAAAATCTTCAAATTTGAGTGCTCTATTGAGAAGACAAAATCTTGGAGTTAGGGAGTTTGAGGTCACAAGCTTTTCCTATATAGAACTGTTTACTCTTCCTCTGTCCGAAGTCTTGAAGGCATTTTCATGCTGCAAGTCTTTTCCTTGTAGAACTTTTTCACCTTCGACTCTTGAAGTTGCAAGTTCTTCCTATAAAATCTTCTGCGGATAGAATCTTCGAGTTGGGAGCCGTCCACAAGTCTTCTCTGTTTCTTTCGAGGCTAAAGATCGGAAAATTTAAAGATTATACCCCGATTTCTGATCGTCATAGGTATGAGATGATATCTTGCTGCCGAAAGATTTTCCATTTCTCGGAATGATAAAGACTAGAAAATTTCATGATCATGCCCCGATTTCTGATCTTCATAGGCATAGAAGGGTATCTCGCTACAATACTACCCAAAGGTTTTTACTGCTTCTATTGAAAGCTGAAGACTGGAAAACTAAAAGATCATACCTCGATTTCTGATTGTTATAGGCATGAAAGGGTATCTCGCTATAAGAATACCAGAAGATTTTCGCTACTTCCATGAAAGCTAAAGACAGGAAAATTGAATGATGCCCCGATTTCTGACCGTCATAGGCATGAAATGGTATCTTGTTACAAGACGACTAGAAGATTTCTGCTACTTCCCTGAAAACTAAAGTTTGCAAAATCTTTAGATGGTGTGCCTCGGTTTCTAACTGTCATAGGTTTGAAATGGTATCTTGTTACAAGATGACTAGAAGATTTCTGCTACTTTCCTGAAAGCTAAAGTTTGCAAAATCTCTAGATGGTGTGCACCGGTTTCTAACCGTCATAGGCGTGATATGGTATCTTATTACAAGACGACTAGAAGATTTTTGCTACATCCCTGAAAGCTAAAGTTTGCAAAATCTCTAGATGGTGCCCCAGTTTATGACCGTCATAGGCACGAAAGAGTAACTCACTTTGAGATTGCCACATGATTTTCACTGCTTCCCTGAAAGCTAAAGACTGGAAAAAAATTTAGATCACACCCCGATTTCTGATCGTCATGGCATGAAAATGACATTTCGCTGTGAGACTATTAGAAGATTTTCGCTGCTCTTTTGAAAGTTAAAGACTGGAAAATTAAAATGATGCATCGGGTTTCTGACCGTCTTGACATCAAAGTGTATCTTGCTTTGATACTACCGCATGATTTTCACTGTTTCCCAAAATGCTGAGGACTATAAAATTGCAAGATCATGCCCCGATTTTTTATCATCATAAGCATGAAAGAGTATCTTGCTACAAGATTACCAGAAGGTTTTCACTGCTTTCATGAAAGTTGAAGACTGGAAAATTTGAAAGATTATACCCTGATTTTTTATCGTCATTAGGCATGAAATGATATCTTGTTACACGACGACTAGAAGATTTTTGTAACACCCTTAACGTATACTCGTAGACCGAATATACATTAAAGATGCTACGAACTCTTTTAAAGAAATCTTGACTTACATTTTTTGTATTTTAAATTTTTTTTTAGAAATTATTAAAACAATAGTACAATCCAGGGTGAAAACTAGGTTAGCTACCTAGGCTTTTTCTTAATTTTAAAATCGTTGGGAAATAATCGATAAATAAAATTTGAAACGGATTAAATATGTTCTACTAGCAAGTAAATAATTACATGCCCACTAGAGATCATCATAAACTAGAATGACTTACTGATATTTTGTAGATTGCAGCTTGGTCAGCATGCTCGACTCCTCTTCAAATATTCCAACTTAACCTACGTATGGAATAAACACACGCGAAGTACGAACTTAGTGAGGCAATTAATCTCATTTATCTAAACATGAAATAATGTATTACAGTATATCATACGAAAAGTGTAGTACATATTTTGTAAAATGGCAAGCATGTCTAAATATGATTTATATCATTAATCTACCTAACTCGGAATCATAATATCATTATTCCATAATCATCAAGTATTTATGTGCATGTCATATTCTTTAACATAGTCATATTTTCAACATTCTATATTCATCAAGTAATTATATGCACAACATATTCTTTAACATAGACATGTTTTCAATCATAATTCATGTCATCTATCAGTTTTGTCCTAGAAACATACAATCAATATTTCATGATCATTAATTAGTCATTTACATAACGTAATCTTTATCATAGCCATGCTTTCAACATTCTATTATTATCATGTAAGCATTTGCATAACATGTCTTTTAACATATTCTTGCTTTCGTCATGTAATCGTTCACATAATATATACCTTGACATAGTATCGTACTAACAAGGCTTTCATAATCTGTCAATATTCATGTGCAAGTCATAGTTTTTCTAACTTAGTCTTGTTTCCAATACTCTGTCATTATCAAGTAAATCATATACATGGCATAGTTCACATACATGACATATTTCATACACATGGCATAATTCACATGCATGACATACTTCATATACATGGCATAATTCATATACGTAACATAATTTGTATACGTGACATGATTCATATACATAACTTGATTTATTTACATGACATGATTCTTTTACCTAACATGATTCATATACGTGATTTAATTTATATACATGGCATGGTTCATATCTATGACATTTTCATATATATGGCACGATTCATATCCATGACATGATTCATATACGTAACATGATTCGTTTACATGAAATGATTCATTTACGTGACATGATTCTTTTATCATTTCCCAAAGTACGCTATATGAGATCGAGGTACGCGAGTCATCTTTAAATGACACCGTAGTGTCGAACGTGAACGTAAAGATGAGTACGTATTCGGGGACGCTCTTTGCTCCCCATAAACATGAAGCACCTTGACAGTGCACTCGAGCACAGTGGGTGTGGAATCCCAGGGTGCATGTGACACATTCATTTTGTCACAATATCGGTTTGATAACATGAACATGAGGGTGCAGCTGATAAAAACTTTATGACATGCCAACTATACCATTGACTCTCATACACAATACGTGGGTATTTCTTTTATCATCAATCAATCATATAAATAAACATTTCATGCTTCATCCTAAATATTCATGGTAAACATAGATAATCATTTATACAAACAATAATTCGTACCTAGTATTCCATCAAGCTTGCCATGTCGAGTAATTTATCATATCATGTATTATAGATAAACGTAATGCCAATTTCAACATAGTGCAAACATATAGAAATGCACTCACCTGGGCCATTTATTAACTTGCCTCACTAATCTCTATTCGGTCTTTTCCTTTATAGAACCTCGAATATTCTTTTGATTTGAATTCAACTTCATTTATCACACGAATATAAATAAACATTTGTTAGATTCACCTCTAATAATATTTTTATCAAATTATCTAATCATTCAACATTAAAATTTTCTATAAATTTTCTTTCTTCCTTATACTGTCAAAAACCTCATTTTGGTTCTTAATAACCATTTTGAACTTCAAATAATTCTTCTAAACTTGATAACCAACATTAGATACAAAATATCTAAATTTTTATTTTCTGACAACTTTGTACAACCTTCAAAGATTTATTTCTATAAAATAATATAAAACTTGGAATTCAATTCCGTTTGTTATGAAAGAAACTAGATTAAATAAGCTTTTCATCTATATAAATTAATAGCCCATATTCAACTTGTACGATTTATGGTGAATTTTCAAAGTCAATTTCCAGTGCTAATTTCGAAACAGACTGGTGCTCTGTTTTCTGACTTTTCGTCACTTAAAAATTCATATCTTTTGACTCGAAATCAGTTTCCATTTTCTAGAGGCAAAACTAGATGAACAAATCTTTATATCGGTATAAAATTCACATTCTAACCATTTTTGTAGAATTTATGGTGAAATTTCAAACTTACTGCCAAATCCAGTTTTCCTACACAACTTCCATAAATAACTTCAAACTTTATACTAGTTTCTCCTTACTTTGCTATTTATCAATTTGGTCCCCTTACTTGATTCAAACCACTAATGTATCACTTTCTTAATCAAATAATTTTACAAAAATAATTCCCTCTAATCTTTCGTTCTTCCCGAAATAGTCACTAAAAATGCAAAGATAAGGATTCAAGCTTCTTAACTTTGCAAATTAGTCCGCGATTCAACATTGCTACTTGAATTCTATTATTTCAACTAAAATCAGATTTAGTCCTTCTCTAAATTCTCATTTCCTAATTGGTCACTTAACTTTGACAATTTGTCAAAATGGTCACTAACTCGATTTAACATCGGTTTTGCATTCTAATTTCAATTCCACATCTCCTACATCAATAATAACATAAATACACTTTAAAATCATAAAAATTCATATTAGTCCTTTAACTTTCAGAATTATCGAAATGGTCCCTATACCTTTGATTTAGGATTTTGCTTCCAAATAACAAATTCAAGCTTACTAGATCATTTATCCAACATCACAAACCCTAAATCAAACTTGAATCCATAAACCCTAATCATCTTCATACAAACTAAAATATGTAGGGTTTAAATCTCAACTCAATAACATGATTTTAACATTATACTAGCCTGATTTCAACTTGAATTTCATCATGAAATAATAAAATTCCAAAAGCCCCAAACTTTTTCCATAAACCCTAATATCTTCTCATGCAAAATTCTCATCAATCAAGCATGTTTTCCATGAATTATTTACACCAAAAGATAGAGCTTAAAGAGTAGAACAACTTTGTAGTTCGAAAGATTACCTGAAAATTGAGTTTCGGGGCTTGAATCGAGCTTGAAAATTTTCCTCCCTTTTTTTTCTCCCCTTAGTTCGAAATATTTCAAGAAAGATGAACAATTTGGTTCATCTTTTACTTATTTAAATCCACATGTTAAAATTAAATGAATTTAAAATTCATTTAATTAGTGAAATTACTAATTTGCCCTTTTAATCCAATGGCCATGATTTGATCCAAGTGTAATTCACCTTCCAAAATTGCCCTTAATATTTCAAAATTGTCGTCCTTGTCAAATGACCATTTTGCCCCCCCAACTAGCCTTTATTTACTAGTTTGCCATTGTTGTAAAAATTCAACCAAGTCTAGTTGGAATCCAACCAACTACAATAAAATATTCATAAAATAATATTTTATGACTTTCTCATGGCTTTCGGACGAGTCTCTAAAATTTCAGTTCGATCTGATTGCTTTATATTTGTAAAATACTTCTAATGCGATTTTACCTTTTCTGAACTATCGGATTTATTCCAAAAATTTCATATTTCCATATTCGGGAAATAAACTCTATTATCTCATAAAAACTTCCTTTCCCAGAACTTAGACTGAATTTTTCCTAACTCAGTCTACTATTTCGATAATTATCGAAAATTTCCATAGAATAAAAATTTCTCTTAGAATCATTTATCGATAATCTATTCGAATATTCTTTACTTTTACTGAGTCTTAAATATCGATTATAAACACTTTTATGAGACCTTCCCGGAGGTCATCTATCCTATTATTTCCATGGCCTGAGCACGCTTAATAATTTTATTCGATCCAAATTCGATACCTTCTACTGTATCTTAATTCTCAAAACTGATATCAAGGTTCTTATTTCGATCAGATTCACCCTTATATTGAATAAAATCACTTGTTGGGGAAATTTACACTTTAATCCCCAAACTTTTCCAAAGTTTATACTTTTAACCCTAAAAGTTTTAAAATTTATATTTTGGGCACTGACCAAAATTTGGTGTATTACAATTCCTCCCCCTTAAGAAAATTCGTCCTCAAATTTTCAATGCATACCCAATCCAAACATTTACGAATATTACTTCCTTATTTCTTCTCAGCCTCCCAAATGGCTTCTTCAACCTTGTGACTTTTCCTTAAAATTTTAATCAATGAAATTTTCTTATTCCTTAATTCTTTAATTTCATAAACCAATATTTCTACTAACCCCTCTTCATGTATCGAATCTAATTACATCTCAATTTATTTAGGAGTGATGACATATAAATAATTCAGTCAATGCCCCAAAAACATAAGTACATATACTATAGACTTTTGCTCACTTCTAGAGATAAGACTCATTAATATACTCTTGTTCCAACTCTTTCACGATTCCTTGAGGTATAACAGTTCTGAAACTAAGTTTTTCCTTTTTGACCTATACAAATCATACTTTCTCAAGTTGATACTTTTCTTCCTTTTCTCTTCTTTTAACTTTAACCGATAACATCTTGATCAAAGATCAATCTTCTTTTTACATCTGAATTCTACATTTTATATAAATAACCAAATTATCTTAAAATTGGTCTTAAAATTATCAGATTTCTGGCTTTATTTTCAACTTTACTAACAGACAGTTCTTAGAATTTCTTATAATTCTTGTGCTATACTTCAAATCAGATTTCTAGCAGTCATACTAAAATTCTTCAGTCAAAATCATTCCCTTGACATATTGGCTTAACCCACCGATCTCACACTATTCCTCATAAATAATGTGAGTACCTTGTCAAAGTTTAGAAATCAGTGAAATAATTTTCTTATGAACTAATCACCAAATCCAATCTCTAACACCTTTCATTGTTATTACATCTCAAATCTTTTATAAGAGTTTTATCATCCTTCATTTTCAAATAAATAATCATACTTCTCTTTTTCCCTGACATTTAAGGCTCCCAACAATTTAAACATTTAAACAACCAATGTTTTATTATATACAGATGTCGAAGGTTACAACCTCGTAAATACTTCTTGTTCTTGTACTTGAGCTCCCTACTGCACCAGTAGTTTAATCAAGATAGAAATCGAAACAAGTTCATACTTCATTTCATTTTTACTGCTACATGTATTTTTATAACCCTTGTAATCCGAGACTCTTATTCTTATCTAGAAACATTTCTAGGGAAATTTCAATTAGTTTGAATAATCCTCAACTAAACACAATTCCTTTGACTTCATTAAGGAACTAATTCCTTTTAAAAATTTAAACGTTTCTTCTTATAATCACTTCTACCTTGTGCACAGATAACCAACTTATCTAAATTACACTTCATATTCCTGAGATGATACCTTCATTTTACCTTCTAGTATTTGATCACTTAGATCATTAGAAAACCCTTTTTCCAGCAATTTACATTATTTTAATGCTTATCATACTTATCATCTTATATTACTGATTATCTTTATCAAAACCTTTCTGAAAAGATATCTTAGCTTATCCATTACACTTCAACCCTATCTTTATAAGGCTCTGATGTCAACTAGTCAGGTAGAATTAACCTCTTAGTTAACTTCTCTGAATACTCTTTGGTTACAAGTTCAATACACTTTATCGATAATAGACTTCCAATCTTGTTCAGTATGTACTCAAATATCACTTTCATCATACCTTTATTCCAGATTCTTTGTCTTCTTGATCTATCAGGCTTCACAGATGACATCTTATAATACTAATGTCTCCTTAAAGAAATAATCCTTCTTACTTAGGTTGTGTCTGATTTAAAGACTTTTCAAAGTTTTTCTAACATTTGAGGAGTCTACACTGTAACTCTTTCCATGTTTGCTTTGATTATCCTTGCAATATAGTTTACTACTTTTAGTACTCTGACTGATTCATACCTGACATATTCTTTTTAAGCTTCAAATATAATCTCTTTACAGATCAATTTCTTTCTTAGTTTCTTTTCTAATAATCTCAATAGTATCATTACTTAACTTTCCAATTTTCCCTTATATGTACTGACAGTACAAACATCTTATAATAGGATACTACTGAGTTATTTCCATCATAACTTCAATCCTTAACTTATCTTGAGTAAATCGCCAGATTACATCTGCGGCAACTACTGACATTGATATCTTCAAACATGTATATTTCTAAAGTAAAGATATTTCTTCTTCTTACTCTTTCGTATCTGAGTATCTTATAATTATTGTATCATCTCTTTACTATGCAGATAACTTATTCTAAACAAGAACTAACTTACAAGCTTATTTTACTGTATCATATCTACTATGGGTTCTTTCTTGACCTCTAATATTCGTCAACTGACGAAATTCATTATCATTTTACTTTCCTTATTCTAGTATCATTTCATCTTATACTAATGAGGAGCAGCATCAAGTCAAACAATCAGTACATCAATAACATGACATCCTAAGTGCATGTATTTATTGAAAACTCCATATCAAACTTGGTTTAGCATTCAGAACCGGTTAAACCTTTGCACCGATACAAATAAATATAACACCCTTAACGTATACTCGTAGACTGAATATATATTAAAGATGCTACGAACTCTTTTAAAGAAATCTTGACTTACATTTTTTATTTTAAAAATATTTTTAGCAATTATTAAAACAAAAGTACAATTCAGGGTGAAAACTAAGTTAGCTACCTAGGCTTTTTCTTAATTTTAAAATCGTTGTGAAATAATCGATAAATAAAATTTGAGACTGATTAAATATGTTCTACTAGCAAAAAAATAATTACATGCCCGCTAGAGATCATCATAAACTAGAATGACTTACTGATATTTTATAGATTGTAGCTTGATCAGCATGCTCGACACCTCTTCAAATATTCCAACTTAACCTACGTGTGGAATAAACGCACGCTAAGTACGAACTTAGTGAGGCAATTAATCTCATTTATCTAAACATGAAATAATGCATTACAGTATATCATATGAAAAGTGCAATACATGTTTTGTAAAATGGCAAGCATGTCCAAATATGATTTATATCATTAATCTACCTAACTTAGAATCATACTATCATTATTTCATAATCGTCAAGTATTCATGTGCATGTCATATTCTTTAACATAGTCATTTTTTCAACATTCTATATTCATCAAGTAATCATATGCATAACATATTCTTTAACATAGACATGGTTTCAATCATAATTTATGTCATCTATCAGTTTTGTCCTAGAAACATACAATCAATATTTCATGATCATTAATTAGTATTATTATCATGTAAGCATTTGTATAACATGTCTTTTAACATATTCTTGCTTTCGTCATGTAATCGTTCACATAACATATATCTTGACATAGTCGTACTAACATGGTTTTCATAGTCTGTCAATATTCATGTGCAAGCCATAGTTTTTCAAACTTAGTCTAGTTTCCAATACTCCGTCATTATCAAGTAAATCATATATATTGCATAGTTCACATACATGGCATATTTCATACACATGGCATAATTCACATGCATGACATACTTCATATACATGGCATAATTTATATACGTAACATAATTTGTATACATGTCATGATTCATATACATAACTTGATTCATTTACATGACATGATTTTTTTACCTGACATGATTCATATACGTGATTTAATTCATATACATGGCATGTTCCGTATCCATGGCATGGTTCATATCTATGACATTTTATATACATGGCATGGTTCATATTCATGACATGATTCATATACGTAACATGATTCGTTTACATGACATGATTCATTTACGTGACATGATTATTTTATCATTGCACAAAGTAGGCTATATGAGATTGATGTACGTGAGTCATCTTGAAATGACACCGTAGTGTCGAACGTGAACGTGAAGATGAGTACGTACTGGGGACGCTCTTTGTTCCCCATAAACATGAAGCACCTCGACAGTGCACTCGGACACAGAGGGCGTGGATCCCTAAGGTGCATGTGACAAAATCATTTTGTCACAATGTCTGTTTGATAACATGAACATGAGGGTGCAATCGCTAAAGACTTTATGGCATGCCAACTATACCATAGACTCTCATACACAATACTTGAGCATTTCTTTTATCATCAATCAATCATCATAATCAATCATATAAATAAACATTTCATGTTTCATGCTTCATCATAAATATTCGTGGTAAACATAGATCATCATTTATGCAAACAATAATTCGTACATAGTATTCCATCAAGCTTTCCATGTCGAGTAATGTATCATATCATGTATTATAGAGAAATGCAATGCCAATTTCAACATAGTGCAAACATATAGAAATGCACTCACCTGGGCCATTTATTAACTTGCCTCACTAATCTCTATTCGATCTTTTCCTTTATAGAACCTCAAATCTTCTTTTGATTTGAATCCAACTTCATTTATCACACGAATATAAATAAACATTTGTTAGATTCACCTCTAATAATATTTTTATCAAACTATCTAATCATTCAACATTAAAATTTTCCATACATTTCCTTTCTTCCTTATAATGTCAAAACCTCATTTTGGTCCTTAATAACCATTTTGAACTTCAAATAATTCTTCTGAACTTGATAACCAACATTAGATACAAAATATCTAAATTTTCATTTTTTGGCAGCTTTGTACAACCTTCAAAGATTTATTTCTATAAAATAATCTAAAAATCGGAATTCAATTCCGTTTGCTCTAAAAGAAACTATATTCAATAAGCTTTTCATCCATATAAATTAATAGCACAGATTCAACTTGTGCGATTTATGGTGAATTTTCAAAGTCAATTTCCAGTGCTAATTTCAGAACATACTGGTGCTCTGTTTTTTGACCTTTCGTCACTTAAAAATTCATATCTTTTGACTCGGAACTCGAAATCAGTTTCCGTTTCTGGAGGCAAAACTAGACGAACAAATCATTATATCGGTATAAAATTCACATTCTAACCATTTTTGTAGAATTTATGGTGAATTTTCAAACTTACTGCCAAATCCAGTTTTCCTACACAACTTCCATAAATAACGTCAAACTTTATACTAGTTTCTCCTTACTTTGCTATTTGTCAATTTGGTCCTCTTACTTGATTCAAACCACTAATGTATCACTTTCTTCATCAAATAATTTTTTAAAAATAATTCCCTCTAATCTTTCGTTCTTCCCGAAATAGTCACTAAAAATGCAAAGATAAGAATTCAAGCTTCTTAACTTTGCAAATTAGTGCGCAATTCAACATAGCTACTTGAATTCTATTATTTCAACTAAAATCAGATTTAGTACTTCTCTAAGTTCTCATTTCCTAATTGGTCACTTAACTTTGACAATTTGTCAAAATGGTCACTAACTCGATTTAACATCGGTTTTGCATTCTAATTTCAATTCCACATCTCCGACATCAATAATAACATAAATACACTTTAAAATCATAAAAATTCATATTAGTCCTTTAACTTTCAGAATTGTCGAAATGGTCCTTATACCTTTAATTTAGGATTTTGCTTCCAAATAACAAATTCAAGCTTACTAGATCATTTATCCAACATCACAAACCCTAAATCGAACTTGAATCCATAAACCCTAATCATCTTCATACAAACTAAATTATGTAAGGTTTAAATCCCAACTCAATAACATGATTTTAACATTATACTGGCTTGATTTCAACTTGAATTTCAATATGAAATCATAAAATTCCAAAAGCCACAAACTTTTTCCATAAACCCTAATTTCTTCTCATGAAAAATTCTAATCAATCAAGCATGTTTTCCATGAATTATTTACATCAAAAGATAGAGCTTGAAGAGTAGAACAACTTTGCAGTTCGAAAGATTACCTGAAAATCGAGTTTCGGGGCTTGAATCGAGCTTGAAAAAATTCCTCCATTTCTTTCTCCCCTTAGTTCGAAATATTTCAAGAAGGATGAACAATTCGGTTCATCTTTTACTTATTTAAATCTACATGTTAAAATTAAATGAATTTAAAATTCATTTAATTAGTGAAATTACTAATTTGCCTTTTTAATCGAATGACCAAGACTTAATCTTATCAAAAATAAATGGCCATGATTTGATCCAAGTGTAATTCACCTTCCAAAATTTCCCTTAATATTTCAAAATTGTCATCCTTGTCAAATGACCAATTTGCCCTCCAACTAGTCTTTATTTACTAGTTTGCCATTCTTGTAAAAATTCAACCAAGTCTAGTTGGAATCCAACCAACTACAATAAAATATTCATAAAATAATATTTTATGACTTTCTCATAGCTTTTGGATGAGTCCCTAAAATTTCAGTTCGATCCAATTTTCTGATATTCGTAAAATATTTCTACTGTGATTTTACCTTTTCCGAACTATCGAATTTATTCCAAAAATTTCATATTTCTATATTTGGGAAATAAACTCTATTATCTCATAAAAACTTCCTTTCCCAGAACTTAGACTGGATTTTTCCTAACTCAATCTACTTTTTTGATAATTATCGAAAATCTCTATAGAATAAAAATTTCTCTTAGAATCCTTTATCGATAATCCATTCGAATATTATTTATTTTTACTGAGTTCAAAATATCGATTAGAAATACTTTTATGAGACCTTCCCGGAGGTCACCCATCCTAGTATTTCCCTGGCCTGAGCACGCTTAATAATTTTATTCGATCCAAATTTGATGCCTTCTATTGTATCTTAATTCTCAAAATTGATATCAATGTTCTTATTTCGATCAGATTCACCCTTATACTGAATAAAATCACTTGTTGGGGAAATTTACACTTTAGTCCCCAAGCTTTTCCAAAGTTTATACTTTTAACCCTCAAACTTTTAAAATTTACATTTTGGTCACTGGCCAAAATTTGGGGTATTATAATTTTTGTATTTCCCTGAAAGCTAAAGTTTGCAAAATCTCTAGATGGTGCCCCGATTTCTGACCGTCATAGGCACGAAAGAGTTACTCGCTTTGAGACCATATGATTTTCGCTACTTTCTTGAAAGTCGAAGACTGGAAAATCGAAATGATGCCTCGGGTTCTGACCATCTTGACATGAAAATGAAATCTCGTTGTGAGACTATTAGAAAATTTTCGCTGCTCCATTGAAAGTTGAATACTGGAAAATTGAAAGGATGTTCCAGGTTCTGATCATCTTGACATCAAAGTGTAACTTGCTTCGAGACTACCACATGATTTTCACTACTTCCATGAAAGCTGAAGACTGGAAAATTTTTAGATCATACCCCGATTTTTTATCGTCATAGACATGAAAAGGTATCTCGTTACAAGATTTGCCGAAAAGTTTTCGTTGTTTCAATGAAAGGTGAAGACTGAAAAACCTTAAAGGATGCCCCGGTTTTTTACCGTCATAGGCATCAAATCACAAACATTTGAGTACGAAAAATTCTTGAATCTTTGTTGAGAGTTGCTTCTTCCACTGCAAAGCATAAAAACGTAATCTTCTTCTAATTCTTGAGTATCTGTCAAGAAAACAGACAAGAAACTTGAATAATGTGAGTTAGCATGCTCCTAATCTTAGGGATGCATTTCTATATGATGAATGAAATGAAATATTTTCAGGGTTGTTTTAAAGACTCCTGGTCTTTGAAAGGTCATCCTCAGATTTCTTCTCCGCTTCACTCCTTTGATGCATGCTCTTCAATCTTCTTCTTATCAGTTGGGTATTTATCTCAAATATGTCCCATAACACGCTTTTAATCCAGAGTCATTTCTCATTTCTGCGAATATTCTCCTTTAGTCCATATACTATTGTAGGGACATGTACCATTCTTTTGCTCATCATTGCCCCATTTGATCATGGGCTCAACTATTTTCTTATCATGCACTCTTATTACTTCTCCGGTACTTCTCCCTATTCAGTCTTGGGCACAATTGATTCATCGGCACTGACCCATCACATAGAATTTCACCCTTCTGGCGAGCGAATGCCTCAAATTCATAAACTTTCCTTGTGTTCGGGGATATTATTCCCGTCAATGGTTTATTCTTCATTTCTCTGAATGGGAGAAACTTGTTTTAAATCCCCAAATTGTCTGGCATATGTACTCTTGTCATCACTCTCGCTGTAATTATTGACGGGTTATTCCTCTGTGTTAGGTCAATCATTTGTATCCACAACCTTGTATCCTGAAGCTTACTCCTGAAGTAATACAAGGAAATCTTTCTACTTAAAATGTCAATTTTGTTGATTGTTATTCCAATTAAGGGTGTTCTTTTGGATTAGCATACAAGACCTTGAAACCAAAATTAAAATATATAAAAAAACTAAAATATGAGCTTTGAATATCAAGTGCAAAAGCGTCATAGATTTAACATTTCGGTGATCATTCCAAGCATAGCTTGTGTTTGTGAAGATTTTGAATATTATGGCGATTCGAAGTCGTAAAATTCCTTTAAATGACTCAGTTCATCCCCCATGATTACCGTGTTGCTACAGAAGACTACGCTTTCTCAATTCTCACTTTTGCTCCATCCAAGAAAATGGACTTGTTTGACCATTAGAGTGCAAAAATATCATTCTAAGAATAGAATTCTAGGTGTATGTGTGTGCTTCCTGTATTTTCTTTATGAACACGCCTATTATCAGGCTTAAACATGCCTATTACAAGGCTTTAATTATGCTTTCGAGCATATTAGTGGTTTTTTCTTTTAATATTTTATTATTATTATTTCTTTATATTTGGATCCTTTAGTGCATAGAAGACCACGTTTAGAATTTTAATTTCAAGCAACTCTACATGGTTAACTTTGGAGCTTTTTCATCATCGAACTTCATCAAAGGAGTAGTAATCTTGCTTTGCTGACAAGAGTCTATTAGGGGAGAAATTAGACCTTATCGTTATCACAGTATTCAATTGATCTCAATGTCGCATTTTGCAATTGACATCTAGGGACCTACAAAGGTAAGAAGAGATATACATATACATGCTTTCAAGGCCATTGTATGCTAAGCAAAATACATTTTCGTTGGAATAAAAATCACCAAACATAACATATGCCCTTTACAAAATGATCTTTGCTATATTCGGGCCAAGGGTAGCAAAGTTGATTCGATACATTACTTCAAAAGAAAATCCTAGATGTAGAGATGTTTTAGCAAGCTGTAGTCATCATACTCATCAGCGCATTCATTTTCTCTCTGAATTCTTCTTGAGATTTTTTTATATGTGTCATCATTTCTCTCTGGATCCCGATCAGATGTCCTTGATGTTCCTCAAGCTTTTCTACTCTAGCCACTAAGTTGTTCATGATTTTTGAAGTTGTACTGGTGAGATTATTTTCTTGTCTTTTTTGCTACCTCACTCTGAGAGGAATATCTCTCCCAATTAGCAATGTGTTCAATGCAATGAATGTATTAATTTACAAAATGGAAGGTGTAAACAATGCTAAAATAAAAGCTTTATTAGAAAACAAAAATCAACGATGCTGTTATGCAAGAATGAATGCACATATAGGTTTTGATTCGCAAGTAGCCCTTAGAAAGACTTTTATTAGATAAAGAAGTCTGATTGCAAAAAGAAAAGATAACGCATTTGCAGATAACTTCTAGCTTCTATCCTTAAGACTTCGACTTCTTGAAGTTGAGCATTCACTCAGGATACCAGCTTCGCCATATCCCTCAGCTCATGAAGATTGTTCCACTTGGAAACTATAAATACGGGCCCAGTAATTTCTGATGCATATCTTGTTGTCATGATGCCTTATTTTTCAGCCTGTGTACGCTTGTACCATCCCTAGATCGTAGCATTATCACTTTTGACATTACAGAACCCCTTTCTATACCTGAACGCCTTCTAAAATGGACTCCTCTTGAATCAACACCTATGTATGATATGATATGCAATGCAGATTCAGATTCAGAAAAAACAAAAATAAAAACAACAGAGAAAACGAGTCAATGCAGTTAAAATATATAGGGAATATAAAGAAACAAAGCAAAACCTAAAAAAAGGTCAAACCTAAATGGGCAGAGTAACGGCGTGGTTAAAGGGTGGATACTACGGTTCATTATATGTGGTTCGGATCTAAAGTAAAGGGTACTCGAACTGTCGTTGGGACATCGATTTAGGGGAATACGACCCTTATACCATACGGAGGTGAGAACCCTACGGAATATAAAGATCGGATTCCAAGAGTACATTACAACACTATATGAAGGTGAAAACCCCACAAAGCGAAGTAATCTCTCCCACTTTAGGGTTCTATAGCTAATATATGATGACAGTTTATGTCAAACAAAAATTGAAAATTAAAAATTAAATTAAATTAAATTTTCTTTAATAATTACAATGTGAACCCTAAATAAGGCTGAACTCCTTTTTGTATTTGAAAAAAAAGTTGTCCCCAGCGGAGTCGCCATGCTGTAGCGACATTTTCGTCCAGGCTTACTCGGAAACCCGTTCTTTGGTATGGAGGCTTCGTGTTTTAAATAAAAAAATGATAAAAATAGAGTCGCCACCGGTCATTTGGATAAGGTAGACCGGACACCGAAAAAGTTAACCAGAGATGAGTTCGGGAGTTGGTTACGAGTGGGGAAGGATCAACACCCCCACTACGCCCAAAATTGGTACCTAAGGTTCGCATTATTTTTATTAAAGAAAACGAAAAATTTAATTTAATAATTAATTCCCAAAATGCATGCGCAACTGTTTAAATCCGTCTTGTATTCACGACATTCAAAGGAGATGACACCCGGATGGCCGGGATGACACTCCCAATAGAGATATCGAAACAATAGGGCAAAATACTATATACGATATTTATGTAAAATAATAAATAACATAAAGTTAATATAAATAATGTAAATATAAAGTAATAAAATAAAAAACAAATAAAATACTATATAATATACCATATATCTTAATAAACATAAATACATAATAATATTTTATAAATATACATATTATACAAATACTATATAAAGCAAATATTATACCATATACATATTATTACGTATAAATGTATTATACATATTATTATATATTATATATACACATATAAATATATTTATGTTATATAAATATACATATACATATATTATACAAATATTATATATTACACATATTATTTATACATATATATATATATATTATACTTATCAAATATACATAATAATACTATATATATTATGTAACATAAATAAAATAAAATGCACCGAATAAAAAAGGACTGAAATTAAAGAAAGTAAAAAAACAATGCAAAAATTAAAAGTAAAATAATATACAAAACATATTAAAAAAACATGGCAATAAAAATATAGTCAACAAAATTATATATTATTATATAAATAAATACAAAGATAAAGATCGAAATTTTACCAGAACTTGAATAAAAAGCTTTGATTGACCTCCACTAAAATTTCGGTGCAACCTCTTTATGACCCAAAAATTAACTTGATCGAATCATAAAAGAGCTTCAGATCGGGTGATTGACCGAACCACGAGATTTAATTTCTCGAGAGCACTGCTCTCTTTGCAAGCAAAGGCTTGCTCGGCCAAGCATTGGCCATGGCCAATTTCAATTTGAAATTGCGAGTCTTCAATTTCCAATTGTTGGTGTGTTGGCCGGCACTCCCCCATGGCTATTTATAGCCGAAGGTGGTGGGGTGGGGTGAGACGTGGCTCATTTTGAGCCACACAATTTTGTTTTCTTTTACTTTTTTTTCTTTTTTTTCATTCCAAAAATTCTTCTATACAAAAAAAATTAAAGTATTAAATACTTAAAAAAGTAAATACACGGTCTTTTAAATATATTTTACATATTAAAATTTTTTAAGTAATAATGTTTTCTTTTCTGTGTTTTGGGTCTGCAAGTGCGGCAGCTTGAACTGGATAAAAAAAATTTAATTGAATATAATAAATAAGGATATTAAGCTTATTTTGGGTCTAACCCAAACAAAAATGAGTTACAACAACGTCATTAGAAGAGTCTACTCTTTCGACTATGAAAGCTCAGAAAGAAAGGTTTAAATAGGGGAAGAGAACTAAACGGGATTTAGTGAACTATCTAAAAGTATTGTCTAAGATTTAGGACAAGGTTTCCAATTTCTTCTTCCTTCTAAAATCGAATCAATATGTTTGCAGCTCAGAACTTGAAGAAAGGTCCTTGAGTTGCAGACTCTCAGACAAGGTATGTCACTTTCATCCTACCGCTTTTCCATAAATGGCTCCGGGAAATGTTTGAACAATCTGTGAAGTCAATTTTTCTGGCAAGTGACCGGTTCCGGACATGGTTCGAAGTTAATGATGCATTGGAGCGGACTATTAATCGAGAGTGCGTATCATAGTTCTATATCTGTGAATTCCATACTATTGTCTGATGATTAATTAAAACAGTATAGGCTCTTATATTTCGTATCTTGCCTGTTTTGAAGCTGGTTCTTGTTGCCGGTCGGAAACGAAGTAGTTGCCTCAGAACCAACTTGTTTAAGTAGGGCTGAGAACAGAACTTTCATGATTGCGTATGTATTTTCTCATAATAGGTTTGTTGTTATGACATTCCTTTCACAATAGGAATTTATGTATGTCAATGCGTAATGGTCATTGCAGGAGTGAAAAGAGCTATCAATATCCAGAAACATCAATAGTGATACCTTCAAAGCAGGTATTTTCAATTGTTTAAGAACTCGGATTTGGTGCTAACAGGGTTTCCTTGTGGAACAGTACATGTTGATTCTTGTCTGTTTTTATTTTTCCTACGTATATATCTTAGGTATCCAAATTGCATGCTCAAATCACCTATAAAGAGGGTGCGCTCTTCATAGTTGATTTGCAGAGCGAGCATGGGACCTTTATCGAGTAAGTCAATGAGCAGCAAGGAAAGTATTCATGTATTTATTTATGAGTCTTAAATTTCCCGGGGTTGCTCTAGAACAAATTCTGTATGTGCAGCCATGGAGGAAGAAGATCTAGGGTGCCCCCAAAGGTTTCCACTCGTCTTCGTCCCTCGGATGTCATTGAGTTTGGTTCTGATAAGAAGGCAATAAACAACATCTAACTATGAATGTTACTTTCTCCCACATTTTTTTCCCGACTTGAACCTCGTCTTACATTCAGAGCAATGCTCAGGCAGCGCTCCGGGTAAAGGTGATGAGATCACATACCAAGATGGCTGAGAAGGAAGGTGGTGGAATTCTTCAGGCAGTCTGAAAAATTCATAAACCTGTCATTTGTCGAAATCATAACATTGTACAGCATTTATTTACAGTGATGGAGTGATTGAAATCAACTACAATTTTTTTTTTACAAAATGTTATACAAAGATATGTCATATACCCCTGCATCACAGCAGAAACTGGAATTCTCTCATTTATGTTAAGAATGAATATGTGAACATTGAATGGGGATAGAAATTTCTACCCCTTTACGGTAATGTTCCTTTTTATACCTAACATTAAAAAATTAAATTATAAGCATTCACCCTAAATTATAAATCCTAAATCATAAACTTTAGACCTTAAAAATACACCTTACCCCTAGTTCCATAAACTATAACCCCAAATTCTAACCTAAAACCTAAACTTAATTTTTTTAGCATGAGATAAAAAAATAGGTATCAAAAAAGGTAGAGAATTTCTATTTATTTAATGGTAGAGAGTGTTAGCCCACAACCAAAACAAAGCGTGAAGATAAATGTGGCAAACACCTTTTATATAACAAACATCATCTATCTTTTTCGGTGTCCTTTTTATGCTCGGCATTAAAAGTTAAATTCTAAATTTTAACCCTAAATTTTAAATTATAAACTCTAAAATCTAAAAATATATTATACCTCAAATTTCATGTGCTCTAATCCTAAATATTAACCTTAAATTTTAATCCTAAGTTTTAAATTTAATTTTTTTAGTGGGAGAACATAAATAGTGACACCAAAAAGGCAGAGGATTTCTATTCCTCATATACAACAGTAAGTGAGGTGGGTATTTAGAGGGAAATTCTGTTGTGAGGTACTCTTAAGATGTGGTTAAAATGAGGCGATCCTACACAAATTCTTACTCAATTGGCAGTTGATAAGAATTTATGTAGTTATACAAATTTTTACTCTTTAGTAAGAATTTCGGTTTTATTTAAATTATTACTCAGTCCTACATAAATTCTTAAATTATTACTCAGTTACACAGACAAGGACGGAACTATTAAGCTACTGGGAGGGGTTGCTGCCCCCGACTGGGGGAATTTTTTTTTATCTTTTGATCCTTTATATTTTTTTCGAAAAAAATGGTATAATTGTGAATTTGCCCCAACCTTTTAAAACTTATATTTTGCCCTCTTCACCTCTAAATCCTGGCTCCATCCCTGTACACCGATAAGAATTTGTGTAGGGCAACATTTTAGCTGCACTCGTATTTGGAAGATATGTGGGAAAGCTCAAAGTTTGAAGCAGCATTAATTTCCATGCAACATTATCTTCATATCCATACATCATTCTACTTATCCGCGGCATTAAAATTCACACAAAGATTGCTCGACAGTTGACCCCCACGTTCCCGATCAGAGCCGATACGATAAGACTCCATCCCACACCTCTGCCGCGCAAGATATACATGAAAACGATGAATAAAACGAAGGGCTAAAGAACCCACTTCTTGATAATAAAAAAATCCCCACGTAAACGAGTCCCAGTTCTGGAAAATGGCATTTTTTCTCTCTTTGCATTTTCATATAATATTGTGACCAGATCAAGCATATGCATGCACTGTGCACATGTTGTCGTTTCCATGTGGGCAAAAAAAAAAAGGGTCCAACACGTGAAATGCTGAAAGCGGTGAATGGCGCTTCGGTTGTGGATCCATGGGCATGTGAACGTCCTAACGGTCGGTTCATGTGGTGGATAGTGGCGGTGGCAGTGACCGTTGGAACATTAAATGGACATGGGATAGTATTAGTATCATTTTCTTAAGGCTTAAACAAAAAAAAACTTTCAAATTATGCATTTTTTTTGTTTTTGGCCTTTAAATTATTATTTTGACCATTTTAAGCTTCTAAACTAAAATTTAGGTAAAATAAGTCCTTAAACTATCATTTTTTTATCACTTTAAGTCCATGGTTACAAAAATATCATTTTATAGGCTTTTCTAACATATATAAATATTTATGTTCTTTTTAAATTTTAAAATATCATATATCAAAATAAGCCCCTAAACTATCATTTATGATCATTTTAAGTCCGACAGTTATTTAAGTCAAAAGAAAATTATTTCGACTAATAAGATGTTGACACATCACAAAGATTTTTTGACCAATTAATAGTTTTGGGTAAGGGTGTTCAAAAATACCCGACCCGACTGACCCAACCCGATTACCTGATTACCCGAACATAAATAACCGGGTATTTACCCGAATTTTTTTACCCAAGTCGGGTACTCGGCCCGTCACTTCTCGGGTCAGGCCCGGGTCACAAAATTAAAAAATTTTGGGCACCTGATTACAACCGGGTACTCGGATATATTTAAAATTAATATTTTTTATATTTAATATACATATTTTTATATTAAACTAATAAAAAATTTAAGATTTTTTATATTTTATATTTAATAAATATATTTTTTATATTAAACTAATAAATACATATTTTTTTATATTTTTATATTAAACTAAAAAAGATTTCATATTTAAAAAATATATTTTTTATATCTGGGTACCCAAATACCCGAATTTTCGGGTACCCGCAAAAATCAGGTCGGGACACGGGCCACATTTTTAACTACCCGAATTTGAACACCCCTAGTTTTGGGGACTAAAAGAAGAAATATAATATAGTTTAGGTACTTATTTTGACTAAAAATAGTTTAAGGACTTAAGGTGACTAAAAATAATAGTTTAAGGGCCTATTTTACCTAAAAATAATAGTTTAAGGGCTTATTTTGCCTAAATTATAGTTTAAGGACAAAAAAAAAAACATAGTTTGAGTTTTTTTGGTTTAAGCCTTTTCTTAACATGGGGTTGTCTTTCATTTTTGGTAATAATAAATGTGATTTTATCAACATTGTTATTACCTCCAGGAAATTGTAATGCAGATGGGATGAGGTGGCATGTTCAAATATCAAGACAACCACACACTTTTACTGTGCAACTATTGGGTATTCATTGTTCTGGTCAGCAGTAATACGCTTATCTTATTTTACAGGAAATAAATAAATCTTAATTTACTACGACAAAATGGTTTAATATCAAATAGTTTACTAGTATTTATTTTCAAAAAAAATACTTTATTACTTGATATATAATAATAATAATAATAATAATAATAAATTGTATTTTCCTCCGTACTTTTGTTCATTTTTCCTTTGCCATGTGACCTGTTGTCAATTGTTATATTCAGTGATGGAGATATGTGAGCTTTTTTCAGTTTTGTACTTTTATATAAAAAATTTTACAAATTAATTTATTTTTCAATTTATTTTCTTATTTTTAAATATTTATATTTTACATATAACTTTAAATTCTGGCTCAGTCCCTAATTATATTTCTTTTTAAGTGGTAATGTTTATGAAATAAAGTTTATAAAAATCAGACTAAAATAAACACCAAAATTATATTTTAGTATTATAAGTTAGTATTGGGGTCTTCTATCTATCACCATCCATCCTTGTATTTGTAATGATAAAAAATAATATATATATATATATATATATATATTGCTGAACGAAAATAACTCAAATATGTTATTTTCTTAATATATATTAGCATTCAAAAACATATATACATATATAGGAACTGAAAACTAAATGTAAAACTCAATTTTTTAGTTGTATTGATTTAACTTAACGAAAATAAAGAATTTAAAATTTACTTTTAAAAAATTTAAAAAATAATAAACAAAAAAATATGAATATTTATATTGATTAAAATTTTCCCATTATTCGAAAATAAATCAAATATGATCTGATCTGAATTACCAAACCACATACATCCTCAGATCCTGATGTGATCGTTGTTTGACAACTACCCCATTCACATCTTATGTACGGACCATATTGGACCCCACGTCACGTGCGCCCCCTACCAACTTTTTTCATTGTTTAGTTTAGTCCTTCAATATTTCCTCAAATTTCAACTGAGCAATACATTAAGATAAGAAAATAATATTATTTAATTCAGGATATTGAAATTATTATTTATATTAGTGGTCTGGATACTTTTGAAAGATTAACTCAACTTCATTAAAAAACAATTTAATTTTGTGAAAAAATAAAAACATAAAACTCCGCATTTATTAATGCCGATATATATAATATTTTTAAGAAAAGAGTGAGCTCTGCTAAAAACGCGAAACGAGGGTGGTATTTAAAATTGTTTTGGCTTTATCGAGAGTGGGGTTACTGCAAGTTGGAGATATTCACACCTCGTTGTTTTGTCTCTTAAAAGCTAAACTGTGGGAAGGTTTTGATGTCAGGATTTTTTTAAAAAAATAGAAAGTTTTATCACTTTTTATTTATATATAAAACGATTAAAAACCATCATCGACGTTAAAAAATGAAAAGAAAAACTTTTAAAAATTACTGTAAAATTTTGTTTTAACTTTTCATATTATAAACTATTAAAAAATAAAAAAATATATGAGAAGGAAGTGAAAATACAAGATACCCCATCCGTTTCTTCTATTTAAGGTAAAAAAAAAATTATTAATCGGTGTTTAATCAGAATAATAAAAATTACTATTTTTATTAAATATATATTTAAAATAAAATCATTACACGTATCTCTTTATTAGTGTCTTAAAAGCAGAGATATCTGTCCCGAAGTCAAAATATCTACAGTGCCTGCCTTCTGAAAACAGGATTCCCTTTTATTTCTCAGTTCCAAAATTGTGAAAATCCGCTTGGAAAAGATAAATGAAAGCAACAGTTAAAACGACAATGTTCTATGACCTTAATACTTAATATCTTATTTTTTGGCTTTAAATTAATTGAAAAAATGTGAGGGAATTTTTACATAAATATTATTTTAGGGTTTTATTTTTTAAAAAAATATAGTTTTTATTTTATTTTCTAAATTATTATATTTGTTACAGTATTCTAAAAGTTAAATTCAACATAATCAAATTTTAAACAGTAAATTCTAAAAAAGACTTTAAAATTGATTTAAGAAGATTCAATTTTATGCAATTTTTAAGAGTTTTTTAAAAAAATATTATTTAAAGTTAAATTCTTTTAAAAATCAATTTAATATTTCGAGAATTAAAATGAAAAGAATAATATTTTAAGGAAAAAAATCCTAAAGTAACATTTGAAAAAAAAATCCCTGTTTTATTTGCCCAAACAGTGGGATTATTAAAAAAAAGCACACGTGCACTGATGCCCCATCTAAAACGCTGACCCAGACATATAACCTCACCACCAAAATATTTCACTTTTGAGATATGTATTTTATTTGTTATTTGCATTAACATATTAAATGAAAATAAATAAACATGAATCTTCAAATCTAATATAAAATGAATAATAATTATAAATTTCTTAGCCGCAAACAAGATTTAAGCAAATATTTGAATTTGAATTATTGCTTTAAAATAAATAAATTTAAATAGAGATACAATATGGAAATAACTCTGTTTTCGATTAATTTATTTATAATATTAACAACGATGGCTTTTTTAAAACCCGAGAGAGATGAATACAAACCCCGATATCCTAAAGTTTTTTTTTAAATAAAAAAATAGAGAATTAATATTCTTTTCAAAAGAGGGAAAAAGTTTTCTCACAGCTCTATAGTGAACCGGAAACCGATTCAGCAAGTTTTTCGATTTTTTCTACAAGCTCCGGGGATAACTTCTTCGCAGGTTTCCTTTCCTTCCCCGGTCGAAAATCAAACCCTAACGCATCCGAAACTTCTTCTGAGCTCCACCCGGCTTTTCGAAGGGCATCCGAGAACCGGTCCGCTTTTAAAAGAAGAGCATCGAGAACCGCTTGATTATCCAATAAAACCATCTCCCCCTCGAAAAACCCGGATGCTGACACGTGCACGATATCCGTTATGTCGGACTCGCCCCACCCGCCATTTCGAAGAACTGATCCGATTTTCCCAATGTATTCGTCGACCCATTTGGGAGGAGTTTGGGTTCTCGGTATATCGAAGTATCTATCAGGCGACGAATTCAACGATGATGACGAGTTCCTCCGGCGCCGATCAACTGCCGCGTCACTCCAGAACTCGACCCATCTAGGTGTCCTCGTACCGGTTACTAAACCGGCATCCAAACTCCGCCTCGAGAAATTAGTGGACGACCCGGCTGATTTTTCGCTAACCGATCTCTGTTTTTTCAACACTTTCGGCTTGGATTCGGAGTTCTTAAACAAAGATTCCCTCTCGAAAAAATCCGATATATCAAGACCGCAACAGAAAACACGGCTCTCGTCGATGAAGAAAATCGGGTTACCCGCTAAAGACGGATTGCAGGGAATATAGCAGTGGTTAAAAATGGGGATCAAAAGAGGAGCTCTTTTAAGCGCATTCCTTGCGACTCGTAAAGCTTTTTCTGGATCGGACGGTCTCGGGCCCCAAGATTTGGGCCATAAAGTGTTTCGCGCGATCTGGAAGGAAATTGCAGCGATGGGAATATCAAGCGAAGCCCGGAGATGGAGTCTTGCTCCGGCAGATCGCCAATCGGGAAAACCAAGACCCACGGGCAACCCGGCTGATAATATGGCTCGGAGGTCAGGCGGAAAAACGAAACCGAACTCAGCTTCCGCTCGGGCGAACTCGGCGTCCGATAAACCCGACTGGACTTGAAAGCCGGAATCCCGTAAATGGATTATAACTTTATCAGCTAAAGAAGAGAAAGACTGAAGACCGTTGCGAACAGGGAGGGAAGCCGGAGTTGAAGGAGCAGATGCCCGAGCAGAGAGACGGCGTAAGCCAGCTATATGAGCCGGATTTAGACCGGACATCCTCCGGTCCACGTCGACCATTGTTGCTCTAATAACTAACGTCGTCTTCTTTTAACTCCCGGCGGGAATAAAATATACGCAATTGGAGAAAAAAAAGAGCTTCCGACGACTTTCTTTTGTCTGTGTAAACAGAGAGAAATAAAGTGAAGATAAGCCGAGTGAGTATTGCTTGATTCTTGGGGGGACAGAAAACTCGAAAAATCCAGGGAACGGTGCGTATCTATAGTTGTTTTGAGTTGTTGATAATATTTTATTTGGATAAAGTTCTCAAATGGTCACTGAACTTTAATTAATTATTTAATTTGGTAACCAAACTTTCAATTACTTCAATGTTATTATTAAATTTTGTGATTTATTTCAATTTGGCCACTGAATTCTTAACTAACGTTAAGAAACTGATGTTGTCGTTAACAAATTTTGTATAATAACACATTTAGTTCTCTATATTTGTATATTTAAACAATTTAGTCTTAATTCAAAATAAATTAACAAATTTTACCTTTATTATTTATATATTATTTCAATTTGGTCATATTTGTAATTAAAAATAATTTAATAATTCTATTGAAAATTATTTTGAAACCATTTCCCCGAAATTACAAACATAACACCTGAAAATTTGAATTTCCATCAAAATCAAACCAATTATTGAAGAACTAATCTCTGATGATGAAAAGGAAGAAGCAGATTGTGGGATGAAAGGAAATCCAAGTAGTTTTACTTGGAGAATAATGCGAGTTTTAGGGCTCCATCTCTCTCGAATAAAGTCTCTGCCTCTGCTTTTTGAGGGCTGGGTCTCAAATTCAAGATCTAAACAGATGTAAGACGAAGCTCAAATGACAAAGAAACAATCAGCAGGAGGGGATATATCATCAGCCCAAGCAGTTTTACTTTGAGCTTTAGTTTCTGGCGTCAATGTCGGTTCAATTCCCTTCTCAATGATTGATATTTGCAACCATATTTATCCAGTTTTTGATAACAAACAGCTTGGATTTTTCTGGTTTGGGTTTCAGGGTCCAACATCGAATACACTAAAATCAACGTTTTTGATGTTGGATATTTACCTTGCTGTTATGTTGAGTTTAGCTTTCTCATCTACTGACTCTTCTTTGATTCTTCATGTTGCTTTCCTCGTTCTCATCGTCGTTGCCCTCTTCTTACTTCTTAACCGGTACTGTTTCTTAATTCTTTAGCTAATTTTCGATCCAGTCGCATTAAATTTTCTGGCTTTTAATGAACTTTGGAGCTGCTTTATGTGTTATTCATGTTTTGATCATTAAACAAGAAAACTGAGGTGGCTCACATTGGTTCATTTTCAATGGCTGAAAGCAGTTGTGGGGAAGGTGGGGTTGAATTTGGGTTAGCTCTAGGTCCACATCAGTTCGATGAATTCAAATATATTTTTGAGCAAGGTTTATTGAATCTGTTCGGAATCCCTCGATTGTGGTGTCACTGTTTTTGTTTTAATTGCTTTTTATTTTTACCTTTTGAAAATATAATATGAAGCCTTGTTAAAATTAAACCAATTCATTTGTCTGCAACATTTTCTCCAGTGACACAATTCTTGAATTCTAAAGGGAAAAAGAAATGATTCTACAGGTTAAAGAATCCACCCCACTGTTGTCCCCCACAGTGACTGACATTTTCTCCAGATGAATTAAATCTTGAATTTGCAGAACTTGAACAAGGTTTTAATGAAGATTATACAATTAGGAAATTGTTGAATGAAGATAGCTAAATCTCATTATGTGATTTGTTCTTGCATTATTAAATTATTTTTAATTAAAAATAGGACCAATTTGAAATAATGTAAAAATAATAAGGGTTAAGTTTATTAATTTATTTCGAATTAGGACTAAATTATTTAAATGTGTAAATATGATTGACTAAATATGTTATTATACAAAATTTATTGACTATCACGCCATTTTCTTAATATCCGTTAAGAGTTCAGTGGCCAAAAATTAAAACAAATCACAAAGTTTAATGATAATATTGAAATAATTGAAAATTTAGTTACCAAATTAAATAATTAACCATTATTTTAAATAATCCCGATTTTATTTTTTATTTTAAAGAATCTCCAGTAAGAATACCCATAAGTTTCTTAATTAAATTTGAATTTGAATTGAAATAGATCTCAATTTTATTTTTTTATATTATAATACAATACTATTAGATTTGAAACTGGTTTTAGGTGTGGAATGAATTTTTTAATAAATTTCGTTAGATTTATTAAAAAGGAAGAAATATATGAAATTACAATACAATTTTACAACTATAAATGTAAACCAACACTTAACTTGAACATGTTTTTATAATTATTAAAATAAAAAATAGTTACTGCAAATCATACAAGAATCGTATAATAAAAAGATTAAAAATCAATAAAAAAATTCAAACAAAATATAAATACGAACAATACTAAAAGTTATATATTAAAGAATAAAGCATCAACAATAACATTAAAAAATGCATATAATTGTTATGGCGCGTTGATAAAACGATTGTTACCATAATTCAATTACTAATAAAAATAATAATTATGAACGTGTATTTAAATTTAATTCGATGACATAAAACATTAAAGATCAATAAAATAATAAATAAATTTTATTTTGATCAATGGGGCGTTAAAATTAATCGTAATAAATTGTGATAGTATTAGAGAGAATTATCCTTAATAATTTACTAGGGGGGTAACCTTTATACTTGGTGTAAGGTTTGGCCGATGGTGCGGCGAATATGGGGGACCCATTTGGCAATGATGAATTAGCTTGACAGCTTAGATAAAGCGAGGCAAGCAATCATAATTCCACACTGTTGGATACTTATCGACGTTATTAAACACCTCCTTTTAGTTGTATTTCTCGTTTTTGTCCATATTTATAATAAAATTTTCTCTGGACATCATTACAAATATTTTTTTCAAACAAATTTTAATTATTTGTGAAAATATAATTAGTATTTTATTTACGGATCCTGAAATTATATTTCATGTGCAATTCTTTTATTATGATTAGGGGTGTACATAATTAACCATAATTGTTAATTGTAATTATTAATAGATAGAACTCTGTATTTTGTGTTGTGTTAGAACTTTATAGTATGTAGGTATTTTTTAAATTAAGTATGAAGTTAGTGTTTAGAATCTCATAATTTAATTTTTTTTAACATTTTTATATAATATTTTTTAAAAAGATATTTTCATTATTCTCAAAAGAAGAACATGTGAAAAAAATCAAATAAATTATCGATTAACCTATAACGATTAGGTTGAGGTTAGTAAAATTTAACAACCGTTATAATAGTTAACTGATCATTTAGGCTGAACGGTACGATTAACTGACCATAAACACTCATAATTACGATAGTCGTCGCGGTTTTAACCTTATTTATGGAGTTTAAAAATCTACATTTTCTTTTAGTTAAAATAAAGAATTGGCACTAAATTGTATTTTTCAATGGGTAAAGATTAATATAATAAGAATTTATTTTAGAGGAATACACTCATCATTAATTACAGGATTAGGAAAATCCATGCCTAATAAAGTTATGTTTCACAAGTGGAATGCATATTTATAACATTCGTTAACTTCTTCATGATGGTTGATTTAGAGCAGTTTTCTACTGTTTCTTTGGATAATAAATTAAAATATTTATTTATATTTAATATTTTTAAAATATTTATTTAAAATTTTTATATAACTTTTTTTAATTGAGTTTTAAAATTTAAGACTCTAAATCTTTAAATTTGAAATTCTAACCCATGAATTATAAAATTATTAAACTTTAAATTCTAAAGTATACAGACTTGTGTTTACAAAACACTTGTGTCAAATATTTTTTCTTAAAAATTTAATAGAAATATCATCAACCAACAATTAATCTAATGAAATAAGTGTTAGTCACGTCATAAATAAAGAAATTTTAATTAAGATCACTCTTATAATAAACTTTTATGATATACTATTCAAATCAAGTGAATAATAAATTAATTATAAAAAAAGGAAGAAGAAGAAGAAAAAAAACTTTGTAGAAATCACGAGCAACCCGGGCTTGAATCAATAATGTAGTTGAGAAGCAACAAAAACTGCGGCACCGATTATTAATTAATGAGAACATTAACCAAGTTTCGAGAATATTGAAATGCCATAATTAACATTAAATTAATCTCACTTACTTTTAGGTAAATTACTACGTGCATGCATTCTCATCTACACCTTAGGCCCTCCTACCGTGTATAAAAATCCTCTACTTTCCCCCTTAATTTATGCCCTACATTAAAAAGATTATATTTAGGGTTTAAGATTAAAGTTTAAGGTTAAAGTTTAATATTAAGGTCAGGGAATTAAAGGTATGATCTATTTTTAGGGCTTAACATTTAAAGTTTATGATTTAGAGTTTAGGGTCGAACTTAGAATTTAGTTTTTTTGTGTTAGGGCATAGAAATGTACCAAAAAAGGGAGATGATTTTTGTTCTCCTACCATATAATCATAGCTTCGATGCTTAAATAATAGATATAAAAAGGGTACTCTACATGGGTAACCACCCAATTATTGGGTCTGACCTATTTTGACCACCCACCAAATTTTAGATTTTTGTAGTTCGGTGGTCAAAATAGGTCAAACCCAATAGTTGGGTAGTCACCCAGATAGTTTACCCCAAAAAATACCTCAACGTCTCTAGGTCATAATTAGGACCATACAAAGAAAAGGCAAAAACCACAATTGAAAGGTTAAAAATAAAACAGATGCGAACATTACTAAAGTTTGACGATGAAAAGTCCAACAACAACATTAAAAAATACATATTACAATAATAAGGCACGTTGACAACACGGTCATTACCATAACTTAATCGAAAATAATATCGATGACTGTGAGCTCGTATCCAAATCTAGATCGAAAGTCCAAAATATGGAGATCAACAAGATAATCGAAAGAGCGCCAATATATATATACGATTTGATTAAATATTTGGCATAAAGACAAAAAACGCCCATAACGTTTGATTGAATAGTCATTTTGGTCGCTGATTTTTTTAAGTAATTTAACCCCCAATGTTTCATTTTAGGTCAAGATGACCCACATGCAGATGAAAGTTGTTAGTTAACTAACAATAAACAACTTAAAATTACTTGACAGAATGACACATCAGTAAAAATATTATTTTATATAATTATATAAAATACTAATGTAACATTCTTTCAAGTCAAAATATTTGTCTATATGACATTGTCATATCAGTGTGCACTGCTATGTAGGTTTGTCATGTCATTTTAAGTCATTTACCGTTAGTTGACTAACATTTTTTATCCGTAAAGGGGCCATTTTGACCCAAAATGAAACGTTGGGGGTTAAACTGTTTCAAAAAAGAATAAGAGCCAAAATGAATATTCAGTCAAACGCAAGATCAGTTTTGACATTATGCCTAAATATTTTTACAAGATATGATATTTCCATCTCAATCACACATGATTAAGGTGATCATTTGACCTAGACCCAGCCTCAATCACACATGATTAGGGGCTGTCAAAAAAGAATAGGGTCGGGTTTTTTAAAGAAAATTTTAAGTTCAGGTTCGAGATTTTTTAGGTTGAGGTCGCGAAGAATTCTTGTTTAGGATAAAAATACTTGATCCGACCTGAAATAATAGTTTATTTTTTAAAATATTTAGGTACAATTGCTATAATGTCAATTTCTTTATAATTTTTTAATTATCTATATATTTTATCTAATAAAAATAAAACAATTATTATAATACTTTATTTCTATTTTTATTTTTTTCAATTAACCTCCTATTTAATCGAATAAAAATAAAATAATAATTTTTAACCTATATCAAATCAAATCGAAATTGGATATATGTGTTAAATTTTCTAACCGAGTGCATGTCAGCCTAAAACCGGATCCATAGCAATCCCTACACATGATCTGATTACATTATTAATTGCAAATATCCACTTGCAAAAACCAATCTTTGTTTTGAAATGACTTCGAAAATGCTTTGGTGCATGGCCCATGTGGCATGGCCAACTTTTATTTATTGTTTGTTTTAGGATATTATTGATTTTGGAATTTTAATAAAATTTAGACAAAACAAAAAATACTTTTTATTACACGTAAATTATATAATTTATTTTAATTTAAAAAATCTTAAAAATATTCTAATTATTAATCCGATCATACTTTATAACGATTAAAATCTTAATTGTAATCCATTTATATATGTATTTCCTATAATCATAATCGATTTCTACAATCTTATATTTGTCCCCTAACTTAAATTCTCATGTAATTTCACCCTGATAAAAGTTCGTTCCCTAACTTAAAATCTTATATTTGTCCCTTTTATCAATATACCTGATAATAATATTTAAAAAAATAAGAGAGATAAAACATGTTAGCGGTGATGGTGACAATATGCAGTGGTAAAACTTGAAGTAAAAATTTAAGGGGCTAACTTATTTTTTAAAAAAAAATTGGAAGCTTAAACAAAAGATTTTCAAAAAAAATTGAGGGCTTAACTAAAATTTTTAATAACTTTGAGAGATTTAACAAAATAAATTTTAAAAAATTGAGAGGAAATTTAATTAAAATACTAAAAATTTTAAAGCTTAATATAAAATTTTAAAAATATTGAGAGAGTTAAATTAAAATTATTAAAAAATTTAAGGATAACATTTCAAATTTTCTAAAATTTTGGGGGTCTCTTAAAGATTACACGTCTGACCATATGGTAATTATTATAAGATGAAAGATAGGCATGTCTAGGAGAATATTTATTACTCCTCGTCCTAAGGATATTGTCTTTTATTGATTTTTTGGTAAAAAATTTTAAACTTTAACTAGTAATTTTTTAAAATTTATTATTGATAAAAATATAAAAAAATATATTTTAAAAACTTTTAATTAAGTAGATTTTAATTATATATTTTATAAAATTTAATTATTTAATATATTTAATATAATTAAAATCAAAATTTAAAAAATTTGACTTTAAAAAGTTAATAATAAACAATATTTTTAAGACAGAGGCTGTACATTGTAGGGCAAGGATCTAAACCCTAAATTTGGTTTTGGTGTGTATATAGGGGGAGGAATTGACATGCAAAAGCCTAGCAATTAACAATGAAATAAAATGGGATTCAATTGCTTCATTGTAGAATTAAATCCGCCGAAATCAAATATTAAGTCGAAAAAGGTCTCCCCCGAGGCCCGACTATATGATTACCGACTTCATTTTCAAGGAAAGCTTTCGGTTGAAAGTCGGTTTTAGAATAAATTAAAGGGTAAAGTACATAAATGGTCACTAAATTATCTCTAAAAAATATAAAATGGTAATCAAACTTTTAAATATTATATAATGGGTATTAAACTTTAATTTTTGTTACAAAATGGTCACTGAGTCGTTAACTATCGTTAATTGGGTGACCTGACAATTACTGAAATTTGAATAATATAATATTTAATCCTTCATATTGACACATTTAATTAATTTATTTCTAATTTAACCTTCATTATTAATGTCTAAATTGGTTGAATGTGTAAATATTGAGTATTAAATATATTATTATACAAAATTTTATAACTGCCATGTCTCTCAATTAACAACCTAGTGACTATTTTATAATAAAAATTAAAATTTAATGACTATTATGTAATTTTTAAAAGTGTAATGACCATTTTATATTTATAAAGATAGTTTAGTGATTATTTGTATTGTTTACGCAAATAAGAAAAAGAGGAGATGACAGGAAACATCAATTCCGTGATTTGCAGGGGAAAAGCTAAAAAGGGCAGCAGCTCATAGGCTACAAAAACCGATAGCTTCTATCTTTTGCTAGCTTTGATGAGCACTTCAATTAAATGAATGCTACAACTTTTCAATTTCTAGTTTCCTTAAGGATTTTATGGAGGTTGATTTTTTTAATGGTTTCAAGGGGTTTAGAATATAATATTGATATATTTTAATCTTTTAATAAGACACGAATATTTTATAGATAAATTTATTAAATTCAAAATTTCAAGACGAATATTACATCTATTTCATCGGAAATATTTGTTGAGTTCAAAGAGATTGATTTCTAAAAATACAAATACAACTCGCATATTAAGTAAGGGAGATTTAAAAATTTACGAGGCCATGCGCAGTTTATTAAAACGAGCCATTTAATTTATAATCCTAAAGATAGATAATATTTTTTTTAAAAAAATATTTTTATCTTAGTAAAATCTATTATGGGACCTCTTTAAAGTTATCTATCTTTTTTTCTTGTAATTTATTAAACTAAAATATTTTCTTTTTCTTATAAATATTTAATTGAATATATTTGGGGCCTTCTTTTCTTGGAGCCCCTCTTGCATATGTTCAAAACCCCTACTGATATCAAGTATATACTAAACTTATAGATATAATATATATTATATTATTATATTAGATATATATATATATATATATTTATGCTTTTAACCTACTTTTCTCTTCCAAATTTCCTAACGCCGTTAAGTTTTTTTTCATCTTTTTGTTTTTCGATTGCGGCACTGATTTTGATATTGGTTGTCGACCGTTGATGTTTGTTATTTTTTATTTTTGTCATAATATTTTTTTTATTTTTTAATAAGAATTTCTTCTATTGTGACACGTTTTTCTTTGTTTTTGTGGTACGTTTCTTTTCTCGTTTGGCACAGTTTTCGCATATTGTAGCGGTCGTTTGGTGCTCGTTCAGAGATCTTCACGATGCTTGTTTTTTTATATGGTTTGTTGGTGGTCATAGAAAATTTGATCCCCTTTGACGGTTGTTGGCTGATGTAATCATAACTATGTAGCGGAGTAATCTACCCGATAGTTTGGTTTGCTCACCACTCTTTTTTCATTTCGTAATATATCTCGTTTGGATAGTGACAAGGAGATTCACGAAGGTTTCTAAATTATTTGATGATGTATGTCAATCTCAAGGGAATGGTTACTTTTCTTTGCACCTTTAGGTTTCATATTTTTTTTTGATTTTTTGGTGGATTTAGTCTCATTTTTCGGATGCATTATATTTGTTATACCTTCTACTGCTTTTAAATAAAATTCAGTTGTCATTGTTAAAAATATATATATTAAAGAATTATATATATCAAAATTTAACGCAATAATGGTCACAGTGAAAGAGAGTATAATGTTGATCCTAAGAGAATTGAGTTTGAGTAGTTTTGTATGCAAGGGGTGTGTTTTACCGAAATATTAAGAAAAAATATGTACAAATACTGTCTTAAAATCACTTTTTGACTATTAAAAAATTATATATATCAAAATTATGTTCATAAATCAATTATAAATTAATGATATCATATTTTTAAATTAAAAATAATTAATAAAAATAATAAAGTGAAATGATTATAGATATAAGATTATTATTCCATACTATGGAGTGCCTTAATTTTAGGGTTTAGGATTTTAGTTTAAGGTTTATAGGTTAGGGATTTTAGTTTATGGGTTTAGAATTTAGGGCTCATTGTTAGAATTTAGGATTTAGTGTTATAATTTAGGGTTTAAGATTAGGGTTTAGGTTTTAGGGGAATATGTTTAGTGATTTAGGTTTTAACCTATAAACCCTAAATTTTAACCTTAAACTTAAAATTTTATCAACAAGCCATAAATTCAAAACTACTACACTTTAACCACAAAATCTTAAACCCTAAACAGAGTCCCTAAGCTCTAAAATTAAGGCTCTTATTTCCACAAGCACTTGTTCATATAACACGAAATATAAAATGGACGAGACAATTCGTACTACCTTGTAATCACTTTGTTGTTCACGCTTTTGGGCATATCTTTTTTAAGTTTTAAACCTGATATTTAAGCGATGGTTTGGGCCATCTGATAATGGGCGTAATCCATTGTTGTTGCTTTTCCCTAAAACAAACGATTCGGGAGATCCAGTCCAATGGATATGTTGAATTAATTTGTTTTTATATGAAAATAAAAATAAAAAAAATATATTCTTCATAAGGGTAATGCATAGGCAAAGTCAGAAAATTATTTCAGAGTACTTAGAGTTAACTTATAAATTTTTAAGAAGTTAAAATATATTTATGCAATTATATATTTTAATAGGACTAAACTAAAATTCGATCACTTTTGGAGTTTAAAAGACAATTTTAGCATTAATTATCATTTTCACTTGATATTAAATTTCTCGATTTAATTTATTTCATTTACAAAGTTAATATTTGAATCCTTGATCTTAATTAAGATATAACATTTTTATCTTATTGGAGAAAGTACATTTGGCAGGTTGGTTAAGCTACTCATTTTTGTTCCTTCGTAATTTATATTCCCTAAGGCCATGGGTTCTAGAATCAGTAGGAACACTCCATTTCCTTCCCTTAAAATCCTCCTTTCCCTCCCCTCTAAATAAGATTAAATTAGATTTAAAATTTGTCAAAAAAATTATCTTACTGAATCAATCGATAATTAATGTATCTCATTCAATTTTTAAAATTTAAGAATTCTGACACAACAAATTTAATGCAATATAATAAAGGTGTTTATATATATATATATCATATGCTAATGTTATAAGAACCAGACCATTGGATAACTGATTCTTGTTCAAACAATTCAACAATGATTAGATAAATTATAAAAATACATACAATCTAAAAAGTAGTAATAAATTTTAATTAGTTCCACTAGTTTTATGGCAATGTTTTTTAGGGTAAACTGTACGAAATGCCTCTGAATTTTAATATGTGTATTTAGGAACAAACACAGAACTTTATGTTAGAGAGGGCAAATTTATAAAATTATATAGGAGCAAACTTATAAAATTTTAGGGGGTGAAAATAGTTTTTCAGTAGGAAATACATAGAAAATTTCTAAAAAAATATAGGAAATTCAAAATTTTTAGGAGGGCACCCCCTCTAGGTCCATCCCTGTGTGTGAAAATATCACTGAACTATAAATCGATACTATTATACCATTATATTTAGATTTTGGCTTCAATCCAAGCACTTCTTCATTAATCATATAACAAACCGTTAAACCAAAATGACATCATTTTAGTTTAGTTGGTTTGATGCCTAAGATAGCCCAAAATGACGTCGTTTTGATAAAGAAAAATTTAAGAAAACATAACTCTCAAAGAGACTTGAACTAAGGACATAAAAAATCGAAAGCTAGCACCTAATCACCAAGCCATCTTAGAATCTAAATATGATTTTAACGCTAATAATATATATAACTGCAATTGAATTTAATTTTATTTATCTCTTGATATAATTTTATAATATTTCTAATATTTTCTAATATATATAATATTTATAATTATTATTTTTATAATATATATAACTAAACCCAAAATCTTATACCCTAAAATAAACCCCAAATCCTAAAACTTTATATTGAAGGGTTTAGGGTTTAGTTATATACATTATAAATAATATTTTAGTTTAAGGTTTAGTATTTGTGGTTTGTGGTTTAGAGTTTGGTGTTTAGGGTTTAGGGCTTAGTTATATATATTATAAAAATAATATTTTTAAATATTATATATAAATTTATAAAATATTATAAAATTATATCATGAGATAAATAAAATTAAGTTTAACTACAGTTTTTTATATATACTATTAGCATTGAAATCATATTAAGGTTTTAAGTTAGCTTGATGGTTAGGTGCTAGCTTTTCATTCTTGAGGTCTTTGGTTTAAATCTCTTTGAGAGTAATGTTTTGAGCTATCTTAGGCATCAAAACAACTATACAAAACGACGTTATTTTAACTTAACAGTATGTTATATGGTTAACGACGGAATGCTTGGATTGAAACAAAAATTTTAAGTATAATATATAAGTTTATTGTATTTTCCATACACATGTTATAGTTAAGTGACATTTTGTGTAGTTCACGTTCTTTTATGATTCTCGATATTTGTTTGATGCTATTAATTAATTTACTAATTATTGAAATAATCATTTGATATTGTTTGATTCTGACAACATTTATAAATATTTAAACTATTAATTAAATGTTTAAATTGGGGACGGCCTTTTGGAGGTTACTGGGTTAACATTTCAAAAATGTCACGACAATAATCATGTTGATAACTTGAAACCAAATTGATAATTAAGTGATTTAATTGGAAAATATTAATTAATGATCAAAATAAAATTAAACTCATAATTTATTGGCTTTAGGGCAATTTAACCTTGGCTTAACTTCAAAATAAGTGCTTAAACTATGTTTTTTTTATAATAGGTGCCTAAAAGTATTTTTTGGATAAAATAAGTGCTTAAAATTTTATTTTAGCTTGTTTTAAAGTCAACTGAGACACCTACTTTGACACTTGTTTCAATAAAAATGGAACTTTAGGCATCTATTTCAGTCAAAAATATTTTAGGCAACTATTTCAGCAAAAAATAAAACTTTAGGCACCTATTTTATCAAAAAATACTTTAGGCACTTATTGTAAAAAAGATACATAGTTTGAGTACTCAGTCAACTACCAATCCGAACACTAAAAAAATTAAATTTTAAGTTCTAATTTTAAATTCTAAATTTTAATCTCTAAATCATAAATATTAAAAAATACATCGTACCTTTAATTTTTAAAATTTTAATCTTAAATCTAAATTTTTAACACGAGGACAAATAAAATACCGAAAAGGGCAAATATTTCTATTCCACCGAGGCCCCATTTCACCAGCTTTTATATCTCATCAACCATTAATTAACCTTCATTCTTCGCTGCTAAAAACATACCCCAAAATCCCCACCAGCCATAGAGCTCTCCACCTCGACGGGCGAGATCTCCCCGGACCTCCTCGGGGCATCTGAATCCATGTCCTATCCCGGTCACGCACCACCACCACCACTACCCTTCCCACCTCCTCCCTTGCCGCCACCACCACGAGAAAAACTACTACAAGCACTAGAATCACTACAACCGCCACCTCTGATTCCTCTATACAAGCAGCGATCGTGGTCACCGGACATTATCCGAAACGAGGCGTGGCTTAGAAAGAAAGGAAACATAAAGAACCGGCGAAGCAAGAGCGTGACAGACGAAGACCTTGACGAGCTCAAGGCATGTATTGAGTTGGGTTCGGGTTTGATTCCCCTGCAGTGGATCAACGTTTGTCGGATACTCTTGGCCTTTACCGAGCTGTTAACAAGAACTACGACGACACCATCTCAAAGCACACGACGCCGTCTCCTTCAGCTGCACCGGATTGTGACAGCAACAGTTCATCCCCCTATAGGTAGCCCCCTCGCCATCTTTGGCCCTGGAAGTTATAAATTCAATTGTTAAATAGAATTTGGATCAGTTTAATACTATGAATAAAAATTACAACTTTTTATAAAACGTAATTCGAGCAGTCTGTTTTTATCGAATTACATTATTAACGATTCATATCGATCGAGTATAGTTCTGTTGACATTGTCATTAGTAGAATATATAGGACATGTAATTGAGCATGTTTAAGTGTTTAATAGTCATTATTTATGTATAGAAAGAGATCTGGGTAGTATATGTATTATACATCGACTGTTCCGTGCGGCAAAGCTCATGAGTAGGATGTTTGTCCAATGTTTTGATGTCTTTTTGCTGAGAAACAAGAAAGTAATGAAGTTGTCATCAATGTTGATGTTCGGTTGGAATTTTTATATAAAGAAAAACCCAATTTTACATTGTTTAAGGTACTTAGTTTCTGCTGAACTATATATAATCATGATTGCAGTATCATTATTTTCTATAATGGAGAACCCTTCATCTTTTGACACTTAATTTGCACTTTAACTCAACACTTAATGGAGAACCCTTCAGCTTTTCTTCCTTATCACCCGCACACACTATTGAGGGTTGAGATAAAATATTATTGAAATTAGATAAATTAAATTTCATTTTTTTATTTCAATTTAGAAATTAAATATATAAAATATCGACCCCTATTTTTATTGACATGCTTTTTTGAATTTAGACAAATTATACTCTAATTCTTAATTATTTTTTTAATTTCAAATTGATGATTTAACAATTGCACTTTACTCTCATTTTATTACTGCTTTTATTTCCCCCCTCAAGGGTTTATTATTGAAGGTGAGTCACCCTCAAACCAAATCAGGTTTGTTTGAATCAAACCGGATTAATTGGATCCAAAATGGATTGGTAGTCCAGTTCGAAACACTCTATAAAACCAATGAGACAGTGAACAGAACAAAACTAACCGTAAAATTAAAATAAAAAATCGATTGGACCGGATTTCAGAAAAATGGGCTCCTTGTATTAGGCCTAACTCTAAAAAATAAAAAAAATCCTATCCCTTTTTTATTTTCCACTGCCCAAGTTTAGCCCGTACTTTATCAAGCAATGCATGGCAATCCTCTTCAGAGAGCTTACGTGTGACCAGTGGTACTCTCAAGTACCTAACTGGCAAGAAACCCAATCAAAATCCAGTCCCCTGAATAATAGCCTCTACAGTGGCAGATTTGACACCAAAAACAAAGAGCTCACTCTTTGCAGCATTGAACTGCAGGCCCGAGAAGTCAAAAAACTTAGACAAAACAAACTGCACACCCAAAATCGAGTCCACCCTTGCAAAAGATGAGCAAGTCATCCACAAAACAAAGGTGAGTGAGACTAATTTTCCCACACTTCAGATAAAATTGGAAAACTCCCTTTGCAGCTGCAACATTCAACAGTTTCGATAAGCAATTTATGCCCATCACAAAAATGTAGAGGGAAAGGGGATCCCCTGCTTGATCCCTCTAGCCCCCTCAAAATAACCAGACAAGCTTCCATTAAAAGTCACCGAGAACTTAAGGGTTGTCAAGCACACCCTAATCCACTCCCTGAACTTAACAAGCAGACCCAAAATTTCTAACACGCTACAGATAAAATCCAAAGAAGACAAGCTGTCAAAAGCATTTTATAAATCCATTTTAAGAGCACGCCTTGGCAAGATAGATGCTCTAGCATACCCTTTCACCAACTCCTGATCCAGCAATGTATTATCAAAAATACACCTACACTTGATAAAAGCATATTGATTTGGAGATATCATCCCTGGCTAGTAAGGCATAAGCCTATCAACCAAAATTCTGGTGATAGCTTTGTACACCATAGAATAGCAAAAAATAGGGCGAAAGCCCTCCATCTCACAGAGATTAAGAACCTTAGGAACAAAAGTCAGAGATGTGAAGTTGAAGGCATGTAAAAGATTCGAGAAAGCAAAAAAAACTTGATGGCAGACACAACATCAGGCCCAACAATCTGCTAGACTCTCTTGAAGAAAAAGAGAGAGTAGCCATCAGGCCCGAGGCCTTATTATTCCCCTAAGAAAAGAAAGCAGCTTTAATCTTCTCACCAGTGACATCTCTAGTCAGAACCTTACCAGCATCCTCAGGGGAGTGTACTATAGAATGTCCTTCAACAAATTCATAGGGCACCCAGAAACCTTTCTATCCACAGATCCAATGAGCTTGGTAAAGAACTGCATAGCTTCGGTGACATTTGATCAAAAGATTTCTGTTTTTCCCCTTGACCATTTACCAGAACACGAATAGTACTTGTTTTCAGCTTTGTAGCCACAATAAAATAGAAGAGCTTGAAGCATTGATTCCCTTCTTGTAGCCATCTAACTTTAGCTTTTTGCTGAAGAAAACTCAATGTGTAACCCCCTTGACCCAGTCTAGCCGCCAAGACCGAATCAAGGACGTCACATTAGGTTTGCCGAAGCAAACCTGAACTAATAACTTAAATCGGTTCTTTTTTTCTTTTTTATTTTGTCTAGATACTTAATTAGCCCTAAGGTATGATGAACATCACTGGAAGACGAATCAAGCATTCGATTTGCAAGACTTAACACTTTAGGGACCAAAATGTAAATTCTATTAATTAAAAGACTAAATTACAATTTGACATTACCATCCTTTAATTAGATTCATTAATGCTCTGTGTGAATTTGCATCAAATTTGGATCACAATAACATCATTAATTGAGCACTACAAAAACAGTGACCAATTTGCAAAAATTCCAAAATTCAGCATGAAAAATCTAGAATTAACTAACCCGGTACCGATACAGGCTTGCATCGTATCGGTACGTGTCAATGTGGCATACTTGTATCGGTACGGTTACTCGCGTACCAATCCCTGTTGTACATTTCAAAATCAGGAGATTCTATTAGCTTAAACCCGTACCGGTACGGTACCCCACATACCGATCTATTGTAAATTTCCTCAAGGGCGTACCAATATGACATCTACTCGTACTGATACCCCTTTGTTATTTTTCCCAAATTAAGCCATAATAGACCCTGCGTACTAATCCCAATGGACCCGTATCGGTACGACTAGGCCTGTAATGACCTATTGGCCAAACATATGACACTTAGGCTCAATCTAACATTCTTCAAACATCAAACAAACATCATATAACATGTTTAACAACATTTCTACAACCAATTGAGCATGCTAAAGGATCAAACAATCCATAGCAAATCAACTACAAATCCTATATGCATGGTCTCTACCTAAGCATGCAATTCTCTTCCCAACCCCTCAAATCAAACTATATAACCTCATACAAGTCCAAAATACCAAACGAAACATGTTCAAAACAGGGAGTAAACAAACAACCCTTCCAATTACAACTTGGTCACATTGCCCTTTATTATTATAAGTTCATTTATTAAAACCATACTTGAAGAATTTCGATTCTTGGATTCCTCTTTACTTGCTTGTTGCCCCAAAAGCTTAATTTCCTGCATTGATGAGAAAGGAGAGCGTAAGCGCATAATGCCTAGTGAAGGATAATCTAAAAACACTCATCAATGCATTTACAACCATTTGAGTCAAACCATATTTTCAACATCATGCTTAAACATCTCATGCCCTTTTTACCTTTGAAAAGCATGCATATTAAACCATATGCAAAACATGTATCATAGATCTCATACATAACCTCATATGCAAAACATCAATTTAAGCCTTCGCATGCTTATTCTTCCAATAGCAAAGCTTAAAGAGCAAAACATGTATAAATCACATTATACAAAACATAATTCATCCATCATGATACATTAGTTCATATATTGGCATTAAAGTGACCCAAAAGAAAAACCTTTTCTTTATTCAAAACACATTGAATACACGAATTTCACAAGTGGTTCCTTATACCACTTAAACATACATCCCTAACCGGAGCAAACAAACGGTTATGATGTATAATATCTACAATGGGAGCATACGACATATTTAACCCTTCTACCATTGTGATACGTAATCCACTAGTGGGAGAATACAGCACAATTAACCCCTCGACCGCTGCGGTTCCCATGGCAGAAAAAATGGTACAATCACAACCCCTCGACATACATGAGGCAACTTATTATAGTGTACTTTAAACTCTATGACATGCCAACTATATCTGATAACATTTAATCATTGTCACTTACCAATATATTCCATATTTAACATGATACCTCACTGTTTTTCATATGCAACGTTTAAACCAATTTCGAATGCAACAAACCATACATTTCATAATATCAAAATACTTTCCACAAAGTATTTACTATGCTCAAATATCATCAACATATGATCATTTGAATCATAATCCATTTCCAAAACATGCATATAACAGTAGGTATCAAATTATAAACATAGTCATGAGAAAATCAACTTTACCAAAATGAAATTGAGAGCGAAATCATCTAATACATACTTCTGAAATTAGACAAGTGTTTCAAGCTTAATATAAACTCCCAAAATCTCTTTCAAACATGTACAATGTTGTAAACTACGTTTCCACTCACCGACAACACAAAACTCTACTTACCGATGCGAAATAAAACGTCCGAAGCTACTGAAACTTCACCACTCACTGTCGGATCAAACTCCCCTATTTTATCCACACAAAATAGAGGATTAATGCATCATTATGCATCTTTAATCCCAGCAACATTAATTTCCAACACCGCCTCACCAAGAACCACCATAAACCTTCCGAAAACAACCAAAAACCATTTCGACATCGACCTAAACAAAGCCCAACCATAACCCAACGATTTGAACATCTAATCATCATCAATTAACATCTAAAAGCACTTGCAACTTCATCTTATACTTCCAGCAACATCATAACACCACAAACACCTCAAAATTTAATTATTCACAGCCTAGAAAATTAGCAATTCAATTAGTTTCGGGATTTCTTTTATACATCTCTTCTCATAGCATTAAAACATATCTTAGATATGATCTACATCAATTAAAACCACCACAAATAAGATCTATAATAAAGATCCACCAATTTCATATTAAAACTAACTTTAAACATTTTAATCTTAATTTATTCATCAACACACATCAAAAACCAATTGTAAAAGATTAAGAACTTAGAAATTTTAGTAAAGAACCTTTGATTAGAGGAGAGAAACGAAAATCACCTCTAATGGTTGGCTTCTCCCTTAATTGGCATGATTTGAGTTAAATCTCCAAGAAAACAAGTAAGATTTTATGTAGAAATTAAATAAATCAATTTAGAAATCAAAATAAAATCACAAGGAGTTGATCCTTGATCATTTTAGAGCAAAATAGGTAGTTTGGCTACTGGGAAATTCGAGAGAAAAGTTGAGAGCAAAAGTAATTATGTGAAAAAAGTAAATCATCTTTTTAAAAATCTTTTCAATTAAATCTATTTTATTTTTATTTAATAAACACTTTAAAACCATTTAAAATAGCCTAAATTAAGGGAAAAGCCTGATTAAAAACATGGGTAAATTAGCTCCTTAAAGATTCTAAGTTTTGACCATTTTATAATTTAGTCACAAAAATAGTTTTGAAAAATTTACATTTTAATCACCAAACCAAAATGCCGTTTAATTCAAAATTATTTCATTAAATTGAGTTTACCAAAACCATCAAAATAATAATTAAGTATTTTCACCTTTTTCCATATTTTATTTTGCATTAAAAATATTTATTACGATTTAATTTTTCAAACTAGATCGAATCGACTAATCTGGTTCACCTGAACCGTCTTATCTACCTAGCTAACTTCTAGGCCCAAATTCATGGCAGTACACAATGAGCTCACATTGCAAAGCAGCTTATCGAGCCACATCAACAGAATCAGCAAAAAGATTCTGGCTTACTTCTTTTCAGTTTGACTTGAGCATAGAGATTATCAAAGTACTCTTTATTTAACAGTCTCAAAGGGACCTTAAGTCTCTTTAGTTTTCTAAAAAGTACCAACATGAGGTCACCTTGCACAGGAATGCACCAAAAATCTCTAACAATATGGAGAAAATCCAAGTGCAATCCTCAAAAATTAAAAAATTTGAAAGGCTTGGGCCTGCAAGCAAACACCTCCTTAGACCACCAAACTAAAACAAGGCTGTGACCAGAGATGTCAGGAGCCTGAAACTCTACAAAAATCCAGGGAAAGTGCAACACCAGGAAGGATTTACTAAAACTCTATCCAATTTCTTGGCTAAATATCCATCTTGTTGTTTATTTGACCAAGACAAAAGAGGACTAAAGAAATGGTGCTCATAGACATCAATATTCTCTAAACAAGACTAAAAATCCCTCATATCAGCAGAAGAGGAGTCTGCAAAATGATCAGAGCTTTCAGAAGATTGCAAATGAATGTTGAAATCGCCCCCTAAGATCCCGGGAGCATTAAGATCACCAGCATAACCCTTCAAGTAGTTCTACAACTATCTCATTTGTACCCCATCATTATGAGTATAATCAACAGTAAGAAAGAAATGTAAACTATTGAGCTGGCCACTAACAGTGATAAATTGGTCTGAAGCATCAATAAAAGATAGAACTAAACTCTTTCTCCACAAGATCCAGATCCTTCCATTGACATCATGAGCATAATTGGTAAGGTAGTTTCAGTCATCCAACTTACCAAAAATAGCAACAGAGATTTTTTCCTTAACCCGAGTCTCCAACAGGCATAAGATATTCATATTTAGAGCATTTAACCTGTGAAACATCTTTGCACGTTTGAGAGTGTTATTTATCCTCCTAGCATTCCAAAAATATGCTATCATTGGGAAGTAGATGAGGGACCTTCACTCACAACAACATTTCCCAGACAATCAGCAGAGAATTTGGCATTCACATCCTTTTTCTTAGCTTTTAAATCATTGACCAAAGCTCTCACCCATTCTTTTTTATCAGTTCTATTCGAACCTGAGGTACTCTTATTCTTTGGGGCCTACCCTTACCCTTTTTCTTCTGAATAGAGACTTACCGGCATACCCCTACCCACATCAGGCATAGCAGGCTCAAGCACTTGATCTGGAATAATAGTAGACTCCACAGAAACTCCAGTGGTAGCTACAGAAGAAGATTCAGGCTCATCCACAACATCCTTAGCCATCTGCTTCCACACCTGAACAACCTTAGTATCCAACTTCTTTACAGGGCAAGCATTTTTCCCATGACCATAAATCTTACAATTAGGGCACTTAGGAAGAAGCCATGGAACTACCACCCTCACTGCAACAAAGCTCTCATTCCGCATCTTAACATCAACAAATTTAGGAACAGTAGTGCACGTCTCAATTTCAATGCAAACCTTAGCATACTCCAACCTTTCCCTAGCAGCTGTCATCGAATCCATAAACAGAGGTACGCTAATAGCACTCGAAATATAACTAAGCCCTAACTTTGAATAAAGTTCGAGAGGAACATTGTGCAATTGTACCCATACGGGCATTTTAGCCAAATAAAAATCAAGTTTAGCAAGATTCGGCTCCCGCTTTCACAAAATCAAAGGTTTACGCTGAATGTGCTAGGGACCACTCTCTAAAACCCAGTCTCTAGCATTAGCATTGGCAAAAGAAAAGACGTAAAGATTCTGGCCGGCAAGACTAACCTTAACCTTGGACTCCTTACCCCAGAGAAGAGAGACAATCTTCTGCATCACGCTGAAATTCGGAGCTGGGCCAATGAACTGCCCCACCACAGACAATTTCCAATCAAAAGCATCATCCTCAAACACATGAGATAGCGGATCAATAAACCTCAAACCCTCGTCAGGAGGAAAGGGAAAATATTTCAGTGTTTGCTCCTTCGCTCCAGCGAAAACCTTATTCCAATCAACCAAAGACGATGACATACAATCCAAAGAAAAGAATCAAGAATGAGATCAAAGTAAACCCTAACGATCGAAGAAACCTCAGCCACATTGATCTGGCTAACGTGCGCCGCGAGAGAAAACCCCAAGACCATTTCGTTTCATTCCTTTTTAACACTTTATTTATCATCCTCCAAGTTTTTTTTTACACCAGACAATGATTTTCAAGAAAAATAGTCATATAATTACAGTTAACTTTAATGTTATAAATAAATATTTACTTATAGTATGAATATAAAAAATCACATGGTAATATATTTTCATCCCAAATATATTTTAGTTTTCAATTTATTATGTTTTGTAATTGATTAGATTCTACCTATTTTTACATTCGTTCTGAATATAATTATTGTTTCACGAAAGGTCAATTGTTCACCCAACCACGAATTCGGAATTCCAATACAAAACGGAATGAATTGTGGTCATACATTGGGAATTTGGGATAAGATTCGCATCAATTATCATTATTCCAATAAAAACGCGTGCACCTCAATACTTAGAATAGCGCGTGTAAAATTTCCTCTCTTATGCTCTACATTAAGAAAAATATTAGATGGGTCTGGCTTACCACGTTATTTATAGTCTTATCCAATAAAATTTTTATACTTCTTTTTTTTAAAAGTAAATCTTCATATCTTTCCTATATCAAACTGAAGAGTGAGTAGTTATTTAAAAATTATATTAAAATTAGTAAATATTATTAAATAAACCATAAATGATGTAGTGAGTCGATCCATCTAACAATTTCTCTATACCAGGCTCCATAGACTCTTTCCTCATCTGATTACTCTCCTTTTCTCCCCTCATCGTAATTAACAATATTTAAAAAAAATTAATTAACAACATTTAACCTTCAACAAATATATTTTATGATATTCCTAAAGGAAAATATGCAAAGAAAAAATTACATGAAAATAAGAAAATATAAACTAAAAAAAATTTGTGAATGTTGTAAATTTTATTAAATTAATGGAAAAAAGAAAAAAAATACAAATTAAAAAAATCATTATTACACCTATTATTAATTGATTTAGTAAATGATATATGAAGTCTCTTATATATAGTTAACAAATCAAAATTTAATGCTGTTAATATAATAAATTAAATTAAAAGGATCATTTATAGTAATATAATTTAACTTACTCTATAAATAGATCAAATAGAATAATTTATTAAAAAATTAGTACTACAACCGACGAAACAGTGGCGCCGAAGAAACAGACACGAATTGTTGGAGATTGCCCCCATTTTTTTTCCTCTTCGAAACAAGCTTCGTTTTCTTCTGTTCTCTTTATTTCTTCGTCAGTTTAAACATAGTAGAACCCTAGAAATGTAAAAAGAACCTAAAATTTAAATTAGTAGCAGTACCTAAGGGCCAAGACAAATCGCCTGGCTAAATAAATCATCGATTGATTGGCTTCTTATTCATGGCTTTAGTCGAAGCCACTCGTAACGTCCTTCCAACGGTTCATCTTTGACAACATCGTAGTTATACCTAAAAGTATTAAACAAAAGAATTTCGTTTTAGTTTCAAAACTTGCCGTTTGGTTGCTAAGAAAATTTAACAACAGAAAAGAAAATATATAGGTCTTTTTAAAGTGAATGTGCATGAACGTACTTCTCTGCAAACTGTTTTTGAAGTTTTTTCTCGACAGGAGCAAAGAATTCTTCGAGTTCAGCTTCGGTTGGCATTTTCTCCACCGTTGATCTACGGCGAGAATTCGTCTCCGATGACCTCGAAGTTGAATCCGGGTCTTCTGGTTCAGCTTGGAGATCACTCAACGGCGTCGGTTCTCTCATACTGGAATTCACAAAAGAGCTAAAGAATTTGAGCAGAGGACTGAGTACACATTATACAAAGAAAAGATAATTTAAAACGGAAAATTGAAATAAATAAATAAAGGATCGGCGGATTTTGAAATTCGAATTCAAGATACGTGATACAGTAAGTTGCAGTAAAACTAATATATGTATATATATATAAGCGCTACCTTTCGCTGCTGCTGAAATGCGCGGATGTTTCAACTTCAGAACTCTCGTCCTGCAATTTTTTTTTGAAAAATTCCAGAATTTAATAGCAGCAATTAAAGCTGGAACAAAACGAAATTCCTAGAACTCATAAAGACATAGCTTAATTATTAAAATTAAAAAAAAGGAAGTTTCGAAATTCACCTCCAGATCTGGCAATTCGATAATCCTTTTATCGCTCGATCCGATATTGCCTGAACAGCATGACACTTCATCATCATAATCCGAGTTAGCGCTCAAACACCGATTTCCGTCACGACGATGGTGATCTACCAAAATTCTCCGACTTCTCAACTGGATATACGAAGTTGTTGCGGTCGTTGACAAAGTTACTTTATCATATTCAGCCTCTTGGTCATCGTTTAATCTTCTGCGTTTCTTATGAACCGTTCCGATTGCTTCCACGGCTCGCGTTTGAACTCCGACGTCCGCTAGCTCCATAACTGCAATTCCTCCAATTGTTCTACTCTTTCTCCTCATAATAAAAACAAAGTAAAAATTCTTGATCTCTTTTATTTTTCTTTGAGAGAGCGAGAGAGGGAATTAGTTTTTTATTAGCTTGGAGCGTTCGTTTTCCGGGTTTTAAGCTTTTGATGATGATGACGAAGGTGATGAGAGGAAGAGGGAGAGAGAGAAGAGGGTAAACTGAACGGTGAAGATTTTCTTTTGCGGTTTTAAAGGGGGTGGGTTGCGGCTTGTGGGTGATGGTGGTCCATATAACAGCGACGGGGAATCTGTAACGGGAGAATTTGACGGCGTCGTAACGGGGATCTGGGAAGTGTAACGGAATTCGCCCAACTTTAAACTAATTACATAATTACACGTAGATTAACGCTTGTACGATTATGAATAACCAAAAAAATATCCGTAGAGTCTTCCTCGTTGATTTTATGATAGTTATGTTTGATAAATAGCGTTTTAAGTTAAAATAAAATATTTGAATTATTTTAAAATTTTATATTTTTAAATACTTTTTTTAAAAAAAATAAAATATAAAAATATTGATAAAAGTTTACTCGTAAAATAATAATATTATGAAAAAATAATGTAAGTAATTTTTATTAGTCAGTACTATTAGTGATGTATAGAGGATGTTTATAAAATAATTTTTTGAATAATAGGATGATAAATGTTTTAAAATATTGGATCGACTTCAGTTTTATTATTATATCAATATAATTATTTGTATGTGTAATATATAATCATAAAATAATACTATGTTGATCGATGTAATAGTAGTATGTGAAAATTAAATTAAATTAAAATTTCATGTATATAACTATGTAAATCAAAATTCATATATTAATATTACATTACAGATTTAAAAATATTTTTATGAAATTTTTTTAAAATAATCATTATTATTAAATATATAAATTTAATTAGTATGATTTATACTACTAAGCTTAGATATAACACGGGATGCTTAGTGTATGAAAGGATAAAGTTCACTTTAGGAAGGATTGGAACGGATATCCTCTGCCACCTTTGATTTATGCCTTCCGTTGATGTCAAACTTCTGCCACCTTAGACCTGTTTTCTGGTGACTAGTAATTTCAGTGTTGTCTTGGATATTTTTCAGAACTTTGAGCGAAAGTTCAAAAACAAGTCTCTATAAAACGAAAATATGTTATGTAACACCGTTAACGTATACTCGTATACCGAATATACATTAAAGATGTTAGTAAAACATTGGAAGAAATCTTGACTTGAATTTTTTTATACCAAAATTTAATTTGTAGTTTAACCTTTTCTTGATTTTAAATTTAAAGCTATATCGTCTAGGTGCAGCTAGTTTTGACCTTGAATTGGTTTACAAAATTTATAATTGAATTATTGAAATAAAAATATAATTCAGGGTGAAAACTACTTAAGCTGCCTAGACCCTTTCTTGATTTTAATTTTTTTACGCGATTAGGGCTAAACAACATTTTAACCATACCAAAGTTTTTGCTATTGTTAACAATTCGTATTTCTAAACTTATTCATCCATAAAAACATATAACTATGTTGTAAACTTATGTTGTAGACAGTTCAACTTTAAAATACTTACATGCCCACTAGTCTATCAAATTATGGTAAAGACCTACTTACTAAACTTATTGTAGTAACTTGATTTTTCCCAAGCTTCTGCTCATCCTCGATAGACGATTTCCAGGAAACCTACGCGTGACATAATACACACGCTAAGTACGAACTTAGTGGGGCAGTTAAACTTATTTATTTTAAAAACATGAAATAATGTAATACAATATGCCATATATAAAAGTGCATTTCGTTTTCTCTATAACATGCAAGTATATCACAATGTATATATGTCATGTATCATAACTTTATTTTCATGTATCAAGAAATCATGTAACATCTTTTGCATGTATCATGTAATCACGTAACATATGCATCATGTATCATGTAACATCTCTGTAATGTAACATATCATGTATCATTTGTATCATCAATATCATGTATCATCACTATCATGTGATTCATGTATCACCATTATCATGTATCACCACTGTCATGTGATTCATGTATCATCATGCAGACATTTGCATGCTCATTATCTATCATATAACCATCTTGTGTTATTATTAACGTGTCTGGCTAGAGGCCCATGGAAAACCTGTAGCATATCTGCACCGTAGTGCCTCGTGGAGTACGTACTCGAGATGACGCTCTTTGCTCATTATATTAAACACCTCGTTAGTGCATTTTGCACTATGGGATTGGATCCCCAAGGTGTATCTTGTTTCATTTTAATCTTGTCATTATCCATATTTCATGTATGCATAATGCATCATCATTTATGCAAACAATAATTCGTACCTGATATTCCATCAAGCTTGTCATGTCGAGCAATGTATCATATCATGTATTATAGAGAAATGCAAGGTCATTTTCAATGTAATGCAAACATTTAGAAATACACTCACCGGGGCTATGTAATAGATATGTTACATGATATAGATGTTACATTTAGAAATGCATGATACATGATAAAGATGTTACATGACAAAGATGTTACATGATACATGATGTATATGTTACGTGATTACATGATACATGCAAAAGATGTTACATGATTTCTTGATACATGAAAATGAAGTTATGATACATGACATATATACATTTTGATATACTTGCCATGTTATAGAGAAAACGAAATGCACTTTTATATATGGCATACTGTATTACATTATTTCATGTTTTTAAAATAAATAAGTTTAACTGCTTCACTAAGTTCGTACTTAGCGTGTGTCTTATGTCACACGTATGTTTCCTGGAAATCGTCTATTGAGGAGGAGCAGAAGCTTGGGAAAAATCAAGTTACTACAATAAGTTTAGTAAGTAGGTCTTTACCATAATTTGATAGACTAGTGGGCATGTAAGTATTTTAAAGTTGAATTGTCTACAGCATAAGTTTACATTATAGTTATATGTTTTTATGGATGGATAAGTTTAGAAATACGAATTGTTAACAATAGCAAAACCTTTGGTATAGTTAAAATGTTGTTTAGCCCTAATCGCGTAAAAATATTTTAAAATCAAGAAAGGATATAGGCAGCTTATGTAGTTTTCACCCTGATTTATATTTTTATTTCAATAATTCAATTATAAATATTGTAAACCAATTCTGGGTCAAAACTAGCTGCACCTAGACGACATAGTTTTAAATTTAAAACCAAGAAATGGTTAAACTACAAATTAAATTTTGGTATAAAAAAATTGAAGTCAAGATTTCTTCCAATGTTTTAGTAACATCTTGAATGTATATTCGGTCTACGAGTATACGTTAAGGGTGTTACATTTATTGGTATTAGAGCTACATGTTTAGCCGATTCTTGAGGCTAAACCAAGTTTAATATGATTTGATGTTAAATACATGCCCTTAGGATGTCATTTACTGACGTACTATTGTGTAACTTGATTATGCTCCTCAATAACATGAATAAGTTATAGTAGAAATAAGTAATGTCAAGTATTGTTGGACTGTGTTAAACATCTGATAATTGAGGTCAAAATGATGTCCAAAGTAGAAGTAATGAAATATAGAATATTCTATCTCTGGCTCTTACCTCAGTAGAGTCACTTGTATAGCAGAGAACTCTAGCACAAAAATATAAAACCTTAGTATGAACTTTAAAGGTTGTGGTTAATATAATTAAGACCCTTGTGCCTGCACCAGTAAGGATGTTGACTGTTAAGGAGCTTAAAAGTTAGGAGCTCCTGAATTTAATGGAGAAAGTAGTTCGATAATTGCCAATTTGTGGCACAAAAATGTTAAAGTCATGCTATAGAGGAATTAAACTGCATATATACTTAGAAGTTAGAAGAAGTTGTATCCTGCTAAGGGAACACGTTCGTATTTAGTGGTCTAATGCCACGGAGTTAGTACCTGTTAAGGAAGTGATTTGGAAATCATATTTTGGATCGAATAAAAATTGTTAAGCGTGCTCAGCCTAGACTAGTACAAGGATGGGTGACCTACTGGGAAGGTTCCATGTTAGTGTTTTTGATTGATAAAAATGATTCAGCATTAGTCAACAATATTCGTAATAGATTATTGTTATAAGATTTTCAAGTAGGGATTGTACCTGATAAATTCTCAGTAATTATTAGTACATCGGATCTAGTTGAAATCTTAAAGACGGTCCCAAAGGTTGTGAAAAATTCATAAAATATTATTTTATGAATATTTTATTAGTGCTGGTTGGATTCTAACTAGATTTAGTTATATTCTGATGGAGTGACTATAAAGCAATAAAGCTCAAAGAACGATTTTTAAGGAAACTATTTCTAGTTATGTGATTTTTTGTAATCCATTTGGACATAGTGTATGGGTGACTAGAATATATAAGAAATGTCCATTAGTAATTCAGTGGATTAAGTTCCCAACGAATTTAATGGAACTTCTATTTCATGAATTTAAAGTTAACCTTGGAATTAATTGGGTATCTGCATATGATGCAGAAGTGATGTGTAAAAAAGAAGAAGGTTAGTGCTTCAAAAACCTGATGGTTCTGAAGTAAATGTGAAAAAAAGAACTGACTGTTTAGAGTCAGTGATTTCTACGACAACAGCTCAGAGGTTGTTAAGTAAATGGGTGTAGGCGTGTTTAATTTATGTGGTGATTATACAAAGTGTCACCCAAGAAGATTAAAGATATCCCGATTGTGGGAAATTTCAAATGTGTTTTCAGATGAGTTATTAGGATTACCTCCGGATATAGGTACAATTTGGGATTAATATCTATCTTAGAATTGAACCGATATCGATAGCACCATATAGGATGGTGTCAATTAGCTAAGAAAGCTGAAAGCTCAATTACAGGAACTGCTAGACTAGAATTACACTTGACCGAGTGTATCACCGTGGAGTATTCCGGTATTATTTGTAGAAAAAAGGGGTTCTCTACAATTATGTATAGATTAACGGTAGTTGAATAAAGTAACTATTAAGAACAAGTATCCACTACCATTGATTGAAGATCTATTTGATCAGCTTAGAGGTGCAACAGTGTTCTCAAAGATAGATCTTCGATCGGGTTATTATCAACTCAAGGTCAAAGAAGAAGATGTATAAAAGACAGCGTTCAGGGCTCGTTATGGACATTACGAATTCTTGGTAATGCCATTTGGACATGCAAATGCTCCTGTTGTATTCATGGATTTGATGAATAAGGTATTCCAATACTACTTAGACCAGTTTCTAGTAGTAGTCTCCATGGACAATATTCTGGTATACTTAAAGATAGAAACTAAACATGACTACCATTTTTGAGTGGAACTGTTTACAGCATAAGTTTACAACGTAATTATATGCTTTTATGGATGGGTAAGTTTAAAAATACGAATTGTTAACAATAGCAAAATCTTTGGTATGGTTAAAATGTCGTTTAGCCCTGATCGCGTAAAAAATTTAAAATCAAGAAAGGGTCTAGGCAGCTTACGTAGTTTCACCCTGAATTATATTGTTTTAATAGTTCAATTATAAATTTTTTAAACCAATTCAAGGTCAAAACTAGCTGCACCTAGATGACATAGTTTTAAATTTAAAATCGAGAAAGGGTTAAACTACAAATTAAATTTTGGTATAAAAAAATTCAAGTCAAGATTTATTCCAATGATTTCGTAACATCTTTAATGTATATTCGGTCTACGAGTATACGTTAAGAGTGTTACATGTTCTATCACTTTAAACAATTCATACATATATAAATTTTAATTTGTCCATTTATGAGACATATATTATGAACTAAAATTAATCTAATTAATAAGTGCGATTAATGTTTTAACATATTAACATTTAGATTAAAAAGTGTGTATCTTTAGCGGAGTGAGTATAGCTTGATTAATATTGTCAATTGATACAATATATGTATGAGGACAATAGATCGAGCATTCTTAAGTTCTCAATATTTTTCGATTTATAGGTGGAGAAGAGTCTTGATAGTATAAACATTGTACATTAAATGTTAAAAAATACATATTTTTATATTGATTGAGCCTTAATTTATTTTACATAATATTTAAGACGATGTGGATTCGAATGTCACTTTAAGTATACAACCTTGTAGAAACAATGGAGTGCAGTCAGTGTTGATGCATGGTAGTAATAATTTAGAAGGAATTTGCAGCGAATGTTGTGCCGCCTTGCCCAACTTTAGTTGGCCTAGGTAGCGGTAGAGCCTGGTGACGGGCGGTAGGGTCTTCCATCACTGGATCGAGGAAGTGATGGCGTCGATCGGCATGGTCTGGTAATCTCTTAACCTACCCACCAACCTACCTAGCCACTAGTAGAAAGTAGAAACTGCGTTGATCTTTATCATGAACGCTCGACTGGTAGGCTTTAGAAACCACAAGGCATGGCACGCATGGACATGGTCATTTAATAAAGGGCCATAACGGCGCAACTGTTAGGTATAGAGAAATGAATTAATTGCCGAAACGTGGGACGTGAAAATCTTCATTCTTTGATGATTCCAATGGAGTACGGTTTGCATCTTACACGTGCATAATCTAACAGCATGATGCAAAAAATATATATGATTCCAATACGTTTTTTATAGTTGTTCTCTCAGTTCTTAAGTGTTGTTTTGGTTAATATGGATTGATCCGCGTCGCACACTTATTTTTAGTGGGTGAGTCTCTCAATATGATTTAGTCGCGTTGTTTAAGCGATACCAAGATGCTTATCACTTGAACCATCTCTCTTGATTTCAAATATGTTGTTTTTAATAAATAGTAAATATAATAAAAATATTTAGAGAAATCCATTTACAACAGTGTAGAATTAGGTGGGTTTAATTTATCTAGAGGGAAGAGGAATGTGTGACTCTAGAAAAAGGAAATGGTGCTCTAGTGGGTCTAAAATTTATGATCTAAGGAAATATGAAGAAATAAAAATAAGCAGTTTGGTCAACCGATCAAATGTACGTGCTCAATTGTCAATTATATTAAAATAGTTAAATTTATTATGCATATAAAATAACATGATTAATAATACAAGAATAATTAATTTAACAACTAATGCAACTCAAACTGTACTCATTAGGGTGGGATTTGAACTTGAAATTTCAATGATAATAAACTTACTAATGAACTCTTTCAATATCTCATCAATGCATTTGTTACAATTTTGACTTCATATCGATTGAACATCACTTTTTAAAAATAATCATACGACAAAATCTACTAATTAACTGAATGACCAATGATTCTCATATTATCTCTCTTTGTGAATTCAAATCCTGACATTTGTCTTTACTTAATCAAAAAATAATAACAATTATAGGAAACGGTTGAATTAATTAATAAATTAATCTACAAAATTAGAAAACAGAAGCTTTGGACTCTAACAAAGGCAGATGATAGGTGAGATGATTGAATGACCCTCCAACTAATACTATGAACCTAATAATTTGCATTGAACAAATATGACATGATGGGCTAACCAAATGTAATGGAGAGAGAATAAGAATGTAATAATTTCCATCTCCTTTAAATTACTCTGCCACTGCATTATTTAAACCAAATAACTTTTCCTTTCCTTTCCTTTCCTTTCCTTTCCTTTCCTTTGTAGATGGTTTGGAACCAAATGCTACATTCCCAGACTACCAACCTCATTAATTGAGCAAATGCAATTAATGAAAACAATGAAGGATAGTTAGATTAATTAATTAATTAATTAATCAATCAATAATTAGGGAGTTAGATTCGTTTGGGGTTGTGTAATTAAAAGGATGGATGGCAGATGGGACCTTTTGCAAGGGTGGGCACGGAAAACTAGGACAGATTTCGCCCACTAACAAAGAAAAACTTTGGGGCCGCAGTCACTGAAAAACTGTCTCCACCCACTTTAGTTTCACAACTTTTAATTTTCTATATAAAATCATATCATATCACATTTTGGATAAAATATATCACATGTTATGATGTTAACATCCCATTTTAAAAAATAGATAATTTGTTTAAGTTTCATGTAATGGTATGTAAAATTTGATTCAAAAAAATAAATTATTCGACTCGATTTGATGTGAAAAATATTTGATTCGATTTATAATTTTATAAATTCGACTTGACTCGAAAAATTTTTTAATAAAAAAATTGAGTTATAAAATATAACTTCAACTTGACTAACCCGATTTTTTTACATCATTAGTAAATTAAATGATGTCACAACATCATAAAAATTTAAAAATAAAAGTATACAACTTGTTTAATAATGTATCGTAATCATATTCATTTTTGGATAAATGTATGGTTTTATTTACTCAGAGAAGCAAAAATTCTACTGTTATTTCAAAACAGCCTAATATTGCGTTCAGTCCAAATGCTTCAAACAAAAGCATTCCAAGCTAGTTTTAATGGTAACCAACAACAATTTTCCTTTAAAGTATTGGATACTCCGGTTCAGTTCTTCACTCCGTCCGTCAACTCTCGTAAAATGTTCTCCTATATTCATTGACGGTGCATAAAACTATACTTCGTGTATCAAATAAATTTCTTAAAACAAAATCTTAGTGTGAACTGCTTCTTGACATAAAAGACTAATTTATAGCTTTTCTATGGTTATAAATTTAGAAAAAAAAAAGGAATGAAATTACTCGATATTTGATAGTACCATTTGGTAATTTTATAATTCAACTACAACTATATTTACTTGTTTATAACTTTTTAAAAATGGAGTAACTCAAATATTTTTTTCACTACTAATATATTTGAACCGACTTTATAATCCACAATTTATCAAGAGGAAGATGTTGATGGGTGTCAGAGGGCCACTGCCCCTCCAATTTTGGAGAATTCATATTTGCCTCTTTAATGTTTTTTAAAAAAAATAAAATTTAATAAAAAGTTTGAAAATCTTATAGGTCCAAATTAATTTTTTAAATAAATTTTTAAAAATTTTAAATAGACATCAAAACTTATTTTTGTTAAGATCTACCCCTGAATTATTTTAATAAAAATATAATACCTTACTATTTAATAAAAAAATACAAACTAAATAAAATGTAGAGATATAAAGTTGAAAGTTGTAAAGATATGTGAAGGAATAGAGTGGGAATATTTGATATTATCAAAACCCGCAGTTGATGCCAATCGTAATGATTGAGAATGCTCGGAAACCCATGTACTTCAAAAGGAGGGGGAAATTAATTAAAATAAAATATAAGAAAAACTAGTGGTATAAAAAAGTTTAATTTTTTTATATTTAATTATTTTTTAACATTCTTAATGTGATATTATGATAATATTTGTTATATTTTCTAGTCTTTTAAGAAAGTCACGCACACCTAACAAACAAAACTATTCAATCCCTTAATCTTATATTAGAAACAACATTCTCTTTTCCACGATAATTATTCTTAAGTTCGCTTGTATTATTTCTTAATTATTTTATTTTAAAAAAATTAATAATATATGCTTTTGTTTTTATTATTTTTTTAAAAATATTTTATTGATTATATATTTAATAGGTACTTAATCCAAGATTTTCTAAAAAGAAACTTTAAAGAAAGAGTGATTGAGAAGGAAAAAGGGAGAGAAAAACCATTAAAAGGAGGAAACGAAAGTGAAAGAAAAGGCAAAATGAAGAATCTCATGGCAAATAGTAGTGATTATTATAAGAGTAAAATGGAAGCAAGCAAACATTGGGAAGTAAAATAAAAAATCAATCCTTTTCATTTTAGCTTTTCACAATAAACGTGACAATGCGCCTATGGTTCCTTTCATGTCATGTCCTCTCTTTCGAATTTTGATTATTGTGTGTGAATATGTATAAAAAAATAGAATAGGGTCCTTTAAATTTCCAAAAGCAATCCAAATTTGTTTCTAAAGTCAGGCTTTTGAGCTTTGTTATGAGGCAATTTTCAGGACCCTTTATCTTCTTCTTTTAAAGTCATATGAAAAAAGATATATACTTCATGGATAATGAGTGAGGCTAATGTCTACATTATATAATATTTCTTTATCGAGTCTTTAATCCAACTGATAATAACGATGTTGCAACATCATTCAACATTTAAGATATTATTTATTTTTAAATATGCAATATCTTTTGATTTAAAGATTAAAAAGGATAATAAGTAATTATTATTTGGAATTTACTTAATGAAGTGAATTAATCTTAACTTGGTCATAAATATAGTTTTTTTTTTCATACCAAAGATGGTCTATTTATATCATGAGATGAGGTGGGGCTAATGGCCACAATTTTGGTAGGGGGAATGTGGTAGTGGGGGCACGACTCACAAGCAATGCCTATTGCCTAATGGTCAAGGAAAGGGTTGGATTCATGGATTTAGACAAAAACGAAGGGAAATGGCAATTGGAATAGATAAGAAATCACTCATTTGTCTTCACAAGATGAAAGAGAAAGGAGATAATAAAACAACAACAACAACGTGTTTGTAAATCTGTGTAAAATTCCAAACATTTACGATAAGCGGTGAAATGAAATTTACTTTGTGTGGATGTGTGCGTGTAACCATTTGGGAATTGTTTCATCATCAAAATTGCGGAGTACAAATTTTTTTGTCTTGTTAAAACTATGGAGGAGACTTGAGGAGGGAAAAGCACAAAAGACGATTCCCCAAAGAAAAGTGAGAATTACTGGTAAACTGAAATATACATTAATTTCTTTTTATTTATTTTAATGATCAAAGTTAAAATTAAAAAAAAAAAATTGCAAACATAGAAGATTAAAAAAGTTATTTTTATCAAGATCTATTAATTTGTCGAGTACCTAAAAATGCTCATGTTATCTTATTTTGTATGAGTTAGAATTACAACATTTACCTAATATAATATCCCTATGTTTAGTAAAAGAAAATGTTTTATCCTCTTTTACAAGATAAAATTAAACACGAATTAAAAAATATACCAGAATTTTCAAACAAAAATATACAATATTCAATTTTACAAAAATAAAATATAAATTCTAAATTTTGTATATAACCTTAACCTTTTCAAAATCACTTTCAATATATTGATAATTTCTATCTTTTCAGGAAAAAGAACAGGGTAAACTACATAAATGGTCACCGAAGGCAGATTATTTTGATTACCGTACTTTTAAAATATTCGATAAGGTCACTCAACTTTTAGATCGATTTTAATATAGTCATCGAACTTTCAGTTCGCTTTCAATATGGTCCCTTCCGTTACCTTCTGTTAGAAGCTGACATTAGTTTTCATTTTTCCTTAATAAAAAATGTGTAAACTACACCAATCATCACTCAACTTTCTTTTCACTCCTATTTTGGTCATTAGAGTTTAAAAAATTTCAATTTAATAACTTAACTTTTGAATTGTTTATATTTTGGCAACTCTCAAATGACATGTTTATACAAATAGAAAAATTCGGTTAATCCTTAAAAAATATTTTGGTTACTTGGTAAATTCAGGTTATTCAGATCTCGATCTTATATTGTATCAATTAAACCAGATAATCGATTAACCAGTTAACCAAAATATTTGATTTTGGAAATAATTTTTTTACTTTGTTTATTAAAATATCAAATATGATAAAATTGAAAATTTAATAATTGTTCGATTGTGATAAAAGTGTAAAAAAATTATAAAGTCAAAAATTGAAAGTTCACACCTATTAATCCTACCCAAAGCCAAAACTTTTTTTTTAAAAAAATCAGAAGAGTATCAAAATCACTAGACTATAAGATATTGTAATGCATAAAATTTACTGTCAATCGTAACCGAATCAAAATAATTTATTTTAAATATTTGTATCGAAATCGGGTTCCATTAATCCTTCAAAATTATTTTGGTTAATTGCTAAATTCAGATTATTCAATTCTCGATCTTATATTGTACCAATTAAATCGAACGATCGATTGACTGGTTAATTAGAATACTTGATTCGAGTAATATTTTTTACCTTGCTTATTAAAATATCAAATATGGTAATATGAGAAATTAATAAGCAAAGTAAAAAAACCATTACCCGAATTTTTTTAAGGATTAATCAAAATTTTCTATTTGTATAATCATGTCATTTGAAAGTGGCCAAAATATGAACAATTTAAAAGTTAAGTTATTAAATTGAAAATTGTTAAACTCTAGTGACCAAAATAGGTGTGAGAAGAAAGTTGAGTGATAATTGGTGTAGTTTACCCATTTTTATTAAGGAAAAACGAAAATTAACGTCAACTTCTAACGAAAAGTAACACGAGATTGAACTAAAAGTTAGGTGACCTTATCGAATATTTTAAAAGTACGGTAACCAAAATAAATCTGCCCTAAAAGTTTAGTGACCATTTATGTAATTTACCCCAAAGAATATGATGAATTCGTTAGATTTTTTTTTATCATAAATGATGAATTCGTTAGAATGTTTGGTAAATTGTCCATACATTTAATACTCTTCAAATCTAAGTTTCCTTTATTTTCGAGGGTAACTTTGGTGTTTTGAACACCTTACATATCCGTTTTATGTTTATTTTTTAATTACGATTGTTATTTTTTTAATAATACCATATTCAAAGTTCAAATTGTTCTCTTTATGAGAATGAATATGTTTTATCTCTACACACAACTTTAGTTGGTTTAAGAAACTTTTATTTTCACAAATAACTTTAATCTAATACCATGTGTATTTAATTAAAAATACAAGACAATACATTAAAATAGTTTGTAAAATTAAAGAATCACAAAAATGTGTTACATACATATACTTTAGGCTGATTTGAAAGAATATTTTCTTTCTGGGAATTAATTGGAAAAATACCCCATTGATGGTTATATAGAAAAATATCCCATTTCGGTCCACATAAGGCAAACTCGTTTTTGAGTAAGCGCGAGTTTGAAATTCGCTTTTGGTTAAAGTGAGTTATGTGTTGAGTAAGTAAGTAAAAAATAAAAATAATTAATTTATCAACTTTTTTTACATATAATTAGCTTTTAGCTAAACGCGAGTTTAAAATTCGTTTTTAACTAAACGCGAGTTTATCTTACGTAAACGGAAATAAGAGTATTTTTCTACACAACCATAAATAGAGGATACTTTTATAATTAATTCTCCAAAAGGAATATTTTTTCAAATCAGCCTACACTTTATTTGATATTTAAAAAAATCATAAAACTTGTACAATCACAATTCACAAGGCTCCTGCTTGATTCAAGAAATTCCATTCTTGAAACTTTGTTAGGTATCCCAAGTGCCTGCGTAATCATAAACTTTGAAGAATGTGCAAGGAAAAAACAAAGCACTTTTGTCAATTATCACCTCCACCCATCTTCAAAAAAACTTATCCACATTTACAAAAGATAAAAAAAGGTACTTTATGGTAAAAAGTAAATAATATAGACAAATTATGTCAAATATATATGTGTGTGAGAGACAAATGGGTTTGTTTTATCTATTTCAGTTAAATTGCTTTCTCAAAAACCTCCAAGAAACCCAAATGAAAATACTTGAATGGACGTGTAGTGAAGTACCGTGTTTCATAATTTAGTATTTTATTTAAGAGTGGTCCATTGAAGGAAAAACAAACTAACAACAATAATAATGAAAACTGTAATTAATGAAATGCGAGACTTGCAGTTAACCAATGGTGGGCTAAATGGCGTTTGTCCTGTTGCTCAATTAAACCCTCGATAACCCTACAGACGGTTGGCAACGCTGATCTGCGTCAAACAATATAGAAGCATCGGCCTCTGCCATTGTACTGCGCTGTGCTTGCCCACTAACGTTTTACATGTACTTTTTCATTGCTTATTTCTCCATACTTTCCTAAATTCTTGGACCACTTTAATATATAGAACAAGTAGATATCGGTTCATATTTTAATAATATAATAGGAAGTAATGGGTAATTATCTTTTAAATCTCCACGTCCCCCAAATGTGAAAAACGGTCCAAAATTTGAATGGGAGTCATACATTTAAGTTGGGTCACATGGTGTGGACCTTACAATTTGTCTTTCGTATAGTTTTCTACTTGTGCGAGGAATCACATTCTTGAATAAGAGTGATTCAATATCAATATCAACACCCATCACCAACCTATACCGACAAAGGATGCCCCGATGATTATGGGTCCTTACCATTTAACTTCTCTGCCTCTCCCAAACTTGGACCAAGTAACTGCTTTTTGGGGTCATCGTAATTATTCCTTGTTTTTTCATTCTTATTCGAATATGAGAATTCGATTCGATAAAATCAAATTCAAACTTGATTCGGTTTGATTTGATAAAGTTAGACAACAGTTTAAACATGTTAAGTTCATACTTAGAATCGACTTGAATCTAAATTGTTCCGAACTAAAACCTGGTTTGAAATTGGAATCGTTTGATATCGAAATGACCATAACTTGAAATTGATTTGAGCACGTTAAGGTTTGAATTCATAACCGTCTTCAATTCAAATTGAACCCAACTAAAATTTTATTTAAACTTGAAATTGTTTGAACTCCAAACAAACATAGCCTAAAATGACTCAAACTTGAAATGAACCAACTCCGAGATAATTCGAGATTATAATGAACTAACTTGGAAAAACCTAGGCCTTGTAATAATATGACAACAGTTATTTCAATCGGGCCCGAGATAAGGGGGAAATAAAGCTGCAGGCATTGAGTCAGGTGCTTGGGTTGCCTTGTTTTTGCCGGGTGAAATGGTTTTGAATCAATTTGCTGAAGAAATAAATATTCGGGAGGGATGGGGATGATTTTCATGCCATTTTGCTTCTTTTGGATATTACCTTACGAAGTTGTCCATAATATTCATTCTAAAAAACTCATCTTCGAGTTGCTTCATATGTGAAGTGTGTGTATGTTATTAAAAGGTTAAAAATATAAATAGATACTTTCTTGTAATTCACTTAAGACTAATAAAAAAATATATACGTTAGAGGTGAACATTATAGCCTAAATTCTCGACTGAATCATAATAAAATATTAAGGGCTTAAATAATAATAATAATAATAATAATTATTATTATTATTATTATGAAGGATCATGATTTAATTGTTAAGTTATCAATTTAAAAATTTAAAAGTATGGTGTTATAGAATAATTTGTCTAATTTTATTATTATTTAATAATAATTTTTTATCTCATACAAAGATAACCTAAACATGTAAATATAAGATATTATAAAAAATAAAGAATTTCAACTAATTTGAACAATTGACGTAGATCCAACATAAATAAGGGTAAACTACACTGCTAGTCACTGAACTTTTAGAGCGCTTTTAATATGGTCACCGAACTTTTAAAATTTTTATTACAATCACTCAACTTTTAATTCGCTTTCATTACGGTCACTACCGTTAAAAAAGCTGAAGTTGCATGTTAAATTTAAGGGTTAACTACACTGGCAGTCACTGAACTTTTAGAGCACTTTCAATATGGTCACTGAACTTTTAAAACTTTCATTACAAACACTTAACTTTTAATTCGCTTTCATTACCGTTAAAAAAAAGTTGATGTGACATATTAAGTTTAAAAATAAACATTTCCCACACTATTTTCTCTCCCCCTCTTATTTTTTTCATTTTTCTTTCATCCAAACATATTTATCTTTCTTTTTCATCCTCCTTTTCCTTCTCTCTTTCTCCTCTGTAATCTTATAGCTTCTGTTGGGTGAAATTGTCCTACTACCTGTATCATTAAGAAATCAAGGCTATAGCTATCCTAGAGTTTTTTTTGGACTGTAACAATCACTTAACCTGGTTTTAGTGTTACCAAAAAAATTTCATCCTGCCTTCAGAGTATACAAGTTGCTCAGATTTTTTTTTTATTTTTTTTTCAGAGTATACTTGTTCAAAAAATATTCTAACAAGACATGAAAATATGATCATCTAATATCCTCCCAATGCCTTAAAAAAGTGACATGCCAATATTATATATACTCATATCTATTTTCACTCCCCAATTTTAAGTACCTTAACCACAATGATAGTAGCATAACAAATAATCTTTATTTTTGCATCATTTTCCCCAAAACTTTAGGATAGCTATAGCCTTGAGAGATTTCTTAATGGTGCAGGTAGTAGGACAAATTCACCCCACAGAGGCTATAAGATTACAGAGGAGAAATGAAGGATGAAGAGGAGGAAAAAAATATAGACATGTTTGGATGAAAGGAAAATGGAAGAAAATAAGAGGGGAGAAAATAGTGTGGGAAAACGTTTATTTTTAAACTTAACACGCCACATCAACTTAACGGTAATGAAAGCGAATTAAAAGTTGAGTGATTGTAATGAAAGTTTTAAAAGTTCAGCGACCATATTGAAAGTGCTCTAAAAGTTTAGTGACTACCAGTGTAGTTAACCCTTAAATTTAACATGCCACGTCAACTATTTTAACGGTAGTTGACGGTAGTGAACGTAATGAAAGCGAATTAAAAGTTGAGTGACTGTAATAAACGTTTTAAAAGTTCAGTGACCATATTGAAAGTGCCCTAAAAGTTTAGTGACTACCAGTGCAGTCTACTTTAAAATCAATATTTCTTTAAAAATTAGGGATAACAGATGAGTATAGTTTTACGGATTTCGTATCACATCCACTTTAGTTGGGTTGGGGATGTGTATGAGTTTGGTGGGTAGTGGCGAGTGTAGAATATAAAAAATCATACCGCCGTGGGTGGTGGGTAGGTAATGAATTTGAGGTCTTTCTCACACTGTATCCGCTTACCCACTAACTACACACCGAATGAATTTCAGATCATTATAAATTTAGGAATAAATTCATAGACTATTCTATAAACCTACTATTTTAAAGGACGTGCCTTATAATTTAACCAAATCTTAGGGTATAAACATTCTTTACAATTGTCTATCGTTAGACTTCAATCAGTCAGGTTGTAAATTTATAATATGTGGTTAAGTATAATTTATATCTGTATAAATATGATTTAGTTAAGTTAGCTGTAGTTAAGTAGAATTTATACCAGTGTAAGTATGCTTTAGTTAAGTTAACTATAGTTAGTTAGTTAGATGTAGTTAAATTTATATCGGTATAAATGTATTATATCTATATGTACTTGATCAATCAATAAAGTGTGCGAAAATTTACTCTTCTTTAGAAAAGTCTATGCTTTGTTTTTACATAATTCGATATTAGTGGCTGCTTACTAGGCGGGTATGAGATGGGACGGGTTGGGTGGTTGGTAATCAGTTGGATAATGGGTGTGAGGATGGATTTGAGAATGTATCATCGTGGGCGGGTGTAGATTTGAAAATTCTACCCACCGTGAGTGATGAATATGAAAATTTTAGGTAGATATAGATATAAGAAAGGAGGTATCCGCACCCGCCCATCATGTTTGCTATCACTATTAAAAAATAAAAATAATTTAAAGTCAATATTTATATTTTAAATTGATTCAAATAAATTATTTATCGTAAGCACCAAGTTGGAGAAAAAAAATAAATTTTGGGATTAATTTGAACCAACAAGTCATATTCAAATGCTTAATTGGACAAAAAAGTATAGCCATCAAATTGAACCTTAAAGTTAAGTTTAGATATATAATTGAACAAAAAATTAGATACCAAATTACACATAAAACTAAATTCAAGTACTAAAATATGTCGCTTAAAATATATATCAAGTAAACATTTCCAATGTTAACCTCATTTTTTTTTTACAAATTTACTTATTTACTTCAAAATTAAAAATGAAAAAAATTAACCACTTTATAATAAATAGAAGATATTATAATGAAAAAAAGATTTATCGACACTTTGGGAAAATATACTATGTATGGATGGTGGAAACTAAAAGTTTTCACAAACGATTTTGATTTTAAGTTTAAGAATTTAGTTTAGGGTTTAAGGTTAAGGGTTTAAGTGTAGATGTTTAGAATTTAGAATTCATGGTTAAAATTTGTAGTTTAGGATTAAAATTTATGGTTTAGAGGTTAAGATTTAGGTTTTAGGATAATATGACTAAAGATTTAGGTTTTAATCTATAAACCTAAATTTTAACACTAAACCTTAAATTCTAACAAGACCCCCTAAATTTAAAACTCATACACTTAAATTCTAAACAATAAACCCTAAACAAAATACTAATACCTAAAATTAAGACGCTCGTAAATTTTTTTATTTACTCCGTTTGTGTAAGAAATAATTATCTTAATACATCAGTAATTTTGTTTAATTGAAGCGAAAAAAATATATTTTTAATTAGAAAATAATAGAAGTGTTCTCACAGAGAGCATTGGATCAAATTATATTATTCTTTTACATAAAAGCTTAAATTATATTTTAGGTTAAATGTGTGTTTAACATTTTGTTTTATGATTCATTTAAGGTTTAGCCGTAATGAATATTAATTTTTTTTTGTTATCCAATTAAAATCGAACATATGACAATATTAAACATTTTTGAAATTTTATTTTTTTAAAAATGAATTAGAATTTTTTAAATATCTTGAAATTTTAAAATAATCTCAAAATAGTCCTCAAATTCCTAAACCCCAAATCCAGCCACTCCACCGCATTGGTCGCGTTTCCTGCTACGGAATAAAGCGCCCTCCCCTCCCCTCACCGAACAATCCACACATTGTTCATCGTTTGTTATGTTGTCGTTCTTCACGAATTATTCAAATGAACTATTCGACGATTTCGGCGTTTCGCAATACGTCGATCGATTTTCGACAAAAAAGTGATGGGGTAAATGGTCGTTATGGTCCAACGACGAATGTGATAGAGGACGGCGTGGCAATCAGCGGCGAAATCAAGTCAAATTGAGATTTTAGTTTTGGGGTACTAGGGATTTCCAAATTTAGGGCTACTTTGTGAAATTTGAGGTTATTTTGTTTTATTAATTTTTATTTATTTTTAAATATAATTTCAAAATTTTAAGAAGATGACACGTGCCAGATAACGGAAGTTAACGGTGAAAATTAACGGACGACACCTATTTGAGCAATGTTAAAAATATTAGGCACTTATTTGGCCCAAAACAAAGTTTAGGCACCTAACTAAAAAAAAGTATAGTTTGGGCACTTATTTGACTGTTAAATCATTTTTTTAAATAGTTCACTTTCTTTCGATGAAAATGGGACGAGCAACAGCTAAAATACCAACTAAACCTACAAAACTACATCCTCAAACAAGAGGAAGCTAACCCCGGCCGGTGGATAGCATTGTAAATCAACCAAATGTTCAACGAATCGTTTGGCAGAAAGTTCGTTTATGTTCATTTATTTACTAAATGAACGAATATAAATAAATTTTTTTGTTCATTTAATTAAATGAACGAACATAATAGATTTAATGACAGCTAGGATCTAGGTGGATTAGTAGTTTATTTTCTGTTAGATTAGTTATCCTTGTTGGCTTTTTCTTTAAGTCTTTTCTTTACTAATATAAATACTAAAACTAATTGTATTATTAAAAACTCAATTAATAAGATTTACTTTTCTCTGTTTTCCTCGTTAAACTGTTTCCAATTCCCAAATATTAGATACACACAAACCCTAAAACTGACTCTTCCACTTCTTGATTCTACTTTTCAATTTCTGATTTCTTCAGTTGAAATCGTGAGTTTATCATGGTATCAGATGATTCTTTGAATTCCCGTTCTGAATCGACCCGATTCTACAAGAACGATGATCCTTCTGATGAATATTATATTTATCCAAATGAGAATCCGGCGTTAGTTCTCACTTCCTCGCTGTTGAACGGGGGGAACTATCATGCCTGGGCACGTTCGATGCAGATGTCACTAATCTCCAAGAATAAATTTTCCTTTGTGGACGGTTCGATTAAGGAACCCAAGAAGGAAGATCCTCGGCTTGGGTCAAATGCAACAATCTGGTTATGTCTTGGTTGCAACGTGCGTTGAACCAGGAGATTGGGCAAAGTGTGATTTGGATCAATCGAGCTTATGAACTTTGGCAAGATTTGTTTGATCGGTTTAATCAAGGCGACCTGGTTCGTATTTCTGATTTGCTTCAGGAATTTTACTCATCGCAGCAAGGTAATATTTCAACCACGACCTATCATACGCATCTAAAAGTTTTGTGGGATGAAATCTGTAATCTCGGACCGTTAGTTAATTGTGATTGTTCTGCCTCTAAGTATGGAAAGAAGATTTCTTGCTTTGTTTTCTTAGAGGGCTCAATGAGAATTATTCAGTGCCCAAATCTCAGATTCTCATGACAAAGCCTTTACCCTCTATTAATGAAGTGTTTGCTATTATAATCCAACATGAACGATCTGTTAGCCCTATTATTACTGATTCTAATGTTCTGTTGGCTGATATGGGTAACACTTCTAGGTTAGAAAATAAGAATTTCAGTAACAAAAAGTTCTAAATGACCCATGTGTATCTTTTGTGGGTTATATGGGCATATTGTGGACAAGTGCTATAAGAAGCATGGTTTTCCTCCTGGTTACAAAAGTAGGAATCATAATAATAGGGCTAATCTGGTAGGATCTTCTTCTGGTGATTGTTTGCCTGATAATACTGGTTCGCTCAACAATTCTAGTCCTATAATGTTTACTAAAGATCAGTATGAGTGTATCTTGACATTATTACAAGAAAGGAACAATACTGATCCCTCTAAGCTCTCTACTACGGAATGCAAAGTCAATGTCTTATCCTCTATTTTTGATGCTCCAGTTGAGGAAACATGTATGGTTTTTAATTTTTTTCAAATAATTCGAAAGTCCCTTGGATTTTGGATTCATGAGCTACTAATCATATAGCTACTTCATTACAATTTTTTGTTTCTTGCTATTCTGTACACAATAAGTATGTTAAATTACCTAATAATGAAGTTGTAAAAGTTAATCATATTGGTACTGTTCGTATATCAGATTCATTAATTTTACATAATGTTTTTCATATTCTTTATTTTAGTTTCAATTTATTTCAGTATCTCATTTAACAAAAGATAACTCATCGTGCCTTATTTTTTCCTCTGTTTTTTGTTATCTACGGGACCTCAATGCTTCGAAGATGATTGGTTTAGCTAAGGCCGTCAATGGTCTTTATGAGCTAGAGGTTCCTTCTTCCAACAAAGCTGTTATTCCTAGTTCTATTAATAAGACTTTTGTTCAAAATTCTTCTGGTCATAATTCCTTTGTTAATTATACTTCTAGTTTGTGGCATGCTCGTTTAGGGCATCCTTCTAAACAAAGGATGCGATTCTTTTGTCAATGAATAAATATATTCCTTTTGCACATATAACTAATTGTGATATTTATCATCTTGCTAAACAAAAACGTTTACCTTTTTCTGTGAGCAAATCCATTTCTACATCTATTTTTGATATTGTTCATATGGATGTTTGGGGTCCTTTTCCTATTAAGAGCTTGTATGGTCATACTTACTTTTTAACTATAGTAGATGACAAAAGTAGGTTTGTTTGGATTTATCCTATGCAATTCAAATCTGAATTAAGATAATTAATTCCTCAATTTTATAGCTTAATTAAAACTCAGTTTTCAAAGAGAATAAAATGTATTAGAACTGATAATGCAAAGGAATTTGAAATGATTGATTTTTTTTAAAACAAAAGGCATTGTTCATCAGAATTCTTGTGTGCATACACCTCAACAGAATAGTATTGTTGAAAGGAAACACTAGCATTTGCTTGTTGTTGCAAGAACTTTAAGATTTCAGTCAAATTTGACTTTAAAATTTTGGATGGACTGCATGTTACATGCTGCATACTTAATAAATCTTACTCCTACACTTGTTTTACTTGATAAAACACCTTTTGAGGTTTTATTTCAAGAAAAACCAAAACTCACACATTTAAGAGTTTTTGGTTGTCTAACATATGCATCTATTTTACCAAAGCCTCAAACAAAAATGGATCCTAGGGCTAAAAAATGTGTTTTTCTAGGATATCCTAGGAATATTAAAGGGTATAGATTGTTTGATATTGAAAATCAGAATGTTTTTGTACCTTACTAATTCTGACCATTCAAGTATTATTTTACCTCATTCTGATGAAGGTACCTTACTAGATGATTTCATTTCTTATTCTGATATAAATTCAGAAAAGTAGCTGGTTCTGATTCTATGTTTTCTCATGAGACTCATGTTTTTGAAAATAATCAGTCTCTAAGTGCTAATGTTCATTTAGAAGCTAGTAATTCTCAGCACCCTTCTTCGGCTCTTACTCATCCTATACAACCTCAACAACCTTGAAGAGCTAGGTCTTCTAGACAAGTTCAATTACCACATAAGTTTAAGGACTTTCAAGTCACTTTGCCAAAATCTAACACATCAAGGACCTTACCTCATACAATTGCCCAGGTGCTATCTTATGATCATTTTTCTGCTTCTTATCAAACTTATATTAATGATGCTGTGATTTTGTCTGAACCTAAAAATTATAAACAAGCAATTTTACATGAATGTTGGAAACAGGCCATGAGTGAGGAAATAAAAGCCTTAGAAACTAATTATACTTGGGAATTAGTCCCTCTTCCACCTGGTAAACAAGCTATAGGTTGTAGATGGGTTTATAAGACTAAGTTAAAATTCGATACGAGTCTAGAGAGGTATAAGGCTAGGTTAGTTGCCAAAGGATATACTCAACAACATGAGGTAGATTTTATGAATACTTTTAGTTCTGTTGCTAAAATAACTACCATTAGGTCTATCTTAGCTATAACTGCTGCAAAAGGTTGGAAATTGCAACAATTAGATGTTAATAATGCTTTCTTACATGATTTTTTGCATGAAGAAGTTTACATGGAACCATCTCCTGGTTTCTCTGCTACTCTTGGTTTAGTTTCTAAACTTAACAAAAGTCTTTATGGTCTAAAACAAGCTAGCAGGCAATGGAATGAACGTCTAACAATTGCTTTACTTGAAAAATGTTTTAAACAAGATTCTTCAGATATTTCTCTTTTTGTGAAAGGTTCTGAAAACAATTTTATTGCCTTAGCTATATATGTAGATGATATAATTTTGGTCAGTCCTACTATGGATCCTATTAATGACATCAAAAACTATTTGCATGGCACTTTTAGAATTAAAGATTTAGGGGACTTGAAATTCTTTCTTGGTCTTGAAGTGGCTCGGTCTAGTAAAGGAATTAATTTGTGTCAAAGAAAATACACCCTTGAATTGTTATAAGAAACTGGTTTCACAGATTCTAAACATGTGCCTACCCCTATTCTTGCTAAAGTTAAATTTTCCAAGAATAGTGGTACCCATATTTCTGATATAACTTCTTATAGAAGATTGATAGGTAAGTTGTATCTTACTAATACAAGACCTGACATTTCTTATGCTGTTCAACAGCTTTCTCAATTTTTAGTTGCCCCTACTGATGGACATTTACTTGCTGCTCATAGGGTCCTAAGATACCTTAAAGGGTCTCATGGTCAATGGCTATTTTTTCCTTCTAACAATGTTATTAAAATCAATGCTTTTTCAGATTCCGACTAGGCATCTTGCCCAGATTCAAGGAAATCTGTGACAGGGTTTTGTGTGTTTTTAGGTTCTGCACTTGTTTCCTGAAAATCTAAGAAACAACAGACCATTTCTCAATCTTCGAGTGAGGCAGAATATCGTGCTCTCACGACTGTTATTTGTGAAGTTCAACGGCTTAATTATCTCTTTTCTGATTTAAAAATTGATATTTCTTCTGCAAAATTTTTCTGTGACAATTTGTCTGCTATCAAAATTGCAGAAAATTCTATTTTTCATGAGCGAACAAAGCATATAGAGATTGATTGTCATTTGGTTCGCGAGAAGATTCAACAAGGGGTTTTAACATTGCTTCCAGTCACTACTCAGAATCAAACTGCAGATTGTTTCACAAAAGCCTTGCATAATTCGGCTTTTTTGGATTCAAAGTTCAAGTTAGGTATTCAAGATTTATATGCGCCAACTTGAGGGGGCTAATAGATTTAATGACAGCTAGGATCTAGGTGGATTAGTAGTTTATTTTCTGTTAGATTAGTTATCCTAGCTGGCTTTTTTTTTTAAGTCTTTTCTTTACTAATATAAATTCTAAACCTAATTGTATTATTAAAAACTCAATTAATAAGATTTACTTTTCTCTGTTTTCCTCATTAAACTGTTTTCAATTCCCAAATATCAGATACACACAAACCCTAAAATCGACTCCTCCACTTCTTGATTCTACTTTTCAATTTCCGATTTCTTCAGTTGAAACCGTGAGTTTATTAGAACATGAACAAAGGGTTTGTTCGTTTAGTTGCGTTCGGTAATCCGTTCATTTATGTTTGTTCGTTTAAATTTATTCACATATATCTATTTATATTTATTATTTTTATAACATAATTATTTTATTTTTAAAAAATTAAATTTATTCACATGTTCGTTCGTTTAAATTTATTCACATATATTTTTTTTATATTCGTTCATTTGTGTTTGTTTTCGTTCGTTTATCATTTTAACGAACGAATACGAACGAACACGAACAAGCTACATTCTTTAACAAACGAACACAAATAAGAAATTATATTCGTTTAGCTGTTCATGTTTGTTTATTTATTCGGTTAAAATTAAGCAAATGAATTTGAACATACCCGCATTCGTGTTTGTTCGATTCATTTACGGACCTAGTGGTAGACTCTGAAGCTGGCGGACCTCGAAGTATATGTTACAAACGAACCCCCCAATTACGCTGTCTCAATTCCTCAAGTTGCAAAAGCAGGGAAGAACTTCACACGTCTACCTTTATTTTGATAAAATAAATTTGTTTTAGAAGTTTTTTATATTTATTTACTAAATTTTCAGATTTTTACGTATTTTTTATTTTTAAATAAATAAAATAATTAATAATCTTTATATAATAATTATAACTATTTATATTATATGAAATTTAAAATACTTATTTCTCAATATAAAAATAAAAAATTATTAAAAATTAACTATAAATAAATTCTGTTCAGGTAAGCACAAATATATTCTAAACTAAATGTATTTCTTACCCACTATGCGTACATTCGAAAAATATTAATAAATTATTACTTTATTTAAAAAATAACATTATTTTAAATATTTAATTTTAGAGGTGTTTGTGGATTGAATCGTATTCAAAATTTAATTAAAGTTATAATGTTTATTTAATTTTATTTAAATAATAATAAAACAGTGAATTCAACGTTTAGTTTCAGTGGAAAAGAGTATAATATTAATTTCAAGAGATCGAGTTCGAGTAACTGTGTGTGCAAGATATGTTGCTGTCAAAAAATTAAGAAAAATATGATAAAATACTTTCGTATAATAACACAAATATATTTTAAATAATAATAATAAAACAGTAAGTCATATAAATTTATATTAACATGTATTTTCAACTCTCCTCTCCTCTCTCTAGTTTTCGGTCTCGTTGTCGCTGTGAGAATGGAAACTACTGATCGCCGGCTGGAGTATGGTCTATTAGCTTGTTTTTGGCTACCGTTGGTTCTTTTTTGTTCCATATATGATCTCTGAGAGATCACATGTTTTCCTATCAGTCATGTATATGACTTCTATCATGATCCTACGAATTTCCTATCTGAATGAAAGATATGGCCCCCGTTCAACCGCCGCCGACTGTTATGGGATCATCCTGTGTTTAATGATTTAAGTTTTTATTCTCTTCTTTGGGTTTTATAGGATCTTCTTCTTTTTTGTTGCATGCTTTTTAAGTTTAGTTTCATCCATCTGTTTCTTGTTTTAGGTTATTTTTTCAGTGCCATCATCCTACCCTACTACATGTGTTTCCTTGCTTATCTCAATGTTCTTGGAGATTTTCTACGTCCAAGACATCACCGAAGAATGGTGGCGCGTGCATTAGAATATGTTTGGCCAAGATTTCCTTTCACAGGCCCTGTTATTTTTTTAAATTATACTCTATCCTTATCTTTGACTCTATCCTTTTTTCTCCGAGTTTGTTGTTTATTTTTAATCTTTCTCTTATGCTTTTTCATAATTTTATCTTTTTATTTTATTTTATGTTATTTCTTTTAATAAATTTATCTTTTTTTATTTTTTTATTTCTTATTCATCTTATTGTTTCTCTTGGACTCCTGCATGCAGACTCTACGTCTCCCCATGCATTTGTATAGCCGAGATTCCACATCCAAATACGGACCTTTCTGCTCTCAGCTACTTTCGACATCACAACCTTAGGTTTTCGGAGATTATCCTGCACCAAAGTATTTGCTTTCGTTGAGAGTCTTTCTCCTTCATTTATCCTTTGGGCACGTTCTCCCCTTATACCAAACTGTATTTAATTGATCTCGTCCCTTCTCTGAATTCAGACTAGTACTATACCTCATTATCTCACCTCACCAATTTGGTTAACAACATGGCTGACTCTATTCTCAAGCAATCGAGTGATCTAAGCTTTACTGCCAAAGAACAAGGGATGGTTTTCACCCCTACGGCAAGCATGGAGGTTCTTCAGGAAGACTTGGCCCACTCATTGATTGGGAAAGTTATCTCTACCAAGAGCATTGATGGTGCAGCCTTGATTCGGGTTTTTTTTGTTCTGTTTGGAAAAAAGAAAAGGTCCAAACCATCACTGAGCTGAAACCAAACTTCTTCCTCGTCAAATTTATGTCCGTGGTTACCAGAGATAATATGCTCAAAAGGGACCCTTGGAGTTTCAACAAGGAACAATTCTCCCTCATTTGGACCCTCCTTTATTCTATAAATGACTATTCCTTCACCCATATGAGGATATGGGTCCGAATCCATCGTATACCCATCATCCTCATGATTGAAACCCTTGCCCGCTCTCTCGGTGCTTACATTGAAAAGGTGGTTAGAACTGATACCCGTATCATGGATGATAACATGGGTGAATTTCAGTGAGTTCGGGTGCTCTTTGACACTTCCAAGCCTATTTGACGCTGTGTTGCCCTAGGAGGGCTTGGAGACAAGCCAAAGATGTGTCATCTTTAATATGAAAGGCTTCCTTTATTTTTCCAAGGTTGCGGCATGATCGGCCATTAGGTTTATGACTGCAAGATTGTCAAATGCATCTACAAAACTACAATACAGTGATTGGCTTAGGGTTGCCCCTCAAAAGTCTCAAGGCCCTCCGCGTCAAAGAGGTAGAATTACTTACCATGAAGCCTCCAATTTGGATGCTACTGTCCCTTCCCCATCAGAGACTATTGATGACTCTGTCCCACAGGAGAACCAAGGGACTGGAAAAGAACCTTTTGAGATTGAGCATGGAACACATACGGCCAACTTAAATGCTTCTGTTGGGGTTGCGAACAAAACTATTATGACAGAGGAAGCAACTGTTGAGGCTGAGAATAAAAATGCTATGACCGATGAGGAATTTATTGGGACCGAGAATTAAGTTGTCCCTGTTGCTCCTGTTGTGTATGTGGATAAAACTGTGACTGAGAAAGAAGTTTGTTCTCCTTCTGTGACTAAAGATAAAGTTGCGTTACTCGGGAAAGTGGCTACTGTTGTGACTGCATTTAAAGCTGATATGACAAGAGATGTAGCTGTTATGACCAAAAGAAAATCTACCACGATTATCGAGCTTGAAGCTATTTTACCTCAAGAGACTGCTTCTTCTAGTCCTCCTCCTACGGCTGCCCTAGAGTTGTATTGTCTGACTTTGAGATCTGGTTGGCCAATCAACCTAAGTTGTGCCAAAACATTCAGCAAGCCAAGCAAGACTCTATCTCTCGTATCCCCAAAAGATATGTTTTATACGATTATATTACTTGATTATGTCTTTATTTGCTGTTTTTTCTCTCTATTTTTTGTTCTTCAGATATGTTTTATACGATTATATTACTTGATTATGTTGTTCTCTTCAAATATAATCTTCTCTTAATTTTTTTAATTGAACATATCTTGTATTTTTTTTCCAGGAGTTGCATCTAGGAAATATCTTTACGAACTGAAATAATTTTGATAGCCAACTAAAAATAGAAGAAAAAAAATTCAATAGGGTCAAATCAGGTCAGAGATCTAATTTTGGGTTAGGGTCGGGGTGGGTAGAACATAAAAAATAACCGGGGTAGATCGAGGTCGGGTCTTGAATTCTACTCATCGGGTCGGGGTTAGGTCGGCTAAAAACTCGCCCCATTGGCATCCCTAGTCGTAAGCTCCCACAAGTTTTTTTCATTTGTGAAACTCGTTTGAAAAAGCGTAGTAGTCATAGAATTAAGTATGCTTTGAATATGGATGGTTGTATCATTGTTGATAACGGCCATGGTTGCACTGGTTTAATATTGCTCTAGAATAATGAAGTTACCATTGATTTGCTTTTGTACTCGTCTCCACATAGATGTTATTATACATTAAGATTCTAAACAGTTTCATTTTACTCGCATTCCTAGTTGCTTGGAGAACAATATGAAATACAAGGCATGAGATTTGATTGATCGCCTACGTACTGCTTCGCCTCTTCCATGGCTCGTGCGGGTGATCTAAATGAGATCCACTCTGATAATGAGAAAACAAAGCGGCAGCGATAAGACACGTAGCCAAATTGATAGCTTCAGAGATTGTTTATCACGAAATCAGTTGTTTGATTAAAAACCTGCTAAGGGTTGGTTCACTTGGACTAAAACTGGCCCAAGAGCTTCTCCCATTTGCGAACACCTTGATAGATTTATTGTCAACAGGAACTCGCTTTCCTCTCACCCGTGCTCGAGACAATTACTTCTATTTTGAAAACTGATGGACACAAGATACAGACTGTGTGACAAAAGGTATAAGATGTTTGGGGTGAAAACTGCTGGTTCGGTCCTTGATAATTGTAGCGACGTTTTAAAATTCGAAGTATTCTACTTTTTACTGAAAAATTGGTTTTGAGGGGATTTTTTTAAAAATCATATTTTTGAAAATAAGAACTGAAGTCGTTACCGGTCACTAGGGCTAGGTAGACCGGAGGCGGACACCAAAAAATAAATTAGAGATTCTCACTTTTTGGGTTCAGGAGTCGGTTACGTGTGAGGAAGGGTTCGCACCCCTACCACGCCCAAACTTGGTACCAAACCAATTACCATTTTATTAATATCAGATTTTACAAGTTAAATTGACGATTAAATTAAAAATTGGTTATACATGCGAATAGATTTTAAGAGACCCATTATTCGAGAATAAACAAAAGAACCACCACCACTACGCTTGATATTAGTCATGTTTACTCTCGAATAAAAGGGTACCGCATTAACAGTTTATATCTCGGATGCAACCTAACAACAATTAAGCATGATAAATGGATGAACATGGAAAATATGAAAAACATGCGTATTAAATATGAATAGTAGACTCGAGTAACAATGCATCAAACAAGAATTAAACAAACATGCAAATATATATAACAAGGTACCCAAACTATAGATTATGTATTATATTTATACAAATATATGCGGCATACTAAAAAAAAGAACATAACTCACATGAAGCAAATGCATACATATGGCATACCACATATAAATTAAACACCAACAGATTCCTAAAGAGAAACTAAAACAAGCACATACGCACATGTAATCAACAAATTAAAGAAAAGGAAACCAAGCTACATATACAATATAACACATGTTTAAAAATAAACGAAAAAAACAAAATAAATGGTCAAACAAGGATACAGAACCGAAAATAAAGAAGAATAAAGGGGTGATTAACCCCTGATTTTCGGACCAAATCAAATGAAAACCAAGTTGAACATGGTGACTGAATCAAAAGATTTAAAAACAAAGAAGGGTCGCAAAAAAGATTTTAGGATGGCAGAGGGATTTAAAAAACAAAATAACCCATTTGTTTTTACCAAATAGCCCATCGATAAAACCGATCAAAACACCCCGAAAAAATTCTCTCAAATATTCATCGCATTTCTGAGTTTGTCAAGAATTCAGGAGCAAAAACCTAGATATCAACCGCCTTCTGCTGTGCCGACTACCACCTAACGTCGTCGACCACCGCTCGCCGATGTTCTCAAAACTCACCCTCAAAACAACCTTATTTTTTTTCCAAAACCACAAATCCGACCCTTGGTTTAAAAAAACACTCTATTTACTGAGATTTTTGATAACCGAAACAAAAACCTAAAAAAAACTTGCTTTTAAAACGCAACCCGTCTTTCCTTGGAGACGGCGGCCTCGGCCAGAGAACGACCACAGATCCAAAGACCAAAGCAGGTATGAAAACCCCTAACCCTTTTCTTTTTTCCTTTTATTGTATTTTGATTCGAAATGAAAAGAAAGAGATACTTAAAAATCAAAGCTTTTCCCCCTATATATCTACATTATTACTATGGCCCAAAACAATCTTTTCTCTATTCTTGTTCTCCTTTCGCTTGTTTTCTTCCTGCAAATTCCGTGCAATGCGGGAAGGCATTTGATTTTGGAGCAGAACCAGATTAATGGTGTTTCTTTCAAGTCTTCACATTCGCCACCAACTGTGGTGATTGGAGCAAGGGAAAACCAAGCCCCACCACCCAAAAACAACGAAGACTTCAGGCCCACATCTCCTGGACACAGTCCTGGCGTCGGCCATTCCGTTCAAAACTAGGTCAACACTTTCTTACGTTGAAGACAGATGGTATTTGAATGCAAGACAGTGATTCATGGGTTTTTATAGCTCGTGCTTTGACTATCATGACTCGAACGATATTTGTGAAAACGATGAACTCAGTAAAAGTAGTGTATTAAATGTAAAAATATTTTCTCAATTTGTTATGAAATAATCTTCGATTAATGTCTATTTGCACGGTTAAGGGACATGAAATACGGTACATTTCTCCAACACAGATACATTTCTATTTATTCCACATAAGATATCGTCCAACTCCTCTAAGTAATATGATGTATACAGTACATTTTTTTGAAGTAATTATACAGTACATTTGCACGGTATGAAATATGATGTATTCCAATCATGAGCCTGAAAACTAGCATCGTCCCAACTTAAAGAAAATTTTACTATGACCATACTCGAGTTCTTCCTCGAAAAATCAGGGTCGGTTCTAGGGAAAATTCTAGAGCAAACATCATGTACCAATATGTACTATTAATCATATACATTGATATATACTATTAATTATTTTAATAACTTTTGAAATCATTGGGACCTAAAACGTGATTATTCATTTTTTATATAAAAATATGTTAAAACATTTTTTTGCTATTGTAATAACTCATTTTTGTCCGGGTTGTAAATATTATAGTAATATTAATTAATTATAGTAATACGTATTAACGTCTATATGTACGTGTGATGATATGTATATATGTGTGGGTCCATGTGTACGTAATAGCGTAGTATATGAATAAATGTAATGCATATGTTTATTAATATTATATATATGTTGCTTGCATGTGTGTATTTATTATTATTAATGTATGCATGCATGCGTTGTTATTATTTATGTATGCATGTGCATATGTGTTAACATATATTTGTGTATATTAAACGTACACTGTTTGTGTATGAATATATTAATATTATGTACGCATGTGTAGTTAATATTACATATGTATGAATGCATGTTATTAATATTTATGTATGAGTGTGTATGTGTATGTATTAAAGTTAGTATATTGTATGTATTTATATGTATGCTTGTATGTTGTGTATTGTATGTGTGTTTATGTTTTATTATTATTAATATTATTAAAAAAACAAAAAAAAAACAAAATTGAAAAAAGAAATTGAAAATTAAAAAAACAACAAAAAGAGGGAGGGGAGTGGAGTGGAGCACAAGGCTCTATGTCACCCTCCCCAACCTCACCTTTGCCTATAAAAAGGGGGAGGGGCAGCCCTTTGAAACATGAATTCGGCACCCCCAAAAAATAGGGGAGCCAGGCCGGCCCGAGCAAGGCTGGCCAGGGGTGAAGCGCAGTGCCCTCAGCCCCAGTTAGTTCGTTCCAACATTCGATCAGAGGTCCTTTTATGGTTCGATCTAGTTAATTTTTGGGCCATGACGAGAGGGCATGGAGATCTCGGTGGGGGTTAGTCGAAGTTTTTCGTCCGAGCTTCTAGTGGTGTAAAATTCGATCTTTATCTCTAGATTTATTTTTATTAGTTTAGAAATAGGGTAATATATAGTTTTATATTTATTTAATATTGGTACGTTTTTAGATTAAATACATTATGTATGTTATGTTAGTTTTAGTTTTTAGGGTCTCGATATTTAGTTAGAAGTGACATCCCGGTCTCTGGGTGTCATATCTTTTAGTACTGTAGACCGTGAGTTTTTCATTTGAATTAATGCCATGTTCATGCATTTATTATGTTGCATGTAGTGTAGGCCTTTATCCCGGTATTCTAGTGGGAGTGTCATCCTAGTTTCCGGGTGTCATCTCCTTGGTACCGTGGTATAGAGGCAAATTTAATATTGTCATGCATACATGCATTTTTAGGAATTAAATTAAATTAAATTTTTATTTTTCTTAATAATTACGATATGAACCCATTAGGTAGGGGTGTTAACCCTTCCCCGTACGTAATCGACTCGCAAACCCAAGTTTTTGAATCTCTGGTTTTGTTTTCGGTGTTCGGTCTACCTTATCCAAGTAACCGGTGGCGACTCAATTTTTCAAAATACGAGTTTTTCATAAAATTCCCCTTTTTAAATAACTTTTCAATAAAAGTGGGAACATTCCCCCCATTTTTTTTATTTTTCGTAGCGAACTTCGACACTTAGGAAAAATAGTCGCTACAGCATGGCAACTCCACTAGGGAGTAAAATTTTTAAAATAAAAAATTTTAAGAGTCAAACCTTTGATGGGTTCGCATCGTAATTATTAAGAAAAATTTAAATTTCTAAGCCTTGTTTGATTTTGATATAAATTGTCATCATATATTAGTTTTAGAACCCTTAAGTGGGAGTGATTACTTTGCTTCGTGGGGTTTTCACCTTCGTATAGTGTTGTAATTCACTTCCGAAATCCGGTCCTTATATCTCGTGGGGTTTTCACCTTCGTATGGTATAAGGGTCGTATTCCCTCAAATCGATGTCCGAGCGACAGTTCAAGTACTATTTATGTAGAACCTAACCGCATGTAGTAAACCATAGGAGCCCACCTATTAGAGTCATGCTGCTATTCTGTCCGTTTAGCGGTAACCCTGTTAAGTTTTTTATTTGTATTTTTGTTGTTTGCATGATTTAATTAATTGGTTTTTTTGTTAATTGACCTTTCATTTTTTGATTATTACACTACTGACGTGATTTTTGTTTTCTATCAGTGTTTATTTTATTTTATCTTTATGCATTTACATTGCGTGCCACTTCATACTATAAATGTTGATTCGAAAAACAGTCCAATTTAGAAGGCAATCCAAATAAGAGAGAAGTCTGTAATATCAAGAGCTATAATGCTACAATATCGAGTTTGGTTGAACGATGATCAGTCGAGAAAAGAGACAAATTGACAAGGAGACACATGTCGGAGGCGGAGACGGCGTAGTGTGGACGTAGTGGCGGATCCTCGTCAAAGCCAATAGGGGCCATGTTCCCCCCCAAAGTTTAAAGATTTCACATTTAACCCCTTGAAAATTTTAGAAATTTTAATTTAGCCCCTCCAAAATTTTAAATTTATTATTTTATCTATTTTTTAAAAATAATTTTGATTAAATACATTTCCAATTTAAAAAAGGGTCTTGATAAGTTTTGAAAATTTTAGTTAGCTACATTTTATGAAAATTTTAAATTAAACCTTTCAAAATCTTTGGAAAATTTAATTTAAACCTCCAAAACTTTTAAAAATTTTAAAATGGCCCCTTCAAACGGGATTGTCAAGATCCGCCCCTGAAGAAGAGACCATTATCTACACTCTGCCTGCACGGGTTAATGATCTTTTCGAAAGCCTCTAGGTACATAGATTATATTATCGCGAGCCTTTTGAGCAATAGAAGAAGAGAACGGTGAGATCGCCCTTCATTCCAAAAGCGATGTTAAAACATGGAACGCGATCCTTGCTTTACAAAGTCAAGATATCAAGACGAGAAGCTAATTGTTGTAATTCAATTTTTCGTCTTCTTGTAATCAGACATCTTCTCTGTTAAACGAATGTCTTTCTAAGGACTATTTGAGAATCAACATCTTCATTCACGTTCATCATAGTAGTTATTGCATTTATCGTACTAACACAGTTTCCTTTGGTATTCTTTTTCTTTACATTTGTTTTGCATTGGATTCTCATTACATAAAATGATGTATTAATTTTTGCAAGTGACCATCGCTGTAGAAGGCGATCATAATAGACAAAGGGTCTAATGATCAGATAGGGCAGACAAATTTTGAACGTTGTCCTAAGAGTACACAGAAGATTAGAAAGGGTGAATCATTCGAAGATTTTGAATCAAACAAAGTAACTGATACTCGCGTTGGGGATGAGCAAATTGGAGTAAAAGAATTAAAGTAGCAGATATGGCTGACTCAGCAATACCGCTAAATCAGAATATGAATCAAGCGCTGGACTATGAAGGAAGGTTAACTCATTTTCTAGACGACGTTTGAAAGTTAGGGATTAGAGCTCACAGGTATTTGTAAAGATTACAAGACTGAATCTGATGTAATAAGCCTTTTGTTCAATGAAAGGCTTTCTACGAAGATTACTTTGCAACTAATACCTTATTGCATTCATGTTTGCATTTCGTTGATTAAAAAATATTCCATATTAGGGGATTTTTTATATAAAAAAGAAGTTCTGTAATGTACAGAGATTGATAATGCTACAGATGGAAATAATCTGAGCATAAAGCAAATAGAGATAAGACAGAAGTGAGTTACCGAATATGCATTTAACTCTAAAAAGGGTGGCTAATAGATGCCTGTGGAATATTATCAATCTTTTGTACACAGACGTCTTATCCTATAAAAATCATCCTAAAGGACTATTAATGAATAAACACTTCATTTGCATTCATTCACTTCAGAGTTTATACTTACTATCGGTTTTTTAACATTTATGATACATTTCATGCATTAATTAGAAAATAAAATTTTACGGGTTCGATGGGGGTATTCGAAAATCAGTTGAAAAAAAGAATGGAACAAACCAAGAAATCAAGACTCGAGCAGTTAGAAGATAGGAAAACACAAAAATTGGGGCAAGCTTACACCGCATCTAGAAAGCTAGAATGAGTTGGTGCCCAGACTTGAAAGTCCCTATGCTTGGGTTTCTCATCTTTTTGCAAAGAAGTCCTACAGAAATGTAGGCGTAACGTGCTTAAACACGGTAAAGTTTAAGACAATGGATCAAAATCTATTTTTACGAATGGTCAAAAGAAAATAAATCCTTTAGAAAAATCCAATGTTATAATTGGTATAAACTGATTGTACCCAGGGGAATGGTACAACTATCCCGGAGCAAACAACTACCGGTAAAGACAACTCAAAACCGTTGATCTCTGTGCATTTGGGAAAAATGAAAAAGAAATCTCTAAATAAAGCTATAAATTTTTTTAAATCAAATTTCCACCAAAAATCCATTTTTATAAATGGTCAAAGGAAAATAAATCCTTTGGAAAAATCTAATGTCATAATTGGTATAAACTGATTGTACCCAGGGGAATGGTACAAGTAGCCTGGAGCAAACGGCTACTAGTGACAACAATTCAAATCCGTTAATCCCTGTGCATTTGGGAAAATGCAAAAGAAATCTATAAGTTAAGCCATAGATTTTTTAGAATGTATTTATTTTTTCATAATGAAATTTTTATTTCGAAAGCATTTTTGGCATTCTTTGTTTCTTTAAACTTTTCATACATTATTATTGGGATAGTTTTTGTTCTCCCATACGCATATACACATATACATACCATTTTTTAGGTCATTGAATCTCAAATGTGAGAGTGCCTTGAATTTAGATTGAACACCGTGAAGATATTACAAATACGAGTACCCGCTAGTCCATTTAGGCTGACAAAGGAATATAATAAGTGTTTAGATGATGGACATATCCCATTTTAGAAAATTTTCTTCTCAGGCACTTTTCGTTTAAGATCCTTGAATCGAGTGTTGACCCTAAACTTCTACCCCCTGAAGACTATTTTGATATCCATATATGGGATGACGAGTGGCATTCCTTCAATTCCCTTCACAAATAAGAAAAGTATCCATTTGTTGTCCCCTTTGAGTCTAATTATTTCTATTTATTTGAACCAAAACCAAGGATCACCCCCACACTAGGGGCAAAGAGGATGAAGATTTTGTTCGCAAATTAGAGTCACCCGATTTTGACCGCATTACAAAGATAATGCTTCATGAATAAGCGCCAGAAATGGGAATCAATATACTGGACAGAAAGATCAAGAGAAACATCATAATAAACTGGTAAGACAATTTTTTTGCTCGAAATGACTGGCTAAACCAAATTGAAAGTTTTCCAACCAAAAGTTTGAAACAATGAAGATTGAAAGCACCATCAGAAAGTGCAATAAAGGACATTAAGAGCCTTGAAGATTTGATCACATTTGAATAAAGAGTGCATCAACATTCATTTAAGATGTAAGCTACACGAGAAGAGGAAACAAACTATAGGGTGAAGACCCAGAAATGGGCAGTCTAGGGCAATCCAATGAATATATTGCTCTATGTGAGTATACCCAAATCAAGCAATGCAAGAATAAGATTTTAATCAAAAATTTATATAAAATTTGGTCAATTGTTAAGCCAAGGAGCAAATTGGTCCGGAACTACACATTCCAGAGCTACAATAGAAGGAAATGAACTATAGGGTAAAAACCCAAAAATGGGTAGTCTAGAGCGATCCAAGAAATAAATCAAAGAAGTTTTTTCATTTGAGCACATTTCTATTAACAAGTGCATAGAAGATATTTCACCAAGAAGAAATGATCCTTGGTTTCATCACCCTTAAACACTTATTTTAGGCCTATATATCATTTCTTTCATAACCATTAGCCATAACCTACACTACAAGCCTACAAAGACCATTCAGATCATATGTGGATATCTGAGGTGGATAAGTTTGTCTTTAGATTACATCCCGCCTATAAGGGTCAACCTTACTTCAAGAAACGTCAAACTTTGAAGTGGCTGATCGACACCTAAATGAGGGAAAGATGAGGCATATTGAGTGGTGAGATCAAGAGAGCCACTTTAAATGGGCTAGAAAATAGGTAAGGGAAGTGTTCCTCTCGAAAGCCTAAATGGACTAGGGGATAACGTACATAGGCAAGATTTTCTAAACATACAAGTTTGCTAGTGCATTTGTTATTTTAGGAAAAAATATTAGTTTTCAAAAATGTTTGAACTTTTTTTGAAATATCATTTCTTTTGCATATTAGTCATTTCCTCCGAGTATTAGTTTTAAAAAATGTTTGGCATTTTTTTTGAATTCCGATTCTTTTAATACATATCTTTTCCTATAAACATTAGTTTTCAAAAACAAATGTTTTGCATTTTTCTCTGAATTTTAATCTTTTAATATTTAGCATTTTCCTACAAACATTAATTTTAAAAAATATGTGGCTTTTTTCGAATTTTGATTCTTTTATCATTTCTTCCAAACATCAATTTTCAAAATGTTTGCCTTTTTTTTCGAATTTTGATTCTTTTAATACTTACCATTTATTCCAAACATTAATTTTCAGAAAATGTTTGGCATTTTTGTCGATTCTTTTAATCTTTATTATTTCTTCCAAACATTAATTTTAAAAATGTTTGACATTTTTTGTCGATTCCTTTAATCTTTATTATTTCTTCCAAACATTAATTTTCAAAAATGTTTGGCATTTTTCGAATTTCAATTCATTTATTACTTATCATTTACTCCAAACATCAGTTTTCAAAAATGTTTGGCATTTTTCTCCGAATTTTAATTCTTACCATTTCGTCTAAGCATCAGTTTTTAAAGATGTTTGGAATTTTTTTAAAAAACCTTGATTTTTTTAAAGATATATCTATAGTTTTTCTCCCAAACAATAGTTTTCAAAATGTTTAGTATTTTCTTCCAGTTTTATTTTCAAAATAATTGGCTCTTTTTTATTTGATGAAAATTAAAGCACATGAACCGAGAGTTAGTTCCCGCTGAGATGCTGCAAGAAGAGATAAGCTCAGGGAGAAGAGGTATTTTTCCCGCCCTAGTGAGAAGATAAATGAAGACTCTGAATGTTGACAAGAAAGATAGTTAAGCCCGAAATAGAATAGGGTAATCCTGCGGGACAATAAGAATAAAATACATATGAAATATAAGGACCTAGAGTTGGTTTCCCCAAAATGTTGTCTAAGAATGAGCTCAAGGCGTGTGGGGCATTTTGCCAGCCCTAATATTAAGACAGATGAAGACTCCGAGTATTGGATCGGAGATAAGAAAAACAGTTAAGCTCGAGATAGAATGGGGCAACAATACCCCATATGAAAACAAGAATGCATAACGGAAGAGTATAGGGGGCCAAAAATTGATTTTCCTCAAGATTTTTCGATTGAGTCCAAAAATAAAGATTAAAATCAGAGATGAGTTGGGCGAATTGAGGCGTCTTGCTCACCCTAATGAATAGAATAGCTGAAGACTTCGAGTGTTGAGGTCAAAAATGAAGATGATAGTTGAGCCCAAGATTGGATGGGGCAATGAAGAAAGAATGACGTGAGTCCTTATATAAGATTCGTATAGGGACTAGAAGAAGGATTTGCGAAGATGGGTGGTAACCCTGAAGAAAAAAAATGATCACACAAGAAGATACAAGAAGAATGTTCGATCGATAAAGTTAAGATTGAAAGAGCATACTGCAGAGAAATGAAAGAAAGAAATCTGAAGAATAACCTTTCAGGGATATGATTCTAAAGTAGAAAAAAAAGGAGAAGAAACAAGAAAAGAAGAAGAGAAAAGAAGAAAAGAAAAAAAAAAGAAAAAGAGAAAAAAGAAAAGAAAGAAGAAGAAAATAAAAGTATTACATTGCCTGCATCATATAGATAGGGGCATGCTAATTTAAAAGCATTTTACTTATTTTAAACAGATATTTGAAGAATACTAGAGATTTCGGTCTACAGCTTCATGTCGAAGGGGTTGATCCTTTTGAAGATTTCCATTGGTAGCCATTTTCGGCATGAATTCATATCTTAAGTCCTCCGGGCCATTTGTAAGTCCTTCGGGCATGGTGTTAACCTTCTTTTGATGTCAAGACTGGTAGAAACCGGGGCATCATTATAAGGGATTTTGGTAGCCATTTTCGACTTGAATCCAGATCTGTAAGTTCTCCGAGCATGATGTTAATCTTATTTTGATGTCAAGATTGGTAGAAATTGGGTCATCATTATAAGGGATTTTGGTAGTCATTTTCAGCGTGAATCTAGATCTTAAGTCTTCCAGGCTATCTGTAAGTCCTCCGGGCATGATGTTGATGTCAAGACTGGTAGAAACTGGGGCATCATTATAAGGGATTTTGGTAGCCATTTTCGGTGTGAATCCAGATCTTAAGTCCTTCGGGCCATCTGTAAGTCCTCTGGGCATGATGTTAATCTTATTTTGATGACAAGACTGGTAGAAATCGGGGCATCATTATAAGGGATTTTGGTAGCCATTTTCGGCGTGAATCCAGATCTTAAGTCTTCCGGGCCATCTGTAAGTCCTCTGGGCATGATGTTAACCTTATTTTGATGTCAAGACTGGTAGAAACTAGGGCATCACTATAAGAGAGTTTGGTAGCCATTTTCGGCGTAAATCCATTTCTTAAGTCCTTCGGGCCATCTATAAGTCCTCCGGGCATGATGTTAACCTTATTTTGATGTCAAGACTGGTAGAAACCAGGCCATCATTATAAGGGATTTTGGTAGCCATTTTCGGCATTAATCCCCATCTGTAAGTCCTCCGGGCATGATGTTAACCTTATTTTGATGTCAAGACTAGTAAAAACTGGAGCATCATTATAAGGGATTTTAGTAGCCATTTTCGGCGTAAATCTATTTCTTACGTCCTTCGAGCTATTTGTAAGCCATCTGGGCATGATGTTAACCTTATCTTGATGTCAAGACTGGTAGAAACCGGGACATTATTTTAAGGGATTTTGGTAGCCATTTTCAGCGTGAATACGTTTAGTAAGACCTCTGGGTCATTAGTAAGACCTTCGGGCATGGTGATTAAGTTTTTCTTCGATGTCGAGACGATTACAAATTGGGGCATTAAAGATTGAAGTTTGAAGATTTGGCCGAGGAAAAGCGGAAAGATCCAGAAGAGCCTGTGATTCTAGAGCCTAGGATAGGAAAGTAGGACAAAAATGAGTGTTTTTGGTCTTTGCTTTGTTCTCGTTTCACTAGAACAAGCACAGAGGGGCAACTGTAATCACTCATTTTTGTTCGGGTTGTAAATATTATAGTAATATTAATTAATCATAGTAATATGTATTAACGTTTATACGTACGTGTGACGATATGTATATATGTGTAGGTTCATGTGTATGTAATAGCGTAGTATATGAATATATGTAATGCATATGTTTATCAATATTATATATATGTTGCTTGCTTGCATGTATGTATTTATTATTATTAATGTATGCATAAATGTGTTGTTATTATTTATGTATGTATGTATGTGCATATGTGTTAACGTATATTTGTGTATATTAAACGTACATTGTTTGTGTATGAATATGTTAATATTATGTACGCATGTATGTTTAATATTACATACGTATGAATGCATGTTATTAATATTTATGTATGAGTGTGTATGTGTATGTATTAAAGTTAATATATTGTATGTATGCTTGTATGTTGTATATTGTATGTGTATATTGCATGTGTGTTTATGTTTTATTATTATTAATATTATTAAAAAATAAAAATAAAAAGAAATTGAAAATTAAAAAAAAAGATGGAGGGGAGTGGAGCACAATGGTCCACGTCACCCTCCCTAACCTCACATTTGCCTATAAAAGGGGGAGGGGGCAGCCCTTTGAAGCATGAATTCAGCACCCCAAAAAATAGGGGAGTCAGGACAGCCCAAGCAAGGCTGGCCAGGGGTGGAGGGCAGTCCCCTCGGCCCCAGTTGGTTCGATCCAACATTCGGTCGAAGGTCCTTTTATGGTCCGATCTAGTTAATTTTTGGGCCATGACGAGAGGGCATTGAGATCTCGGTGGGGGTCAGTCGAAGTTTTTCATCTAAGCTTCTAGTGAGGTAAAATTCGATCTTTATCCCTGTATTTATTTTTATTAGTTTAGAAATAGAGTAATATATAGTTTTATATTTATTTAATATTGATATGTTTTTAGATTAAATATATTTTGTATGTTATGTTAGTTTTTAGGGTCTCGGTATTTAGTTCGGAGTGACATCCCGGTCTCCGGGTGTCATATCTTTTAGTACCGCAGACCGTGAGTTTTTCATTTGAATTAATGCCATGTTCATGCATTTATTATGTTGCATGTAGTGTAGGCCTTTATCCCGGTATTCTAGTGGGAGTGTTATCCCGGTTTTTGGGTGTCATCTCTTTTGGTACTGTGGATATAGAGGCAAATTTAATATTGTCATGCATACATGCATTTTTAGGAATTAAATTAAATTAAATTTTTATTTTTCTTAATAATTACGATACGAACCCATTAAGTACCAATTTTGGGCGTAACAGGGGGTGCTAACCCTTCCTCGTACGTAATCGACTCACGAACCCAGTTTTTTGAATCTCTGGTTTTGTTTTCGGTGTCCGATCTACCTTATTCAAGTGACCAGTGGCGACCCCATTTTTCAAAATATGAGTTTTTCATAAAATTCCCCTTTTTAAATAACTTTTCAATAAAAGTGGGAACACTCCCCCATACACGATTTTTTTTTAATTTTTCGTAGCGACCTTCGACACTTTGGAAAAATAGTTTATACAACTATTTTTTCAGATTTTTTTATATTTTTAATTTTTTGTCCACTTCTTATTTTAATAACTTTATTATTATTTTTTATTATTTTTCTGATAAAAAAACTTAATTATTTTTAAATTTTAAAATAAAAAAATCTAAAAAAGTGGTACAAAAAGTATTTTTACACATTTTATTCTAAAAAAAATAATATCCCATGATTTTAAAAGTTATTAAAATAGCTAATGGTGCATATCATTACATATTTAAGGGTACATGTTGATATGTGACGTTTACTCAAGATTCGTCTATATTCTAATATTAATTTAAAAGTGGTTCATTTCGATAAATAATTGTTTAAAGGGATAATTTGTTAACCTTCTTTAGTCCATTTGATTAATAAAATGTTTGCTTCGTAAAAAAACTGTTTAAAGGGATTATTTGGTAAAAGACACCCTGAAATTTGAAATTCAAATGAAGAATTTTTGTTTATGTTTACTGTACTACTAAAAATGGAGAAACCCTCGGAGCTTATAGTGAATGTACTGTAATAATCTCTACAAAGAACCTGGACTGTAAACTTAAGATATTTCAAGTATTGAACTAACTGGAACAGTTAGTAATAGGGAAATTAGTCAAAAGACCATGTGCTGAATGTGCATATGACAGATTTCTTTCTGACAGCACAGTTTCATATTACAGCCTAGCACGACAGGGAATCAAATGTTTTTGTTCACTGGTTGTGACACTTTGAAAAAGGGTAAAAAAAAAAGGGTCAGAAGCAGCCATTAACTGTTAAAAGGTTTGAGTAGTGGCAGAGGGTGGGGACTTCCTCAGATGCTGGAACCATTAAGGCTTAAACTAAAAAATAGCGTTCAAACTATCTTTTTTATTTTTATTTTTGGCCCTTAAATTATAATTTAGGTAAAATAGGCCCTTAAACTATTATTTTTGGGCAAAATAGGCCTTTAAACTATCATTTTTAGTCACTTTAAGTCCCTAAACTATTTTTTGGTCAAAATAAGTACCTAACTATATCATTTTTCTTCTTTTAGTCCCAAAACTAGGGGTGTTCAAATCTAGGTACCTGGGTATTCGGGTACCTGAAGTACCGGGTACCCAGATCTTCGGGTAGTAGAAAATGCGGCCCGTGTCCCGACCCGGTTTTTGCGGGTACCCGAAAATTCGGGTATTTGGGTACCCGGATAAAAAAATATTTTTTAAATATAAAATATTTTATTAGTTTTATAAAAATATAAAAAAATGTATTTATTAAATATAAAAAATCTTAGATTTTTTATTAATTTAATATAAAAATATGTATATTGAATATAAAAAAGATTAATTTTAAATATATCCGGGTACCCGAATCGGGTACCCGAAAATTCTTAATTTTGTGACCCGAGCCCAACCCGAGAAGTGACGGGCCAGGTACCCGACCCTGGTAAAAAAATTCTGGGTAAATACCCGATTATTTATGTTCGGGTAATCGAGTTGGGTTAGTCGGGTCGGGTATTTTTGAACACCTTTACCCAAAACTATTAATTTGTCAAAAAATCTTTGTGATGTGTCAACATCTTACTAGTCGAAATAATTTTCTTTTGACTTAAATAACTATCGGACATAAAATGACCAGAAATGATAGTTTAGGAGCTTATTTTGATATATGATATTTTAAAATTTAAAAAGAACATAAATATTTATATATGTTAGAAAAGCCTATAAAATGATATTTTTGTAACCATGGACTTAAAGTGACAAAAAATAATAGTTTAAGGGCTTATTTTGCCCAAATTATAGTTTAGGGGCTTAAAGTGACCAAAATGATAGTTTAGTTTAAGGGCTAAAAGCAGAAAAAATACATAGTTTAAGGGTTTTTTTTTGTTAAGCCAACCATTAAATAATAAAAAGGGGATCTTTTTTTTTTATCGAAAAAAGGGGGTCCTTTATGAAGACTCTTAATAATCAAAATTATTTCACTCTAAGTGGAGAGGTTGAGTGACGGCGAATTGGAGCTCATCATTTGACTTGATCGACCAAGACAAAATCCTAAACATTTCTTTTACTGCATTAAACCACTAAACCCACTACTAATGGAGGGACCTCTCTTCTGGTTGTTGCCTTTGACTCTGCGCATGCATATATATATATATATATATATATATAATCCTTTTATATTAGATAAAATTTAAAAGTTTTATATTTTTTTGGATCATTTGATGAAAGTAAATAGATGGATGAGATTAACAGTAGAAAATATGAAGATTATCACTTAGAAAAAAATAAGAAAATAATTTTAGCCAGTTATTATCATCATTTTTACGGTTACTCTCATCCATCCATTTAGCTCTATCCAACGATCCAAAAAAATGTGTAAAGCTTTTAAGTTTTACATAGTGTAAGATGATCATATATATAGGGTTAGAATCCACTTACACAATGTAAAACTCAATTACTTTTACACATTTTTTGGACCGTTAGATGAGGGTAATAAATGGCGAATATTATTTTCTTATCTCTTTTTTCTTGTGATAATCTTCACATTTTTTACTGTTAATCACAATCATCTATTTACCTTCACCCAATGGTCCAAAAATATGTAAAATTTTCAAGGTTTACATAGTGTAAGAGGATCTTATCACACACACACATATATATATATATATATATAAACCACTAAACCCAATCCTAATGGGTGAATGTAAATATTCAAATTGGTGTTGGATTTTATTATAATTCTAATGCTGGACGAATAGTTGGTAATTAGGTTTATTTAATTTGTAAGTATTTATATTAGCAAGAAGTTTTATTTACTTTGGAGAGATTTAGTCAATGTTTGGTAAACATCAGTTTGAGCCAAATTTAGAGGTTTGAGCCAAATTTAGTGGTTTGACCAATCAAATATACTATTTTAGATGTTTGATTAATAGAAGATTATAGTAGCGTATTTTTGGTGTTACACATGGGCGATAGAGGGAATCCCTCGATGGTCAATCAGAGATCGAGTTGGAACGGCTGTCGTCGTATTTAAGCATTGTTCGTGGGAAATCTATCGATGAATATTCATCAGCAAGGCCTATGAAAGGTTTTTGATAGGCATAGAGTGGTAGTCTATGCATTCATCCCAACCAAAAAAGCACATAATGGATCGAGATTTGGTATTGTGCAAATGGGATCAAAAACAGATGCAGATCGAGCTATAGAACGCCTCAATGGAGCCTAGATTTACGGATCCAGGATCAGAGTGTCAATGGCTCTACAAGGTGAGAGACATTCGTTTTAGAGGCAAAAATGACCAATTTCAATGACAGTAACGAATGCACATGACAAGTATCAATTACATACGGGTATTAAGCGTGAGGAGTTTATGGGATTGATTAATCAAGTGCAGGAATCGGTGAAGAAAAAAGTGATCCAAGGAATAATTGATGACGCAAAGATGGCCATTCTACAAAATTACACATTTGGATGGTGTTCAAGCCCTATGAGTATTGCACAATTAGCATTGAATCTTAATGTGGTGTAGTTACATGGTTTCTCGATTTTGAGAATTGCGGGCTCGATGATTCTTCTGATGATTACGAATATGGAATTAAGAGATAAAATCTTGCAATCGAGTTTGCTACAGAAATGTTTTAGGAGAGTGGAGATTTGGTCACCGAGTATTAACATAAAGTCTAAAAGGATTTGGTTGTCGATTAGGGGTTTGCCGATTCATGCATGGCTGCAAGAATCGTTTGAGAATATTGCAAAAATATAGGGTAACTTTGTCCGAGTTGATGATGAGATGCCGGAGCCTTCTTCATTTGAGCAAGGTCGAATGCTAATTGAAACAAATATAATATCGTGTATTGATGAATTGATAGATTTTCAAGTAGAGGAGATCACATATCAAGTGTGTGTCTCGAAAATAGAGACGAGTAGTCCCATAGTTGAATGTGAATGTATGTTATCAACATCCTCGATGTCTGTTAGTGATGACTCGCATTTCTCAAAATTGGATATGTTAGATAAGCATGCATCGATGGAATAACATATGAGCATGAGAAGGGGGTCGTATTCTAATCAAGGGACTGTTGTTCCTGACTCGTGTTTGAAAGTTGTACCATGCTCATAGCGGATCAATATATTGTGGGAGGACAATAAAAAGGGAGAATTGGCGGGTTTTGAAGACATCGGTGGATTCGATGGCTTGGATGACTGATGAAGATGTGGCTTTGATCTCTCGGGAAATTGAATTACGGGGAAGTGTCAATATGTTGACTGGAGAGGATTGTGGAGTAATTGCAAGATTAAAGGGGAATCAGCAACACGTGGATTTTATGGAAAGTGTTAAATAGACAGATTTGGCATTATTTGAGGGCAATTTTCGGTCAAATTTGGAAGCTATTGATGGTGAGTTATGACCATGTCGGGATAAATCTCCAATGCAAATTGTAGGGACACGCATCGAGGTGCCTAGAACAAATAAAGCTGTGATTGTCGACTACAATAGAGATCAAAGTCGAGTTCAAAAAGTCTCAAAAATAGTCTTTAATGTACAAAATTCTGAAGAAAGAGTGGAAGCTGAAAAAAATTAGTGAAAAGAGGGAGAGGGAGGCCAAGGAAGAATACTCAAACTTTGCCTTCGATAGCAAATGGGTCACTATTGGATTCTGATTTTCTAAATAAAAAACAAGTGATTTTAAGAGAAGCGAAGGAGACGCTGAAATTGGGGAAGTTTATTGGTGCAAAAACCACAAGAAACGAGGAAGAGATTGTAAAAGATATTGTGCAGATTATCGAAGCTAGGGAGAAGAAACAATAGCATCGCATGATACGGATGTTGTCGTGGAATATTAGGGGGATTGTATATCGAAAGGCGAATAGTTTAGTGGATGCATTTGCGAAGGGTTGCGTTCAGCGTAGTTCTTGGTTCTTTGGTTAGCCGATTGTAATTGGTATATGAATGTTGCTGATATTGTGGATGATTTGTTGGGATTTTGGAATGGATTATGTTGTTGTTTTTATGCATGAATTGCTCGGATTTTGGAGTGGATTTTTGCTTTGTTTGGTGATTATTCCATATGTATGGCACATTTTTGGAGTAAATTATGTTGTTGATTTTGTGCATGATTACTGGGATTGTGGAGTGGATCTTGCTCCTTGTTAGGTGATTATTTCATTTGTATGGCACATATTAATTAGGACATGCACTCTTTTCCCCTCATTTAGGTTTTAGGAGGGTTTTTTAACGAGGCATGTGCTAATGTGCTTGTATGATTTTACTTTCTTTAATAAAATCATACGTTATTGATAAAAAAAACTAGACTGAGATTAAACCTCTCAAATTGAAAAAACTGCTAATAGGAGCTTTTTAAAATTAGAGGTTTTCACATAAGAGTTATAAGAACCTTTTACCCTTAACAATTACAAATAATCTCCAAATAACCTAAATTTAACATTTGCTAATTTCATTTAAATTTAATAATGAATCAAATTGTATTAAAAATAATTATATAAATAATAAATTAATATATAGATCATTCAAATATGCTAGGTAATATTATATTAAAAAAATAATTTTCATAATCTAATTAATATTAATAGATACAAAATATTGATAACAAATAAACTATTCAAACAAGTATTGAATATAATCATGTCCTTTTATATTCAAATAATCAAACGACTATAAGCTATCAGCTAATTTTACCAAATACTTTTATACAATCAGCTAATACAATCCGTTAGTTAAATCAACTAATACAATCCGCTATAAACTATTAGCTAATGCAATACGCTATCAGCTCTCCGTTAATGCAATCCGCTATTAGCTATCTGTTAATTGTCAGACAGGGCCTTAACCACTTTTTAGGATCTATACAATTACAGTAACTATGTTTTAGAGATGAGTATTGTAGGAACGTTGGGAAGAGTGTTTTTGGATACACCGTGGTTCTGGAATATATATGTACTAGGTTATGTGATAACATGAAATATCATGTATTTGTACTATTTGTGATCTCTACCTTGATAGTGGATTATTTATTTCCCCCGTCCATGAATGTAAGCAAGCCGAACCATGTTACATCTCGTATTTTGCACATGCCTTATGTTGTTACCGTTTTAGTTATTTAGCACGTATCAAATTCTGAACAATAATGTTTTTTCTACAAATTAAAGAACAATGAATTCAAATACTAGTGGCAGATATGATTTCAGCTTGAAGCATAAGTGATATTTAAAAATGGCAGGCTCCACCACTGAAATTTTTAGTGGGAGTGATAAAGAAAAACCATCTCTCCCCAAGATTTGTCTTCAAGTACTTAGGAATATTTTTAAGGTACCTAGTATTCAACAGCCAAGTTGTCCAGACAGTGGACGGATCTCAATTGTTTGATGTGACGGACTTTGATTTTTTAATGTGTAGAGGGTGACTGACATGTCGTTGACCTTGACTTTAATGAATTAAAGAAATAGCTCCCAGAGGTTCAAATCTTAATATTTGCAAAACCTGGGAAGAAAGAAGAAGCAAGATTCATATCAAAATCTCCATGACAATGATATTTGGTCAAATTCCGGCTGTCCCTGTGCACCATCCATTATGTTTTGTGTTCCTGCTTTTCCTTTTCTTTTCCATTAGTGGAAGCCAATTAAAAAAAGAAGCTTGTCATGGTGCTCTAAGCCAACTATTGATGCACAAGTTAATTCAAAACCTCTAATGGTGATTGAAGGAATCAAAAGGAGTTGTCAAATCATTCATGGTTTTCCACAAGCAGGGACGGATCTACTTATGTCCTGGGAGGGGCTTTTGCCCTCATGCAAGAGAAATTTTTTTACCTTCTCTTTTGCATTTTTTTTTGAAAAAAAATGAATTAGTTGTGAATTTATGTTTTATCCTCAACTTTCAATTCTAGTTTCGTCCGTGTCCCCAAGGGAACCTCTAACATTCAGCTGCCAAGCAATCATTCCACCCATTTTCTTTGAAAATTGAAAGCCTGCAACTAACATAAACAATATGGAGAGGGTTCAACAAAAGATGTGTAGGACAGATCACAGTTGCATGTGTGTTTCACTTGAATTTGTCGACCAAAAAGATTTCTAAGCTTTGCCCAATAGCCATCAGTTTATAATAATATCCATGCATTTGCAAGTGGGGAATCATTCATCTTTTTGGGAATTTGGGCGGTGAAGAATCCCATTTCCCAGATATTGTTATCTCAAGGAATAGAGGGTTCTAAATCAACAGGGTTAGCTTCAAATTAAATTCTAAAATGTATTTGTTGTATCCTCTCACAATTCAAACGGTTGATAAAGTAACATTTAAGCAATATGAAAGGTCATGCATGGAGCTTCAAGTTTCAATAGGTAGCTTTGTTCTTGAAAAAGCAAAATGTATTTAGGAAGCCACTGTTTTGTGCATATGTTACTCAGATTTAAAATAATAGAGCAGAAGAGTGGGATATATGAAAAATATGGAAGATATTAATGTTAATAGTACAATTGGTGGGACATAGAAGGAATAGAAATCATTTCCCCCTTTTGGCGCTCTTATTTATGCCTTCACACTAAAAAATTAAGTTTAGGGTTTAAGGTTAAGGATAATGGTTATGATTTAGTAGTAAGGTTTAGGGAATTGAGGTTGGGTGTATTTTTAGGGTTTATGATTTAGAATTTAAGGTTAGGACTTAGAATTTACTCACTTCGTCCTATTAAATTTGTCCATTTTGTGTTTCAAAATTGTTCCATTGAAAATATCAACAACTTTTACACGGAATGTATCCCTTTCTACCATTTCTAACTAAACAAATTCTAACTTTTCAAGGACAAATTTTTATTTTAATTATTTTACATCACATCTTTTACACAAACTTTTGTGTTGGAACATGGAAAGAGATACCGAAAAAGGAAAAAAGTTTTTTGTTCACATAGAAGAATACTAGTTAGACATATATTAATCTTCAAGGGAGATCAGAGAAATAGATTTGGACAAAAATCCTCTGCCCTTTTTTTGTGCCCTAACACTAAAAAAAATCATATTCTAAGCTCTAACCCTAAATCCTAAACGATAAATCCTACATCCTAAAAATACATCATACACCCAATGATTTAAACTCTAACCATAAACCATGATCCTAAACCATAAATTTACTTTCTTAATGATGGAACATACGTAGGGCACCAAAAAAAAGGCAAACGATTTCTACTCAATAGATTTTCACATCATTGCATATAAAAAGTTTGCCCGAGAAAAAGAGGATTTTTTATAAAAGTTTTCAAGAATTCAAACCATTGATTGTTGTAATCGAATAGAAATTCTTTGCCCTTTTTTGTTACTCTTATTTATGCTCACACAGTAAAAAAAATTAGGTTTTGGGTTAAAGTTAGGGCTTAAAGAATCATGGGTATGATGTATTTTGTAAGATTTAGTGTAATAACCCAGATTTCTGAATCTGTGAGTCGGTTTAATCCGAAGCGTAGGCTTCGCGCTTGGGTCGAAGTGTTGGGCCTTCAGGAACCTTGTTGGGTTTGTTTTTAGTGAGTGAGCTTGCATTGGTTGGTTTTGGGTTGGCTTAGGATGGCTTTGGGAGGGTAAAAGGGTATTTTCACAAATGGAAGAAAGAATGAGAGGGCGGTCTATTTATTTCTTTGCAAAAAAGAGGCCTTGATGATCTCATGTTGTTCCCTTGTTTACATTCTTCATTCAATATCCTTTATCCTAATCAAAAGCCATAGAAAAAGGTTTAATCTGTAAGTTTTGTCACGTTTTGAGCATTGAGGAAAGAAGTTTTAGCGTCAAGAGATCTATCTTTTGAGGTAAGAATGTCAAAGTTTGGAGTTGGATGAATACCTTAAGGTTTTGGAGGGGTTTTGTAAGGTTGAACGGGATTTGGAGATTCAATCTCGTAGTGTTATAAATCATCTTTAGTTGCCTTTATTGCCTTATGATAGTTTGGTGACCCTTTTTGCAACACTTGTTTGTAGTCAATGAGGTGGGAGAGCATTCTAAGGCTCAAGGCAAGGCCAAGGCTTGAAGCTTGTGGAAGCAAGGTTGCTGGTGCTTTTGGGAAGGTTAGTACACTTCTATTCTTGTGTTTCTTGCATATCATGAATGTGATTGCTTTGTATGTTAATGTGATGGCTAAGTATGCTTGGACGTTCATGAAGGGGTGTTAATGGTGGAAGTTTGTTTTGGGGATAAAAACTTGTAAAATTGGTAGAAACCAACCCTAAATAATCCCAATAACTCGTAAGCTTGATTTTGGGGTCAAACTTGATGATTTGGGTGAGTGGCAATCAATTTTCGAACTGTAGGATGCAAGTTCTGGGTTCACATACTGATATGAGATGAACATGTATCGATACCCCTTTGTAAAAAGGGGCTATTTTACGACAAAATATAATGGGCGTATCGATACGTGTAGCCACATATCGGTACCCCTATTCTATTCCAAATTCCAGTAGCGAGATATCGTGTCGGTACACCAATGGGTATTTCAATACGAGTGTGGTTTCGGTACGCAGGGTATTCGTACCGGTACTGGGTTTCAGTACACGAGGAAAGAGTATCGATACGGAGCTGTGATCAATCTTTCAAACCTAAGGCTGGTATCAATGCTCGAATAAGAGTATCGGTACCTAGAAGGATGCATCCATACCCATGTAGGCGTATCGATACTCGTTGGACAATCTACCCAAGAAATTTGACCTTAAGTTCGGGGTTCTATAATTCGAGGTAAAGGGCTTAATGGGCCTCTAAATGTATAAAATAAATTGTAAAATTGAGAAACTGGAATTCTAGCACCGTATGTGATTCAAATGGGAATAAAATGGATTTGAGACTTAGGTGAACCATGTAGTGGTAAAAGCCACAGACGTAGTTGGTCTTGTAATGTTGTCACGTGCCTTGTGAGTACATGGTTGATAGGATCCGGATGCCCAAGAATGTGTTGTAACACCATGGTAAAATGAGGGGATGAAGGTTACCGATGCTATATGGCTGGGCCTCATCTGTATGTGCTCGAGGAATAATTCTGAGTGGGGTATATGTTTCGATGCTACTTGACCCGGCCTTACCCAGGTTTTATGTTCTGATACTATGTGACCCTACCTTATTATGACTGTATATACCGATGCTAGGTGACCTGACCTCACTCTTGTAAAGTATGGTATGATATGGTATGTTGGGCCTTGCGAACCCTTAATTGTTTGGATGATTGGTTATATTGATTACATGTGTTTAGGCGAAAAGAGTAGCACCACATGATATTCATGCTTGCTTGATCATTACTTTAACTACATGCTTATATTTATGATCTGGATGAAGCATGGTAGAATAGAGGTGTATCCACTGAGCTTTCGAGCTCAGTGTTTGGAATTGTTATTTCCTTACGCAGGTCGTTAGGTCGCTGCGTGCTTTACAAGAAGCCCATCATAGTAGGACTTTAGTGCATCGATATGTTAAAGAGTACAATACTTAGATTTGTTGGGGCAATGTATTAATAGGACCCTTATGTTTTGTATATGTAACTCCTTTTAAGCTATTATTCATATCGAATGTTTTTAATTAGTATGCTTTGATTTGGAGCTCCTACACAATGCTTGAATATTTTGTATAACTCTTTTAACGATGGTTTGATCTATGAAACTTATGGATATGGAGTAAACTTATTTGAAAATTTTTCATATATGGGTTTAGGCTTGAGGCCCAATGTGAACGTGGTTTAGGGTGTAACATTTAGTGGTATCAAAGCCTAGGTTTACCCGATTCTAGGAATCCCTGGGGTAATAAAAAGTCATAAAAAGGGTTTCTAGTAAATACATACCCACAAATCGAAGTTGTACTCATGTTAAGGCTGAATAGTCGATGAAGTAACCTTGTCTGTTTGTCTATGTAGTTTGAGTATACCTCGAGAGGGCGTGATCTGAAGAAGAGTTGAGGCTCTCTAGAGGAGAGCTATGATGAGGATTTTATTCGGAAGATAGATAAAAGGCCAGAAGGTGAAAGGCTTCAAGGAGCCAACTACTTCTTTTATCTGCATAGGGCACTTGATCGTATTGTAAGGGCTATCTCAAAAACTTTTACCACCCCTCGTGAGGCCCTGATCGAGTGGTTTTGTAGATATGGTGCAACTGACTTCTTGGGGGTCAAGATAAGATAACCCAATCAAAGTGGATCAATGGTTGAGGGATACGTGTTAGATTTTGCTTTAAATAGGATTAGAGCCAATAGACAAGTTGAAGTGTACCCTTTCTCTTCTGAAGAAGAATGCTCGCAAATGGTGGAAGACCGTGGAGTTAGGTATGTACCATAACTGGCCTACTTGGGATAATTTTCTTGACGAGTTTGAGAAGTAGTATGTTGGAGAAGCTCATGAACAGTTTACGAGACCGATTTACATACATGGTATAAGGAAATTGATCGATTTTTTAGTATGAATAAGAGTTTCTACAACTAAGTAGGTATGCTCAAGAACTTATTTCCACCGATAAGATGAAATATAAGTGATTCAAAAAAGGTTTGAGGAAGGAAATATAGACGTTTTTGACAGGGGATCCACCAAAGTGTGTTTTTGATTTGGCCGCTAGTGCCAAGTCCCTTGAGCAAGTGCAAGGGTTGACATATAGTCAGTCTGGAGGCCATGGTAATGCAAGTGAAGGAAGCCATTCCCACTCTAATAAGTCCCAGTCATTCTCGAGGAGAAATAGGGGGAATTAAAACCAAAGAGATAGAGTGTCAAACCAGTCAGGGAGGTCAAATCATGGGTCTGCCTCTGCTGAGTGTAGGAGGCCAAATTCCTTTTCAGATATGAGTTCAAAAAGCTTATCTAGAGGATCTTATGTGCCAATATGTGCCCAGTGTGTGTATAAATAACATGGGTAGTGTTATAACAATGTTAAAGTATGCTATGGTTGTGGATCACCATACCACTTTTTGATAGACTGCCATGAGGACATGGATGTTACCCTAGTTCAAAGTCAAAGAAACTCTTTCGCGGCTCATAGGGGCCGGGTATTCACTAGAGGAGGGGCAAGTCACGTGATGGGGCATCAGAGTGGTGGTACTTTTCAGTCAACAGTAAGGGCCCCCGCGAGACAGTATGCGGTCAGGGCATATGAGAACTGCAAGGCTATTGATGTTATTTTAAGTATGTTTAATTTGTTTTATGTTCCTATTGTTGCTCTTGTAGATTCGAAGTCTATCCATTCCTCAATCCGTAGTAGGATAACAGAGCAGTGGGGCATAGCTACCGAGGATCTTGAGGTAGGGGTCTGTGTAACTAGCCCGTTAGGGTATGATGTGTTAGTTGATAAAGTTTATAAGATGTGTCTCATAGAGGTTCAAGGTACAACATTCCCTATAGATTTGATGGTGCTACCATTTTAAGAGTTTGATGCTATTTTAGGGATAGATTGGATGTTTGAACATGATGCAAGTTTGGGTTGTAGAACCAAGAGTTTAAAACTCCATGTTTTGGATAGGTCTTGGCTTGTGGTTAGGGGAAGGACAAACTCTTGCCTTTCGAATATGGTGTCAGTTTTAACAACTCAAAAGATGATTTAACAAGGTTATAAAGCTTTCTTAGCCCATATAGTAGATACTAGAGTTGAGAGCCTGATGCTAGAGAATCTTTGAACTGTGAGAGAGTTTGTTGATGTGTTTCTAGAGAAGTTACCCGGATTACCTCCTAATTAAGAGTTAGAGTTTAAGATTGATGTGATGCCTGGTACGACATCAATATCCATAGTATCGCATCACATGACACCCATCGAGTTGAGAAAATTAAAGAACTAGATCCAAGAATTACTAGAGAGAGGTTTTATCTGACCGAGTATCTCACCTTGGGGTGCACTGATCTTGTTTGTTAAAAAAAGGATGGTTCAATGAGGATTTGCATTGACTATCGGCAACTTAATAAGGTAACAGTGAAGAACCGTTATCTCTTTCTGCGAATCGATGATTTGTTTTACCAGTTAAAGGATACTTGTGTGTTCTTAAAGATTGACTTAAGATTGGGTTACTACAAGTTGAAGGTGGTAGAAGGGGATGTCCAGAAGATCACTTTCAGGATGTAATATGGACACTACGTGTTCTTGGTAATACTATTTGGGCTTACCAACGCGCAAGTAGCTTTTATGGACTTGATGAACTGGATCTTTCAGCCTTATCTAAACTAGTTTGTGGTGGTTTTCATAGACGACATCTTGGTGTACTTGCGCTCGAAGGAGGAGCACGACTACCATCTACAAGTTATCCTTCAGACCTTGAGAGAGAGGAAGCTTTATGCCAAGTTTAGTAAATGTGAATTTTGGCTGCCGAGATGGTATTTTTGGGCCACATTGTTGCTTCGATGGGATTCATGTTGACCCTCAGAAAATTTAAGCTGTGGTGGATTGAAAACCACCTAGGAATATCTCAGAGGTTCGTAGTTTTCTTAGACTTGTCGGGTATTATAGAAGGTTTGTTAAGGGTTTCTCAATCATAGCGACACCTATGACCAATCTCTTACAAAAGAGAGTTCATTTTGAGTGGAACGATGAGAGATACCAAAGTTTTGAGCAGTTAAAGGTGTATCTTACAGAGGCTCCAGTGTTGATTCAACCTGAGCCGGGAAAGAATTATGTGGTTTTCAGTGATACCTCGTTGAGTGGGCTAGGTTGTGTTCTTATGCAAAATGGTAAGGTTGTAGTTTACTCTTCAAGACAACTTAAGCCCCATGAAAAGAATTACCCCACGTATGATTTAGAATTAGCAGCAGTTATCTTTGCCTTGAAGATTTAGAGATACTATATCTACGGGGAGAGGTGTTATGTCTACACAGATCATAAAAGTTTGAAATACCTCATCACTCAAAAAGAGTTGAATCTGAGGCAAAAGAGATAGATTGAGTTGTTGAAAGACTATGATTGCATCATAGAGTATCATCCTGATAAAACTAATGTAGTGGCTGATGCTTTAAGCCAGAAGTTCATGTCGATTTTGAGAGCAATGTTTGCTCGATTAAAGATGACCGAATATGGAGGTTTGCTAGCTGAACTTCGTGTGGAACCCATCTTGATACAAGAGATCAAGAGAACGCAAGTGTTGAACGAGAACCTTGTGGCCAAGATTGAATCAGTTTAGAAAGGTAAGGTATCTGACTTTGAAGTACGAGATGGTGGATTCTTGTACTTTAAGGGTCAATTGTGTGTTCCAGCTTTAGAGGATCTTCGGGATTGTATTCTTAGATAGACACATTGTAGCTCGTATACTTTGCATTCGGAGAGTAACAAGATGTATCAGGATCTTCGTCTCTTCTATTTGTGGCCTAGTATGAAACAAGATGTGTCAGAATTTGTGACCAAGTGTCTTGCTTGTCAGCAAGTAAAGACGAAACACCAGGTTCCTTCAGGCTTACTTCAGCCCATTCAGATTCCAAGTGGAAGTAAGATAGAGTGACCATGGATTTTGTTATAGTTTACCGTTGACCCAGGAAAAACATGACGATATTTGGGTGATTGTGGATCATTTAACTAAGTCTGTGCACTTTCTACCTGTGCGCATGGATTTTACCCTTGAGCGGTTGGTCAAATTGTACATCAAAGAGATTATGAGATTGCATGGAGTGCCATCGTCGATCATATCTAATAGAGACCCCCACTTCAAGACAAGGCTTTAGAAAAAGATTCATGAGGTTTTGGATACCAAGTTGCATTTTAGTACATCTTTTCATCCTCAAACTGATGATCAGTCTAAGCGAGTCATCCAGATCTTAGAAGATATGCTCCGGTGTTGTGTCATAGATTTTGAAAAGAGTTGGGAGGAGTATTTACCGCTGGTTGAAGTTGCCTACAACAACAATTTCCAGTCAAGCATCAAGATGGCTCCTTTTGAGGCTTTGTATAGGCGTAAGTGTAGAACTCCCCTCTATTGAACAGAACTTAATGAGAGAAGAATTGCAGGGTCAGACTTGAATAAGCAAACCAAAGAAAAGGTTCAAATCATCAAAGAGAGGTTGCAAGAGGCTTTTTATCATCAAATGGCTTATACGGATCGAAAATGTAAGCACATTGAATATGAGGTCGGTGACAAATTTTTCCTCAAGGTGTCATCGCGGAAGAGAATTATTTGATTTGGGCGCAAGAGCAAGTTAAGCCCGAGATTCATTGGACCTTATGAGATCATTGAGGGACTCGAACTAGTGGCTTACCGGTTAGCCCTACCACCAGAGATGGAACACATCCATAATATGTTTCATGTATCTATGTTAACACGTTATCGTTTGAATCTTTCTCATGTGATTTTGCTCGAAGAAATTGAGATTAGTCCAGATCTAACTTATGAAGAAAAACTGATAAGAGTGCTTGACATGGAAGTTAAGGAGCTTCGCAACAAATGTATACCCTTAGTGAAGATGTTATGAAGAAACCACGGGGTTGAAGAAGCCACGTGGGAAGTTGAGAAGGACATAAAGTTGTTTTACCTGCATCTGTTTCCTAAAAGTAAATTTTGAAGATGAAATTTTCTTAAAGGATGGGAGAGTTGTAACGACCCAAATTTCTAAATTCAAGAGTCAGTTTAACTCGAAGTGTGGGCTTCACGCTTGGGTCAAAATGTTGGGCCTTTAGGAACCTTGTTGGGTTTGTTTTTAGTGAGTGGGTTGCATTGGTTGATTTTGGGTTGGCTTAGGATGGCTTTGGAAGGGTAAAATGGTATTTTCACAAATGGAAAAAAAATGAGAGGGAGGTATCTTTATTTCTATGCAGAAAAGAGACCTTGATGATCTCATGTTATCCCTTGTTTTCATTCTTCATTCAATATCCTTTATCCCAACCAAAAACCATAGCAAAAGGTTGAATCTTTTAAGTTTTATGGAGTCAATCACTTTTTGAGCATTGAGGGAAGAAGTTTCAGCGTCAAGAGATCTATCTTTTGAGGTAAGAATGTCAAAGTTTGGAGTTGGATGAAAACCTTGAGGTCTTGAAGGGGTTTTGTAAGGTTGAACGAGATTTGGAGATTTAATATCGTTTTAGTGTTATAAATCCTCTTTAGTTGTCTTTATTGCCTTATGATAGTGTAATGGCTCTTCTTGCAACACTTGTTTGTGGTCAAGGAGGTAAGGGAGCATTCTGAGGCTCAAGGCAAGGCCATGGCTTGAAGCTTGTGGAAGTAAGGTTGCTGGTGCTTTGGGGAAGGTTAGTACACTTCCAATTCTTGTATTTCTTGCATATCATGAGTGTGATTGCTTTGTATGTTAATTTGATGGCTAAGTATGCTTGGACGTTCATGAGGAGGTGTTAATGGTGGAAGTTTATTTTGGGGATAAAAACTTGTAAGATTGGTAGAAACCAACCCTGAATACTCCTAATAACTCGTAGGCTTGATTTCAGGGCCAAACTTGATGATTTGGGTGAGTGGCAATCAATTTTCAAACTCTAGGATGCAAGTTCTGGGTTTGCGTACCGACACGAGATGAACACGTATCAGTACCCCTTGTAAAAATGGGCTCTTTTTAGATGAAATATAAGGGGCGTATCAGTACGTGTACCTAGGTATCGGCACCCCTGTTCTATTCCAAATTCCAATAGCAAGATAGCGTATCGGTACGCCAAAGGGCATTTCTGTACGAGTGTGGTTTTGGTATGCAAGGTATGCGTACCGGTACTAGGTTTCAGTACGGGAAGAAAGTGTATCGATACGGGGCTGCGATCAATCTTTCGAACCTAAGGATGGTATCGATACTCGAATAGGAGTATCGGTACCTAGAGGAGAGCATTGATACCTATATAGGCATATCGATCTTTGCTGGGCAATCTGCCCAAGAAATTTGACCTTAAGTTTGGGGGTTCTATAATTTGAGGTAAAAGGCTTAATGGGTCTCTAAAGGTATAAAATAAATTATAAAACTGAGAAACTGTAATTCTAACCCCGTGTGTGAATAAAATGAGAATAAAATAGATTTGAGACTTGGGTGAACCATGTAGTGGTAAAAGCCACAGACGTAGTTGGTCTTGTAATGTTGTCACATGCCTTGTGAGCACATGGTTGATGGGATTCGGATGCCCAAAAATGTGTTGCAAAGCCATGGTAAAATGAGGGGATGGAGGTTACCGATGCTATGTGACCCGGGCCTAATCCGTATGTGATCGAGGGATAATTCCGAGCGAGGTGTATGTTCCGATGCTACGTGACCCGACCTCACCCAGGGTGTATGTTCTGATGCTATGTGACCCGGCCTCACTCGGAGTGTATGTACCGAAGCTAGGTGACCCGGCCTCACTCCTGTAAAGTATAGTATGGTATGTTGGGCCTTGTGAGCCCTTATTTGTTTGAATGATTGGTTATATTAATTACATGTGTTTAGGCGAACAGAGTAGCGCCACATGATATTCGTGCTTGCTTGATCATTACTTTAATTACATGCTTATATTTATGATCTGCATGAAGCATGGTAGAATAGAAGTGTATCCACTGAGCTTTCGAGCTCAGCGTTTAGAATTGTTATTTCCTTACGCAGGTCGTTAGGTCGCTGCGTGCTTTACAATGAGCCCATGGAGTAGGACTTCAATGCATCGATATGTTGAAGAGTATAGTACTTAGATTTGTTGGGGCAGTGTATTCATAGGACCCTTATGTTTTGTATATGTAACTCCTTTTAAACTGTTATTCATATCGAATATTTTTAATTAGTATGCTTTGATTTGGAGCTCCTACACAACGCTTGAATATATATATAACTCTTTTAAATATGGTTTGATCTATGAAACTTAAAGATACGGGCTAAACTTATTTAAAAATTTTTCATATATGGTTTGGGCTTGAGGCCCAATGTGACATCGGGTTTAGGATGTTATATTTAGGATAAGATTTAAGATTTAAAATTTAAGGTTATAATATTGGGTTATAGAAAAACATAGAAAAGAGTAGAAAATTTTTGTGGGTCGTAATCATTTAGTTTACGCATAATTAGCGGTTGGGATCCTCACAGGGCCAAGACTCCTACATTATAAATCCCCAGCATGGAATATCATAACTCATCAATTACTTCATTGTTCATAATTTTATCTTTTGCCTTCTTGAATCTCTCTTAATCGTTGAATTCCAACCTTTCAGTTTCCCAGTTATGGAGTTGAGAGCTGTTTTTATTCTAGCAATGATTGCCTGCTGCCATTATTTAGCTTTCCCAGCTGATGGAAGACCGATAAAATCAATTGATGAACCAAAGCAAACCAGCCAAACGGAGAAATCTGCCATGCACGACAATGGCCATGAACCCGCAGCCGTCGAAGGTCACGGTCGACCGAGTTTCGCCCGCCACCGTACGGGAAGAAAACAAGTACTCCCACCTCCTACGCCAAATAAAAGCTCGGATTTCGGTGTCTCGGTTGATGGTTACAAAGATGCTTTTCGACCCACAACACCAGGAAACAGTCCCGGTGCCGGACATTCATTCGGAGAAGATGATGAAGAAACAGAACAAAAGCCTGCAGGAAGGGTTAGCTCCATTGATGGAAAGCACTCCATTAATGGTGATAAAGAAGATTTCCGACCCACCAACCCAGGGCACAGTCCTGGAGGTGGACATGCTTCTGTGAGCAAAAACTCGAAACCAAATGCGTAGCTTTGGGTAAATATTTTCCAAATCTCGTAAATTGCTTACAGTCATGGATTACAATAATATCCACGTAGGGACTGCATGAGTCCTACCGTGGTAGGTTTAAAGGCTTAGATTCGAATTTCAGCTGTAAAAAAATAAATTTCCCCAAAGCATTTCTAGTTTGATGCTATGTACTCTACCTTACTCTTTTAAATGTGCTTCGTAATAAATTTCATGTACGGTTGATATTTTATTAGATGATTGTTAGATTTAATAATATAATCTTTGCCCATGTATATTTTGAATGAATTTTATTTTTAGTTTATTAAGTAAAGAGGTAATTATATTCTCAAATTAATTGTAGAGATTTAAAAGATGTGACAACATGAGTATATTCATCACTCAGCCAATTAATAGATCTTTATTCGTTTTAAATTTTATTATATTGATCGAAAATATTATTATTTTTAAATATATTTAACTGTTAAAATCTTTGCATTTAATAAATAATTAGACTCATTTTAGATTTTGGTGTGCATAATCATTGTGAATAGAGTATGATAGGTAAAGATGATATTAAACAAATATGAGTACAATAAAAAAATGGGATTATATTATAAAATGAATGCAAGTAAATTAATTTTATTTGCACATGTATAAAGTAGCGCACGGGTGGGTGAGGACCACCAAATAAAGCACATACATATTATATGTAAAGCATTATTTTCCATTTGGGGCAAGAGCAGTCCTAAAATAACAAGCATTATTTAAGGTTTTATCAACCCTAGAGCCGCTTGTTTCTTTTAATTTTTCTTTGCGTAATCGGTGGCGGCACCAACTTTGGTGTTGGTTGCCTACCACCAATATTTTTATTTTCTGTTATTTTTTATTTGATTTTATTTGTTTTATTTTTTTGTTTGCACATCTTATTGTGTTTTTTGCCTCAGTGACATTTTTTTGCTTTTATGGCACGTCTCTGCCTTATGGCACGTTTCTATGGTTGTTTTTGCAGGTTTTTGGTGTTCGTACAGTAACCTCACAACCTTATTTTCGATTCGTATTTGTTGGTGGTTACGTAGAGTTTAATCCTCTTTTGGGTTGTTTACCGATGTAATCTGTAGCGGATCGTTGTTTTTAAAATAAGCGTGAAAAGTGGTTGCCAATTTTAAAATTTCATCTAGTTCGTGTTTTGACAATTCCTTAGGAACCCAAACCGTAGAAATTTTTTTTGGCGCGAAGAGGAAGTGTCTATCTGACTAGTGCACCATTTATCTTTTCTTTTTAACTTATTGTTTTCTTTTTTTAGTTGTTGTTGTTTGTAAGATGCTTTAATACATCTATTATATAATATTCTGGTTTTATTTTTATTTTTTAATAAAATTATCTAGTGATGTGTCAAAAAAGTCATAACAAATACAGATAATGACAAAAAAAAAGTTTGTAAGCTAATTGAAAATGAATTCGGGACTATGGTATTAAGAAATGGGTTCGTATTAATTTATGAAGATGATAAATTTATAAATCACATACTAAAATGTTTCGACGTCCACTTTCACTATATTATATATTCACCCATGGGAATAAAGAGATGTTGAGAAATCACGATAAATAGCAAGGAATTAAACAAACAATAGCACATAATTTTAACGAGGTTCGGCAATATGCTTACGTCTTCGGGAGCGATGAGCGGCTATTTTTCTTATTATGAGATTGATAAAACAATTAAGTTACAAATACATCATATAAGAATAACCCGATACAATTATCAATATACCCCGTATCGTACCGCAGGAGCTTCGCCCCGCACCCCCAAACCCACTTAATCCAAATTCCTAGACTAGCTCGAGAACTCCTTTAATGGACAAATGTTGGAGCGGAGCGGGACTCGCTCCAACATCTGTCCTTTTCTAGTATGATCCATACTTAACAAGAGAGCTGATTTTTAGTATTCAAAGTTATATCCATGGACTATAAAAATACCATGTTAGTAAAGAAAAGAAATTTAATCGAATAAAAATGACACCTTCTCTTTTAGCTGGGTACTTTATGTTATAATTATAATATACATAATTACAATTATAAAAACATAATATAATGTTCGAACAAAGCCATAATTACAATCGTTGTTTCTTTATATCTATAATTAAAATCAAGGGTAAACAACATCATTGGTCAGTAAATTATTTTCGTTTTCCTATTTTGGTCTCTGAACTATTATTTTGGTCATACAGTTTGACCTGTTTTGATATGATTAAATGTTACTGAAATTTGTCTAAGTTGTATCATGCATAGAGTACCGATACGGTTTGTTCCGTACCGGTACGACACCCTTTATTCGTAACTGTAATAACAACCATGACACAAGCATATCGATACAACCTCTACGAGTATCAGTACCGATGTAGGTAAATAAGATAAAAGTTGTTAAAAATAAGTTTTAAACTTTGCAATCAAGTCATTGGAATTCTTATAAATTAAATTGGTTGCGTAGATGACCTCCAAAACCATTGACACTTCACCTATAGATTGTTTATGCATCAAATTTTGTATTAATGAGATAAAACAGTGTTAAGGACTTATAACTTAAAGAATTTATAGATTAGTCCCTAAATTATTGATAATTGTTGTACTAAATCATTGACATCATCGTATCGATCATGTATCATCAGATCAACGTATTGTATCATTGAAACATCGCTCAATCATCAGAATCGTTCACCCGTAATAATTCTGACCCGAATTCCTACCAGACCGGGAAGGGGGTGTTACACTCTAGTGGAAAGAAGGAGGTGCTCCTAGTGGGTCTAGAACCCATGACTTAAGGAAGAAATGAGGGAACAAAAATGAGCAACTTGGCCAACTGACCAAATGTGCTTGCTCACAACTTTATTGTTTTGTCAAAAGAAAACTACTATTCTACCCACATAAATATAATGCATATATAAAAAGAGTTTATATAAATATATACTGAATCAAGTTCAAAATTCATCATGTATCTTGTTTTTTTAGTTTATAATAATAGGGTTAAATTAAGAAATCAAGAAAACCAAAATCCAATTCAAATAGTAGATCTCAGTTCGGTTCAAATATTAGCTAAGTGTATTCAGTTTTTGGTTCTTAAATTTAAAAAAATGCAAATATTTGAACCAAAACAGAATTTATTTTTTATTTAATATACATTTTTTCATAATATAATACAATTTTTATTTTAAATTAATGGAAATAACTTGTATAAAAATCATATATTAAAACAAGAGAAAAACTTCAATACACAATCTGTGTAAATTTTAGTTTACACAAGCCTTTTAGTTTTAGGGGTTTAGTTTAGGGTTTAGAGTTTAGAATTTAGGGGTTTGGGTTATAGGGTTTAGAATTTAAGATTAGTGTTTAGAATTTAGGGTTTATAGTTTAAAGTTTGTGGCTTAATTTTTTAGGGTTTAGGTTTAATTTTGATTTATAGTATAAATAAGCAAGCTCCTGTATATCAAATTTAAACCCTTAAAACAAACAACTATTCAATACATATATATAACCAATGAAACAAGCGAATCAAAACCGTCAGAAATACAATCCGGGTCGGTTTAAATAAATTTATTATTTGATAAAACTTTTTCAAAAATAATATAAAATACTTTAGTTTAATCATATATTTTCCCAAAATCTATTTGAACTTACACTATAAATCTAAAAAATATTGAATTATTTATAGAGTAAAATACACAAATGATCACTAAACTATACCCAAAAATTCAAAATGATGTGATCTAGCTATTTTGTTTAACTTTGTAGGTCGCTCTTGATTCAGAGAACTGGGATTAGGATCAGGAATGGACCTAGAGGGGATGGAGGGGGCAGTTGCCCCCTAAAAATTTAAAATCCCTATATAATTTAGAATTTTTTTAGGAATTTATTATGTATTTCCTATTAAAAATCTATTTTCGCCCCCCTAAAATTTTGTAGTTCGCCCCCTAAAATTTTATAAGTTCGCCCCCTAACATAAAGTTCTGCATCCGTCCCTGATTATGACAGGTCGGGTTAATTACAATGTCGGGTCAAATCGAATCTCGGGTCATTTCAAGTCGGTTTATATCGTATATTTGTCAAGTTAATTTCAGATTCGGGTTCAAATCCAAAATTAACGAGTCCAACTCGGGTTCGGGTTGTTCTTAGGTCGTGTTCGGATTCAAAATCATCAGGTTGAACTCGAGTTCGGGTTAACATCATGTCGAACTCGGATTTGGGTTAACATCAGGTCGAACTTGAGTTCAGTCGAGTTTCTAGGTCAGGTCAGTTTTTTACGCCCGTTGGTTTTTGTTTTGAGCCAGAAAACAGAGCAAACATTAGGACAAGTTTATTGTGAACCAAACTGTAGTTATGCGGGAATTCCCGGGGACCATCTTCTGTCAAAAGTTCCATATACCCAGCCTATCCAACAAACAAAATCTAAGCTCTCAATCATTCCATTTTCTTTGGTGGTGGTCTCTGACTCTCTTATGTGATGTGAAATTCTGAGTCTGGGACAGCAGATGATATTTTTCTTAGGTAAATCCTTGTTTTCCATTTCAGTCTGTCTTGGTGCATGGGCATCTATCCATGGTGGTCCGGTTTTGTAGGTGCCCTTTTGGCTTTTTGGACCACGGCTACAGCCAACTGGGAAAGTGATCCATCGGGCTAAGGCTTTTCCTTTTGGGGGGACCTCTCTCTGTCCCATATAAGATATTGCATACAAATATACCAGCTGATATGTCCCTCGTAAATTGATTTCTGCCTGTCGGTCATGCAAGAGGAATGGATCACTACTTTTGTGTTTTGTTCATATATGTTATTGTGTTATAATCATGGATTTAAGGATATTTGTGTTTTTTCATGTAATATGTTCTTGTTTTTATATTATATAATTGTGTGGTATCTAATGTTATTGAGTCCATCCCCCATGTGGTTGGAATTGGATAGCCAGCTTAAACCATCGGCAAAGGCAACCCCGTGATCTCCTAGTCCCACCAATTTCCACCTCCCAGTTAAAACACATGAAATTCCAAAAAAAAAATTATTAGGCATGTGAAACAAATGAACTTTAATACAAAATCAGTATGTACATCTAAATTTAATAATTAATAAAATTATATTCAAAATATATCTTCATGGATAAAAAAATTAATATATACGTTTAAATTTAATAATTATTAAAATTTTATTATAAAGATAATTTCATAAATTAAAAATTAATATGTACATCCTCATATATACTCAATAATGATATTAAAAAAATTAATTTTCATAATCTAATTAATATTAATAAGTACAAAATGTTAATAACTAATAAATTAATAAATTATTCAAATTATAAGCATGTCTTTATATGTCATTTTGCTTGTTCAAATAATCGAACAGCTATTAGCTATCAGTTACTTTTATCAAACACTTTTATACAGTCAGCTAACAAAATCCGCTAGTCAAATCAGCTAATGATATCAGTTATCCTCTATCAGCTAATATAATTCGCTATCCGCTAATTACCAAATAAGGTCATAATTAATTTCTCCTTAAACAAGTTGCAAAGATAAGATTTGCATAAACAAATTTATGTGTCCTCTATTTACTCTTTTATGTTAAGTGTGTTTGCTAGTAGTTCTCACTTACTGAACCACACCTCTACAAAGCTACACTCTTTCATTTTTGATGTGTTTGCTTAATTGACCCAAACCCACATTTGACAAACATATATCAACAAATATGATCTTTTTATAAGATAATGAATTTGAAGTTTGAAATCTTTTAAAATTTATCTAAAATTAATTGACAAACAAATTAAGGAAATCATAGTAAATACAAAATCCTTGATACTATTTTCAATCAGACATCTTTACAATATTATATAAATTGACGGTAAAAACATTTTTTAACCTTATATCGTCTAACTTTATAGAATTAAAGGGCTTATATTATAAATAAGTATTTAAGTATATCACCTTTTTCATCTAAGTATCTAAAATATATTTTTGTCAAAATAAGTACCTAAAGTAAAATTTTTGGTCAAAATAGATACTTAAAGTATTTTTTTGTCATAATAGGTACCTAAAGTATTTTTTAATCAATGTCACATGTCAACTTTTTAGGAATATATTTTGACCAAAAAAAAATATTTTAAGTATTTATTTTAACCTAAAAAATATTTTTGACCTTTCCAGTTTTTAAAATTAAATACTTAATAGATCGTTATTCTTTTGATATAAAATAATTTAACATCTTCTAATATTTGATTTTAATTCCGTTTCAATCCGCCCAAACTCTCATCTTATTCACCTTCTTTGGGACCACCCAAAAAAAAAAAGAAGTTATATTAAATGAAGTGGTAAGTTGAGAATATTGGGACCATCTCTTGCATTATTTTATACAACTCAAGACTTACCTTTATTAGTTTTAGACCTTAGTTGTTTTCCTCTTCTTTTTGTTTGTTGTCATGGATCTTTGGGGACTAAATTACTAAAAAATGGATTGGACCTTAAGATTTGTAAGGTATACCAATCTCTTAATTTGTTCACTTAAAATTATTGGTGACCAATCTTAGACACATTTATGTGTTAAGAAATTAACATTTCATCTAAATTCTAATAGCTTAAGTTCCAATCTGGCTTATTTCTTCAATTCATTATCGTATGCCCAACACAAAATAGACTTTATATTTGTATTTTATATAGGTTTATTATTATTTAATATCATATTTATTTTGTGTGTCTAAAACGGAAGAAATTACTAGATATTGGATTGGTGGGTGAATGGCTGTGCTTGAAAGCACATGACCACTCACGTGCTTCTGCTACTAAAAACAATCATTCATTCAATTCAATCCATGCACATTTGTACACCAATTACTAATCATTTGTTTAATATATAATTTGCATATAATAATGCCTTTGGGAATGTCTCTCCCAAACTTTACTTTAAAGTTGCTTACCTTTTCTTTTCTATAATTAATACATGTAAAATCAAGGTATATACAGAATAACATTAAATATAATATGATTAAACAATGTTAATATTAGTGGCGAAGTCAGTATTTTTATATAGTGAAGTTAGAGTAGAGTATGAGGTACGAGAATTCTCATACTACTATAATATAAATATTGTTGACTCTATACCCAAACAAATCAAGTGGGGTCAATTCTAATATTTCTTATGAAAAAAATTATACTAACTCCTTAAAAACCCCTCATTTAACTCTTTGAAAATCTCATACCACAATAAATCAAGTGAGGTCAATCGACCCCCTAATCTATATGTGCTTCGCCACTGATTAATATCATTTATTAACGTATGAGTGTGGCACCAACAAAGGTTGGTCCAACTGGTAAACAACTTAGTATCACTTAAACATGTCTTGTGTTCGAGGCTTTATGTATGTAAAAATTCTCATTGGGAGACTCACCTACTAAAGTTAAGTGTGTGACTAGGGTCGGTCCGAATTAATCAGTACAAAATCCTAGTGAACCCGAAAAAAAACGTCTGAGTGTGGCAATTAATTTGTATTTTAATATACAATTTTCCAAGTAAACGATTAAACACTTGATAAGTAATGTCTAAATCTTGCCTTTTTTTTTCTTTCTTTTTTACATAAATAAAATACTAGAATTTATTATAAGGTGGTCTATATTTATATATCAAATTAGATTACTGAAAAAACGTAAGAAAACATCCAAATTAAATATCAAATGGATGAGTTATAATGTGGTTTATATATCAATGTCGAAGTAACCCAAAAGCAAAGGACCTGCGCATCAGTTTGAAACAGGTTCCCTTCATCATTAATTGCCATGTTGGGTTGCGTAGTTAGAAACCCAATTTATTTATTATAGTGGATAAAAATGAAATAAATATAAAATAATAATTATTTGATACATCATGATCTGTTAACTTTAGACGTGGGTCTAGAAACGAGAGCATTAAATAATTTCAGTGATAAAAGATTATGTTATTATTTTTTAATTATTCAATTTTAAATTGTATAATTTATAAATGTGTACGAATTTATCTAATTTAAAATTAGATTATACGAATTTATTCAATTTAAAATTAAATTAAAATATTATCTTGTAATTTAATTAAGATACTCAAATAAGATGTTGGTTAGAAATTTGTTGTGTTATTAGTTTTTTTTTAAAAAAGACATGACATTCTTCTTAATATTGATTTGTAAAGTAAAAAATTTTATTATCAATTCATCAAGTAATAATTTAACATAAAATGGATTTTTTATTCATTTAATACATTATTAAATTTTACCACACTTACATAGTGAGTCAAAAAAAATATTTTATATAAAAGTTATTTATTAAAATTTACTCAACGGTTATTTCAGATAGAACAGTAAATGATTTATATTTATTAGTAACATATAACGTATTCAATTCTCAAATAATCATTATAATGCTTTTCAATCTTTTACTAATTGAATTGATATACAACTAATCAGTGACATCAATTCAATCAAACATTTAAATAATAATATAGATTTACACTACTTTTTAAGACAATGCAATCATTTTGTATAAGCGTAAAAAATTGACTCGATCTGGAAATCTGACTGAAATCGACTCGAGTCTGAACTAGTTGTCACTCGAGGTGATGATGACCAGAACTCAACCGAGTTGGACATGATGTTAACCTGAACCTGAGTTGGACCCGATGAGTTTGGATTTGAACCCGACCTGAGAATGGCTTGAACCCAAATTGAACCCGCTAATGTGATAAGCGAACCCGGCATGATATGAACCCAAACTCAAAATTAACCTGAAAAATATATGATATAACCCGACATGAAGCAACCCAAGATCTGATTTGATTGACGTGTAGTTGACCGGACCTGTTACAAACTCGACCTAACCCCATCCTAGTTCTTTGAATCAGGAGCAACCTGCAAAGTTAAACAAAATTTTTATAAATTATATATAGACTAATTGTATTAATATTTTAAAAATTTTAAATATATTTCATGTATTTTTTGAAGATTTATAATGTTATTTAATAATTTTTAAATATTATTCATATGTTTTTTAATTTTTTTTTAAAATTTTAATAGAATTATATATATATACACTTTTTTATAATAAAGGTTGAGGATACTACCATGGGCATCATTAAAAAAACCCTACACCTAAATAAGAAAAAATAATACATATGGTAGTATTACAGAAAAGAAAACCCTCGAGAGAACCTCTACAACATCATGACAACATAAACCCAGTGACTATAGTCATCATGCAGTAACTCTAAAACCTCATCAGGAGGGTACAAAAAAGAACACAGCACAAAACTATTCTTTAAGTACAACTTAACCATTACATCAGCTACACGATTACCTTCCCTAAAAACATGCCGTATCTTAAATTGTTGGTGGCATTGCAACATCGTTTGAATGGGATCAAGAAGAGAGGTATGGAGACACCCCCTCGTGGTTATGCAAAGCGCGAACAACATCCAGATTGTCAGATTCCACAACTATGGCCCAAGCATTCAAATCCTTGACATACTGCAGCCCTTCATAGATTGCCCAACACTCAGCTTCCAAGGCTGAGCATTTGCCAATATACTTTGAAAATCCTCAAATCCAAAGGCCATTCGAATCTCTAATCATACCCCACATGAGGCCTCCCTATTGGATAAACTTCTCGCGCCATCAACATTCAATTTTAAAATACCAACTGTCGGAGCACACCACCCAGTCCGCAATTAGCGGACGCTACAATCCAGCCATAGTCAAGGCCCGCCGTGTCTTCTCAGTAAGTCTCCGACTACAAACCAACACCGAATCACGATGAACAGCTTCTGGCTCAAAAACTTTCCTATTATGGAATAGCCATATATTCCATAAAAACGCACCAAACAGAATATCCCAATCCTGCTCAAAACCGAAAAACTATGTCGGGTTCTCCAAATTCACTCGCACCTAATCCATAATGGAAAACGAGAAAAATTCAGCTTCCAAGTCTTAACGAATCAAAGAGCCCCAAAGGAACTATGCTAGAGGGCATTGACGTAGCAAATGATCAACGTCCCCATCCATGCACCACAAATCGTACAAGTTGTAAAATCAGAAAGGCATCGCCTTGCCCGTTCCCCATTGGTTAAAATACAACCCTTGTAGACCAACCATAAAAATGATTTAACTCTTTGAGGCCCTCTAAACTTCTACATAATTCTCCAGATCTTATTACCCACTACCAAAGATTAAGGGAGCTACAACTCAGAGGCTGACTTGACCGAGAATTCTCGGTTAATGTTCCAAATCCAACCAGGAACATCCTGTACATTAGCCGAACATGGCGGCATAATGGCAGCAATATGATCAAGAACCTCTTGTGAAAGAAGATGATAAAATAAATGCCAAGCCTACTGACCATCCGATCTGACCATCGCACTTACTAAAGTAAAACCATGTAAAGGTGCCGAACCAATCATCACTGCTTCAAGCGGACCAATGTCACGAGCCCAATGATCTCGCCAAAAGTTAACTCCTTTCCCATTACCAATATTTTATATAATTCTATCCCGAACATCAAGCTAAACTGAACAAAGATCGTACCAAAGGAGAGAGCTATTACTCAGATCAAGAGATATTGGAAGAATTTTAGAACACTTGTATCTTGCGCGTAAGAATCGGACCCAAAGCTGATCAGGCTTTGCAACGAGATTATAAACCAATTTTATAAGAAAGACATCGTTTTGAACATCCGTTCGTTTGAAACCAAGGCCACCAACAATAGTAGACTGACACACTCCCTCCCATTTAACAAGATGAATATCTTTCGAACCGGAGGAATAACCCCAAATAAAACCATAAATTAACTGTTTAATCTTATCACAAATATCTTTTAGAATCTGAGTCGTCTTCATTAAATAATATAGGATGGCCGATAGAACTGACTTAGTAAGAGTGACTCGCCCGGCAAAAGATAAATACCTCGTCTTCCACCCAGTTAGTTTATCTTGAATCTTTTGAATCAAATAAGAATAAGTTGCCTTTGTAACTCATTGATGCAACATAGGGACTCCTAAATACTTTCCTAAGTCAAGAACTTCTGCAAACCCATAAGTATCATGTATAGTATGACGTAGAGTATCCTGTACATTCTTCGAAAAAAAATACTAGTTTTTTAGACACTTACCTTAAGACCAGAAGCTTGACAAAACTCAACAAGAGCACTTCTAATCTCATCCAGTTGATCCATAGACGCTTCTGCGAAAAGCACCATATCATCGGCAAACATCAGATGAGAAATAACATGATATCGTTTTGATAGGCGAAAGCCCTTCTAGTGGCCATTAATAACCCGCTGCTTAATCAAATGCCATAGGCGTTCCATACATAGAACAAAAATGTACAGAGATAGAGGATCTCCTTGTCGGATACCCCGAGTAGGCATAAAACCATCAGTTAAAGACCCATTCCACAAAATTCGAGTCGATAGGATAGAAACACAACGAAGAATCAAATTACGTAAAGGACCTGGAAAGCCAATATCTCTTAAAGTATCAACTATAAAAGGCTATTCCAAACGATCATACATCTTCTCAAGATTGATCTTTATTGCCATCCAACATTTAGCACCAGTCTTTCACCTCATAGAATGAATGACTTCTTGTGCAATAATAATGTTGTCTGATATCAATCTTCCAGGGACGAAACTCGTCTAATTATTAGTAACCCAATATGAAATAAAGTGTTTAATACGATTAACAATGACCTTAGTAATTACCTTGTACAAAACCTGGCAAAGACTAATCGGCCTGAATTGGCTCATTGATTCAGGAGCTTTAACTTTCAGAATGAGAACCGGCAAAGTTTGGTCTAAAGAAGCTAGAAACGGTTCACCCTCGAACATTCAACGCACAAGTTGAAAAATAGTACCACCCACTATTTTCTAATTTCTTTGGTAGAAAATAGCGTGCAAGCTATCAACTCCTGGTGCTTTAAGTGGATTTATTTGAAAAAACGCCCTTTTAATTTCCTCATCCGTAATCGGACTTCCTAAAGATCGAACAACATCATTGCTGAGCCTAGGAAATTGGCCTCGAATGGGAAAACTCAAGGCATCAACATTAGCACTAGTGAACAACTTCTTGTAAAAATGGATAGCATAAGTTTTCAATTCGAAATGATCAGAAGACCAACGACCATCTCCCAACCTTAGAGCTTTAATCAAATTTTCTTTTCTGTGGCTCACCGTTGAAGTATGAAAATACTTCGTATTTTTATCCACTTGTAAAACCCACTTGCATCTCTCCTTTTGGTTCCAGAGGCTCTCCTCTTGTTCCAAAACCACATCAGCTCAGTCTTCAACTTTTGCTCTAAATCAATTAAGAAATTAGTGTGCGAAACTCTCAACACTCTATCAATACCTTTAAGACTGCCAAAAGCTTCTTCTTCCGTACGCCAATATGACCAAAAGTTTTTTTATTCTAATTTGTGACAACATGGGTGAAACGAGTGATGTTGTTATCCATTGAATCAGTCAGATTCCAAGTTGAAGCCAAGAACTCATTGAAATGAGGGTACTCTTGCTAAACAGCCAAAAACCTGAAAGGACAATCATCTATAGCTCTAGTGTGTTGCTCCGTATTCAATAGAATCGAATAGTGGTCAGATCCAATGTGATCAAAATAAAAAATAAGAGACTCTGGAAAAGACAGATACCACGTATCATTAACTAAACACCTGTCCAACTGCTGATACAAATTACCTCGCCGCCATATAAAGTCCTCACTCCTGTACTCAACCTCCAGTAAACCCGCCGTGTACACAAAGTTATGAAACAAAGAACTAATTTTCGAAGCCAAAAAAGATCCACCATGACGCTCTTCATACCAAAAAATTGAATTAAAATTACCCCCTAATAACCACGGCTCACCAACACCCGGATTCAGAGAGAGCAACTGATCCCAAACTAGTTTACGTATAGCTGCGGTTGGACTCGCATACACTGCTGTAAAATGTACCCACTTTGTAGTTTCCGACTCCCTAACTTTCCCATGGATAAAATGATTACAAGTAGCAAGTATAATAACATCAACTTCATCCCTCCAAAGGACCCAAATACCACCATTAAAACCCCTATATTCAATAAGGAATGAATTGGCAAAGCCAAACCACTGAAGAACTCTATCAGCCGAATGCCCACTAATCTGATGTTCCATCAAAGCAACAACCTGTGGATTATTTGCTCGAAAAAAAGATTTAAAATAGCGACAAAACTCAAGGCTCGTCATTTCTTAACTATTCCAATACATAAAACTAATCATCATCATGATAAAAAGAATAAACAAAACCAAAACCTTACAAATTAGGAGACAAGTTCTTCTTCCCTGAACTCTTAATGTCCGCAGGCTTAGAGACTGCCATATCATCTTCGATTATTTGTTGATCCATGCCTCCCATAAAAACAGCCTGCTTGGCCAATTCCTCATGAGAGCCAACCACTGGAGTCATAATATCTGGCGGTTTTAATCGGTCAAGCTGACCCAAGAAAGATTGTACCCACTCAGTTAGAATCGGCTTTAGAGGGATACGAGAGATAGGCCTTTAAGTAACTTTTAGACTCTTCTTGTTAGCAACCTTAATCAGAAGGCCTCCTCAACCAGAACTCTCATCACCTTGACCCCGAGCAATTTGTCGAAAACTTTGATTACCTTCAATAATAGACCAAGCATGGTGATTTCCTTTCGTAATAGATGGATCATTCTGCGTCAAAAGACCATTCGATATATCAACTAGAGGAAACCGTAAGATACCCACACCTGCAGCTTTGGTTACAACACCACTTGTGCCACGCACTGCCGAAAAAACAGTCTTCCTTTTTTTTGCAAGCCTCTTGAATATCTTTTTGTTGCTGCGCGGTGCTACTATCCATTATAATTTCATCCAAATTATTATTATCTAGCACATGAAAATTGAGAACTTTCACTCGAAGTTCGAGTGTCTGCTCTCTTGAACTCAGCTTCCTTTTGCGGTCGTCGCCTACGACTATCAATCACCATCCAGGGGCCATAAAAATTCTCGTCACCATTGCTTGACTGAACAGTATCACCCTCCTGAGGTGGAGGCAAACTCTCAGCCACCGTAGACGTCTCCAAAGCTAACGGAACGCATAAAGTTCCTGACTGTGGCCATACACCCCACACTTAAAACATATTTGGTGCAGTCCCTCATATTCTAGTTTCTGCACAAAGCCATCTATCCCAATGTATGGGAGTAATGGTTTATTTAAATCCACAAGCTCTGCTAGTCGAGCGAGCTTCTCTCTCTCCCCAACAGTAGTACTGTAATCAATTTTAATGACTCGCCCAATAATCGTAGCTATCAACTGGAAAAACGCATTGGTGTAATAGCGATATGGGAGCCCAGGCAATTGTATCCACACGATCACTTGAGACGGATGCTTCTCCATTGTAGAAAAGGTCCTCGACCATGGCTGAGCGGTCAAGTAACTTTCAAACAAGGTCCATAGACCCCCGTCAAAACCTTTGCATAATCATCTGCATAATTAAAATTGACCAAGAAATAGTTACTATCAAGTTCAACTACCTGAAAGTTACCCACAAGATGCCACTTGCCTGGAATATGTGATAGAAGAGTTTTGAAACCAATCGCACGGCCTAAGAGCCTAACAATGACAGCCCGTTGCATATTCGAGTCAATCAACTCGTGAACCAGCTCAAAAAAATTAATTTTTTGGGAAAGAGCCACTTCGATCGATGGTATAATCAGACTCAAAAACTTCAATATTATCAGTCACCATAGTTATAGTGTGTTGAGCTTCCCCAACCTTCGATTTAGAAGCTATATCCGCATAAGAAACCCTCATCTCATTCGTCCTATCAACGGGGGTCGGTTGGATCTCATTCTGATCCTTAGGATCGGCAGCAATTGTCGCGCTTGCACTATGGGAATCTTCAATGCCCACCATTGAGACTACCGTAGAATCACTGGTAGTAGTCTCCTTTGCCTTTTTCGATTCCCTCTCCCGAGTGGTTGGCCGTCGGAGTTATTGTACAAAGGAACACTAGGGTTTCCAGCATTAGAGTTGGGAGGAAACGTGAAAATCTTGCTCTTATATATATATATATATATACTCATTGTATTAAAATTTTTAATTTTAATTTTTTTAAAGATTATTCATATATATATATATACTCATAAAATTAAGATTTTAAACATTAAAATTTTTACAGATTATTTATATGATTTTTAAAGATTATTCATATATATACTTATTGAATTAATATTTAAAATATTTAAATACTATTCCTATAAAATTTTAAAGATGTGCAATGTTATTTAATATTTTTTAAAGGTTATTCAAATAACTTTTAAAACTTTAAAATAATTATATATATCTGACCTGACTTGAAGTCCATCCGAAACCGAATTAATCCGACTCGAATTTTATCTGAAACTGACGTGACCCGACTTGATATCTGGAATGACCCAACTCGAAGTTCATCCAAACCCGAATTAACCCGATAATTAACTGTTTAGACCTGAACCGCTTTGACCCGAACTTGGTATTGACTTGACCTGAAATTGACCAAACCCGAACTCGAACCGAGTCTTAGTTGGGATCAACTCGACATTGACCTGAACCCGTGTCAACCAAGACCCAACCCAACTTGAGTCAAACCATTGACTTGACCCGACATAACCCAAATTAGATTTGACCCGACCTGAAACGCCCGAGTACCCGATTTTATATCCCTAATTTTGTACACATACTTTAACATATTATTTATACTAATTTGGTCCAACTTTGATTTGACCATAGAAAGTTAATAATTCTAACTCAAATTAAATCAAAGTCGAATGAACTTAAACTTAAATTCAAAACGAATTGAATTCAAATTAAAATTTTGAAAATTTTAAGGAAATAATTGATTTTTTTTTAAATATTTGAAGGATCTAATAATTAATTTAAAATTTTAAAGGACCAAATGACAAATTTTCAGAAATTTTGGAGGTCATAGCCCCGATCCTCCTATCTTCAGCCGCTGATTTGAACCTCAAACAATTTAAATTGATTCAAATATAAAACAATTTAAATTGATTTGAACCTAAAACTTACTGAGAATTAATTTCTGGAAGAAGCAATAAAAAAGTGTTCATACAAATGCATGTTTTTACAGTAAACTGATTGGACAGAGAATATGGGCCAACAAAACAGCAGGTAGTCAACCTAACATTCATTTCCATAGGTTGTTTCGTTTACAGTAAACTGTTTTTACTTCGTCATGCTCACTATATGGTTTTTAATGAAACAAAAGCACCAATCAAAGGCATGGAAAATAGCTTATCCGAAAATTATTGGGAACTGGGATTTCGTTTATAAGGTCATTTAGTTCCTAACTAATGAAAATATCATTGTGAAGTTACATATATTACAATAGATGATGGTTTCAAGTCGCACAACAAACAGATGAGGCAGATCTGAAAAAAACTCGACTCGGAAAAAAGAATCATATACACGAATGAAAAGAAAAATTATAGATATACCTGGTGGCCCCAGCAAGATTCTCAATGATGATGGATCACGACTTTCAAAAGGAAGATCGGTGTCCGAGGCATCTGGCTAAGGAGGAAAATAGCCCGCTGTCAAGGATGGGCTTCCAGGAGAGTCTGATGGATTATAGAAATGACATATATGATCTCAGCCAAATGGAGAAGGAACTGGGCCAGCTCCTCCAAGCGCATCTGATCTTTTAATACTTCCCATACCACAGATGATGCATCCAGGAGATGAGAGCGCGGAAAATTTGGCCCCACAAAGATCACAGACATCGTATCCGATAGTAGACAGACGGCTGAGAGTGGCAGAACAGAACTGAGAAGGATCCTCCAGTGGATCAATGGATTTGTTGGTTAATCCCCTCTGCACACAAATGTCAATCAGGCTCCTCAATTCCTCTTGCTTACCAGGAGGTGCCTTAGACAGGAGAAGTTCAAGCATCTGCTTCGCATAAGCATAGTTCTGAACATCCATATTTCGTTTTATGGCAGTGCGGATGCAATTTATTCGGTGCTTTGCCTGTAGAGGCAAAGAACCTAGATGTCTAGATAGTCTAGCCATCTCATCTTTTGCACTGAGTGCTCTTGGGCCTTGAACTTTCTGCAATCTCAGAATTTCCTGCAGGAGAACCAAAGCAATAAACATTGTCATGAAAAACAAATTTATGTTTCCAACTATAGCATCAAGGTCGAGGCTTGGGACTATTAAATGGACATAAAGTAAATGCTATTAGTAAGCTTAGCCTATCCGCCACAACCCTTAAGATACAAACTTCAGAATTTATGAATTGTCAGTCTCATAATTAGCATAAACTACTAAGCTTGTAAAAGATCAAAAATGAATTATACGTCCTGAATAATGGTCTATGTACCCAGACTAAGTACATTCTTGTTCCTTAGATATCACAGATAAGTTCATTATATGATTTCTAGCACCATGAATGAAATACAAAGACTATTGACACTGATGAGAAACGCTAAAAACAATTAAATCTAAAAGAAAAAATGCTTGTTATTTTTCCTCAGATGCCTGACTCAAGTTCTAATTCATTTGGTGCCTGGAAATCAATGACGTACCTGAAGAAGGGTTACAGCTATCTTGTATTGAGCACAGATAGTAGCTTGAGCTTTAATATCAGCTCCACGAGAGTTATCCTTAGCCAGTGCCAGAAAAGCTTCATCAAAACAGGATAATGAATCTGGGAGTTGATTCTGCTCAAGGTGAGCAAGTCCAGTCTTAAAACATATGGAAGGTGCTGCCCCACGTGGAACCTATCAAGAGAATATGTGGTAAATGGAATAATAAAGGAAGCTATTAATAAACAAATCTCTAGAGAATGACAGTAGTAAGCTGCCAAGTCACAAGGAGAGATTATTGGTACAAAACCAAATTAGTTAAAAGAACCTTTTTCAAAAGCTGTTAGGAATTATTTCTTTTCCCATGGCAACAAAGCAACTTGAAGTTATTAGGCACAGACAGCTATGTCTATCAAGCACAAAATGCAAGTGCATCCCACAATCAGGAATGAAAAGGAACAGAGAAAAAATAACATAATGTACATATTCACCTGTCCAGGGCGCACAGATGCTGGAGCAGGTTTGGAGGAAGTAGGTTTTCCAGAATCTGCAGAGTTTGGAACTCCAAGAGCACTAAGGTCGAGAGGCTGTGTTGATATCGGCATCTGAGATGGTTGAACTTGAGGCTGTGGCATGCCAGCAGGTGCAGCTGTGTATGGAGGAGGAACACCACCACCAGGAAGTGCAAAAGACTCGGGAGGAATTGGTTGTTCAGCAGACTGAGGTGGAACCCCACCACCAGGGAGCCCAATATCAGCTGAAGGTGCATTTACATGATCAGGTGGTACCTTTCCACCAACTTCAACCTTTTGAGAAGTTTGTTCCAACTTTGAAAGGAAAGTTCCAGGAGGAGGCAAAGAAGCTGCAACCTGGAGGGATGGTATTGTGTTCTGGAAAAAGTCTTCTGGTATAGGCCCAGCAGCAGTCCCCACACCTTTGGTTGCTGGAGCTGATTGTGATGCCAATGCAGGTTGTACCCATGAGTCGGTGCCAAAGAGATCTCCAGCGGCAGACACTGTAGGATTAGTCACAGAAGCACTGGTAGCAGGATAAGGATGCTGTTGACTCTGACCAAGATCCTGAGAAATGCCAGTCAATGATTTTGTCCTGGCTTTAGGTAGGCCCAAGCCATCACCAAGTCGCTTGGTTGCTTCTTTAATCTTATTGACATCCACGGCGCCTGAAGTTGGCTTGTTTCGTATCCTGATCTGCAACTTCTTAGTTTTTGATACTCCTTCCTCGTCACTGCTGCTATCATCAGCTGAGCCATAAATTGTTTTCTTAAATTCTTCTGCAGCTTTAGCCTGTTCATCAGCAGCAGTGGAACTTTGATTTGGTTTGATTAAAGTTTCCAGACCCATCAATGAACCAGCCTTGGTTTCACCACCTGGAACTCCCTTGGTACTATCTACAGATTGAGCCATAGAAGTATGTACTCCATTTGGCTTACTGTCACCTACTGCAGGAAGAACCAAACTACCTTCCTTTACTTGAACAATGTTCCCTCTTCCTCTGATGGACCCAAGGTAAACACCAATATGATCTGTGATAATTGATGGAATGGCAGCATCATCAGTTTTCATGTATGGCATAACTTCTGCAGCAAGCTCCCATTGAGCTATACTCATTAAGTTCGTAGGGGTCTTGATTTCCCAGTTTCCACCACCCCATTCATGTCCCTTAGGGACCATACTTTCAGCAGCAAAGTTAGCAAAAATTCATTGTGTCCAACCGCTTAAGCGGATTCGTAAAATCCTTTCACGATATCGCCTCAATTCAGAATAAGCACCTTCTTCCTCAAGCCTCTGAGCAAGACGCCGCATTGCACTGGGGTTGAGGTGGCATAGAAACAGATCTAGCATGCTTTCATAGTCTGCTATGACTTCAAAAGTTTCCTTTGCACTGTCAAACTGACCATACCTGCAGTTCAAAATTTGAGTCTCGTCAAAGCAAAAAATGGCACCATATAATGACAATGCAGTTTTAAGGCTCAACAATGTTAATGGTTATAAGATCAGAAGATTCCTATGTAATGCTATTAACGAAGTTACATGATATCATAATGATAATTCTAAATCAGATGCTTAAACTAAAATGCATGACCTTATTTTATATGTTTTGAACCTTTGGTAAAGAACTTAAAGGGCACAGGTAACTTTAACTAAGATAAAGATCCAATAGGCACTAGAGGTCTACATAATAAAAACATAGCGAAAACTGCAGTCATATATCACAATATTATACAAAAGGAAGAATTGTATGATTACTGACATACTGCTAACAATCAGAAGATTAACCTGAACTGTGAACCAGAGAACAGCACACGAATATTGAGCATGATATATTACGAATTCAATCTTCTGAAAAGTAACCATCAAATTCATAAAGAGTCTGCTATCTGAAGATAAACAGAATTCTATTCTGTTTATTCGAATAATGAGTAAGAATTTCTCTCACTTTGATTTACATACACTACATCCTTTTATAGAAAATGACTTTGATTTACAAGAGAAGTCCTACTGGCTATTAATTAGGAGTCCTACTAACTATTAACTTCTAACTCTAGGTTTCGGTACAAGGCTTAAATAATAACTCTAACAGTACAATTTAATTACAATAATACTTCTAATAAACCGACTAAACCTACACTCCCCCTCAATCTGGAGAGTATACATTGTATAATCCTAGATTGGATAAAAAAATTTCGAAAAAAGCTTTTGATAAAGCTTTTGTGAAAATATCTACTATTTGTTCTTCTGCTGGTACATACTCCAATGAAGCAACTCCACTTGTCAATTTCTCTGCTATGAAGTGTCTGTCTATTTCAACATGTTTCGTTCTGTCATGTCGAATAAGATTCTTGGCAATTTGAATGGTTCACTGGTTATCGCAAAAAACCTGGAAATTTTCTCCCTGAGTCATTCCCAGTTCTTTAAGTAATTTTACTAACCAGATACCTTCATACATTCCCAAGGCCAGTGCTCTGTATTCAGCTTCTGCACTGCTTCTGGAGATCACGGTTTGTTTCTTGCTTTTCCAAGTTACCAAATTACCCCAAACGAAAGAACAATAACCGCTAGTTGATCTTCTGTCTGTCAGTTCACTGGCCCAGCTTGTATCTGTAAAGACTTTAACAGTTCTATCAGTGCTCTTCTTGAACAATATAATCCATGTCCTGGTGTTCCCTTCAAATATCGCAAAATCCTCTTTGCTACTTCCATATGTTCTTGTCTTGGGTCTGTCATGTGTTGACTCACAATGTTTACTGGAAAATCTGTATCAGGTCTTGTTAGTGATAGATAAATAAGTTTACCAACCGATCTCTGATATAGACCCTTATCTGCCTTAGGGCTATGATCATCTTTGCTGAATTTAAAACCTGCCTCCATGGGTGTATCTGCTAGTTTGCATCCAAGTAACCTTGTTTCAGTGAGTAAATCCAGAACATACTTCCTTTGATTGATGACCAAACCCTTGTTTGACCTTGCTACCTCCATGCCTAGAAAGTATTTGAGTTTCTCTAGGTCTTTAGTCTCAAATTCTCTACTCAACAGAGCCTTTAATCGATTCAGCTCTTCTTCATCATTACCTGTTAGGATTATATCGTCCACATAAATAATCAAAATAACCCTTTTATTCGATGAAGTTACCTTAGAGAACAAGGTATGATCTGCAAGAGACTGTTTGTATCCATTCTCCAAAATAACCCTTGTAAATCTGTCAAACCATGCTCTAGGAGACTGTTTTAGGCCATAAAGTGCCTTGTCGAGCTTACAAACTTGTCGTTTTGTCCTGCAAGTTGGTGTAATTTCCAATCACAATTTACAACAACGCTCAATAAAACTCTAACGGAATTTAGTTTGGCAACAGGAGCAAAAGTTTCCTTAATTGTTTTAGGAATTTGTACAACATCTAAGGATGCTGTAAAAGCTTTAAAAGAAGGCATCAAATTTCCATAAGCAGCATATCTCCGAATAGGATATTGAGTACATTGTTTTACCCCTTTTCTTTTAGCAATGGGTAAATAATCAAACTCGAGAGGATGAGGAGGAATACTAGTAGAATCATTACCTCCATTGTTTTCACAAGCAGCTGAACTAAATTCCAATTCTTGACAAGTACTGGATTGCAAAATGGTTTCTGGAATGATTCTCCTTTTTCTAGTATAAACCTGCAGTTGTTTAGGAGGCCGAGAAGAGGATTTGGTTGAAGTTTGAGTTCCTGTAGACATAGGTTGACAAGAAGAGTGTAGTGTAGATAAAGTAATAGGGGAAGAGATAGGTAAATTATTGGAGGGTGTCAAAGAAGTCTGAGGCTCAAGAGGTAATGAATCAGAAAGAGGTATTAAAGGGAAAGAAGAAAGAGGAACCTGTTTGTGAGAAGGCTGAAAGTCATCGAAATTCTCCCCTTGAATGGCAACCGTTGAAAAATATGGTTCATGTTCAAAGAAACAAAAAATTTACGAGTAGGTGGATGGTAACATTTGTAGCCCTTCTTTAGTGAAGAATATCCTATGAAGACACACTTGAGAGATTTATGATCAAGTTTAGACCTAGAAGGATCTAAGTTTTTAACAAACACAATACATCCAAATACTTTTAAGGGAAGAGATGATGACAAAGGTTTAAAATTAGGGAATGAGGATAAGAGAACATCTCTAGGTGTTTGAAAGTTTAGGACTCGACTAGGCATACGATTAATAAGAAAAGTAGAAGTTAACAAGGCTTCTCCCCATAGATATTTAGGAACATTGTGGGTAAACAAAAGAGCTCGGGTAACTTCCAGCAGATGCCTATTTTTTCTTTCGGCTATCCCATTTTGTTGGGGTGTATCAACACAAGAACTGATTTGCACTATTCCTTTTTTCTGGAAAAAATCACCTAAAGACTTAGTAAAGAATTCCCCTCCATTATCTGATTTAAAGATTTGAATTTTAGAATGAAATTGGGTCTCGACCATGTTGTAAAATCTCTCAAAAACACTAGCCACTTCAGATTTTTCTTTCAAGAGGTAAGTCCAAGTGGTTCTACTATGGTCATCAATAAAGGTCACAAACCATCTACTGCCAGTAATATTCTTCACTTTAGAAGGACCCCAAACATCACTGTGGATAAGAGAAAAGGATTAGAGGGTTTGTAAGTAGAGGGTAAGTAAGATTTTCTTGTTTGTTTTGCAAGTTGACAGATATGGCATTTAAAGGAAGAAGGTTTTTGATTAACAAATAATTGAGGAAAAAATTTTGCAAGATAGAAAAAATTTGGGTGGCCTAACCTAAAATGCCATAACATCAGATTGTCCTAGGGAATTAAAACAAGATTTAGAAGGTGAAAGTTTAAAAGTTCCTGTGCTTTGAAGAACATATAAACCATTCTGCAAGCGAGCATTGCCAATCCTCTTTTTTAAGTCCAGTGCCTGTAAAAAACACTCAGAATCAGTGAACTGGAAAACACAATTTGAATCTTTGCATAGCTTGCGAACTGATAACAAATTACTCTTCAGACTAGGTACAAATAGCACATCTCGAAGGACTAAGTCATCAGTAAGAAAAACAGAACCACTGCCTTTAATTGAAGATAACGAACCATCAGCTAATTTGATAGAATTCTGAGAGGAGGAATTTCTAAATTGAAGAAACAATTCCCTGTTACCAGCCATGTGGTCAGAAGCACCAGAGTCCACAATCCATTCTGATTTATTCGTAGTAGAAAGAAGTGCAGTGGAAAAAAATTGGTCTGTGAATCATCATTGTCTGCGAAAGCCAGATTTCCTGCACTGCTCCCAGTAAATCTGTCGAACAGTTGCTGCATTTGTACCATCTGTTGTTTGGTGAAGCCTCTAGATGAAGTCGGATTATCCATTGAAGAGGGAAAGAAAAAAATTGTGATAGGATCGAATTAGACTGATACCATGAAGATAAACAGAATTCTGTTTTGTTTATTCGAATAATGAGTAAGAATTTCTCTCACTTTGATTTACATACACTACATCCTTTTATAGAAAAGGACTTTGATTTACAATAGAAGTCCTACTGGCTATTAATTAGGAGTCCTACTAACTATTAACTTCTAACTCTAGGTTTCGGTACAAGGCTTAAATAATAACTCTAATAGTACAATTTAATTACAATAATACTTCTAATGAACCGACTAAACCTACACTATCTACTCAACCATCGAAAAATAAAATTATTGACTAGTTCGTTAAAATCATTTACAAAACCAAGAAACACAGCAATGACATAGATTAAAGTCGATGGCTGTGATTACTTACCTTATGCAGGCATATCCCAATTGGCGGAACCGGTGGAACAAATGAGAGGTTGGTGGACATTTTGGATAATCTCTAGAACGCACAAACTCAACCTTCAGTACAGATAAAGCAGTAGCAAAACGAAGTGCTTTGATTGCATATTGTCCCCGCAGCACCCAAGTTTGTTTTATAGCAAGTTCAGAACCAAAAGTAAAAGGGTAATGCAATGTAAACATAAAACATAATTGTTGATTACCTGAGAGAACTGGGGACCTGGCTTGGGATAATGATACTGCAAGATCACCACAAACAGGAGGACCTCTAGCTAGAATATCAAGAGATCGGGGAGTGATACGTAAGCTGTCAAACCTTATAAAAGGTAAAATACATAGAAGTCAGATGCCACGTTTCATGCACTAATCCACTTTGCTATAGCTAATGAAAGAAAAATAAATAAAAATGCTACATTTTACCCATAAAAATGAGCAAGACTTCAATCATCTGAGTAATATTAGGCAAAAAAAAACATGAAAAATACACAAAGGGATAGTAAAACCTTGATGTTATTTGGTATAGTATTTCAGAAAGGTCAAGCTTCTGCTCAAAGTTTTGTTGCATGGTAGCAAAACCAATAAGAAGAGGTTCAAGAAGCCCGACAAGGCAGCTCTTAATCTCAACCCCCTTCTTTTGTCTAGGATTTATATCTGTCAGGTTAGCTAGCAACAACCGATCATTTAGAGCCCCAATCAGAGCTGTAGAATAGAAGATCATCTAAGTAACTCCACAATATAATATGCAGCAGAAAGTTGCATTTGATACAAGACAATGGTGTAAAAATAAATTGGGAACAAGAATACAAACCTGCATTTGGCATGGTTACAGAAAGTACAGTCCTCACTTTCCCATCCCATCCTAAAATACAAACTGCAGTTGCAGTAGAAAAAGGAAGTGCTGGTCCAACCCACAAAAGGGATCTAAAGTGCTCATGAGTTAAAGTAAAACAAATTTATTCATCTTGATTAGATACATGGCATGCATATATTAGTACAAGGATGCATGCAAATATATACAAGACGAACCATGTATTGTTGATAAAAAAAACTTTCTTTCCTTAACACATAAAGGAGGTTTAATTTAATTGGTCTCATCCTGAAAAATATATTAAATCCATGGGGAAAATGGTACAAAGGAGCAAAACAGAGATGAGAAAACAATATAAAACAAAAAGAAAAAAATGCTAAAGATTATAGAGCTATCAGCAATCACAGCTAGTGGAAGCATGTATTGTTCCAACGGGAGTCAAATAAGGACACTAATTCATGAAATTGACTCTCTGTTAGTACTAAAGGGAAAAAAGAGTCGGGTAGAACAACAAAAGGCCTAGAACATGCATATACTTCTACAAGCATCCATGGACACAGTTACTTTTCACACAAGAATGTGAAATCGTGTATGCATGTACGCCCGTCCCTGAGGGTGGGCCATAAGGGCGACCGCCCAGGGTCCACCTATGTCAAGGACTCATGGGTTCATATTTCTTTAATATTTATTATTGGGGTCTAATTTTTTCAATACTTGATATTAGGGGTCTATTATTAAAATTTATTTATTTTTCAATAGTTGCTATTATGGGTTTATTTTTTTTTAATATTTATTATTAGAGACCTAATTTTTTCAATATTTGTTATTAGGTACTCTTAAAATTTAATTTTTTTCAATATTTTTTATTATGAGTCTTATTTTTTTGTAATACTTTTATTGGCCTAATTTTTTTTCTAATACTTGTTATTAGTGGTTTAATTTTTTTCAATATTTGTTATTAGGTCATACTATTAAAATTTAATATTTTTCTAATACTTGTTATTAAAGCCCGTTTTTTTTAATACTTATTATAGGCATACTCTTAAAAAAAATTTCAATACGTGTCATTAGGGGCCTCATTTTTAATTTCAGGAACGGGCCCTACATGTATGTATTTTATGCCAAGTTTTATGCTGCATTAGGTATTTAGGATATTGAAGGATTTCCTTTGTCAAATTTCAAGGAACTGCTTGCAAGTACATCAAGGTCTGCTGAAACCATAAGCACTCTGTGAGTAGTTGATACTCCTGCAACATAGCCTCTTGCAGTTTCCTGCCAATGCACCTGCAGATATTGGAAAACAATGCAGTTAAAAATCCAAACCCAGAAAACGCAGTCAAACTAGATAGACAACACATAACCTATGCACAGACATAAAGGTATAAATAGAAAAAAGTATAATAGATACATATTAGCTTGTGTATGTGCATATACATATGTATTCAGTTCCAAGAAAATAATGTAATTCCTTTTGCACAGAAATGCATGAGTTATAAGCAGTTGAATCAACGCTTGGTTAAATATAGCAGTGTTGGGATCTTAGACAAGAAGAAAGTTAACAAATCTTTCATGAATCTGGCCTGATAAACATGCTAAAAGTAGATTGAGATTCCATTAAAATTAAGTGAAGAATTAAAGAAAAGAAAAGAAAAGGCAAAGGCCTTTGCAACTTTATAGAGGAACCATACAAAGCGGACAGGTGACACCGCGACAGGAAAATTTAGAAGAAAGTGACTGTTATCAAATTAAACCCATTTTTGCTTTTAGATTATTTATACTTGCATACATACTAGATTTTGCCACATCCACGATGTAGGTGGAAGAAAAGAGTTTGTGTAAAAAAAATATTTTTAAAAATTATTCAGCAAATTATCACAGGTATGGTGGTAAAGGATTTGTATACAAATCTACTAATTTTGTGTTCATCCTTAAATAGTGGTTTTTTGTTGGTTTATTTAAAGATTATATAGAAGTATGAAAAGACAAAAGTACCAATTTAATATATTTATTATTGTTAGATTATCCGATAGAGTTAGAGTCCTTATGTAAATAGTAGTTAAAATTAAAGTTTAAAGATAGAGTTAGAGTCCTCATGTAAATAGTAGTTTAAATTAAAGTTTACTTCCTAAAAGATAGAGTTAGATGTCTTGTGTACTTAGGACTCCTAATTGTAACTAAAGTCCAATACTTGAGTCTATAAATCACCTTGTAAAGGGATGTAATTTTTCAAAAAAAAATATTCAATAACAGAAAATCAATTACTTTTTTTCTTCTTTTTCTGCAGAAACTTAAATTCTGCTTTATTTTTATGCGTTAAATAGTTTTTCCTAAAGCTAGAAAATTGCTTTTCTACATGGTATCAGTCTAACATCGATCCTAGTTAGAATTCTTAATGGGATCTCCTTCGACAACCTTTGAGATGCTGTCCATAGCAGAGCGGTCGTTGGATTGGAGTTTTTTTTCGTAAATTTCAGGTTCGATAAAGAACCTATGAAGCAGATTTAACCCTCGTGGAGGATACAAGCATACAGAATACTTGTTCTCATACTACACTTTTTTCTACCAAAGGTGCATCAGCATGGATCATCGACTCTGGAGCATCTGATCACATGACTGGTAACAGGAATTATTCCTTAGTTTTTTGATTCATCTTCTACAAGTTTTATTAAAACAGCCGATGGCTCTTTTCTCTCCTATCAAAGGAAGTGGCTCAGTCCTCATTAACGATAATTTGTTGCTTGAAGATGTTTTGTTTGTGCCTAATCTACTTTGCAATCTCTCTCTCTCTGTTAGTAAACTCTCCAATAATTTGAAGTGTTCATTACAAGCCATCAATCTGGTTGTTTTTTGCAGGCAATGAATTCGAGGAAGATTCTTGGCACTGCTAGCTTGCAAAATGGTCTCTATGTCCTCAGAAATCAACCATATACCCTACCAAATACTTCTTGCTCTTTGACTTCTTTAGGGAAAATTGATAATATAATGTTATGGCATTTTAAGTTAGGGCATCCTAATTTTCATTATCTTGCTAAATTATTCCCTGAATTATTAGTTAATAGAAAACCAAGTTCTTTTAAATTCCATATATGTCCTCTCGCTAAACAGACAAAAGCATCCTATTTACCATCTTCCTACAAACCTTCCCAACCTTTTTTCATTAATTCATAGTGATGTTTGGGATCTTTCTCGAGTGAAGAATGTAACTGGTAGTAGGTGGTTTGTCACTTTTATTGATGATCATAGTAGAACAACTTGGGCATATTTGTTAAGGGATAAATCTGAAGTAGCCTCTATTTTTGAGAAATTTTACAATATGGTTGAAACCCAATTTGGAAGTAAAATTCAGATCTTCAAATCTGATAATGGGAGTGAATATTTTACCAAGTCCTTGGGGGAATTTTTTAACAAAAAAAGAATTGTTCAACTTAGCACTTGTGTGGATACACCACAACAAAATGGGGTTGCAGAAAGGAAAAATAGACATTTGTTGGAGGTAACTAGGTCTTTGATGTTCACTAGTAATATTCCTAAGTATTTGTGGGGTGAGGCTTTGTTAACTACAACCTATCTCATTAATCGAATGCCCAGTAAGGTTTTACAATATAAAACACCTAGAGCTATTTTTTTGGAGAGTTGCCCCAATTTTAAACCTCTGTCCTCTATTCTCCATTTCAAAGTTTTTGGTTGCACTGTGTTTGTGAAAGATTATGTTCCCTCTAGGTCAAAACTTGACCCCAGATCCTTGAAGTGTATCTTGGTCGGGTATTCTTCACTTAAGAAGGGCTACAAATGTTATCATCCTCCTTCTCAGAAATTTTTTACTTCCTTGGATCTCACCTTTTTTGAACAGGAACCTTATTTCCCTGCGGCTGCAAATTAGGGGGAGAATTGTGATGTTTTTTAGCCTCCTACCAATCAGGTTTATCCTTCTTTACCTTCAGAGTTATTACCTACTAATAATCCTTTGTTATTTGAACCTCATACTCCTTTAAACCCTTCTACTTCTTCACCTATTATTACACCTACAACTTCCCATCTTTCACCTATTGTTACTACTCCTCAGAATTCACCCAAACCTTCCTCACAAACCCCTCAGCCTCCTAAGCAATTGAAAGTTTATACCAAAAAACAGAAAACTATTCCAGAGACTGTTTTGCAATCTGACACTTGCCGAGAATTGGACTTGAATTCAGTTGCCAATGAAAATGATGGAGGTAATGTTCTAGCCGAGATTCCCTCTCATTTACTTGAATTTGATTATTTGCCTATTGATAAAAGGAAAGGGGTAAGACAATGTACAAAACACCTCATTCAGAGGTATGTTGCTTATGGTAATCTAATGCCATCATTTAAGGCTTTTACAGCTTGCTTAGATAAAGAACAAATACCTAACACTATTGAGGAGGCTCTAAAAGATTCTAAGTGGAGAAGGGCTGTTAAAGAGGAAATTGAAGCACTTGAAAAGAATGATACTTGGACCATTATAGATCTTCCGCAAGGCAAGAAACCAGTCGGATGCAAATGGGTGTTCTCCATAAAATACAACTCTGATGGCAGTGTATAGAGGTATAAAGCAAGGTTGGTGGCCAAGGGTTTTACTCAAACCTATGGAATTGATTATAATGAGACCTTTGCTCCTGTAGCTAAACTAAATACAATTAGAGTTCTCTTAAGCTTGGCTGTAAACAAGGACTGGAAGCTTCATCAACTTGACATTAAGAATGTCTTTCTTAATGGAAAATTGGAAGAAGAAGTGTACATGAGAGTGTCTTCGGGCTTGAAGTCAGTAAAATGAGATCAGAAAGTTTGCAGACTTAATAAATCCATCTATGGTTTGAAGCAATCACCTAGAGCCTGGTTTGACAGATTCACCAAGGTGATTTTAGAAAATGGATACAAACAATCCTTGGCAGATCACACTTTCTTCATTAAGGTAACCTCTAGCAATAAAAGGGTTATTTTAATAGTATATGTGGATGACATTATTCTGACAGGTGATGATGATGAAGAGATAAGTCACTTGAAAGGGTTGTTAAATACACAGTTTGAAACAAAAGACCTAGGAAAGCTCAGATACTTTCTAGGCATGGAGGTTGCTAGGTCGAGCAAAGGTCTAGTGATAAACCAGAGAAAATATGTTCTTGATCTTCTTAATGAAGCAGGAATGTTGGGATGCAAACCATTTGATACTCCCATGGAAGCAGGCTTAAAATTCAATAGAGATGACATAAGCCCTAAAGCTGATAAGGGTAAATTTAAGAGGTTAGTGGGAAAATTGATTTATTTGTCATTAACCAGACCAGACATTGCTTTTCCAGTTAATATTATCAGTCAACACATGACTGATCCAAGGGAAGATCACATGGAAGCTGCAATTAGAATTTTGAGATACTTGAAAGGGACACCAGGGCATGGATTGCTATTTAAAAAGACTCAAGAAAGGACTGTTCAGATTTATTCAGATTCAAGTTGGGCAAACGAACTGACAGAAAGGAGATCAACTAGTGGTTACTGCTCTTTTGTTTGGGGAAATCTAGTGACCTGGAGGAGTAAGAAACAAACAGTTGTATCTAGAAGCAGTGCTGAAGCAGAATATAGGGCTTTAGCATTGGGAATGTGTGAAGGAATTTGGTTGTTAAAGCTATTGAAGGAGCTAAATGTGAACCAAGAGGAGAAGTTTGAGATTTTTTGTGATAATCAGTCCACCATACAAATTGCTCGAAATCCAGTCCACCATGATAGGACTAAACATGTGGAGATTGACATACATTTTATCTCAGAAAAGATTACTAGTGAGACAGCTTCTTTATCTTATGTTCCTACAGAAGAACAAGTGGCAGATGTACTTACAAAAGCACTACAAAAACCTTATTTCGACAAGTTTCTATTCAAGTTGGGATTATACAATGTATATTCTCCAACTTGAGGGGGAGTGTTAGATTATCCGATAGAGTTAGAGTCCTTATGTAAATAGTAGTTTAAATTAAAGTTTAAAGATAAAGTTAGAGTCTTCATGTAAATAGTAGTTTAAATTAAAGTTTACTTCCTAAAAGATAGAGTTAGATGTCTTGTGTACTTAGGACTCCTAATTGTAACTAAAGTCCAATACTTGAATCTATAAATTCACTGTAAAGGGATGTAATTTTTCAAAAAAAAAAAATTCAATAACAGAAAATCAATTCTGTTTTCTTCTTTTCTGCAGAAACTTAATTTCTGCTTTATTTTTATGCGTTAAATAGTTTTTCCTAAAGCTAGAAAATTGCTTTTCTACAATTATTATTTTTAAAAAGTCAATCTTTTCCAACAGACTGGTACCGGTTAACCCATGACACTAGTTCAGTCAAAGTTTTAAAGTAATATAAACATATATATATATATATATATATAGTAAATCAGAGTAATTCTCTATATAAATAAAAAAAAAAGATCTGTTTACAAGCTATATCTCTATCTTAGGAAACTCTAAGTTAAGAAAGAGACTAATTCTAGGGAAAGATATAATCCCTTAAAGTAAGGGATTGTAAATACAAGAAATATTCTCGGAATCCTTAATTTACTCTATTTCCCTACACGTATATTCTTACACCCCCTCAAGCTGGAGAATATACATTGTATAATCCCTGCTTGGATACAAAATTGTCAAATACGTGTTTCGATAAGGCCTTTGTAAACATGTCTGCTAACTGTCCTTCTGAAGGGATGTAATATAGAGCAGCAATCCCTTTGTTTACTTTCTCTGAAATGAAGTGCCTATCAATTTCAACATGTTTTGTTCTATCATGTTGAACTGGATTTTTGGCGATCTGAATTGCGGATTGATTATCACACAGAACTTCAAAACAGTCTTGTTGTTCAGGATATAATTCCTTCAGCAGCTTGAGTATCCAGATTCCTTCACACATTCCCAATGCCAAGGCTCTAAATTCTGCCTCAGCACTACTTCTCGAAACAACTAATTGTTTCTTACTTCTCCAAGTAACAAGATTTCCCCACACAAATGTGCAATAGCCACTAGTAGATCTCCTCTCAGTAAGTCCCCTGCCCAGCTAGAGTCTGTAAAGACTTTCACAGATCTGTCTTGTGACTTTTTGAACATTAAACCATGTCCAGGAGTTTTCTTCAAGTACTTCAGGATCTTGTTAGCTGCTGCCATGTGCTCTTCATTAGGATTAGCCATGTGTTGACTAATTACATTTACTTAAAAAGCTATATCCGGCTTGGTTAATGACAAGTAGATTAGCTTTCCCACTAACCTTTGAAATCTATCTTTATCTGTTGAGGAGCTTGCTGCCTCCTTGTTGAATTTTAGGCTGGCTTCCATTGGTGTATCCGCTGGCTTACACCCTAAGAAACCTGCTTCATTGAGTAAATGAAGAACATACTTTCTTTGATTGATGTTGCGTGTGATAAGTGCTACGCAATTGTGCAAGTATACACGTCGCAAGTAATAAAGTGATATGAGTATCGAGTATCGTCTCCACAGGGATTGGTTTGGGCCACTTTGCTTAAGTTCTTGACTTGTGAAAAGTAAAAACACAATTAAAGGATTAAAGGAGTTTAACTAATAACTAAACTAGAAAGCAATAAAGTAAAAGAAAAGATGAGATCGATTGAGAGAGATAGGCTAGGTTATCGTGAGTTGAGGTGTGATAGCCGATTGGATTGTCTTGGTAAAAGAGTGCACGGGCAACTCGGATTTGCCGTGGCGACTTTGCACAACGGGTTGCCTTGGCAACTAATTGATGGTTGCCCGGGCGACTAGTTGGGCAACTACTTGGGCGATCGGGCAGCAACTTCAAGGTTCGGCGGAGCGTTCTTCAATGGTTTCTTCTTATCCCTAAGTCGAAACTCTAGCTACTTGTGCATGCCTTGATAATACATCCCTGCGTGAATCAAGGGTGAACAACAACCAATCTTGCACTCCTCTTAGCCGTTGAAATCCTTAACTTATTCCTGCCGGATTAATCTTCACCATCATTGGATTGAATAAAGATCATATTCATTCGTTTCTTGAATCTAACTCTCCCGATATTAGATAAATGGATGAAATCACGAGATCCTCTCCCAATTCACTGCATAAACAATAATAAGAATCAAGAATGAATAAACCTTGAAATAGAAAAGTACAAACTCTTATTACCTAAACAAAAACCAATAGTTTCTCACAACCACAAAACACAATAACCATAGCCGATCAAGTTAGTTCATGGTTGGGTTCAAAAGATATACAAAGAATAATCCCCAAACCATGAATCTAATAGAAGCAAAAAGAAGAAGAAGAAGTCGAAATTCCCTAATGCTCTCTTTGTCTAAATTTCCCCCTTGCTCTCTCCTTTTGGATTGTCGAAATCTCCTTGCTATTTATAGGGCTAGGCCAAAGTCCTTCTTTGAGGAGGAGTTTGAGTTGGAATTAAATTATCTTTAAAGAATATAATTCTTTATTATAATTTTATTCCTATTAGAACTTCTCCTATCTTCTTGGAATTTAATTCTTCTTTAATCTCTGCATGGCAATCAAATTCCTTTGGGCTTGGGCCTTGCTCCATGTCATCTTGGGCTTGTAAAGTCATTAATTTCGACATCCCTATTGCATTTTTTTTTTCTTTGTCGACAAATGCCATGGCAACTGGCTCAGCGTCTCCTTCATGCATTACCCGGCAACTAGCTCAACATTGCTTTGGCAAGTGATCCTGCACATACACACACAAAAACACACCAAAGCAGCATCTTTTTCCACAAAAATCACCAAGTTATGTAATCAAGCTCAACGGTGGAAAGAAACATGAATTAATGCATGAATGACTAATTATGCAACTATTATGAGCTTAAGTCTAACAATAATATGAGTAAAAGGGTAATAAAAATAGTACTTTTGAACACTTATCACGCCCCCAAACTCGAACTATTGCTTGTCCTCAAGCAATGCAAACTAACAATTACCCGCCAAGACTTTAATCATCAAAGACATGCTTCAAACTTGAATTCAAACCTCGGAACCGTGGCACAAAGTATGATCACCTTTTAATTTTTCGGATAGCACAAAAACTTACCGGAACCAAACTATAATGCTCGTGACAATGTGTGTGCGTAGTTGTGTACAAGTTGATTTTCAAGATTCTATGTGAACAATAGGCTTTTATCAATTTAATTATCGGGCATTTGTTTTTATTTTCACTAGAGCCAATTTCGGGCACCTCTAGCAAAGTAAGCTATTTCTCATTTTATTTTAGTCGACTAGAGCCAATTTGGGCACCTCTAGCGATTCTTTAATGTGCATTAACTACTAGAGCCAGTTTCGGGCACCTCTAGCAAGAAAGTGTATTTACTACTAGAGCCAGTTTTGGGCACCTCTAGCAAGAAATTAACTTTTAATTTTCAATTTTAAATTTACCCAAATTTTAAGCAACCTAAGTTCACTAAGTTTCTTTGAATCAACAACCCACAACCGTGTAAAAAAATTCAGCATCATAGTAAAACTCTAAGTTCTTTTCATGCAATCCTAAAATTAAAGGTTATTTCAATTAAGTACAGTGGCAAAAATTCATCATTGGATATTCAACAAGTCTTAAGCAATTAAATCAAATTAAAGGCATGGCAAGTAACATATGCAACCTATATGTGATTGCTAAAGATGAATGCAACTAAACATGAAACTAACTAGAAACCAACACCCCCCCAAACTCGAGAGAAGCATTGTCCTCAATGCATGTAAGAGTGAAACAAAATTTAAAAGAAACTAAATGAAATGAGTTAGTCGAGAGAGGTCGTCACCTCGATTGATGAGTTTCCTTCGTGCCGTTTGCTTGATTCAATTTTCGGTCAGTGGTTGAATGCTTGAGGCTGGTACCGCGTGAATAGCATTGCCTTGATTTGGTCCATGTTTGCCGATGCAGGTTTACTTGCATGTGCATCGATAGTTGCCGAAGCCATTGTTGTTGCAGGCATCTTGATTTCCGTTGTGGTTGTTGTGGCGAGTAGTCGGCAGTAAATTTCCTTATCATGGTGGTTGTGAGTCTTGTTGTGGAAAAGAAAATAAAGAAAACCTGGAAACTAAAGATAATGAAGAAAAATAAAATATATCCTAAAAAATAAAGAGAAAAAAATAACAAAAAATAATAGAACAAAATAGTTCAAAAAATAAAAATAAAAATAAATGTATCGTAGTTGCCGTGGCGTCGAGGGTTGCCGAGGCATGCACATCCATGGTTGCCGAGGCGTCGGGGTTGCCGAGGCGTGCGCGTCCATGGCTGCAGAGGCGCGCGTGATCGGAGTTGTTGCGGTGTTGAAGGTTGCCGTTTTCGATACTTCTTATAGTCCATCCGCACCCTCCATCGGGTGATAATATTGCCCAAAAAGAGTTTGGCAAATGTGCTGCCACTACTCCCTTTTGCGTTACCATGGTGGAGGTGTCTTTCTTCTTTGTTCGCTTGTAGTCCATGTATACTCTCCACCTTGCTACTATTCCGAAGGCACAAATATATTAATAGGAAAAATTATATCCATCCTCAACCATTCAATTACCTCATTCTTGTCGACTTCTATCATGGTTGGATGTAGCCTTTGTTGTCGTGGCAATTGCTGCTCAAGCCAATTGCCGTGACAATCAGTTGTCAAATTTTTCTCTAAGTCAAGGGAAGAATCAATTTTTTGAAGAGCTTTATGAATCCAAACACCTTTTTCTTTTGGCCTCTCAAACATCTCCATCGGTAGAGATTTGATGGCTTCAAATCTACCAATCTCGGTTCCTCAAGACATACCTGCAATGGACAATGTGAGTTTTTAAAGAATTCAAAAGGTTCAACTATTACCTGCTCATATTCCATTGGCAAAGTATTATCATCTCGTTGATCTTGCATGTGGTCGTGTAATTGTCGTGGCAATTGTAGATGAGAGCAATCTACAGATTCCTGTTTCAGCATCAACGTTGTAACCTTCTGGGCATCAGGTTCCTCAGAATTTGCTGTAGTATTGTTGTTCTCAGCTTCACCGAGTGTTGTCGCGCATTGCTCGTTCAGGCTCCTCAATCATTGCCGAGGCAATTTGTTGTTCAGACCCATCATGTGTTGGGCAGTCTCTCTCATTGGCATCCTCTTGACTTTGAGGTTCTAGTTGTTCCTCACACATCGGAGAAATTTCTTTGTATTGCTCCTTATCCTCTTGCCTTGGGACGTCAGTATCCCTAGGAATGAATTGTTGGTGCATGTTATCCATGACATATGTGGATCTCCCCTATTGATCTTCTGAATCCCCTAAGGTTGCATCCCACTGAGCTATCCTCGTATCCATAGATTTTGATAGTTCTCGAATCTCTTCAATTGATTCGTCAAGTTTAGCCAAGGAAGCTAGTAACGTTTCCTCCAAGGAATTGGAATGCTCTTGAAAAGGACTACATTGCCATGGCATATCTGTTGTCGCGGCAAAATTGTTATGGTAAAAAAAATTTTGAGCTTTTGACCATACCATGAAGAATTTTGCTGTTGGTTCCCTCTATGGTCCTCCATGTAGTTATATGCACCGAAAATGTGAGGGCAATTTTCAAACACATGATGTTCTCCACACATAGCACAAGATTTTTCCATGGTATAAGTTCTTTGGGCTTTTCTCGGTTGGTATAGGTAATCATCAAAGGGTGCAAGGAACTCTTGATTGAATTGATTCATATCTTCCAACATCATCTCTCGAATAGATTGGTTTTTATTTCCCGACATGTTGATGTTCCTTAACTTTAGCGCTACCTTTTTTTTTTTTGATAAAACAAACAAAAAGAAAAGTTAGTAAAACTAAGAAATAAATGCAATAACAAAAACAACTAACACCAATTGCCAATCCCGCAACGGGCGCCAAAAACTTGTTGCGTGTGATAAGTGCTACGCAATTGTGCAAGTATACACGCCGCAAGTAATAAAGTGATATGAGTATCGAGTATCGTCTCCACAGGATTGGTTTGGGCCACTTTGCTTAAGTTCTTGACCGTGAAAAGTAAAAACACAATTAAAGGATTAAAGGAGTTTAACTAATAACTAAACTAGAAAGCAATAAAGTAAAAGAAAATATGAGATCGATTGAGAGAGATAGGCTAGGTTATCGTGAGTTGAGGTGTGATAGCCGATTGGATTGTCTTGGTAAAGAGTGCACGGGCAACTCGGTTGCCGTGGCGACTTGCACAACGGGTTGCCTTGGCAACTAATTGATGGTTGCCCGGGCGACTAGTTGGGCAACTACTTGGGCGATCGGGCAGCAACTTCAAGGTTGGCGGAGCGTTCTTCAATGGTTTCTTCTTATCCCTAAGTCGAAACTCTAGCTACTTGTGCATGCCTTGATAATACATCCTGCGTGAATCAAGGGTGAACAACAACCAATCTTGCACTCCTCTTAGCCGTTGAAATCCTTAACTTATTCCTAAGCCGATTAATCTTCACCATCATTGGATTGAATAAAGATCATATTCATTCGTTTCTTGAATCTAACTCTCCCGATATTAGATAAATGGATGAAATCACGAGATCCTCTCCCAATTCACTCGCAAACAATAATAAGAATCAAGAATGAATAAACCTTGAAATAGAAAAGTACAAACTCTTATTACCTAAACAAAAACCAATAGTTTCTCACAACCACAAAACACAATAACCATAGCCGATCAAGTTAGTTCATGGTTGGGTTCAAAAGATATACAAAGAATAATCCCCAAACCATGAATCTAATAGAAGCAAAGAAGAAGAAGAAGTCGAAATTCCCCTAATGCTCTCTTGTCGAAATTTCCCCCTTGCTCTCTCCTTTTGGATTGTCGAAATCTCCTTGCTATTTATAGGGCTAGGCCAAAGTCCTTCTTTGAGGAGGAGTTTGAGTTGGAATTAAATTATCTTTAAAGAATATAATTCTTTATTATAATTTTATTCCTATTAGAACTTCTCCTATCTTCTTGGAATTTAATTCTTCTTTAATCTCTGCATGGCAATCAAATTCCTTTGGGCTTGGGCCTTGCTCCATGTCATCTTGGGCTTGTAAAGTCATTAATTTCGACATCCCTATTACATTTTTTTTCTTTGTCGACAAATGTCATGGCAACTGGCTCGGCGTCTCCTTCATGCATTACCCTGACAACTAGCTCAACATTGCTTTGGCAAGTGATCCTGCACATACACACACAAAAACACACCAAAGCAGCATCTTTTTCCACAAAAATCACCAAGTTATGTAATCAAGCTCAACGGTGGAAAGAAACATGAATTAATGCATGAATGACTAATTATGCAACTATTATGAGCTTAAGTCTAACAATAATATGAGTAAAAAGGGTAATAAAAATAGTACTTTTGAACACTTATCAATTGATTACGAGCCCCTCTTTAGATCGTGCAACCTCCATACCTAGGAAGTATCTCAACTTTCCTAGGTCCTTAGTTTCAAATTCCCTGTTTAGGAGTGTTTTTAAACTCCTGATTTCCTCATCATTACCTCCAGTTAGGATTATGTCATCCACATACACAATTAGGATAGCTCTTTTGTTCTTTGAATTTTTCTTGATGAAGAGAGTATGACCGGCAAGGGACTGCCTGTAGCCATTTCTCAGGATCACTTTGGTGAACCTTTCAAACCAGGCCCTAGGGGACTATTTTAGCCCATATAGTGACCTATTAAGCTTGCACACTTTTTGATTTCCTTCAATAGACTCCAAACCAGGGGGTACTTTCATATAGACCTCCTCCTCGAGTTTGCCATTGAGAAAGGCATTTTTAACATCAAGTTGATATAGTTTCCAGTCATTGTTGATAGCAAGGCTTAGTAGTACCCGAACTGTATTGAGTTTGGCCACTGGAGTAAAAGTTTATGTAAAATCTACCCCATAGGTTTGTGTATATCCTTTAGCCACTAGTCTTGCTTTGTATCTCTGTACACTGCCATTAGAATTATATTTCACAGCAAAGATCCATTTATAACCAATAGGTTTTTTACCTTGTGGAAGGTTTGTTGTAGTCCATGTAGCATTCTTCTCAAGTGCACTGATTTCCTCTTCAACAGCCCGTCTCCATTTAGGATCCTTTAATGCTTCATCAATATTTGAGGGGATTTGTTCTTCATTCAAGCTAGTTGTAAAGGCTTGGAAAGAAGGCAATAAAGAGTTGTAACCAGCAAATCTCTGAATAGGATGTTTAGTGCATTGTCTTACTCCTTTTCTAATGGCAATAGGGAAATCATTAAGATTAGAAGAAGTGGACTTACTGTACTCAATTCCTTCTTCTTCCACATTGGCAACTGGACCTAAATCCAACTCTCGGCAAGTGTCAGATTGCAGAATAGCCTCGGGTATAGTTTTCTTTTTTCTTGTGTAAACCAGAAGCTGTTTAGGAGTAGTAGTTTTGGGAGTATTTGGATGATGATTAGGAGTGGGTGTAGAAGAATCTGAAGGTATGGAAGGAAAGGTAGTAGGTATAGGTAATAAAGGTGGAATTGAAGATGACAAATCTGAAGGTATTGAAAAATTAGGAGGTTACCTGATGTTGATGATAATGCTGAAAATCATTCCATGTCTCCCCCTGAATTTCAACTTTAGGAAAATATGGTTCCTTCTCAAAAAATGTAAGATCCATAGTGACATAAAAACGTTTAGAAGGTGGATGATAACATTTATAACCCTTCTTTAGTGAATAATACCCAACCAGAATGCATTTTAGGGATCTAGGATCGAACTTGGACCTATTAGGAGCAGAATTATGAATAAAAACAGTGCAGCCAAAGACTTTAAGGGGTAAAATAGAAGAAATAGGCTGGAAGTGGGGTTAACTCTCCAAGAAAATGGATTGAGGAGTATGGAAATTCAAAACCTTACTAGGCATGCGGTTTATCAAATAAGTGGCAATTAACACAGCCTCTCCCCACAAGTAGGTTGGAACGTTATTGGTGAATAGAAGAGAACGGGTAACATCAAGAATGTGTCTATTTTTCCTCTCGACAATGTCATTCTGTTGTGGAGTATTAACACAGGAACTGATTTGAACTATTCCTTTTGTTTTGAAAAAATCACCCAACGATGTAGCAAAGAATTCACTGCCATTATCAGAATGAAAAAGTTGAATTTTGGATTTGTCTCTCATCAAATAAGTCCAAGTTAGCCTATTATGGTCATCGATAAATGTAATGAACCACTTACAACCATTAGCATTCTTCACTCTAGAAAAGCCTCAAATGTCACTATGGATCAAGGAAAACGGGCGTGAAGGCTTATATTTAGACGGTGAATAGGATGCTTTGGTATGTTTAGCAAGAGAAATATGACCTTTAAACAAATGTGGTTTTTTATTAATAAAAAGAGAAAGATATAACTGCAAGATATTGAAAACTATGATGCCCTAACCTAAAATACCATAACATAACAGTATCAATTTTATTTAAGGCTGTGAAAGAAGTAGGAGATGTCTGTTCGAAAGTTGATGGAGGACCATTTAGGATATAGAGGCCATTATGCAAGCTAGCATTGCCAATCATCTTCTTCATGTCCAGTGCCTGCAAAGTACAACCAGATTCATTAAAATTGATAGCACAGTGTAAATCCTTCGATAGTTTACTAACAGATATGAGGTTGCAAGTAAGATCAGGTACAAAGAGGACATTTTCAAGGAGCAGATTTTTATTGAGAGAGATAGAACCATGTCCATGAATCTAGGAAAGGGAACCATCTGCAGTTTTAATAGCCCGACCAAGTGTAGCGGAAAAAGTTTTAAACAATGTCCTGTTGCCAGTCATGTGATCTGAAGCCCCGGAGTCCAGGACCCAAATGAGAGTCAACTGTTGAGAAAGAAGGGTTGTAGAAAAGGTTATACCTTCTGGTTCAGCCATGGCTAGGTTACCCGCTCGAGGCCCAGCAAACTGACTAAACATCCTCTGAAGATCTACAATTTGTTCCTAGGTGAAATTCGAAACAGTAGTAGCAGAAGTTGAGGTGGACTGATTTGCTGTAGCGAACTTGGATTTCCAGTCAACTGGTTTACCATGAAGCTTCCAGCACTTTTCTTTGGAATGGCCTGATTTCTTGCAGTGATCACACCAAGGCCTTCCCTTCTTATGTGAGTTGGAGGATGCTTGGGTAAGCAGGACAGATTCTTCAACAGAGGGATTTTCAGGAAGCATGACAAGTCTTCTGCTAGCTTCTTTCTTGACTATGGAGAACACTTCTCTAATCGATGGAAGAGGAGAAGTTCCAAGGATTCTGCCACGAACTTCATCTAATTCCTTATTAAGTCCCTGAAGGAATTGGAAAATCCTCTTCTGAGTAGTGATTTTCTGGAAAAGAGCAAGATCATTTGGATTCGCCATTCGTGTTGATCATAAAGGTCAAGTCTGCTGCCATAGGGCATTGAGGGTGTTATAGTATAAAGTGACAATCATCCCTTCTTGCTTGAGAGCTGTGGCCTGACTTTCAATCCCATATAATTCAGAGATATTGTCTGTGCTAGAATAAGTTTCTTGATCAGCATGTCAAATAGCCTCCGCAGTTTGATAAAGAAGAAAGTTACGGCCCACACTAGGAGACATAGAATTGATAAGCCACGTCATTACCTGACTGTTTTCTCTCATCCATTTGGCATAACCAGAGGCTCCAATAAAGAGGTTTTTCAATGTCCCCAAAGTGACATATCCCAATCTTTCTCGTCCAGCAAGGAAGATTTTCACGGATTGAGACCATTCGAGATAATTATTACCATTCAATCGATGGCAAGTAATAACCAGATTTGAGGATTCATGAACATCATCAGAACTAGAAACAAATTTTGGTTCTGACTGTTTTCTCTCATCCATTTGGCATAACCAGAGGCTCCAACAGTAGGTTTTTCAATGTCCCCAGTGACATATCCCAATCTTTCTCGTCCAGCAAGGAAGATTTTCACGGATTGAGACCATTCGAGATTATTATTACCATTCGAGATTATTATTACCATTCAATCGATGGCAAGTAATAACCAGATTTGAGTATTCATGAACATCATCAGAACCAGAAACAAATTTTGGTTCTGACTGTTTTCTCTCATCCATTTGGCATAACCGAGGCTCCAATAAGTAGGTTTTTCAATGTCCCCAGTGACATATCCCAATCTTTCTCGTCCAGCAAGGAAGATTTTCACGGATTGAGACCATTCGAGATAATTATTACCATTCAATCGATGGCAAGTAATAACCAGATTTGAGGATTCATGAACATCATCAGAACCATAAACAAATTCTGGTGAGGATGTAACCTCAGTAGAAGAAGTATTGACCATCGATTAGGATTTAGAATGGTCGAAACCTAATCTGATACCATGTAGTAAATCAGAGTAATTCTCTATATAAATCAAAAAAAGATCTGTTTACAAGCTATATCTCTATCTTAGGAAACTCTAAGTTAGGAAAGAGACTAATTATAGGAAAAGATATAATCCCTTAAAGTAAGGGATTGTAAATACAAGAAATATTCTCGGAATCCTTAATTTACTCTATTTCCCTGCACGTATATTCCTACAATATATAAACAATGTTCTTTTTCAATTTTATTATATTATTTATACTTGCATACATACTAGATTTTGCCACATCCACGATGTAGGTGGAAGAAAAGAGTTTATGTAAAAAAAATATTTTTAAAAATTATTCAACAAATTATCACAGGTATAGTGGTAAAGGATTTGTATACAAATCTACTAATTTTGTGTTCATCCTTAAATAATGGTTTTTTGTTGGTTTATTTAAAGATTATATAGAAGTATGAAAAGACAAAAGTACCAATTTAATATATTTATTATTATTTTTAAAAAATCAATCTTTTCCCAACAGAGCTGGTATTGGTTAACCCGTGACACCAGTTCAATCAAAGTTTTAAAGTATTATATATATATATATATATATATATATATATATATATATATATATATATATATACAATGTTCTTTTTCTATTTTATTATATTATTTAAAAGGGTTTCATGAAATGAACACCTCAATTCAAAAATCATCCTTCAAAAGTTGAATTACTCACCTGAAGCACAATCTCATTTGCTTTTAACCTTGTAAACTTTTTCCCCTCAGTTTTTGTTGATATATAGTGGCCATCAGAAGATGGATGAACGTAACTTTGAACTAACTTCGCCAAGCCAATCTACTTCCCATTACAAGCAAGCATCAAAGTGGACTCTGGAATCACAGAAGATACTGATCAGTATCATGTCTTACAAATGTTGATATCTAATATGAAGTATCATATGAGGCCAAGCACCTGTAGGAGTGGAAAATATTCGGTCGATTTCAGTTTCAAACAAAAATGGTATATGACCCTGAATAGAATTAGTGTTTGCTTCCACAGGTTGATCAGGTAAAAGATTTGGTTCAACTGCACCATCTTTTCCACCAGCTTCTTGTAAAGCCGCCCCTGGAAGAATATACAGAGCCAATCCAGACTTATCTTCATCAAGAATAGCAAACTGATTTTCATTGGGGCCAATAAAAGCGGCATCACAACCTACAAATTGAAAACGAAAATATCACAAATAAATAGTAGACATATATAGTAAGAAGCAATTTACAGAAACAAACATACTACACACATACCTTTGATAGTGCTTCCTTTGCTGTTAGCCAACTTTATATCAGTATTTTCCCAATAGAGGACTACTTCATTTGTAGTGCCACTAAACTCATAAACAATGAGAAATAGATGCCGCTTCTTACCATAAACCATATGTTTAGGGTAATATTCTACATTTCCAGGGATCTGAAAGAAAGCGTATTGTTAAGAACCAAAGCCTTGTCATAGCATTAAAAACACACCTTTTCAAGCATTTACCGATGTGAAAAGTTTCTTGTAAATACTATCTCCACCAGAAGAAAGATTATAAGCCATGAGGTTCACACCATCTACATAAAAAGCCCTAACAGGGTAATGAAGAACTCGGTTCTCCTTATTGAAGAAATTGAGCTCCAAATGAAATGGCTATCAATAAAGTCATGTCTGTCAAATATCAAACAAAAGCAACATAGATATTGATTCATAATCAATATCACAAACCAAAGTACCTGGCAAACAGGAATGTCCTTCAGTTGATTTTTAGGATCCAAAATAGTAATAAGAGGCAGCCTAGATATTGGGGAAGTTTTAGCATGACCTTCCAAGAAATGCTGTAAAAGTTTAGAAGGTAACGAGTTAAAAGTAAATAAAACGGTTCAGGGTTCTTGAAAATGACATGACATATATTGTAGAAATTTATATATAAAATAAACAACTTAATTTGAAATTACTTAAGTTTAAAGGAGCATACACTATAGAGAAATGCCTTCCGTGCAATGTCTGAAATTGTAAGATCACTTTGGCTGCCATGGAATTTATATATAAATGGTCAACGATGATGCATGATTACATAAGAATTCCAAGATTGTATCATCAAATCATAGCATATCAATGTAAAAATTTATCCACGATAATATGTAGCAGCTATAAATATATGATCATTAAACCAAAATAATTAAACATTTCAACCTCCAAACTCCATACATTTATCTGCAAATCCAGATTTAAATTTTAAACTCTTAACTGTACTACCAAAACCAGTAATTTTGCTTGACAAAACTTACCCCCTAATATGTTGCTCTTCCAGTTCTGCTTTAAGCTGATGATCAGCCAAAATTCCAGAGGAGCCCATGGATGCAAGCTTCTCCTTTAAGACAGTTGCTGCACATAATATCAACTTTCAGCAAATATAGTCAAAAAGTTAAGCAGGATATCACCTATGTTACAAAGACTCAGGTGAGTGTAAGATACGGAGGTGTCCCGACACAGGCATGCTTAATTTTTTTCTAAGTCTTTCAATATATATGGAGGAGCATACCCTCAGAACCATGTCTGAACATGTATCGTATATAGTGTCTCACACCGATACTTCAGGAACAACGAAGAGTCCAGGTAATACATGATATCACAGCAAAGAATATTCATGGTGATTTACAGAAAAAATATAACATAATGTAGAGAGACACATGAGAAGGCATAGACACCTGCACTTATTTTTAGTGAGAAAGCAAATGTACACAACATTTCAACATAAAAACTGAGCAATTTTCTCAAGAACCAAGATAAGATGAACACAGATTCTGTTAAAGCGGTTCCCAAGAGAACAAAACATTCAGTTCTGCTTCAACCACCTCAACGAGGATATCTTTGCACAAGATTGTCCCATGAAAGAAACCGTGTCATCCTATATTGAAATAAAATGTTCCTATAATATACCTTAACACCCTTCATACTTGACATCCAGGTATATTAAGAAATTGGACGCATAAATTATTTTAGAACAGACTATTTTCTTCATATGCAGGATGTATAGACAGATGATCAATGAAAAGTCCACCTGAAGATTTTTACAAAAGGGTTAAATGTGAAGATTTAAAATTGGGGTTCTACGGCCTTGACTGAATCTTCTGCGTTGCACGTGCCTTACTATTGTACCGTCTTTTTTCTCGATTGGTTTTTGCTCAGTCTAACTTGATACTGTAATATTATCGTTTCCGGCAAAGCATACTTTTTCTATTTTGAAAGCTTTTTAATGAACTGTTCCTGAATCAACAACATGATATGCAACATGAATGCAAATAAAGGCGTTGATTCCGCTGGTAATCACCATTTCGAACGACTTTCATGGGAACTAAAGGGTCTAGATTAAAAAAATGGTCCACATTACAAAAGGAGTCCCTATTACAAAAAGAGTCCCTATTACAAAAAGTCTTAATTACAAAACAAAGTTCTACACATAAGCCCTAGCTCTACCTCTACCTCCTAGCTCCTCGATAGCTCTGAGCAACTTGATAAACCTTGGCGCTTCTTCCATGTCCGGGGTTACGAAAGGTCAGAGAGCCGCGGCTTCGGTAGCTAAGTCATTCACACGCCTTACAACTCGTTGTATGTCCACCATCAGGGTCTCGTGTGTATACTTTGGCACTACACGTTTGCTCAGCAAATTGTTACCTCGGATCTGTTGATTAATCTCTAACCGATGTCGCACGACTGGATCGATGCCGTACTTCCTAAAACACCTTTTTTCCATGATGAAAGACTTTCTAATCGGGCAAACCACTTGAATCAACGCCTCTATGTAATGTGGATGCAATGATAATGCAACAAAAGTATGTGTAAAATAAAAATAAAGCACAAAAAGAAATAAGTTAGTACCAGATAAAAATAATAAATACATAAATAAAAGGACAAATTAAATAAGGTAAACAAACAAAACAACCCTATTTATCCCGTCTAAAACACCTAAGGTTATCCGCATGGCTCTAAAGGGATGAGTTTCTATATGTTCTCTACATGCAGTGTTGGTGCTAGGAGGTACCCGAATTGTCCTTGCCGTCCTCTACTAAAAGTAGCAACGCCCCCGATCATCACCCATTATAGGCTCCTTTCAACCGGATTCAATTCAGGGGACCCATTCGCTTATGCCTGCACGAAGGAACGATATCCTTACGAAAGCATAAGGTACTTGCTAGGCCTACACGGGAGAACGATATCTCCACGAAAGCATTAGCGTTTTCCCCCCAAAAAAACGGGTTTATATGCCATATTTTAAATGCGTCAAAATAAACGCGCAATTATAACCGAATGTTAGTTTAATAGTCACTTTAATCTGGAATTTCTAATATTAATAAAGCGGTAATTATTTAAAAAGCTCGACTCACTTTATTTTGTTTGAAAAAAATGTCCCCAGCGGAGTCGCCATCTGTAGCGATGTCCCTCTCGCTAAAAAAGTATTTTCGAAGTATTTGTTGTCTTTCGGATACAAAAATGTTTATTCCGTTGGAGGTTTAAAAAACCGCGTTTTATTTAGAAATTGGAGTCGCCACCGGCCACTTAGATAGGCCGGACACCATAAAACCAGAGATTTAAAAACTGTTGGGTTCGGGAGTCGATTACGGATGGGGAAGGATTAACACCCCCACACCGCCCAAAATTGGTACTTTAATAATTACCTCTTTATTAATATTAGACTTTCCGGATTAAAGTGACGATTAATTTAAAATTTGGTTATAAGTGCGAGTAGATTTTAAAAGCCTCGTTATCCGAGAGTAAACGCCCAACCACCATCACTACGCGTGATATTGGCCCCATTTACGCTCGGATAAAAGGGCACCGCTTTGACAAAATATATATCCGTTATGCAAACTTAAAAAAACATGGCAAATATAAATAAATACATTGCGATAAAAATATAAATAAATACTAACATAATAAAATACTAATATAACATAAATAAATTACTAATCTAAAACATACATACATAACTATTAATTAAACACATAAATAAAAACAAATCTAACATAAATAAAATACTAATCTAAAACATACATACATAAATATTAATCTAACTCATAAATAAAAACAAATCTAACATAAATAAAATACTAACATTAATAAATATTAATCCAACACATTAATAAAAACAAATTTAACATAAATAAAACATTAATATAAAACATAAATTTAAAACATAATAAATACTAATCTAAAACATAAATAAACATACAAACTAAAAAAACACAATTTTAAATTAACTACTACTTCATTAAATCATAAAAATTACAACACAAATAAAAAGGAAAGAAAATATACCTAACTAGGGCTTCAAATGACGAACCCCGACTGAACCCCACCGAGATCTACCACGACCTCTCCAAAAATATTAACTAGATCGAGTCTAAAATAGGACCCCGATCGAACTGGGTAAGACCGAGGGGAGTACCTCGGTCCTTGGCTAGCCGAGAGCAAAGCTCTCTTATATGGCCTGCCCTTTTGCCGGCTCTCAATTATGCGTGAATTGGCCTCCATTCCATGCCTTTATATAGGCATTGAAGGGACTTATAGGGGTGACGCGGAGCCCCCACATCCATACAATTTCCTTTTTTGCTTTTTAATTTTATTTATTTTTTTTTACTTTTACTTTTTTCCCTTTTTATATTATATTTTTATTATTATTTTTTGATTTTTTATTAATTTTATATTAATAATATTACTATTAAAATAACACTAATAACACTAAAACCCGGTCAAAAAAGAGTGATTACAATATCTTGGTACAATAATCAAACATTGATAATAAGAACATGTCAAACAGAAAACTTCCTTTGGGCCGATTTATTGCTCACATATAAAATTGAATAATTATCACGTGTTTATTACCATAATTGCACATGTAACAATGTCAATTATTAATCTTTCTTTGGGCCGATTAATACTAACATAAGCTGAATTATATGCGCACAATTTTCTATATTTTAAAATAAAATAATTTCCAAAATAGAGGTCACTTTGGTGACTTAATGCTTCAATTAATTTATCTCAAAATATATAATATAAATATATTGATATCCAAATTTAAAATTTTATAACAGTCAAAACTGGAATTTCTGATAACACTTAAGTTTCCGAAATAACCCAAAATAAGATTGTCTGAATGAGGCTATCAGAAATAAAAAAAAACCTAAATCTTTGACTGTTTCTTAAAAAAATATCTTAAACCTTAAACATGCATTTACCAAAATCAAAGTCAAATTCAAAACATTCAATCTTTAACTAAAAGCTAAAATCAGAAGTACCATACAAATGAGTAATTTATATAATAATCACATAAAATCTTAAAATATATCCAAAATAACCTAACGATCAAAATTGAAATTATTGATCAAACGAAATCGAATATACATCAATATCAAATATATGTTCTATAATCCATAATAGTAATGACATGTGATCAAAATCAAATACCAAGAGAATCAAAATAATGATTCAAACTCAAATAACTTACTGTTATTTCAATCTAACATACTCTTTATTTTTAATAAAATTTATCATGTACGATAAAATGTCATAAGATAAGTTTAAAAAATTTCACATACTGCATAACATAATTAACTGAATATTAAATTCAAATTCATTTCACGACACAAAGAATATTGAATTGTTTGTAATACAAAAACTCTCTGCTACCAAATCTATGCCAAAAGAGAAAAATAAGTGCAAATTGCCCCAAAGCAGTAGGAATTTTTATTTATTTTTTATTCTTTATGTAATACACAGAATCGAAAAACCCTATTAACTCATATAGGAATAGAGCAATAGATATTTTTCCTTTTATTATTTTTTTTCTAGTGGGCAACAATCGGGAACAGAGCAAAGAATTTAAAAAATTACTGCAATTAAAATATAAATTTCACAAAGGCCTAATTTATTCAATTTATATTATCATAAAATTTGAATTCTCGAAAAGGAAAACAAACAAATTAAGCATAAATCCTTAATTGAATCCAGAGATAAAAGATATCAAAAACACAATACCACACGAATGAATCAGTTCAAAAAAAAATGATTCTCAATGATTTAACATGACGAGGTTCTGATACCACTTGTTAAAATCAAACCATAACTAAATATGAAATTTAACCCATGATCTATCATGTCAAATCACTAAGAACAATAAATCGATTAAACTGAATGTGGAAGCGTACATGAATTTATTGATAGACTGAAAACCTTGAATCTTTTGATGGAGATCGCCTAAAAGGTGGTTGTGATCTTCCAAGAAGATAGGTTATCTCTTGACGTAAAACTCTCTGACGAGGAAGGAGAGAAAAGCAAGTTAACCTATTTCTTGGGGACTACTACCTCTTTATATAGTTGATTGTTAAATCAACTATTAAATATTTGTAACTCTGCCCCTCATTGAATTATAAATATATCTTATGGTATCTATATTTTTATTTCCATGACACTTTAATACCCATGACACGCCTAACATAATTGGTCATTTAATTTTGTGTCATACTTTATAATAGCATCACACATTTTACATATGTGCCCATAATTGTAGATTTTAATCTAACAGTCTCGCTTGGCTAGTAATGATACTTATGAATGACGTTTATTTCATGCTCCTCCAGCTTCATTATGAGGAGTGTTTCTTGCGGATTGTAATGGCCTTTGAGGCTACATGCTTTTGCAAATTCCTTAAGTAGTTGGTTGTAATTATCGTTAGGTGTACTTTTATCCTCTAATTAAGTTTAAAAAAAATTTTAATGAGGCACGTGGCGATATCTTCCCTTTATCATAAAAATTTTTGGTAATCAGGGAATATTTGTTGTACACAATACATAATTTTGTGTATTATTAGTTATTCAGATAAAGACACATCGTTAAAAACGTATTTTACACACATAATATATGATTAAAAATATTGAGAATTAAACCACACGGTTAAGGTGAGGTGATAATGATCTCTCCGATCTTAATCATTGATTGAGGATTCAATTTTTATTTTGGATATGAAATAATTTTAAAACTTGTGGTTAGTATCTACTCATATATGGATCAACAAAATACAAATGATTAATTACTAGACTTATTATGATAAATACTTATAAAACTAAAAAAAAAATTAATGATTACAATGGGGGTGCGTGTGCTTTGCAAATTATTTCCCAATAGTATCTTGCTAATGGCAGTCGTTGACCTTATGAAATTGGTTCATGTTTTGTCCAAATCTTTGGCTACCAAAACAACTTTCACCCAACATTATGATTGCATGTTTTTTGCCAACTTAAGGGCAATGACTCTTTGACTTTTGTATCAGCCTTTTTTTTATTAATTTCGGTGATGATGATGATGATTGTAATTGTAATTTACGACGGGGGTGGCTTTGCTTTTTCTTCTTTATTCCTTGCAAAATTGGCGCCAAAATGAAGGTAAAGGTTAGGTCTTAGCTACTCCTTTGGAATGGTTCCCACATATATATAATTACATTATTACAAATAGTTTTTTTAATTATAATTAGGTCGAAAGTGTAATATTAATTTAGTTACATTGATATATTTAGGCGCTAACAATGATCAAATGTATCTGGCATTTTTTAAAATTTAGTTACTGTAATTTTTATATTATATTTACTTGTCATAATCTGATCGGAAGATATTTGTAATTAAACTATAATCAGAACTGGATTAAAAGAATACATAAATAACAAGGATTAAATGTGTAATTATACTATTTTTTTAACGTCACATCTTTTATTAGGTTTTAACAGCAAGTGACTTAATTGATAAAATTTTAATAGTTAAATGGCATGAATGACAAAATTAATAGATCAATTGTGAGAATAGAACTTACCCCAATATTAAGTGATCATTCAAGTAGTTTACCCTATTATGTTTGATAATTTTTCTTTAATTAACGATTTATCATGTTAGGTTTTAAGGTTCATAGACGAAGTTAAGATTAAATATTATGAGAAATAAGTTATTTAAATTCAAAGTAATAGAGATTCATTAAGTATTTAATCTAAAAAATAGGATAAGACAAAAATCTATTTTAACTTGATTTTAGATTTATAGGTACCTAAAATGCTATTAGATCAAACTTTATGGACTTTGCCACTGATTAGGTGTAGTCAAATTAGATGTTGATATAATATTGTGTAATTTTCAGTTTGTGTTACATTCTTATAGTATGATGAAATGTATCTAAAATGAAAATACTTTTTTATCATAAAAAATAAAAAAAACTTTGATACACAAGTTAATGCAAACTAAAGTTTAGATAAGCTTGTCAATTTTAGGGTTTATGAATTTGGTTTAGGTTTATGGATTTAAAATTTATAATTTATAATTTTAGGGTTAAAGATTTAGGTTCTAGATTTTTATAATTTAAATAAAAAGTTTGTGCAATTTTTTCACAACTTATATATAAAAATATGACTCATCTTAAATTATAGAATATACTCTTGTTTTTCTCCCTAAAGAAATTAAATGATATACTATTTTAAACATAATCTTAACCTACTTAAATTGTTTGAAGTTTGAAAAGAAAAACATACAACAATCATTGAATCAAAAGCTTGGTTTTAATTAATGTAGGAGCAAAAAATGTGATAACTGTTTGAAAACATATTGTCCATAGAGAGTTGGGGTTTATGTGTCCGATGCAAGTATGTCTAAGTGTGTATTGAATACGAATATCAAATTTACATACTTTACGAAAAATGAAAAGTCGAAACAATGCATATAAAATATACAATATTCGGTAGATTTAATTACATACACGATTTGAACAATATTGTAGAATCCAATTATAGTTCTTTAATCTCTAACCAGTTTCAGAGACATTGCTAATTTATTCAAGTGAGGACAGAGGTAACCACAGATGATGTTTTCTTACCCCAAAACCAGACATGGAATGTTGTCCTGTTTGGTTAAGATGAGTGACATCACCCTAAGATTTTATGGTCCAGACATCATCATCAGATATCTGAAATGTGTTCACAGAAGTATTTAGTATACTTCCCCGGAACCTCCTCGAGCAAGCCCGCCTGTATAGCGCTCTTATCACACCTCCATGAGTCACCACGACGACTCGCTTTCTTAACACCGGGAAACAGGCAACGGTTCAGAATATTCGAACACGAAACATGCCCTGTCAGGTAAAACTAACCTATGTTACTTGGACGGATTGTCCACAGATGACACAGTAAGTACCTGTATGTTTCTGACTAATTCTCTGTATTGAAGATGTAGCACGATGATAGAGTTGGTCCAAGCTTTCTCCACCTCCCTGCATAGTGCATACATGTAAAAAGCAGATCGAGGAAACCGGTATCGATGTCTAAACCCGACATATGCAGTCCTTCCATTACTCGAACGAGCATGTTTAATGTGAAAAAAATGCCAAAAACTTACTGCTAAGGAATCAAATCCGAATAATAGAAGAATTCATATAAAAAGATTCTATCAGTACGGTTTCTGGCATCACTTACTGGTATAACTTGATTAGTCCTGCGAGACGAAAATGCTCGATAAGCCTCGGGACATACTTTGGCTGCTTCACGGAACAGAAGACCTTGAACATCCCCTAAATGTCAGTTCCCGTAAGTCTGGATCTTTAGTAACCTTAAGATTTTTACATCCCAACAAAATGAAAAACTGTAAGAATTTCTTTCACATCTAAAAGCTTTCGACACTAAAACTCATATAAACCGAGCCAACTGCATGGCTAGGTTTCAGTTCGGTTATTATTGAGTTGTAGTGTTCGGTTGCCACAAGCCGAACACAGATGTTGAACATAGATATTTCAAGAAAAATGAATAGTTCGAGTAACATAAAACTAAAGTCAACACTGAGAAAGCATTCATACCTCGAACTTGCCACAGCTTGCAGCAATTGTCTCCGCTGTTTAGAGAGCTCGCTTTAAATCGGAAGAATATACGGAGAATATCTCAGGCTCTCGGGATAGTCTTTCAGCTAACTTCATCTCCGAAACAAGGACTGTTAGAAACAGAGAAAGATCATAAAAAGAGACAAATGATGAATATTATGAAACAACATACCGAAGCTGCTTGTTGTATTCCAACTTCATTTAATTCGACGTCCGTATGTCCCTATTAAAATAAAAACCAAATTAACCAAAGATTAAAAAAAAAAACTAAATTTTCTTTAAAAAAAATTGTAAAAATAATGAAGAGACTTGAATTCTTCCAGTTGCATTCCACGCTGTTTGTCCATGACGCACCACGATCATTTCAGTGTAAGCTTGATCCATGGAGCTGTTAATTTAGCATCAAATAACAAAGTAAAAACCCAGAAGAAACAAGCAAACGGAAGTTTTATGTGGTTTTATATCGGAAGTTATTTACCTAGAACCAAGTTCGGACATTGATACGGTTGGAGGAGGAGAGTAGGTTAGTTCAGTTCAGTTCAGTTGGTGTGAAGTACAAACGGCCAAGTTTTGTCGTGGACGAACGTTGTGCACGAATAACATTTTTAGTTGGCGGACATTTCAAGCTGACAGGAATCTTTAGCCGTCTAAACGTCACACGCCACGAGTTGCCAAATATAATCCAGATAACAATTTTGGATAACATGGTATGTCTGCCATACAACATCATAATTTAATGTTAAAAACAGTAAGTTTTAAAATTTGTTCAAACAACCTAAAATAATAATATTTTTTAAATTTCAAAACTTGTTGAAAAAAATAAACCTAAAAAACTAAAAAATTAGAAACTTGTTATAAAAAACCTAAAAATATATAAAATTTTAAATTGCTTTACAAGTATCGAAACTTACCGTCTTTAATCTTAAAATAAACTGTCGTTCTTTAGACTTTCCCATAACGTGAAGTTATTTCGACTTTGACCGTTATTGAGTCCAACTCAAAGGATAAAAATTATCTACATTCGATTATTCATTAAAATCATGATTGAGCCCTGTAAACCAAGCCTAAACCATTCTATTTTCGTTTAAAAATCAATCTCAATTCGATTATAGACTAGAATTTAATAATTTGTAAAAATTCATTATTGTATATAAAAAGAGATGTTCGTTTTCAAATCTGGATTCATTTATAATTGTTGAAAACAAATTCTCAAACCATTTATCATTATCATTCAACCTATTGAACTCGACTCGATTATAACACGATAAAGTTCTACCTTTTTGATAAAACAAGGCAATGTTGAAGTACAAACATACATGAATCTCATTGATGCTTAAAATTTTTTAAAAAAATTAGTAATTTATTAGCTATATTGTGTTTATGTTCACGCGGTTAACATTAAGAATTTAAGTTAATGACAAACAGACTTACATTAATCATACAAATATTACAAGAATCTGTCTCCCCTGCCGTACCCATACATGTAAAACCAACAGACAAACAATAGACACGAGCCGGAAAAGACAAGGCATTTCTAGGAATTTCATATGCCTTTTTTCCTATGAGTATTTGGGTTTGGATAACGACAGCATTTGCCAGTAAAATAAAATCTTAAGACATACCTTAATCTGTAAAGCAAACATTTCAGAGATTTTCCAATTTTTGATCACTGATAACAGCGATGGAGTTGTTCGATGGCGAAAACTCGGGGAATCACTTGGACAAACCAAGAGATTCAGATTCTGATGGAGGAAGCAACAATACCTTGGAGGCCAAGATTGCGGAACTGAGGAAAACAAAGGAACAGCTGAAGAGAGCCAAGGATGATGCTACAGATTCATGGTTAGATTCCAAACCCCTCATTGACGAGCTTGAAAGACTAAAATCGGAGCTCACAGTTACTCAGAATCAAAATTCTATTTCGAATAGTATGATTTCGGAGCTCGAATCAAAGCTTGAGACCCTTGTCAAGGACATTAGAGCCAAAAGAGAGGAAGAACTCAGGGCTGTAAAGACTGTCAATGAAATGAACTGGGTTCTGGAACAAACACGCAAAGAGTTGGAACAATTGAAGGCAGACAGGGATGACGAGCGCAAAACAAGATCGAAACTAAAAAATACCTCGCGGCTAAGGAGGCAGACTCTTCGCACATTGCAGCTCACACTTTGAGCAGTGCGAATAGAATCAGAAGCTTTTGGAGAATCAGCAGCCAAAGCAATTCAATACATCGATCGTCAAGAATCATATAATTCCCCGGTTGAACTAACTCAGGAAGACTACTATGTCCTAAAGAGAAGAGCTAAAGAAGAAACATCGTTGGCGACTTGGCGGGTTTCTGTAGCCATGGAACAGAGGGCAACTGCAGAGGCTGGCGACTTGGCGGGTTTCTGTAGCCATGGAACAGAGGGCAACTGCAGAGGCGGCACAAAACTCAGCTTTAAAAAGATCAAAAGAAAGTCCAGACAAGAAATTACTGAGTAGAAAGGGAAATGGTAAGATGGTCGAAGTTGAAGAAACGCAAGAAGAGGAGGGAGGAGATCTTGACTTGATTAAGCTGGATGTAGATGAAGTCCCAAACAAGGACTTTGCATTGCCGAAAGCTCGAGCCAAAGAAATTAATCAGAATAAGAAAGGAAAACCACAATTGATGAGCAAGTCCAAAAGCAGGAGGAATACAGTGTTGAAAGTGAAAAAGAAAATATCAATATTAGCTCGCATAAAAGGAATGTTCAGATAAATTCTAACAGACATGTATACGAAAATACAGATCCTGCTCGGAATAAAATGTCATATCTGCTTGATCAGAAATGAAAAGGAATAAAAGATGGTTCTGATTTAAAATTCACCCGAGTTTGAGTATTTCCTGAAGAGAGATCAGCTAGGTTTTTACCGTGCGTTAAATCCTGCACAACAGCATAAATTCATAAGTTCAAAGGAATAGACATGTATGCATGTATACATAGCAAAAATTGGAAAATGCAAACCTGATTTTTCATAATGCAAACCGGACTATAAAAGATCTCCCACAACTGGATACATGACAATGTATGCAAAAATAAAACCCCGAAATGGATCCTTTGAGACAAAATGCAACCTGCAAATCATCAAAGTGCGATTTACTAGACAGAGTGAAACACAGATAATTGGAAAGCAAACAGAAAGGTTGTTGCTGTACCATAATGTAGGCTAAAGATCTACTGAAACATTTAGAGTATGCCTTTTTCTCCTGGTTTCGTCTATCGGCAATCTGCAGCAGTGTTAAAAATTCAATTAACTTCACAGGATAAATCAACAGGAAGTGTGAGGTGGAAAGCATTAAATATTCATTCAGCAAAGAATAGATGATTATTGTCAACCTTCTTCTTTGCAGCTGCAAGCTCTTTCTTTATTCCACCTGAGTGAAAGAAAACATGATATAAGATGAAGGTCATCCCCGAGTCCACTCAAAAGTATATAACTGAAGGGTTTTGATGAACTAGAACTAAGAATGATAGCAGAAACTAATTAAATGGTAAAGTCAGCATCCAACAATGCTCCGTTTAGATCACCCAGTTTCAACTTGCAGGCCTAAAGCAGACAGCACAGACAGCAGTCATATGAAAGGAAACAAACATCAATACACGAAAAAAGAATATAAGTGATACTGATAACAGATACTAACATATATGAACTCCCTATCATAACATGCTTTACGCAACGAATGATGACCTAAAATGTGAGAAAGAAGATTGGAATGATCGTGCCATGCTAGATGCCCAAACCTATGACTTATTGATGATCCACTATCCAATATTTTCAAGGAAATCAAAATCTTACAGAACTATTTGTAAATATCTGAGACTTGGTCTTCCGCAAAGAGGAGCTCTTCTCTGCGCGATGACAAATTAAAAAGGAAGCAAAAAGGTCAGCAGAATAACTAGACGATTAATGGAAATAAAATCATGATCATCGAAGAAAGAAACTAAATTATGCACCTTGATCAATGGCCTCCAGGTCCCAGCAGACATCCAAGTAGCGCAAAGTCTTCCAATATTTCCAAAGAGCAATCTTATAGTCTTGTTTCTGTAAAAGAGGGAACAACTAGGAATATCTAGTAACACTGTAGCAGTAAATCAAATTCCAAAGAACTAAAGCTATTGATACTCTAATGTATGGTAGAAACGTGCCATCACTAAGCATTCATAACTCAGTACAACGCAAACTCATTCATAATAGTGTAACATGTGAAATCTACGAAAAAACGAAAATGAAGCAAATTCACTGCAAAAAAAGTAAAAACAATACAATTATATGAAATACCTTGTACTGCTCATTTCCAAAAGCTTTCATAGAGCAACTGCCATCATCCACCAAGAAATTTCATTTGTTCTTTTGTCAAGGTCAGCTGGCCAATCAGGATACATATCACTATCCTTAAAAAAATTGGATACCCCATCATCTGCCCCCTCAGGAATTTCTCCACAATCTTCAATTATAACGGCTTGAGTGGGGTAATCACCATCCTCAGTAGCAACATGCTCGATAGATCGAACAACACCCATTCCCTTTAAACCTTCCCAAAAACCACATGTTTCCCAACATGATGAGGCGTTCGAGTAGTTGTAATGAAGAACTGAGACCCATTGGCGTTAGGCCCCATATTAGCCATGGATAACATTCCTTTTCTTTCGTGTTTTAACTCAAAATTTTCATCTTCAAATTTTAAGCCATAAATGGATTCTCCGCCGGTTCCATCACCAGCTGATATATCCCCACCTTGTATCATAAAACCTCAGATAATACGATGAAAGCGCCCACCCTGTAAATCAAAATGCAGTATTGTTAGAAAAAAGAAAAGCACTACAAAGTTGCTTACAAAAGTAAAGAAAACTATTTGGTGGTGCATAGTCATCATTCAACGAAAGTGAAATTGCAAAAGCAAGAAGCCGTCTAACATAGACATCTTAATTTCCTTTATATTCTACGTTTCAAGTCATGTCCACAAGCCAACTGTATTTTAGGAGGAAAAAAAAGTTATCTTGCTGCTTACAATTGCATCATTTTATCAACTTTCACAACAATTCCAGCTTGAAAAATTAGAACTCCAGTTAAAGCCCATGAAAGTTCAATCTTTTTACACTTAAAACAGCTTGCTTTACATCACAGAACACAAAACATGTAAGCTCTACCAAATACCCAATTACTAAGACCTAATACAGCATGCAAGCTACATTTAAGATTTAACAATAGAAACACACACAAAAAAGGCTTTTACTTTAGTCAAAGCAAAAAGCCCTTTATTTTACCACCCACTAAACTCAAACCAAAGAAATTTGACACTTTTGATATTCCGGGAAGAAAGACTAAACTAGAAATACTTTCATGCATCCACATATCAAAATTAGAGTTCCACGAATATCAGAAAGACAAAAGTTAGAACCTTGAAATGCAGGGGGGCAGCAGTGTTAGGTCCAATGCCTTTCTCACCGGTACACAAAGATCTGAAATTCTTGGCAGTTTTAGGCACAACATCCTTGTTCAACTGAATCAACTCTACTACTATCCTTCCTTCTAGTTCTCCTCCTATGCTTATGTCCAAATAACATCTTGGGTTCACCATTTTCCCTTCTCTCCCTCTCACTCAACTCTTTGCTTCAACTGAAAATGACCCAAAACAACCCTAATCCCACTTTTTTATTTTGAACCCAAGAAAAGAAAAGAAAAGAAAAGAAAAGAAAAGGGTCTTGATCTTTTCTGGGTTTGCTCGTTCGTTTGGGGTGTTGGTTTGTTTTGGGTGCTGCAGCTACCTGCTTTTCGGGGTGGCCTTAGGAACCGTCGGATTTTTTGTTGTTGTGTGAGTTACAGGACACAGATTGTCAGGTTAAGGTGGGGTCATATTTCCAGCCTTTTATTAGAGAGAGGATGTTGATGTTGAGGCTGTCCCATAGGATCCTATAACCGTATATAACTGATTCTCTACTATTTTTATTTTATTAAAGATTCGTGTTATTACTTATTTGTTATGGACCGGTTGATCTAGTGAGATGCGATCTTTTAGTTAGGTTTAGAGTTCGAATTTTAGTGTTGTGAATAGAGATGCTTATCGAGTTGAGCAGCTCGCAGATAACTCGAGTTCGACTCAATCAAAATTCGATTAACGCTCGACTTGAGTTGAGTCGACTCGAGATCTTAGCAAGTCAAGTCGAGCAAGAGCTAGTTCGACTCGATAAGTTCGTGAGCAATTCGTTATTTTTTATAAAGTCTTTTATGAGTTTTTGGTGGTTATCTTAAAAGAATTTGGTTTCAAATTTTCAAAACGTTTCGTATTTTCGATAATTAAAAAAGTTAATTTGTATTAACAAAAAATTAAATTATAATAATTAATCTTTTTTATTAAAGTCTTTTTTTTTGTTATTACTTTATGTATAAAGTAGAAAAGGGAAAAGTCTTTAGTTTCTACTTCCTAAATAAAAAAAATACGATTGAAAGTTAAAACTCTAAAATTCCTAAGACATTATCTACTTTGTTGTTCAACGAAGATTGTTGAGAAAATAAAAAGATTCTTACATTCGAATATCAACTTCATCTTTAACTCGGTCATGACAAGTTCGTTTATTTATATCCTCAGACCTCATATTTTTTTTTGAATTTATATGTTTATATTAAACTCTAATAGTATCACTAGATTTTACCTATATTTTAAAAAATAAGATAAAAAATTTGGCGAGCTTAACGAGCAACGCGATTTTTAACGAGCATGAGTCAAGCAAAATTTTATTGAGCTTAACGAGTAACGAGTTGAGTCGAGTCGAGCAATAATATTTTTTAACGAGTACGAGTCGAGCACTACTCAACTTGCGATCGACTCGCTCGATAAGTACCCCTAATCGTGAATGAAGTAAATTGGGTTGGCAGCGAAGAGGAGTTTGATGCCCAGCCAAGTAGCTGTTGGACCTTGATGACGTCAGATCTAAGATTCAAATATAGGATAAGATGATCACATCCCTTATCCCTTGAGCATTCAAAATTCAATTTTTAAGGCTTATCCCAGGTTATTCAAGCAAGCACATAATCGAATTCACCAATCATCAATGATCGGCTTGGAGAGGCTGCACCAAGGAGACGTGGTTCAACCAGCTTGACCGAGTGTATGGACCTTGAAGGGCAGCATCGACCGAACCCCTTCTAGCCCATTCTATTTGTCTAGATATTTTTATTTTTTAAATGATGATGCTGTTAAAAAATGATGAAGGTTTTTGGTTTGATACCCCCACCATGAATAATTTAATAGTTGGTAGGGGATGTTTGCGTTGAACGCTGTTTATATGTTTTGTTTTTAATAATTAAAAAATACCTTGGCATTTTCCCCTATCTGGCATGTTCTTCAGTTTTCTAAATTCTTTGCTAAGCGACCGCTGGCATTGTGTGCTTATTGCACCTTAATATCTTAACAAACTTAGGGGGCAATAATTAGTTGCTAGATACTAAGGCGAGATGCTTCGATGGAAGATGTTCAGTAGATGAACTTACTTCGGGAGTGAGTCTACCCCTTAAGAGTATAGATTGGGACTTAGTCAAATTGATTTATGAAAAACTTCATTATAGAGATATAAGGGTTTTTATATGGTTAATTTCGGGCATTGCCATCGACAGAGGCAATGTCAACTTTGAATCTGCTCTACAAATAATATCAAGGGAGAAAATTATTAAAGGCTGGCATGAAAAACGTGAAAAACATGCATCCCTTGTCAATGCTCATCACTCATTTAAACTCTCCTTGTGCTAACATTGTTTTCCTTTTTTTTTCTCTTAAACTGTTTTAAAAAAACAACCTCAAACCAACCAACACTTTTCCCTTGACAAGTAAACAAGCATAGCAATCAAACTCTTGGCCAATCCTTGTAGGATCGATAACTTAGCTTACTGCTGTATTACTTGCAGACCGTGTATACTTGCACGCAAAAGACTTAGTCTTGGCACTGTTTTATACATTTTCAATACATTTCCACCCTTTTGCCAAGCACTCACACAGTCAAACAAGTTTTTGGCATTGTTGCTGGGGATTGCCTATACGGTAACTCAGCTTACTGTTGTTTTTAAATTTTTACTTGTCTTCTTTTTATTTTTGCTCTTTATTTATTTCTTTGTTTTGACTGGTGTATGACTAGAAACCGCCATGTGGTGGAAGATTGGCTATACGATCCAGAAATCGAATGAACCCTGCGAAGGTTAAAGAAAAAGATTCGAGAGATGGCTCAACAAGGCAATGGAGGAAATGTTGTGTTAACAATAATGAAAATTCATCCAATAACAATGGAATACCACCAGCTCATGTTGCCCAGCTGTTAATGTGGAGGAAGCGAGACCTATTAGAGAACATTCGGCACCAAACATTGATAATTTGATGCCATGACTAATTGGTCATGAGGTAAATACTCTTAATTTTAAACTCAAACTGGTAATGATACAAAAGATTTTTTAATGTAGGACAATTTGATGAAGCACCTACTGGAGATCCAAGGCAACACTTGAAGCAGTTCATGGAAGTATGCCAGCTATTTCAACAGCCTGAAGTATTGGAGGATACAGTGAAGCTAAAGTTGTTTACATTTTCTTTGAGAGTTAGAGCAAATGCGTGGATAAGTTCTTTGCCACCTGGTTCTATCACCTCATGGGAAGATCTATGCCATATATTTTTGTTACGATTCCAGCCACCTAAACTCACCGCCAAATTGAGGGGTGAGATCATCATATTTAGGCAGGCTGATGATGAGACCCTATATGATGCATGTGAGAGATATAAAGATCTGTTGAGGAGATGTCCCATGCATGGATTCCTAAAATAGACCCAAATGGAGACCTTCTACAATGGACTTAATGCGCAAACCAAAACAGTTGTTGATGCGTCAGCAAATGGCTCACTACTTGACAAACTATACAGAGGCAGTTGGCATCCTTGAGAGGATTTCAATCAATGATTTTGAATATCCTACTACCAGACTTGGGACCGACACTAAAACTAGTGGGAAATTACAGATAGATGAGCTCACATCCATCCACGTAGAGATTTCCAATCTTACTAGCATGGTGAGAACTTTGTAAAATAGTTATGAGGCCCAAGAAGTTAAGGCATTAACCGTATTCTGTACAATATATGGAGAGGATCATCCCATAGAAGATTACCTTGCCAACTCTGAGTTGGTAATTTTTGTTGGCAATTTTAATCGTAATCATAATCCAAATTCCAATACTTACAATGCAGGATGGAGGCATCACCCAAATTTAGCTTGGGGGAATCAAGGAAGCAACCAATATAATGCCAAACAACAAACAACAATGCCAGCGTCAATACAATGCCCAACGTTAATACAATGCCCAGCGTCAGAACAATGCCATGCTAGAGGTCAACTAGAATGCCATGCCACAAAGGGCACAAAATAATTTTTATGCAGGGCAAAGGAATAACCAGGGGACTTTGACAAAATACATGGAGAAAAATGATGCAACTGTCTAGAGTTTGGTAGCATCGATGCGAAACTTGGAGGTACAAATTGGACAAATTGCCAATGCACTCAGCAATAGATCCTGGGGAGCTTTGCCAAGCGATACAGAAGATGCTAGGCAAAACCAAAGTTGTGACTCTACGGAGTGGCAAACAATGCGAGGCTGAGACATCTGTCAAGCAGCCAAATAGCTGCTATGAGAAGAAGAAACTACTAGTAGATAAACTAAAAGAACCATAGAAGAAAGAAGCATACATAAGCAATGCCAGACCATAGTCTGATGCTAGACCTCAACCGAATTTCAGCAAAACTTTGGCAAAGCTGGTAGAGCCAGCATATATTTATCCACCTCCACCATTTCCACAAAGACTAAAAAAGCACAAGTAGGATCAGCTATTTAAGCACTTTTTAGAAGTACTTAAACAATTACAAATCAATTTACCATTGGTGGAAGCTCTCAAGCAAATGCCCAACGATGTCAAATTTATGGAAGACATCTTGTCCAAAAAGTGGAAGCTGAGTGATTTCAAAACTGTAGCTCTCACTGAGGGATGCAATTTAATGATACTCAATTGGTTGCCACCAAAGCTGAAAGATCCAGGAAGTTTTACTATTCCCTGTATCATTGGCAATAGATTCATGGGTAAGACACTGTGTGACTTGGGAGCCAGCATCAATTTGATGCCAATGTCTGTTTTCAGGAAGCTTGGTATAGAAGCAAGGTTTACCACGGTGACACTTCAGTTGGTGGACCGATCTTTTGCATATCCTAAGGGTAAGATTGAAGATGTGTTGGTAAAGGTAGATAAATTCATATTCTCAGCTGAATTTATTATCTTAGATTATGAGGCAGATTTAAATGTCCCAATTATATTTTGCAGACCGTTCCTTGCCACAGGTAGAAGCTTAATTGATGTTCATAAGGGTGAATTAACTATGCGCATAAATAATCAGCATGTTACATTTAATGTGTTTCAAGCTTTGAAATATGCAGATGAATCAGACGAATACCAAGCAAATGATAAGATGGAGTCTATTTTTAAGGTGGATGGGCACAGTTGTGCCAAGATACTGATGATGATGCCAGCGAAAGTGACAGTGAAGGTGAAACAAGTGAGGACACTGAAGGAGCAGCCTTAGTAAAAGTAAGCTATTTTGGATAACCAGAACCATTATATTTGGCTAGCAGAGTGATCGTGGCACCAAAATCATCCATTGATGAGCTACCCGAACTGGAGCTCAAATCACTGCCAGACCATCTCAAGTATGCTTACTTAGGTGAACACTTAACCTTGACAGTGATTATTGCTGTTGATATCACTAATGATTAGGAGGAACGATTGTTGGAAATTTTAAGCAATTACAAACAAGCGTTGGGATGGACCTTGGCTGATATCCGAGGAATAAGCCCAACCATTTGTATGCACAAAATCATCTTGGAGGAATATCATGGAAAGACCATTAAGGGTCAGAGAAGATTGAACCCGAGCATGAAAGAGGTTGTTAAAAAGGAGATTATCAAGTGGCTAGATGCTGAGATAATTTATCCCATTTTCGACAGCTCGTGGGTCAGCTCAGTACAATGTGTGCCAAAGAAAGGTGGTATGACCGTGGTTTAAAATAGCAACGATGAGTTAATTCCTTCCAGTACCATTACCGGATGAAGAGTGTGCATGGATTATAGGAAGCTGAACAATGTCACCAAGAAAGACCATTTTCCATTGCCCTTCATTGATTAGATGTTGGACAGACTGATAGGTAAGGCATTTTACTATTTTCTAGATGGTTATTTAGGATATAACCAAATTGCCATAGCTCCAGAAGATCAAGAGAATACCACATTTACATGTCCATATGGGACGTTTGCATTTAGAAGAATGTCGTTCGGGTTGTGTAATGCCCCGATAACATTTCAACGTTGCATGATGTCCATTTTTTTCGACATGGTTGAACAAAATTTGGAAGTATTCATGGATGATTTCTTAGTGTTTGGCAAAACATTTGAGGAATGCCTTCAGAGTTTGGAGCAAGTCTTAAAGAGATACATTGAAACAAACCTAGTGTTGAACTCGAAAAAATGCCACTTCATGGTGAAGGAGGACATTGTTCTCGGGTACAAGGTAACCAAGAAGGGATTGGAGGTCGACCAAGCAAAAATTGAGGTAATCAAGCAATTGCCACCACAGACAAATGCAAAAGGTATTAGAAGTTTTTTGGGATAGGTAGGTTTTTACCGTCGTTTCATTAAAGATTTTTCTAAAAATTCTAAACCTTTATGCTTGCTTTTGGAACAAAATGCCACTTTTTCATTTGATGATTCTTGTTTAAGAGCGTTTCAGGAACTTAAAGAGAAGTTGATTAATACCCCTATAGTCGTGGCACCATATTGGAATGAGCTATTCGAGCTCATGTGTGATGCCAACGATTATGCCGTCAGAGCAGTATTGGGACAACGGTATGGTAAAGTTTTTCATACCGTCTATTATGCCAGCCGAATACTAAATGAAGCTCAGCTGAATTATTCCACAACCGAGAAAGAATTTCTTACAGTTGTATTCGCTTTTGATAAATTCAGATCTTATTTAGTTGGTAACAAGGTTGTGGTGTATACATATCATTCAGCACTAAAATACCTTTTGGCAAAGAAGGATGCGAAGCCCAGACTAATTCGATGGATGCTTCTACTACAAGAATTTGACCTCGAGATCTAAGACAAGAAGGGCAGTGAAAACTTAGTAGCTGACCACATATCACGTCTAGAGTATCACCTTGAAGATAGTAAGAACGCTGCCATAAGAGATGAATTTCCAGATGAGTATTTGTTTGCAGTCAATGCCGTGCCATGGTACGCTGACATAGTCAACTACCTGGTAAGTAATATTCTGCCACCAAATCTGGCATACAATGCCAATAAAAGATTCATGCGAGAAGTTAGGCAATACTACTGGGACGAGCCAATATTGTTTAAACAATGTGTCATCCAAGTGATAAGACGGTTTGTGCCAGAGGATAAGCAGTACAATATTTTGCAACTATGCCATGTCGCACCGTATGAAGGTCACTTTTCTGGGATGAAGACTGCTGCCAAGGTGTTGCAGAAAGGATTCTTTTAGCCCACACTATACAAAGATACCCATAACTATGCCAAGGCATGTGATCGATGCCAGTGGACAGGAAACATCTCTAGCAGACACCAATTACCGCTCTAAAACATCATGCATGTAGACTTATTTGATGTATGAGGGATATACTTCATGGGTCAATTTCCTCCATCATTTGGTAACTTATACATCATCGTGGCTGTTGACTACGTTTCAAAATGGGTTGAGGCTGTTGCATTGCCAACAAACGATGTCAAGATCATTGCCAAGTTCTTGCACAAACACATTTTTACTCGATTTGGTGCCCCCAAAGTGATTATTCATGATGAGGGTACTCATTTCAAATACAATCTAATCTCTAAAGCTTTGTGCAGATATGGAATTGAGCAAAAAATTGCCACGACATACCATCCCCAAACAAATGGGCAAGCCAAGATTTCAAACAAGGAGATTAAGAGTATCCTTGAAAAGACTATAAATCCATCTAGGAAGAACTAGTCCTTGAGACTAGATGACTCATTGTGGGCTTACAGGATAGCTTTTAAAACTCCCTTGGGTACTTCACCATTCAGACTCATTTTTAAAAAAGCATGCCACCTACCGGAGGAAATGGAGCATCGTGCATATTGGGCAATCAAGACGCTTGATATGGTATGGAGAGCTGCTTGAGAAAAAAGACTAATAGACCTAAATAAGTTGGAAGAGTTCAGAACACAAGCTTATAAAAATGCCAGACTCTACAAGGAGAGGACCAAACGATGGCATGATAGTAGGATAATGCCAAGACAATTTGAGGTTGGCCAACGTATTTTGTTATTTAACTCAAGGCTTAAATTGTTTCCAGGCAAGCTTAAGTCCAGGTGGTCAGGCCTTTTTAAAGTTGTAAAGCCATATGTCCATGGTGTTGTAGTCATTATAAATTTGAAGTTGAAAGAAATTTTCAAGGTAAACGGTCAACGATTAAAGTACTATTTGGAAGGCGATCCAAGGAATGCTAAAGAGGTTATCCTCTTAGCAGAGGTACCGTAACATTATCATCAGGTTTTGAAATTTTTGTACATTGTAGGTTAGATGTTTTTCTTTTTAGTAATTTTTATTTCTTTCTATCTTATTAGTTTAATTTTTTTCTTTTTATTTTGATTTTTCTGCGTTGAGATGTTTTCTTTGAGAATGTGTAGATTTAGTGTGCCAGGCATAGTGCTGAGACAGGGACCTGGCAAGAGGCGATTGCAAATTGGTAGAATTCTGTGTGCCAGATACAATCCTAGGGCAGGGGTTTGGCATGTGGCGATTAGAAAATTGGAAGAAAAATTTACCCTAGCTTGGTGAAAAGTCAACCCATGAGAAAGTGAAAATAGTCTTTGAACCTTTAGCCTAGCCGCCCAAATTGGATAAGTTGAAATTTAAATTCAACTTAAACCTTTATCACCTAAATCCTTATCACTCCACTCTTTTAAACCTACCCTATCACTAAAACCCTTATCACATCATCCTTATCACTTAAACCTTTTTCTTTTTCCCATACACACAATTACCCATCATTACCCCCTCTTAAATCAGTCACTTTAATATCCCCATTAAAATATTCAACTTTTTTACTCTTAACCTACCCTAGCCGTTCAAAGAGTTAAAGACCCTTCACTTTTCTTTTGTTTTTCTTTATGACGAAAGAACACAAAGGTTCATTTTCTTCTTCTTCTTCCCAAACCTATCAAGCTTTCAACTTGTTTCCATTGCTTCCTCATCCAAGCCCTTCAAAATCTTTTTCAATGAAGAGATTCGTAAAAAGTATGAAGCGAACTTTGCCTCAAGATTATTTTTCTATGGGAAGCACTTTGACTTCAAAGATGAGCCAACTGTGGGATTTCCACTGAACTTCATGGCGGTCGTAAACAAGCACAAGTGAAAATTCTTATGCCAACAAAAGGGAGAGGTCTTTACGAATATTGTCCAGGAATTTTATGCCCACTTGACCACCAAGGATAACCCTTTCTTGATAATTCGAGGCACATGCGTGCTTTTTGATGAGGGTTATATCAATTCCATGTTCAAATTGAGGGATGCTGAGGAGGAACATCTGGAGTATGCCGAGTCAAGGACTGCTACCAAGAGGAAGAAATTACTGGCGGATCTATGCGAACCAGGCATGGAATGGATTGAGTCCACCAACGAACACCGAATAGTTAAGAAACTGGCACTGAAATCTCAACCAAATGGGTGGAACCACTTTTTAAAGGCAAATCTGATGCTAACCGCCCACAACGAAACGGTGTCGGAGGAATGGCTAGCACTACTGCACTCAATCATTGTTGGCTAGAAAATTAATATCAGTCAGATCATCATCGAGGAGACATATAAATGTGCTGGTAAGCCTAAAGGCAGTTTGTTCTTTCCTTTATTAATTTCTAACATTTTAATGAGGCATGGTGTACCCGAGATTGACTTAGACAAATGCCACGAAATTAAGGGCACCACAATCACGCTGGCCCTATGGAGGTAACTCACTGCCACCGAAAATTAATGCCAAAGCCCAAAGTGCCGAAGACAGAGCCTGGTGCTTCCATGCCAGCTGATTACTCTCCCAAATCCACCATCGCCAAGAGATAATTCTCCAGAAATTAGAGAGAGCTGAAGAGAAAAATGTCAAACTGTGGCAGTATACTCATGCCAAGGATGTTGCCATCAGGAAAACCTTTGAAAGATTGTCCTTGGACTATCTGCCAGCCTTCTAAGTTTTTTCTATAAAAATCTTTGCCATAGATGATGCTATGTCGGCTAGTCCCCGATCAGTTCATACCCTGACACACTTAGATGCCACCGTCCCAGTCTTACCAGTTCAAGTTGAATTCGTTAAGTCAGAAATGCCACCAGAGTCACAAGAAGAAGTTCAGAAGAAGCCTATCACAACACATACTGCCCCAACCTCATCTGCCGCCACGCCTACCGCGTCAGAGCCAATGCAGATTGTCAAGGAAGTTTGAGCTTCCACTGCCGCCTCAAAGCCAAGCATGAAAGGAAGGAAAAGAATGACCCCTGATCGTGGGGCATTTATCAAGAGAAAAACCCGCGTCACACAAGTGAAAGTCACCACAAGGGAGTCATATTCTTCCTAAACTCTTTTACATTTCATTCCTTTGCATTTAACATGTTCATGCATTTTATTTTTCTGTTATTTGTATATATGTGCTATTTTTATGCATTAAGGACAATGCACATCTTTGGTTTGGGGGTGTGCGTTGCCTCACATTTATGCCATGCCATGCATTCATGTTTATATTTCTGTTGCCATGCCTAGATTAATGCCATGCATGCTGAACCACTAAAAAAAGAAGAAGAAAATTTTGCCTCGGTCAAATTTTAAAGAATGTTAACACTTTATTAGGCAAGTTGAAATTTTTCTAGTATAGTCTGTCCGATGAAGAAATTTAATCTTTAGTTTGCCTATGTCAGCAAAATAGTAATGTCAGGTTTGCTTGGCAATTGATCTCTAGTTTAGGGAATTGAACTTTCACTTACCACGTAGTATGCATCTAGTTCCTAAGCAAACTTAGAATTTTTGAAACTAAGCTCAGAAAAAAATTATGCTAGGGTAATAGAAATTAATAAGGCAACAATGTTTTGCCAAGGCAAGAAAAAAATGGAACACTCCTCTGCCTTAGAGATAATAGGTAGCCTGGGGCTTGGTGGAACTCCCTCGTTAGTGCTCAGGTGAAAAACTTTAAGGGTATGAGTGTAATGGGTTAGCTTAGTGATGTAGTTTGGACTAACGTGGGGATTCGTGGTATGCTCCCTCTTATTACTCATGCCAAACAGTTCCATAACGCTAACCCTAATTTAATGCCAGTTGAAAATAAGAGAGAGAAACCCTTGGCAGGAATAAAAGAAAATTCTGAGTTTAGGTAGTAAATTTGACTAAGGGAGTAAAAGGATACTTGATGCATATTGCCTACACATCGTGCACTCTTCATGCCCTTGGACTAGAGTTTATTGCTCCACTTGAATTTACTACCTGCTTGGCATTATTGCACCGAGATATCTGAGGATAGAACTAGAGCTTCATTCAGCTTGCCAACACGTGTTGACATTCCGACCTAAATTTTGCCGAGGTACTATTTTCACCATTTTTGTTTTTAGCTTATTTGCATTACTTGAGGAAAAGAAATGAGCTAGGTTTGGGGGTGTGTTAACTCCTCAAAAGTACTAAATCTTATGCTTATTTCACATCGTCTTTGCTTGCCTTTAAGTACATTTAGCCTTAAAATTCATGCATTTGCATAATAAGTTAGGAATTATGCTATGCCAGTGTGAAGGGTTGCTTTGTTGGCATTATTGCGGGCATGGCAGAGCAGTGCAATGTAGAAAGGAAAGAATGCCAATGCTAGAGAGAATGTCGAGTTGCTGTAGGCAGAGATATACCAAAAATTGTCGAAGCATCGGTTGGCAGCGAAGAGGAGTTTGATGCCTGGCCAAGTAGCTATTAGACCGTGATAACATCATCCCTAAGATTCAAATATAGGATAAGATGATCACATCCTTTATCTCTTGAGCATTTAAAATTCAATTTTCAAGGCTTATCCTAGGTTATCCTTACACGCCTATTTAAAGAAATCAAGCAAGCACATAATCGAATTCACCAATCATCAACGATCGACTTGAAGATGCTGCACCAAGGAGACGTGGTTCGACCAGCTTGACCGAGAGCCTGGACCTTGAAGGGTTGCATCGACCGACCCCTTTCTAGCCCATTCTCTTTATCTAGATATTTTTATTTTTAAAATGATGATGCTGTTAAAAACGATGAAGGTTCAACTTTAAATCTGCTCGGCAAATAATATCAAGACAAAAAATTATTAAAGGCTGGCATGAAAAGCGTGAAAAACATACATCCCTTGCCAACGCTCGTCACTCATTTAAACTCTCCTTGTGCCAACACTGTTTTCCTTTTATTTATTTTCTCTTAAACTATTTCAAAACAACTTCAAACCAACCAACACTTTTTTCTTGACAAGTAAACAAGCATAGCAGTCAAACTCTTGGCCAATCCTTGTGGGATCGATAACTCAGCTTACTGTTGTATTACTTGCAGACCGTGTATACTTGCACGCAAAAGACTTAGTGTTGGCACTGTTTTCATACATTGCCAATACATTTTCCACCCTTTTTCCAAGCACTCACACAGTCGAACACATTCTCGATTATTGTCGTGATAACTACCAAACAAATAAAAAGTAAAGTCTCATTCTAAGGAATAGAAATTAAATGTGCAAGAAAATAAATGCGAAAAATAAAAGGAATAGAAATTTGATGTATTAATTATCCAATAGTGGTGTAGAGGATTTGTCACGATGAACTGGTGCTCCATTGTAAGTCTTCAACCACTTCAACACTTGGTTGAGTTTGCCAAGGCATTGATCGATGAATGGCATGATATGATACAACCCTGAATTATCCATGATTGGTTGAATAATTCCTTTGTTTGGCCATTTTATGATTTTCTTCATATCCATGATCTGCAGAATTAGATTGAATCTCCCCTATGGTTCTAGGAAGCTACTATAATCATCTGCAAGCAAAACCTTATACATGCACAAAGTGGGATCTATATTTGTCAAGTCAACAATATTCCATCCATTAGTGTTCTCATTTGGAGGTACATTATACAATATTGGGGTTTCTTGGTTGGGTGTAAAGCTAGTAGATATAATAAGAGACCTCGTATTATTTTCCTCTAAATATGCATATTTCAAACTTGGAGGGGAGGTTTAAGATTAAGTACCAGTGGATGTTCTAGTGAAGGCTTGGGAAACCTAAACTCAGCATATTCCAATGGTTCAAAAGTCATACCTGGTCTGGTAAGTACAACATTAGATTGTTCAATCTCAACCTCACATTCTTCTTCAGCTTCATACATGGCCTCATCAAAGTCAGCTTGCTCTGCAGTGCTAAGCACATTGCTGCAACAAATTTCGTGCAATTTTTCTTCAATCAAGGTTTCTTCACTTTCCATAAACTGGCATTCCTAATAATTATTCTCATACTTGAGTGTGCTTAAGACATTAAGTGTGATCTTTTGGCCATTCATTTTCATAGTAAATTTACCTTTTTCACAGTCAATCACAATACGCTTGGCGGCCAGGAATGGTCTCCTCATGACGATGGGAGCATTCTCATCAGCTTCACAATCAAGGATGATAAAGTCCAAGAATTATCTTCCCATTGTCTAATGAGTCAATCATCATCCTTATAGGTGCATTGACGCCATTTAAAATGTTGTGATTTGTAGCCAATCATGAAATCAAGAATCGAGCACTTGCGTAACATGTCTTTGTATCCGTCCCAACACTCGTATATGGATTCATCATTATATTGTTGAAAAGAGATAACGTCATTGTGCTTTTGATTGTACACATTCGGTGGATCATATTTTTGCAGAAACTTGTTGCACAAGTCATCCCAGGATGTAATAAATCCTGAAGAACAAGTATTCAACCATGCCCTGGCCCGATCTCACAAGGAGTAAGGAAATAACTGGAGTCTCAATACATCATCAAGAATCCTTGATTTTTGAAAACAATCACAAACTTCAAGGAAAGTTTGAATATGTTCTTGAGCGTCTTCTCTTGCTGATCCTCTAAATTTTCCAATGGCGTTGAGCATGTTGAACATAATGGGTTTTAGGTCAAAGTGAGCCATCCCTAGATCTGGTACAACAATAGATGGGTTGAGGTTGTTGATAATAGGCTCAATATGCATTCTGATGGACCTTCTAGGTCTGGCAGGAGATTAATCCTTCTGTCATATTTGTCTATTATTTTGGGCCGCATCAACAACTCTATGTTCATCAACTAGATGTAAGTCGCGGTTTTGCTCGTTCTCATGGTCATTTTCTACATTCTTGTTCACCATGTTCTTTTTATCCTTTCGTAGATTCCTCAAAGTTCTTTCGATCTCTGGGTTTAATGGAAGAATAGGTTCCGATGTGGAGCTTTTGGTCATGCACTAGAACGTACCTAAGAAATAAAAACAAAAAAAAAATAAAAGCAAAAAATGTAAAATATTAAGTGCAATTAAAACGTGATTATCAATTGCCAACCCCTAGAAATGACATCAAAAACTTGATGTTTGTCGAATAGTGATGCATTTTAGAGCAAGTATACTCGTCGATCAAGTAATAAAGTGATAGAGTAGAGTGTCGAACCCACAAGGATTGGATCAATAACTATGAAGTTATCAAACTTAAGAATGTGTTTGCAAGTATTGGATGGTGTTGGGATATTAAACTAAAAAACAATTAAAGTAAAATAGCTAGAATTAAAGACAAACAAATGTTGCTGCAAATAACAGATGATTATGGAAGCTGGGATTATTGCTAAGGATATATGCTTGATTACCTATTTCAATGCTATAGAAACTGGCAATAAATGTCTGCATAAACCATTAAAATATTTATCTACTCAACAAGATTTTTTAATGAACATTTGGCTCTCTCAATGGCTAGAAGTTAATAACATTGAAGATATGGTGATACATGTCTGCATTAACCCTAACAATTCTATTATTTGTTTAAGAACTCCCTTTTAGTTGTTGAAACCCTAAACTTTTGTCTAAGCCAGATTAGAACTAAGTTAACAGCTTAGCCCCACTGTTCACATTTGTATAACCTAACTCCCTCGATATTAAGCCACAAATCGATAGTTAAAAAGGACTCTGTTAACACCTCAAAAGTACTAATTTTTATGCTTATTATTACAATGTTTTTGCTTGACTTTGAGTATATATTTGTACATTTAGTTAGTAAAATCATGTATTTACATCGAGGAGTTATTCTTTTGCCTGTGTGAAGGGTTGTTTTGCTGATTTGATGCAGGGCGGGCTTGGTAGAGTAGGCTTGGCAGAGCAGCACAGGAGCAGAAAGCCAGAAAAACAGAAGAGAATTACCGAGTTGTAGTTGGCAAAGTTGAACCATAAGAGAAATGCTTGCAAGAAGAGTTTTTCCAAGAACCCTTGGCAATACCAGCCCGAGAAAATAGGACCAGATTAGACTGTGAGCAACAACATTGGATCAAACTCTGAAAAAATAGCATCAAATAAGATGGCAAAAAATAATGCCAAGCTTGGTTGGAAAAAGATCGAAGGTTGATGACGTCAGCCCTAGTTAGAATTAGATCAACTCGAATTCAAAGAGGGGATAAGAAGATAACGCTCTTATCCTATCGCACAGCCAGTTTTCAAATTCAAACCCAATCTAGGGTTTCCACACGTGCCAATTTAAAGAGAGTTTGATCAATGAGCCAAGGGATAGGAGAAAAAAAAGAGGTGTTGTGCTAAAAAAGATGAAGGCTTAAACTTGAAAAGTGGTCTGCAATAATGGAGAAGGAGGAATCGAAGACCACAAGATAAACGACTTAAAGATTCCATGAGACATCTGGAATCTATTGAAGGGTTGCATCGAAAGACCTCATTCCTTGCCTTAGTTCCTTGCTGATCTTTTGTATTTCTTTCCCATATTAAAGAATGATTTCAAACTTATACATGCTGCGATTTACCCCAGCCATGAACTAACTCTTGATTGGTTAGGGGATGTTGGTGATGAATGCTCGATTTATGTTTGTTTTTTAATAATTTAAATGCCTTGGCATTATTTTTATCTGCTAGTACTTAATTTCCCTAAATTCTTTGTCATATGAAAGTTGGTGTTGTATGCTTATTGCACCTTAATATCTTAATAAACTTTAGGGGCAATGATCAGTTGTAGGTATTAAGGAGAGAAACTTTAACATAAGATGTTCAAGTAGATGATCTTACACATGAAGTGAATCTACCCCTTAGGAGTATAGATTGAAACTTAATCGAGTTACTTAATGAAAAAATTCACTATAGACATATAGGGGTTTTACTGTGGTTAACTTAGGGTATGCCATCGACAGAGGTAATACTATTCTTGAAATCTGCTCATCAATAAATCCAAGGCAGGACATTATTAGTAGCTGACATAGCTAGTGTAAAATCCAGACATCCTTTACCAAATATTTGTTATCATTATTGCACCCATTGTTTGTCAGACTGTTATCATTTCATCGCCATAATCTTCACTTTACTCTAGTTTATTTTACTTTTAGTTCTCTTACTTTATTCATTGCCTCAATCTATTGCCATCTTCAATATATTGCCATCATCTTTTATTTTTCCAGTTCACGAGTATTAATTGTGGCAATTAATTCTTGGATAATCCATGTAGAAACGATACTCAACTCATTACTATATTACTTGCAAACGGTGTATACTTGCACACAAAAGACTTATTCGTGGCATTATTTACTTGTATATTTACACTGAATCCTTAATCTTTTCCCATGCTATATTTCGTCGACAAGTTTTTGGTGCTGTTGCCGAGGATTACAAAGGGATTAATTATTTTGATTTTTACTTGTTTTCGTTTTTATTTATTTTACTTTATTTGGTATATGTACAAGTTAAGAAGAGAATGTTGAGAAAAGTCTTATAACGGGAATGGTGGGTTAGGAAATGTCCTAAATAATGCTAATAACTAAGAGAAATCGACAATACCTGCAGTTATAACGCTCGCTCCTGCTATTGATGCTCAGATACCTAAAGAACGATATATCCGAGAACACCTAGCACCCACCATAGATGTTTTGATGCTAGGACTGGTTAGTCCATAGGTAAATATGGCTAACTTTGAGCTTAAAACAGTAATGATTCAATTACTAATGAATGTAGGTTAATTTGATGGATCACCTAGTAGAGACCCAAGACAGCATTTGAAGCAATTCATGGAGGTTTACCAACTATTTCACCAGCCTGGTGTGACTGAAGAGACAGTAAGGCTGAAGCTCTTTTCATTTTCCTTGCGAGATAGGGCAAAATTATGGCTAAATTCCTTGCCACCAGCTTCAGTTACTTCGTTGGCAAAATTTTGCTAGAAGTTCCTTCTGAGATTCTAGCCACCTAAACTTAAAGCCAAGCTGCGGATTGAAATCACTACTTTCAGGCAAGCTGATGATGAAACTTTCTACTCTACTTGGGAGGGATTTAAAGAGCTGTTGAGAAGATGCCACATGCATGGATTCCCTACTTAGATCCAGATAGAGGTTTTTTACACTAGACTCGATGCTCATGCCATGACCATTGTAGACGCCTCGGTAAATGGTTCATTGATGGATAAAAAATTATAATGATGCGTATGCCATCCTTGAAAGAATGCCACAAATGATCTTCAATACCCTACCACCAGATTGGGAGCTGAGACGAGAGCAACCGGAAAGTTGGAACTTGAGGCACTTTTACCTATCAATGTTCAAATTGCCAACCTCACTAATATAGTGATGGCAATGCAAAAGCCAACTGAAGTCCGAGAAGTAAAGGCATTGAAACCATTTTGCACTATTTACAGAGATGATCATAATTTGGAAGAATGCCCAGCAAACTCAGAATCGGTATATTTTATTGGCAATTACAATTGTAATATTAACCCACACTCTAATACTTATAATGCAGGATGGAAGCAACATCCAAACTTTTCATGGTCGAACCAAGAAGGTAACCGAATTAATGCCAACATCATAGCACCAATGCACCACCATGTTTCAACCAGAATGTGATGCCACAAAGAGTGCAAAATAATCTATCTCCAGTGCAAAGATCTTCCGATGAGAACACCTTAAAGGATTATATGGAGTGTAACGATGCGACTGCCCAGAGTCTAGTCGCATCAATGAGGAACTTGGAAGTTCATATAGGAAAGATTGCAACGCACATAATTCCAGACCTCTAGGGACTCTGGCAAGTGATATAGAGGATGCTCAGCAAAAAGAGAAAGAATAATACAAAACTGATACTCTCCCAAGTGGCAAAGAAGTCTGCATGAGAATAAATAAGTTAAGAAACCAAAGAAGTGTCGAATTGTTTGCTAGGATAATAAATAAGTGCAAACCGAAGAAACCAAAGAAGTTAAGAAAGGAGAAGCAAGCACTAGTAATGCCATATCTAAATCTGATGCCAACACCACATCGGAAAAACTAGTGGAGCCAGTATTTGCCAACCCTACCTTGGTAAAACAAGCAAGTATTACTATTGACATTTTCAAAGCTCTTAAATGTGCAGATAAAATTGAGGAATACCTTACAGTTGAGCTAATAGAATCCATTTTGGATGAGAACCTGGCATTGAATTGCCTTGGAATAAAAGCGAATGCCATAGAACAAGAGTGCGAGGATTTGCCAAGTCACCTCAAACATGTCTCGACATCAAAGAAGAAAGGAGCATCAAAGCTTAAGCACTATTAGGGTGCTGAGTTCGATCAAAGGTTCTTGAGACCTCCAACAAAGAGATATTTTGGTTTTCTAAGGTGGTTGCTCAAAGCCACTAGGGCAAAATATTCTTCTTCATTATGCAATCGAGAGTTTGGCATACTTAAAGGAAAGAAATTCTTCAGTTTTCTAAGTTGGTTATTCAAGCATCAAATTGCCACAGCCTGCCATCTACCAACCAAGGGCCACAGACTGAAGCACTACTGGGAAGGAAATTAGATTAATGCCAAGGAGATTATTCTCCTTATGGAAATTCAATAACTTTTTGCCAACCCAGTATGGTCATTGTAAATAATTTAGTAGAGTTATTTTCTTTTCAGTACTTAGGATATCTTAGTTTTAAATTTTTAGTTTTTTGTTTTATTTTTTTATTTTGAAAGGTTTCTTTGATTCTTAGCACAAGAAATTTTGCCAAGAGACCATGCTGAGTTATGCTGCTAACTGGATCACTTTCTAGAAGCTTTCTAGAAGCTGCTGCTAACTGGACTGCCAGAATCTGCCACTTCAAACATCGTCATGCCCCAAGTCATGCCCATGTGTCCAGTCTTGATTCCAGAAAATAAAAAAATACAGAATGTGTTCTTTCAATGTTGTTTTCTGGAATTAAAGTCCTGCACAAAAATGAATAAAAACAACCCAAATCAGCAATATCAAAGAATCAACAAGGAGTAATTAACGATAAAATAATAACAAAATAGATCACTCATCAGAACCCATGAGGATTGGATCAATAACTACGAAGCTCTTGGGCTTAAGAATGTGTTTGCAAGTGATGGTGGTTGTTGATTTATTAAAACTAAAACAATTAAAACTAAAATAGCTATGATTAAGACGAATAGCTGCAGCAAATAATAGATAATTATGGAAGTTGAAATTATTGCTAAGGATATATGCTTGAATACTTATTATAATGCTATAGAAATTGGTGGTACATGTCTGCGTAAACCCTAACAACTCTATTATTTGTTTAAGAACTCTTTTTTAGTCGCTGAAATCCAAAACTTATATCTAAGTCTGATTAAGACTAAGTTAACAGATTAGCCCTACTCTTCACGTTTGTATAACCTAACTCTCTTGATATTAAGCAACATATCCATAGTTAAAAGTCCTTTCTCGATAGCTCTTATAATAACTACGCATAAAGAATGTTGAACAGAATAGATAAAGTGAAAACAAGTGTAGCATTATAATAAAGTAATCAAAACATAAAATCCTAGGACTTAATAATCCTAACTAAAGTATTTAGCTTGTGTCTGAGCCTAAAACATCCATAAAAAAAATATTAAAGTACGACAGTTTATCAAGCAAGGAAAAGAAAAGAGTCGAGCTTCCTCGACAAACTCCCCCCGTGCATTCCAACTATTGCTGTAGGTCACCCACTCCGTCAGCCTCTCTCTATGGCGTCTTTCGTGAGGAGGATTCTCTAGCTTCTACTCTGGTGGTTCCCTGCAAGCTTTAGACTAGGACTATTGTCTATAATCGCACTCTCTTGAATTGGCGTCCAAGTCTCTCTTATATGTGAGGTGAAATTAGGGTTTTAGTACCCTAAAGTGCATGCGGCTTCATTAAAGAAGGCCATTAATTTCCCGATATATTTAATGGTTAACACCCTAAAATAGGGTTATAAAGATTAGGGGTTTGATCAGGTTCGGCTTGGATCGGTTAAACCGGATTAAGAGATTAAATACGTTTTGGGTAAAATTAAAACGTAAAAATTGGAATTTTGGCTAATTGGCAAAGGTTTGGATTTTTAAAAGTCTGTAATTATTTTATTAAACATTTTGGGATTTTAATTGAAGGCCAATTTAATCTAATTAAATGGATTTTGGATTTTTGGTTACTGAAATGTAAACTTTGCAAAACTGTTTTAGTGACTATTTTGTAAATAGGCCAATACTAAGAATCCTTAGAGAGCTATTATTTTCTAAATTTTTAAATCAAAGATTACCACCTTAATTGAGTAAGATTTTTTGGTTAATTGGTTTCCAAAATCATTTTACCGCTGCTCCAAATTTTCTCTCATTTTCTCTTCATATTTTCTCTCATTTTTCCATTTTAACTTCCAAACCAAATATTCAGAATTCTTTGCTGATTTTTAATGGAGAAATTATCATTTGATTCTACTTTTGATTCATAACAAAACCTTACAAAGATTTCTCAAAGATTTTATCAATTTCACAAGTTTGATTTCAAGAAAATACTTACGTCAATTTTGGTGGGAGTTTCTTCAAAGGTGAATTTCTTCTTCTCTCTTAAAACTAAGGTTCTTTATTGATATTCCCTAGTAGTTGGCTTGTATTGGATTGATTTTAACTTAGTTTTGCAATGGATTTCAAGAATTGATTGATTAATTGAGATTTTGATGTTTTGCTTAAAGATTTGTTTAAGATGATGAAACCTGGAGATTTTATTTGGTTAAATTCACATGTTGATGATGTAAACATAATGTGGAATGAGATTGTTGAAATATATCCCGAAACTATTTGATTGATTAATTTTTAGGTGAGTTTTTAGTGGTTTTTGGTCTGTTATATGTATTCTTGGTTTGTTGGAGGTATAAGGATGTTTAGGAGATGTATTTGGTTGTGTTTTGATGAGTATTGGAGATGTTTTTGGTTGTGTTTTGATGAGGATTGGATGTTGGAATCGTAGTGTTGATGATATGTTTTGGGTGAACGAAGATCGATGTTGTTTTTGGTAGTTTCGTCTAAGTTTAGAAGTATTTTGTTAATGATGCAGGGGATTATTGTTCAGCAGTGAGTAGAATGCATGATGATGCATTTTCCCTTTGGTTTTATGTTGTTAAAATAGGGGACGATCAAGGCAAGGTTGCCTAGTTGCGTGCATCACTTTTCAGTGGCTCGATTCGCATTAACGAGCAAAGCGAAGTGTATCGGTGAGTGTGTAAACGAGTTAAAGCTCTTTAAAGGTTTGATCGATGATCATAGGGGTTTACTTATAGCCTAAAAATCTTAACTAAGCTCAAGCATAAGTTTCCTTATTTCGCCTTTGAGCATAGGGTTGATATGAGCTTGCGTATTTCATGTTTTGGTTTAAAAGCATGGTTTGATTTACTTGCTATAAATTCATATTTTTGGATTAATATGCAACGAATTTCAAAGTATATGGATGCCTATGAGCATTGAGATTAATTCCTAGAAGGAATGAATTGTTGCCTTTAGCAATGTGGTTTTGCATATGAAAAGGTTTTGTGCAATGCATTGGAAAAAAGTAAGTAAATGTATTTGAAATTGATATATTGGCTATGTGACATAAATAAAAAGGTATCGAATATAGTTGGCATGCCATAGGGTTTAAAGTGCACTATAAAATAAATTCGATCGCTCCGCAGCTCTTGAGGTATAGCGGTAAGGCTACTCAAGCCGATGATATTCATCAGTTTCTTGAAATAGGGGTGAACTATTGTTGTGTGATAGAGGCGAGTCTATCACGACGGCTAAGGGTGAGCCTATCCCGGACTTGAGTGAGAATTGGTGGAGGTGGTACTACTGAGAAATTTGTGTATCCGATATGTTTAACAAATATCTTGTTTTTGATGAAAGGATAGAGGTGAGTCTATCCGGATTCACAATACTTGCCAATATATGAGATATAATGAAAAGGGCTTTAGTACATATGGTTGTTATGCATGGCACATTTTGAAAATAAATAAGGAAACGCTTTGGCTTGATTAAGCATGTTTTTCATTAAAAATGATATTTGGTTTCCAAAAAGGTTTTGAATGCATCAATGTTTGGCATAAGAGCAACCTCACTAAGCATTGTGTACTTACGCTCTCTTTTTTTCCATTGATGCAGAGTAATAGAGTAAAAGGGCAGCGCCCTTCGGCAAGGATAATCCAAGGGAACAACAACCTCTTGAGTATGAAAAACTCAGTTTTATATTCGGTTAGTAAGACAATGTGTTACAAGGTTTTGGGGAATTTGTAATATGATATTTGAGATGTTTTTGGAGGTTTAGGTGTTGATATTTGATAGCCTATTATGCTAATGGTTGAAGCATGTTTGATGGATTGTTTCTATGTGTGATTGATGCCTTGAGGTTTTGCATAGGTTTGCATGTAGGGTATTAGTGCTTATGCATATGTTCTTGCTGTTCAAGCATGTTTAGAATTGTACCAATAATTGATTGATGTGATGCCTAGGTAGGATTATAATGTAGATTACATTTTGAATGTTTGATTGAAGTGATTTTAGGAAGCATGCCTATAGAAGTGTAATGTGATTCAGTCTTTTTTAATTGCTTCTGATACTAATGGTTTTGGCTTGCTTTAGTCCTTGGTTTTATGGTGTATATGTAAGTGAATGATTAAGGCATGTTTAGGGTACCAATTGGGTGTAAAACCAGCTAAATTGAGCATTACAGGTCCTCTAGTATCGATCTCGGGCTTCAGTATCAGTACGGGTAAGCGCAAAATTGGCATGGGTATTGATACTCGAGGAGGTGTATCAGTATGCGTTTTAGCTACTGGAATTTAGGACTTTGGCATTTTAACCTGGGTATTAGTACGGTACTTAAAATTTAGCATGGTATGAGTACCTGGTCCCGAGTACCGATACCCAAGGCGCCATTTCAGTTAAAGTGGTGGCATGGTTTTAGATTCTTTCATTCTGGTCCATGTTTTGTATGTATGCAATTTGAAAGTGTTTGTATGATCAGTTTTAGCTGGAATTGGACAAGTATGCATGTTGTAGCGATATCCCTTTTTCGAGTGTCTTCGCTAAAAAATGAGGTTTTAAGGTGTTTGAGGTTTTTTTGGGTATTTTAAAAATGTATTCCATTGGGGTTTTAAAAAATCGTATTTTATTTAAAATGGAGTCGCCACCGGCCACTAAGGTAGGCCGGACACTGTAAAAACCAGAGGTTTTAAAAATGTCGGGTTCGGGAGTCAGTTACGGATGGGGAAGGATTAGCACCCCCACACCGCCCAAAAATTGGTACTTTAATAATTATCGCTTTATTAATATTAAACTTTCCGGATTAAAGTGACAATTAAATTAAAATTTGGTTATAAGAGCGAGTAAATTTTAAGGACCTCGTTATTCGAGAGTAAACCGACAAACCACCATCACTGCGCTTGATACTGGCCACGTTTACGCTCGAATAAAAGGGCATCGTATTGACAAAATATATATCTGAAATGCAACTTAAAACATGGCAAACATAAATAAATACAATGTGATAAAAATATAAATAAATACTAACATAATAAAATACTAATCTAACATAAATACATAAATATTAATCTATCTTAAAAAAATATAATTAAGGTAAAATATTTAATACTCATACCTATAAAAAATATCTAGATATATTTAAAGTTGATAGTTTATATGTTATTTTTACAAAAAAATTAGGTATTTATTTATATAGCGATTAAATAGAATACTATACAAAAAATATAAAAATTAATAATAATACATAATAATGTATGTTACACATTATATATATATTTAAGAAATATGATAAATATAATATAAAAAATTATGGATATAATAGTATACATAAGGTACATAAAAACATATACATGGCTCTTTTTTTATATATATAAACATACACTAAAAAAAGAAACATGGTATATACATATATATTACTTAGTATATATATATAGATAAACATGACGTAATGCATAGATATATATTAAAAACCAAACATACATACATACATACATACATACATATACACATAGGAACAATTATACAAGAACAAATAAAAGACATGAACAAATACATATCATGATAGAAAACATATTAGAGATGAGAAGATTGAAAAACAAATATTAAACAACCACCAATAATTAATCTAAACACATGCTAACAACATATAGAAACATATGAACATCAAAATATAAGAACACATAAGAACAAAAAAAACATAAAAAGATTACTAGAAACATCATTTCTATTAGATTGTGAAAAAAGATTAAACCAAAAACATACTCCAAAAAATAAATACCCAAACCTAAATAGGGTAGTGAGTTTTTCTCCTTTTCTTTCCAATTTGTGGTATCTTCAAAAGCCAAAAAAATGTGAATGACCGGTTCTTTTCTTCCCCTCCTTTTTTCTCAATTTGCCGTGAGCCCTCTCCTCTCAAATTCTCCACCTCCCTTTCATTTCTTGTGTTGTGGTTATTTGAAGTGGATAAAAGTGGGGTTGAGTGGAGTGTGAGAATGGGAAATAGGGGTAAGGCATGGGGCATGGGGTGATGTAAGGATGGCAGGGCATGTTTCTCTGCGTGGAGACCATGCCTTGCCTTTTTTATATTTTTATATTTTTTATTTATTTTTTGGGAACTTGGTTTAAATAGGGTAGATGGTTCGAATATAATTTGGGGCCCGGACAAAAAATGGGTATTACAGGTGCCCCTCATTGCTCATTGTTGTGTAATAGGAATAGAGCAAAGACAAAAGAATAAACTATTTTTGTCCGGTCTGGCTGAACTCCTCTCCTTTTTACGCGTGTCTTCTTTCTTCGGTAGATCTTCTTTCTCTTCGGCGCAGGTCTTCTTTACATACTTGACGGATCTACTTTGTCACTCTTGAAGGAAGTAAAATCTTCAAAATGTGGTTGAGGGAGCAAAATGAGTGCGACTCGCTACATTGTGGATGACGATGCGATTCCTAAAGAAAATTTGACCCAGCCGCAACACCGACGAAGAGGCAGGGTCTGCAAAATTTGATCCAGCTGCAACACTGACGAAGAGGCAGGATCGATGGACGAAAGTTCTGATGTCTGATCTAGCTACAACTCTGGCGAAGAGGCAGGATCAAATGATTGAAAGCTCATTTTTTATTTTTCTTTCTGTTTCTTTCTTCTACTTTTTTCTTTTCTTTTTTTGCATTTTTCCCAAATGCACAGGGATCAATGGTTTTGAGTTGCCTTTACCGGTAGTCGTTTGCTCCGGGCTAGTTGTACCATTACCTTGGGTACAATCAGTTTATACCAATCATGAAATCGGATTTTTCCAAAGGATTTATTTTCCTTTGACTATTCGTAAAAATAGATTTCGATGGACATTTGAATTATCCATTATCTTAAACTTTGTCGTGTTTAAGCACGTTGTGCCAACATTTCTGTCGGATTTGCCAAAATAACTTTAATCCAGCTGCAACACTGACAAAAAGGCAGAATCAAAATATTGAAACTTGGTTTGCTTTTTTGGCTTTTTTCTCTCTTTTTTTCTTTTTTGCTTTTTTCGTTTTTGTTTTTTCATTTTTCCTTTTTTGCTTCTTTTTTTCTTTTTCTTTTTTTGGATACAACACTGATAAAACTTGAAAGTTAGCAAATTTTGACCAAGCTACAACACCGACGAAGAGGCATGGTCTAAAGTTAGTAATGTTGATCCAGCTACGACACCGACTAAGAGGCAAGATCAAGAGTTAGTAAAATTTGGTCTAGCTACAACACCGACGAAGAGGCAAGACCAAAAGTTAGTAAATTAGGTTCAGCTACAACACCGACGAAGAGGCAGAACCGAAAGTTAGATTTGGCCATGCTACAACACCGACGAAAAGGCAAGGTCTGAAGATTTGATGCAGCTACAACTCTGACGAAGAGGCAGGATCGGAGGGTTGGTTTCTTTACAATCAAGCTATGACTCTAACAAAGAGGCAGGATCAGAATTTGGCGAATTTGGTTCAGCTACAACACCGACGAAGAGGCAGAACCGAAGGTTTATCAAGTTGGATCTATCCACACCATGAACGGAGGGATAAGATCAAATTCCAGCACTTGGATCCTACTACGCCATCAATGGAGAAGCAGGATTCGGATGACAGCAACTTGAACACAGCCACACCATCAACGGAGGGACATGATCATATAAAACTTGAAAATTTCTTCTTCTTTTTTGTTTTTTGTTTTTTTGTTTTTTTTTTTTTGAATTTTTTTTGAATTTTTTTTGAATTTTTTCCCTTCTTTTTTCTCTTTTTTTTTGAATTTTTCTAGATACAACATTGATAAAACTTAGAAGTTAGTAAATTTTGACCAAGCTACAACACCGACGAAGAGGCATGGTCTAAAGTTAGCATTGTTGATCCAGCTACGCACCGACGAAGAGGTAAGATCAAGAGTTAGTGAGTTTGGTTTAGCTACAACACCGACGAAGAGGCAAGACCAAAAGTTAGTGAATTAGGTTTAGCTACAACACCGACGAAGAGGCAGATCGAAAATTAAGTTTGACCAAGCTACAACACCGACGAAGAGGCAATGTTTGAGGATTTGATCCAGCCACAACTCTGACGAAGAGGCAGGATCGAAGATTTGGTTTCTTTACGATCAAGCTACGACTCTAACAAAGAGGCATGATCAGAATTTGGCAAACTTGGTTCAGCTAGCTACAACTCTGACGAATAGGCAGGATTAGAGATTTGGTTTCTTTGTGATCAAGCTACGACTTTGACGAAGAGGCATGATCGAAATTTGGCAAACTTGGTTCAGCTACAACACCGACGAAGAGGCGGAACCATAAATTTATGAAGTTGAATCTACCCACACCACCAACGGAAGGGTAAGATCGGATTTTAGCAACTTAGATCTTACTATACCATCAACGGAGGGGCAAGATCGGCAAATAATAACAACATGATTTTCATTTTGATTTTTTTATTATTTTTTAATTTGATCTTTTTTATTTTTCCTTTCGCTCTTCTTTTTTTTATTTCCCTTTTTTGATTTTCTTTTTTTTTTTGATTCTTTTGATTGATTCTTTTGATTTTTTTTGACTTTTTCTAATTTTTTGATCTGATTTTTTTCCGTAAGTAAACGAGCAAATTCCAAGGAAAAGTTTGGTCTAGCTGCAACACTATCAAAGAGGCAAGACCTGGGTAAGATTTGATCTGCTACACCACTGGCGGAGAGACTAGACCAGAAAAATATGAGATCCACTACACCACCGATGGAGAGATAGGATCTGGATGGAAAATTCGATCTGCAACACCACTAACGGAGGCTAGATCTAGATTAAGTTGGCGTACCACCACTGACGGAGGCATGATTTGGATTGTTGTGCCATTGTCAACGAGATAATTTTTTGGAAAATTTTGCTCAGCTTCTCTCTCGACAGAGGGTAGGATCTAGAAGGAATTTCTGTTGGCATGAGTGATAGTTGGGAAATTGTTAGCGTCCGTCACGCCATCGTCGGAGGAACCAAATCCTACAAAGAAGAAAAACGTTTATTAGTAAATTGTTCACAAAATTTGTCACCGATACCTTTTATTTAGATGTTTCAACATCTTCTTTTGTGTTTGGCCTCCTCCAAGACTAAGGTTGGCCGTCGTGATTGCCCCCATGTTGAGGATGTTCAATCTCTTTCGGGGACCTGTTTATATGTACAAACAAAAATGCATGAATGCATCTAATTTTATGCCTAAATGCACGGGTCTGCCCTAAATACATGGTGACCTTGGTGTATGCGCTTAATCTAAATGTATGACGTATGCAAAAATGGTTCAATGCAAAATAAATGCAACTAAATGCATGAATGTGATATGATTTCCTTTCTTTTCCCCCCAAAGGGATGCCCCTGACTCTTGACTGGTCAAATCAAGCTCTTAGCCTTACATGTGCGTCGGTGCCCCAACCTCCTTCAGGTTCGATCATTTTTCTTTGAATCTTTTATCTGGGTGCATGCCCCAAAATTTGTTCATTCTGTGTCATCGTCTGAAACTGCTCTTGTAGTGAATCTAACTTGCATGCTCGCCTTTTCTGAAAGGTCTTTTTCATTGTCTTCATGAAGGTATTACGTTGCCCTCTAGGTCGGGTTCACAAATTTGTTGTGTTGGTTTGTGGCAACTCAATTCTTTCGGATCAATATGGAGCGGTGATGATATGTAGCTATCGAATGCTTGTTTCTGAACCTTGATGGAGAATGCCCCCAAATTAAAGCCTTGTCGGGAGCATGGTGTTTGCGGCAGACGCTTTCGGATATGCCCTAAGATCGGGCTCTTGTAGAGGTTCTGCAAAGTGCTAGACCGACCAACCTTGCTGTATCAAATGAGGCAACCTGGGGACCAACTTTAAAATTTTCAAAATATATGCATGTAAATGCGAGGTGCATGTCTTAGATGTGAAAGTACTGATTCAAAAATAGTTCTCGTGGCTCAACTTCCAAACTCACGGGATTCATTTGCAACTTTGAATATTGCCTTGATATCTAGAGTGCTAGATTTTCTCCCAATGATAATTTTTCAAATTGAGAACCAGTCGTGAATCAGCATTTCATGCTAGTAGAATGCAAAAATTAAAATGTTATGATATGCCATGTAGTTAATGCAAAGATGAATAGACTTAATTACGATGTGATCACAAAAAATGGGTCAGTTTGGATTTAAAATAATCAAATGAATAAATTAAAGTAAATAAGGAAAAATGAAAGATTTCTGATCAGGCAAACCACTTGAACCAACGCCTTTATGTCATGCAATGCTAATGCAACAAAAGTATGTGTAAAGTAAAAAACAAAACAAAAAAAAGAAATGATTTAGTACCGAATAAACTCAATAGATACATAAATAAAAAGTGAAGTAGATAAGGCAACAAGCATAACAATCTTATTTATCCCATCTAAAACACCTAAGTTATCTGCATGGATCTAAAAGGGTGGGCTTTCTATATTCTCTACATGCAGTTTTGGTGCTAAAATGTACCTGAATTGTCCTTGCTGTCCCCTACTAAGAGTAGCAAGGCCTCTGGTCATCACCCATTATAGGCTCCTTTCAACCAGGTTCAACTCAGGGGACCCATTCGCTTATGCCCATACGGAGGAACGATATCCTCACGAAAGCATTAGCGTTTTCCCCCACTTAAAAAGACGGGTTTATATGCCAAATTTTAAATGCGTTAAAATAAACACGCAATTATAACCGGGTGTTACTTTAATAGTCACTTTAATCTGGAACTTCCGATATTAGTAAAGCGGTAATTATTTAAAAATCTTGACTCTCTTATTTTTTGGAAAAACAAAAGTCCCTAGTGGAGTCGCCAACTGTAGCGATATCCCTTTTTCGAGTGTCTTCGCTAAAAAACGAGGTTTTAAGGTGTTTGGGGTCTTTTGGGTATTTTAAAAATGTGTTCCATTGGGGTTTTAAAAAACCATATTTTATTTAAAATGGAGTCGCCACCGGCCACTAAGGTAGGCCGGACACTGTAAAAACCAAAGATTTTAAAAATATCAGGTTTGGGAGTCGGTTACGAATGGGAAAAGATTAGCACCCCCACACCGCCCAAAAATTGGTACTTTAATAATTACCCCTTTATTAATATTAAACTTTCTGGATTAATGTGACAATTAAATTAAAATTTGGTTATAAGTGCGAGTAAATTTTAAGGACCCTGTTATTCGAGAGTAAACCTACAAACCACCATCACTGCGCTTGATACTGGCCACGTTTCCGCTCGAATAAAAGGGCACCGCATTGACAAAATATATATCCGAAATGCAACTTAAAACATGGCAAACATAAATAAATACAATATGATAAAAATATAAATAAATAAATAAATACTAACATAATAAAGTACTAATCTAACATAAATATTAATCTATCTTAAAAAAATATAATTAAGGTAAAATATTTAATACTCATACCTATAAAAAATATCTAGATATATTTAAAGTTAATAGTTTATATGTTATTTTTACAAAAAATTAGGTATTTATTTATATAGCGATTAAATAGAGTACTATACAAAAATATAAAAATTAATAAAATACATAATAATGTATGTTACGCATTATATATATATATTTAAGAAATATGATAAATATAATATAAAAAATTATGGATATAATATTGTATACATAAGGTACATAAAAACATATACATAGCTCTTTTTTTATATAAAAACATACACTAAAAAAAGAAAAATAGTATATACATATATATTACTTAGTATATATATAGATAAACATGACGTAATGCATAGATATATATTAAAAACCATACATACATACATACATACATACATACATACATACATACATACATACATACATACATATACACATAGGAACAATTATACAAGAACAAATAAAAGACATGAACAAATACATATCATGATAGAAAACATATTAGAGATGAGAAGATTGAAAAACAAATATTAAACAACCACCAATAATTAATCTAAACACATGCTAACAACATATAGAAACATATGAACATCAAAATATAAAAAAACATAAGAACAAAAGAAAACATAAAAAGATTACTAGAAAACATCATTTCTATTAGATTATAGAAAAAGATTAAACCACAAACATACTCCAAAAAATAAATACCAAAACCTAAATAGGGTAGTGAGTTTTTCTCCTTTTCTTTCCAATTTGTGGTATCTTCAAAAGCCAAAAAATGTGAATGATCGGTTCTTTTCTTCCCCTGCACATGTACTACAAAACACCATCTTTCCTATAAAACGTACCAAAATATATAACAATTAAGCACAGGCGGTGTAACTCCCTATCTACATACAAACTATATGCAATCTAATCTAAATACAGCTATATGAACTTGAAAACACGCAAAAGACAAGTAAAAAGGTACACAAAATAGATATTTTACACACTTGTCAATCATTGTGCATACTGATCATTCTACCATTAAATATCTATTGGCTAAAAAGGATGCTAAACCTAGACCTATCAGGTGAATATTACTGCTACAAGAATTTGACATTGAGGTAGTTGATAAAAAATGTACTAAAAATCAAGTAGCCGATTATCTCTCTTGGATCGAGAATGCATGTGATATTAAGGAAGAACTCCCTGATGAGAAACTTTTGAAGGCTACGGCTTTGTCGTGGTATGCTGACATTGTTAACTTTCTTGTTAGTGGTATTTTTTCTTATGATCTTAGCAGCCAGGAAATGAAGAAATTTTGACATGATGCACGCTACTATTACTAGGATGAGCCCTACCTTTTCAAGCAACACGCGGATAAGATAATCCAGAGATGTGTACTTGAGGAAGAACAAGAAGACATCTTATACCATTGCCACTCTGCCCCGTGTGGAGGACATTTTAGAGGAAAAATAACTGCTGCAAAGGTCTTACAGTCTGGATTCTATTGGCCAACCTTGTTTCATGATGCTCATGCATATTACAAGGCGTGCGATAAATGCCAAAGAATAGAGAACATCTTTCGACGCAATGAGTTACCGAGGCAAGTTATGCTTGAAGTTGAACTTTTTGATGTCTGGGGCATTAACTTCATGGGACCATTCTCATCCTCCAAAGGACAACTGTACATTTTACTCATAGTAGATTATATGTCCAAGTGGGTGGAAGCCATTACTAGAACCAAGAATAAAGCAAATACCGTCCTGAGGTTTTGCATAAGAACATCTTTACTAGGTTTGGAGTCTCTCGAGCTATTATTAGTGATAAGGGGAAACACTTTGACAACAAGTTGATTACGAAGATGTTGCGTCGATATGGTCATCCGCAAACCAATGGATAAGCTAAAGTGTCCAACTGAGAAATAAAGTAGATCCTTGAAAATATGGTCAAGTCAAACCATAAAGAACGATCCTTGAAACTGGATGAAGTCTTATGGGCCTATGAAACCACATTTAAAACACCATTGGGCATGTCACCTTATAGACATGTCTATGGTAAAGCATGTCACTTACTAGTTGGATTGAACACAAAGCCTTTTGGGCAATTAAGAATATCAATATGGATTGTCAACTAGCTGGTGAAAGAAGATTACTTGAGTTGAACGAGTTAGATGAGCATCGTTTGGATACTTATGAGAATGCCAAGATCTACAAAGAAAAGACTAAACGATGACATAATGCTAAATTGATACCCCAACAGTTCATTGAGGGTCAAACAGTTCTACTATACAACTCTCGCTTGAAGCATTTTCTGGGCAGATTGAAATCTCGCTGGTCTGGCCCATTTTAAATCATTAAGGTGCATCCACATGGTGCTGTGGACATCAAGGATCTCAAGGATGGCCCACTCTTCAAAGTTAATAGACAAAGTTTGAAGGCCTACAAATGAGCATCGGTTCATCGTGACAAATCTTCGTTCACGTTACTAGATATCTAAGCATCCAAGTTCTATCCTTTTTATTTTTCATGGATTTATTTTTAAGTATTTAGTATAATTAGGTTTTAGTTAAAATTTTGTTTGTTTTTGGCAGTTATCGCAAGAATAGACAAAGGGTTGAACATTCTCATGGGATCCAGGAATGCGAATTGGTTACTCTTGGCCGAGACAAGGACTTAGTAATTATATGTGCGGAATTTCCATTTTCACCCTCATCACACACTCTCTTCTTCTATCACGCCTCAATACTTGCTACACATTGCAACCTCGTCCTAAATGCTGTTCACTTTTGCTTTTCTGCTAAATGAAACAATCAGCATTAAATGCTGACTTCCCTCAATCACTCTCAAAACCTTTTGCCTCCATAACCTTCCACATCCTTCATTCCAAAGTTTCTCCATATTAGCAAACCAAACCAGTCGTCTGCTAAAGCAACTCTTTGCCTTCCTGTGATAATCTCATATCTCCTTCTTTTGACAAGTTCTCCACTTACAATGGCACGGCAACGAAGAAACCTCAATCCACATTCGTCTCATTTCTTCCACCAGTCATCTTTCGATTCCTTTTCTGACTTCGACTCACACTCCTCTGTAGAACTACCGATATCAATCTACAACTAACTCTACTCTACAGCATTCAAACAACGGTATGAGTCCCTACAGAATCAAGACCTTCTCTTAGAAGAAGAAATGGTACGATCTCCTACCTTCGCTCCCATATTTGACATTGAGGAGTTAGCCATCATAGGCTCACATGGTTGGGAGGAGTTCTCTTGATAGCCAGGGCCAATCAATATTGATTGGGTAAATGAGTTTTATACTCACTTTAGCCAACATGGTGACGGCTGGGTATTTGCCCAAAGCATAAAGGTAGAGTTTACAACACAACTCATTGCTCACCTGTAACACCCTTACAAGTATTTATTACCCAATACTAGTATAGAGTGTCACATGATGTTTAAACCGCATTTTATGCTATTCATACAAGTCAAAAATGACGATTTTAAATTTTTCATTTTAATCGTGTAAATTTTTTTCCAATTTTTAATCCATCAGATAGACCCCGATTTTAGGCAGCAACTTGGCAATTTATAACTATATTTAACAAAACTGCCTAAAATAAAATCATTTTGATTACTCTAAAAATTCATTTAATTAGCATTACCTGATTTTCATTACTAGTAATTTCTTTAAACTAGCATCAAATTAAACAAAGCTAAATATCATTTACTAACCACTTATCTAGATATAATATTACAATCCATATCTAGAATAGTTTAAAAGAACTACTATTCATCTATACATGCCAACTAGATAATATCAAAATACATCAAGGATGTAATTATCGATACTGTATATATATTCCCTCGGATAGTGATGCCTTACTCCTTACTCCGACCCGGATTTCCTACCTACGCGTGAAGAACCATCACACGCTAAGTATATACTTAGTGAGGCACTATATATGTATATTCAATATAAATCAATATGCATTATAAAAATAATAAGATGATCATGCAGTTTGATCACTAATCATTTATCTCCCTTGTGTTAATCACATATTAACATAATATAATCCGGATTTACAATCATGTTAACTTCCTTGCCATTTCCTGAGAGTTTGTCTACTCTCTAACCAATATACCATTTAGTATACAGTAAATTATAACCCAAATTGACTTGAGGACTTGAGTACACGAGTCAAAAATTGTACCGAAGTACTAAAGAACTGCACTTAAGTGCTAAATAACCGCACCTATGTGCTAATATACTGCACCGAAGTGCTAAACCGCTGGACTCTATGGCATGCCAACTATACTCTATACCTCAATAACTTACTTGGGCATAATTTTCAATTTTTGTAATTAATTCATCCATGGCAATTATAATCGAATACTTGAGTAGTTCATACCATAAATATCACATAAGCATATTATAATCAAATTACCTGTGATCAATGCATGTAACCCTTCTACCTTTGACAATTTCTACTATGTCAAATATCAAGATAAATATAATCATCAAGCATATAATTATAACAAACTTATCAAAAGTCTTTTAAATCAAACATAATATTTTCCATGCATGTAATGCACTCACCTTGACACCTTATAAGTTGCCAATATGTACTTAGCCTCACTAAGCTTCAGCTTTGATCTATTTCCTTTCCTCGATTGTTAGTTCGATCTCGGTTTTGATCACGATCTTGATTCTAACTTTGGAGCCTTCAATTTGCCAAAGAAAATTTTCCCTCTTGTTCTCTTCTTTTTCGAAATTTCCCAAGAAAGATGAGCTAATTTTGTTCATCTTTTTCCTTTTAATCCACATGTGATAATTAAATGAATTTTAAATTCATTTAATTAGTGAAATTACTAATTTAGCCTTCAAATCCAATGGCTAAATTTAATCTTATCATAAACCAAGGGCCAAGATTAAATCCATGTGTTTTTCATCTTCTAAAAATGCCCTCAACATTTCAAAATATTTCAAAAATGCCATCCATGGCAAATGTCCAATTTGCCCTCCAACTAGACTTTATTTACTAACAAGACTTGAAAATTGCCATTCCATCACCATCTAACTAAATCTAGTTAGAATCCAACCAAATGTAATAAAATATTCATAAAATAATATTTTATGAATTTTCCATAATCCTTGGAACTATTTTTAAAATTTCAATTCGATCCGATATACCGATAATTACTGGGAATTTTTATCGGATACAATTTCTCTTAGAAATCTTATAACAATATTCCATTATGAATATTATTAACTCACACTTAATCCTTCTTATCAGTCAAAAATACTGACATGGAACCTTCCCAGTAGGTCACCCATCCTTGTGCTACTCTGATCTGAGCACGCTTAACAATTTTTATTTTGATCCAAAATCCGAAAATTTTCTCGACCTTTAACACTTTATAGCTCTTAATACAAACTCCGTATCAAAAATCCGGGTAACACGAAAATATCACTCTTGGGGGTGAACTATTCATTTACGGGACTAAAATACATAACTTTTGGAAATTACAATTTAGTCCTTGGACTTTTCAAAATTTACACTTTGGTACCAAACTTTTCATATTTTACACTTTGGCCACCAAACTTTTCAAATTTTTACATTTTGGTCACCAACCAAAATTTTTGAGATATTACATCACCACTATCAACTGGAGATGTCTGATGGAATCACTCCGGGTTTGTAGCCAACGCCAACGCAGCTAGGGATGGGCACGGGTCGGGTAGGGTCGGGTTTTTGGCCCACCCGAACACGACCCGAAAATAAATACCCGCACCCAACCCGAATATATTTTTTTTTAAAATTCGACCCGACTCAAACTGAAAATAAATATATTAAACCCAACCTTGACCCGACCCGAACTATATAAAAAATTAATTTTAGGAACCTAATTGTAAAAAAATAATTTTAGGAACCTAATTGTAAAAAAATAATTTTAGGGGACTTAATTGTAAAAAATTATAATTTGCAGAACTAAATTGTAAATAAAAATTTAATTTTAAGGACATAATTATAAAAAATATATATAAACAGGGGGTATTATTATAAATATCCCTAAAAAATTTAGGGGGAAATTACACAATTAGTCCCGAGTCGGGTCGGATATTTTTCACCCTAAACATGCACCCGACCTGACTCGACCCGAACCCGATTTTTTCATTAAAAAAACCAACCCGATCGGATCAGGTCAGAACCCGTCAGAGTCGGGTAAAATGCTCATCCCTAAACGCAGCAACATATACCAATATCCTAAGAGACCTTTGTCTTTCTAGAACCACTTGACCTCCCCTCAACCGCTAAATTATGGGCGAGGTTCATCAATACAAGGTTTCTACCCACAAAAAATCAAACAATATTCCCCCGCCTGCGATTGTTTCTCCTCTACTCCATTCTCAACAGATGCGAGATTGAGCTGTACGAGCTCATTTATGAGGCCATTCTGGACCGAGCGATGTCCAGAAGAAAGACCAAGGAATTACCTTTTCCCAGACTCATCACAGCATTCTACCAAGAGGCTAAGAGCCAAAATAGGAAGATGACAAAATTCTCAAGGCCTCTTTCGGATGGTTGCTTTTAAAGGTACATGCTATTAAGCACCCACCTGCTGCACCCACCACCCGACGAAGATAGTGACCAGACACTAATGCTGGTGCGTCCTCCTACCCTACCAAGAAATAAAGTCCATTCGAGACAAAGGAAAGAGCATCATCATCCGGGAACCACCTTCTCAGTAACTCTCTAGGTTAGTTTCTTTTCTTTCATTTTTATTTTTAGTTTGGTTTTCATATTGCATCTGCATTTTTTCTTTCTTTTTTACATTGGAGACAATTCTCTTCTCAAGTTTAGAGGAGTACTATCTAATGTACATATTAGGATAAATTTAGGGAAATTTTTAAAATTTTAAAAAAAAATCATGTAAATAGCCTAATATGTTTTGATAGGTTCCCTTTGCTATGATTCCATTGATTCTGAAATTGTTGTTGCGTTGATCATGATTTCCTATGATTAATCTATGCTTAATGCTTTGCAATGTGCTAAGAGCTTTCGCGTTTTGAACTTAGTGTTGAATTTGCTATAGCCCTTAAATCACATGTTGTATGCCTTCTAAAAACTTAAGAAACCTTGGGAAAACTCTAGGTCGACTCTCTGATGCCAAAGCATGAATCAATATGAATGAACTAAATGCTCAATGTAGCATATTAAAGGTTAAAATTTCCCTGCAAAATCGAGAAACTAATTAAAACTCGATAACATAAACAAAATAGTTGAGGGAAACTCTTCTATGCATCTTGCTATCTTAGTACACTAGGTGAGTTGTGTTTGCTCCATTTAACTTTTCCTGGTAGGAACGATAGTACTGGCAAGGAGTGAGTGAAAGTTTTCACGAGATGACACTGCTCGTAGGGCTCAGGGATGTGTTGTTTGTTGTACTCCATCTTCAGGTCTGAAGAGTAAGTATGATAAGCTAAAGCCCCAATGATACAGTTTTTAAAGCTTAAAAAGAAAAAAAGAGAGTATTACATTGTGCTTAAAAGAAAAGAAAATGCGGAGGCAATAATAGAGAGCAATCCTTAAGTTTTTCTAAGGCCATTAAGTGATGAATGTATGTTACAACAGCACCAACTGCACCTAGAATCGATCCTTGGAACAAAACTGTAAGCTCTAATGCATTGCTTCTCATTAAAATAGCTAAGGAATGAATTGCTGCTGCAGCATGACTTGGAATCCTTGTAATCATAGCTTAGTTAGAACCTTGGGAACTATGGGTTGTTTACTATTTTATTTTCTGCTTTTATTTTTTCTTGCTTTCATTTTGCATTGCTTGAGGACAAGCAACAATTCAAGTTTGGGGGTATTTGATGAGTGTGTAAATGACCTATATTATATACCCTTTTCTACTTGTCTTTTGCATGTTTTCAAGCTCATTTAACTGCATTTAGGTTAGATTGCATGTAGATAGGGAGTTACACTGCATGCGCTTAAATGTTATATATTTTGGCGCTTTTATGGGAAAGGTAGTGCTTTGTGGTATATTTGCAGGGTGCTAGAGGAATGGTGGAGCGTATGAGTAGCAGATCTCATGGTTGGAGCTGGCACGGCATAAAGAGTTGGAGATGAATCTACTTTGATCCACGTGGACTTTCTCCTAGATACGGAACAGTAAAAATAACGAGAAATTAATGGTATTCTTTAATGAAGCCGCGTGCACTTTAAGGTTCATAAAGCCCTAGTTTCACCGCCTATATAAGAGAAACTTGGACGATAATTCAAGGTAGTCGAGATTTTAGACAATAGTACTAGTCTTTAGCTTGCGAAGAACCACCGGAGTCAAAGCTAGAGAACTCTCCACACGGTTGATGCCATCGAGAGAGGCTGAAGGAGTTGGAGACTTGCAACAACAGTTAGGCAGCACGGAGGAAGATCGTCTAGGATGCTTGACCCTTTTTTATCTCTTGCTTGATAAACTGTCGTACTTTAATATTTTTATTATGGATGTTTTAGGCCCAGACATGAGCTAAATACTTTAGTTGGGTTTATTGCTTCCTAGGATTTTTATGTTTTGATTATTTTAATGCTATAGTTGTTTTCTCTTTATCTATTATGTTCATCGTTCTTCATGCGTAGTTATTGTAATAGCTATCGAGAGAGGCCTTTTAACTATTGATTTGTGGCCTAATATCAATGGGGCTAAGCTATTAACTTAGTCTTAATCCGGCTTAGAATAAGTTTAGAGCTTCAACGACTAAAGGGGAGTTCTTAAACAAATAATATAGTTGTTAGGTTCACACAGATATGTATTACCTTAGCTTCAATACTATTAACTTCTAGGCATCGAGAGAGTCATAGGTTCATTAGAAAATTCGGTCGAGTAGATAAAGATCTTGATGGTTTACGCAGACATGTATTGTCAGTCGCTATAGCATTGAAATAAGTAATCAAGCATATATCCTTAGCAATAAATCCAGCTTCCATAATTATCTGTTATTTGCCGTAGCATTTGTTCGTCTTAATCATAGCTACATTTCCTTTAATTGTTTTTAGTTTTGATAATCCAACAACAACCATTACTTGCACAACTATTCTTAAGTTCGATAATTTCGTAGTTATTGATCCAATCCTCATGGGTTCGACACTCTACTCTATCACTTTATTACTTGATTCGACGAGTATACTTTTAAAGTGCATCACTATTCGACAAGCATCAAAAGGCATGGGGAAGAGGATTTAGTTAGCCATTATAAGAGTGGGAAAGAATAAGAAACAAAGATGAGTTCAAGAGGGTTAATAAACCAATTGTTTTTTTAAGGCAAGTGAGATTAAATCAATCATTTATTTTATTATGTCTGAGTTTTATATGAAATTTATCGATTAAGTATTGGATGCAGTAGTAAAAAAAATATTACACTTTTAAAGATGTATGTTCGAATTTCGAATATTAACAGTATGAAATTTCCTTTTCATGGCTGTATTGGAGTTCAAATACTAACAATAAAAGAAAATTTCTCCAACAATGCATGAACCAGATGCAGAGGATGGCAGGATACCTAAGATGCGGGAATTAAAAGAGAAATGACATTTTCTAAAATCTACTAATTCATTCGACTTATCGAGATTAAAATGTCACCTTTTGTAAGAATATACATGGATGGGAAAAAGAGAGAGAGAGAGAGCTTTCTCAGTATTGGAAGCTCGGAAAAAACAGTCAGTTATTTACAAAAAACCAGTTCCTGGATATGCTTCCAGGATGAAAGGCTTCGGAAACTTCGATAAGCCATTGAAGATAGCAATCAGGTAGGGGGAGCTTTTAGTTCACTTCACGTCCACGAGTAGGACCACTTTCTTTTTTTCTTGGGCTCCAATCCAATGCTTGAAGCTGTCTGAACAAAGAAACCTTGAAAATAATACACAGTGTTTCTTTGTTCCTTCAATGTTAACCTAAGATATGGTTCTTCTTAGACTCCGGGTTGTTAGATCTGTTACCGGTACCAGAAGGGCTGGGGTGATGAGTATTTGAACCCGAGCATGGGGAATGCAAACTAGGAGGAACCTCAAGGGTTGAACGAGGAGAATAACGCGGGGCTGCTGGTAACTCGGAATGCATGTAATGAGATCGTTGTGCAGCCTCACTGGAGAAAAAGAATATTTCATGAAGCTGAATTTGGCAGTCACAATATGTAAATGCCAAGCTGCAAAAAGTGTAAAAAGTTAGAAGCCAATCAAAATGTAACTATTACCTGTCAGGGGTCACAGGTTTTGAACTTTGCAAGCTTGGCTGCACCGGAAGTTGAGCCAGTTTAAATTCAGATCGCTCAACCGGTCTAAGGGGAGCATCCTGCATATTATCAAACTAACTATTAACTAAATTGTTATATGCCAATGGCGACAACAGGGTATGTATTCTTTGTTACCATGACTTTTGTCCCATTACAGGATGAGGCCCTCTATGAGGCACCCGACTGTAGTGGGCTTTTAACAAATCGGTGCTCTAGTAACACACTTGCAGATGGTCTCTCTGCAGGATTTCTTTTGAAACAGCAACGCAGGAAATCCTTCCCATCGGGTGATAATGTTTCAGGTATGGGAGGGGTATCCCGCATAACTTTAAACATAGCAGCAGCCTGCATTAACAAGGAGAACACAGAGAAGTTGGAAACATTATTATTTAAAAACAAACCCGACAAAGCAATTGGACTTGTTCTTCCTTGCATGCAATTAGGACACTCTTTAAGTTTTAATGATTGGCAGATAAGTCAAATTGGCATACAATGCATGATTACTAGCATTATGAGAAGCAAACCCAATTTTTATTTTCTTTTTCGGTAAATGTCGTTTCATGCAACAGTGGGAAGTCTGAATGGTCAAAACTTTCTCCAAGGCTCAGCTGATTTATAATGTGAATTAAGATAAATCAGGTGCTTACCCCTTCATATTCACTCCATGGTGCTTTACCAGTGAACATTTCAATAATTGTACAGCCCAAACTCCAAATATCAACAGCCAGAGCAAGCTCGGAACTATTATCTTTCTGCATCACTGCTTGCATGAGCTGTAGGGAAATGACCAGTGTCAGTATGTTTAAAACACAGAAATCATATAACTATATAATTGCGAGATTGTACCTCTGGAGCCATCCAGTAAGGGCTCCCCTTCAAAGATAGATCAGCTCTTTGTCCAGTAAGCTGTGCAACAAAACGATAAAATATTATTCAAGCTGAATCAGAAAAATAACAACTAAAGAGTCATGATAATGATGATGACAACATCTGCCACACCAAGATAATCAACTCTGGTTTTCGCCTATGTCCATTTATATTTGCCATTTCTTTTATGCTTAACTAACTGTCCAATAAAGGATTGCGGTTGTGGGGATGAATTGCAGTAAATGACCATATGGTTAGCCAGAGAGGGGGAGATATGAAACTTACATGTTTGGACATCCCAAAGTCAGCAAGCTTGACAACTCCAGATGCATCAACAAGCAAATTAGCTCCTTTAATATCCCTGAATATAAAAGGAAAACAACATACTAGGCCACCAATATTTCATTATAGAATACTGAATAGGTTTTTTTTCCTCTCAAACTAATAGTCTTTCCGTGCTTAAAATTTGAATTGGAAAGAAAGTAGATGTCATCCACTTATATACTCTAATAGGTTGTTTTTAACCCCAGATGAGGGCAGAGCTTTGTACCTGTGGATTGTCTTTGTGCTGTGCAGGTAAGCCAACCCAGAAAGAATATGGCGAGTAAAATTGCGATCAACAGATTCTGTTATGGCACCACAGTGATCACGAACATATTTATTAATTGAACCAGGATGAACATACTCCAGATATATATAGAACTTGTCTTCCACCTGCATACGGTAATTTGTCTTCCTTAATGGAAATTCTTACGATATCAAGTGGAATAAAAGGAGAGGTGAAGTCCATAACATGCAATCAGCACTTACTATTTCACTACCATAATACTGCACTATATTCGGATGCTTGAGATGGCTAAGAATCTTGATCTCCTGCAATAAAGAATGCAGTTAGGGATCCATAAAGAAACAAACAGCTATATGTAACCATCACTTCTATCTCCCTAGAATGAAGAAATGTAATACTTTTGGCAGAAAAACCTGCTCTAGTTGCTTTATACACTCTGCAGATTTTGGGTCATCTGGAAATATTTCAACTTCCTTCATTGCACATAAAGCTCCAGTTTCTCTGTCAGAAACAAGAATCCATTTTAGTCTTTAGATGGCAAGTGCAATAGGCGGTAAAGACGCACAGAAATTGTACATGCATACCTGTTACTGGCAACATAAACACTTCCAAATGTACCACGCCCAATAAGCTTGCCCTTTTGCCATCGAGAATTCATTGGCAATGACTCTGGTTTATCAGCAACTTGGGGCATGGAAGCTGGAGGGGAAGCCAAGCCTGCTCCAGGAGGAAGAGGTAACAGATGGACAGAGATAGGGCCATTACTTTCATGTCGCAACGATGAGATATCAATATTCTCAAGCGACAACCTTGGATGTATCGGTGAAGGAGGTCCACTTTGGCTTCTATTCCTTCGAGTGGGACTTCGATTTGGTGGACTGTGAAGTGGAGTATTATCACTGGTAAATGCATTGTAATCATGGAATGTTCGGGGAGCAAGCACTGCAACATCTAATGCATTGATCTCCGGGGCGGACCAAACTTGATTACTCGTAGGAACCATATAATGGGGATACATATCGGCAGCACTCATTCTTGGTGGAGTAGCTACAGGACTAGCATACTGACTCGTCAGATGACTGCTAATAGGAAAATGCACCATAAATTCATCCTGATAACCATCCCCCTTATGCACTTCTTGTTGCAACACCCTAGAGGAAGATATCGTCTCCACGTTCTTCATCGTCTTCCTAGAGTCACGAGATGCAAACACACTGTAATTGGAGAAATTAGAAATCTCAAGATTTTAGGAAAACCAGCTAAATTTCAGATAGAACATTTAGATTATCAATCAAAGCAGTATTCAGATCATGAATGTATCATCCTTAAGCTCATAATTCATTTCTAGCATTTAAATTATAGCAATCAAATAGTATTGCAGTTTGGAAAATATTATCATTTAGTAATTCTTTTCTAAAAACATTCACAAAACGAAAAACTAAAGACATCGAATAATAAGAAGGCTTATATAACAACACTACAACAGCCCCTACTGAATGTTGTCTAAGACTTTATTTAAAAATTTACAATTGAATAATATCTTGATCGTAGAATTTTCAAATAATAGCTAAAAACTTATTTGAAAATTAAATAACAATTTCATTTTGGTAAATATTAATTAAAAGCACAATAATCGACAAGAAATAGAAAAAGATTACCTTGAAACCAAAGGAGTAGTTTCATCCGTTTTATCTATTTCTCTATCCTCTGAACCTTTACAAAATCCACCTTCCTTCGGCGACGGCAACCTTCGCTCCCCGTCTCCATCTGGAACCGGAAGCGGGAGCGGCAACGGCACAGCCAAGGCCGACGACGACTTCGAAGCCCGCGGAGTATCACAACCACCACCGGACTGCTGCGAAACCACCGCTTCCTCCTTATGAGGAACTTCCTGTTCCTGGTTGGTTAGACGACTCGGCTCCTTTTGCTTTCTAAACCTAGCTCCGGCAATGCGAAACCCAAAGTAGTAACGTGATTTGGGACGTTGATTCCGCTGATTATTATGATTATTATTATCTTCAGTGTGTTTCTGCGACTGCGACGGCGAGGAGTCGCTGCTGGAGGAGAACGAAGATGGAGAAGAAAACGAAATATTCTGAAACCAACGCATGGCTAGAAATCATTCTGAAAAATCAGAATAAATTATTCAAATTTGAAATGAAGAAAAATCGAAGAAAATAACGAGACGGAAATCCATGGATTTGTGTTTCATTAACAAACAGAAAAAAGGGAACGATGTGGGATTACAACGGACGATGATGATGTTCCAAAGGATTGGATGACAAATGACAATGGAGTTTTTGGTTTCAAAATTCGGATACGGAAAAATCAGTTCGATTCCTTTTTATGAAACATTACGCGGTTAATCACGGACAGAAGCCCTTTTATTTTTAAAGAGTTTTATAAAAATATCTTAGCCTTTTTTATTATGCATCCAGCTGATTTAGCATTTGCACATCCCACTTTTTTATTTTAATAAAAATATAATTTGACAATTTTCCTTTTATTTTTGTTTTAATAATAGTTAATCACAACAAACGTCTTCGTGGATTAAATTTTAAATTGGTTCCGAAATTTAAAATATTTTAATTAATTAATGTCATTTTAATCTGATCTTTTTGTTAGTGTAATTATTTTTTCCGAATAGAAATGAGGCCGAGGTCAATACATTAAATGTTCATATGAATGTGGGGCGGTCCATGAACATCACGGTGCAAAATGTCTAATAATATGCTCGGAGGACTACCGAAGATACTAAGAAGGTTGCCATGGGGGGCTCAATCTTGGCCATGTGATCGGCGGCAAAATTTGCTTACCTGCGAACGTGGGAAAACACCACATCCTATTCGTTGGAACAAAGCTCAGCAATGCGACGAACCAGGGTGAAGGGACTCTCCAAGGATGGGGCAGAGAGGAGGTCAAGCACATCGGAGCTATCAGATTGGACAAGGACGCGTTCAAAACCATGGGACCGAGCAAGCTTCAGACCCTCATAGACACCCCAAAGTTCAGCATGGGTGACTGAAGAAGGTCGTAGTGAACGGTTGAAAGCTGCAATAAAGTTACCACAATGATCGCATAGGACACCAACAGCAGCGCCAAGAGATGACGACGAGGAGACAGTCCCATCAGAATTGAGACAGACCCAACCAGATTGGGGAGGATGCCATTGAACAAGTACAGCAGTGCGTGGGTTAGGGGCAGAGGAGCAACCGGCAGTTTCATAATAATGCTTTGCCCAAGATACGCTCAAGCGGAGAAGTTGAGCCGAGGCAATGGTTTCATCCTGGAAAATGGAGATGTTGCACCACTTCCAAGCCTGCCAAACAAGAGAAGCAAAATAATATTCCAAGGGCAATCGGCATAGAAAAGATCATTACAGGCAAGAATCATTAGTGTAATTATTAATTTAAAATTTAAACGTCAATTTAAACCTAACACAAAATATATTTAAAACACGTGAATCAAATTTAAGCATCGTCCATACAACTTAGATGAGATACTTCTAAAAGTAGGCTTATTAAATTTTAATGACAGACTATTTTTTACATGTCACTTTCAAATTGTTCGTATAACATGTGCACACGTTTAGACTTTGATTAATGCATTTTAAATATGATTTGCATTAAATCCGAGTTAATATTTAATGCTAAAAAAATATTGCTAAATTGACAAAAAGACCTGATTGAAATAAAATGATTAGTTTAAGAACTGTATTAAAATGTTTTGAAATTTGGGGACCAGCCAAAAATTTGGACAGTTTGGAATTAGTTCTTTTAATAAATTCGTGAAAATATAATATTGTCTTTAAAACACTTACAAAATTTAACTAATTTTATTTTTAAATTTTATCTTCTATTTTATTAAGGATTATATTCAATATACAGGTGGTGGAAACAAAAAGTTTTCATAAACGCCTAATTTTAGGGTTTAGAGTTATATTTTAGGGTTTAAATATTATGGGTTCAGGTCAGGTTTTAGAATTTAGGCTATAAATGTTAAAGTTTAGAATTTAGTGTAATATGGTTAGGGGTTTAGGTCTCAACCTATAAATCCTAAATTATAACCCCAATCTCTAAAATCTACCACAATTCATCAATTTTAAACGACTAAACTTAAACCCTAAACTTTTAAACCCTAAAATCTAACCTTAAACTTTAAAACTAAAACATTTTTAAAAAAAATTTATTTGTACCACCTGTATTAAATAATAACCCCTTTTATTAATAGTGAATTTTATATTTATTCATTCATTATTATTGAAGGTACGTACTACCCATATAGAGTAATTTGTTTGCTAATGCATTTCAAGGCACGTGTGTCTCTGTTTTTTGAGAAAAAGGTAAGTGTTATTATTAGCACGTAATAAATTTAATTTGATTGTTACTATTAATTTTAAAGAGTATCTCCACCTTATTAATATTATTCGGTCAAATTATGGCTTTGGTCAATCAACTATACTTCATTATTCTAATTCAACATAATTTAGTATTATGCTATTATAATATCATCATTTAGACCAAACAGTTAACATCATCTATTATTCATAAATTAAAGTTCACAATCGGTTCGCTATCTGAAAAAAAAACCCTATCCAGTTTTTTCAACTCAGCCGATTTACTTCTCCTTTTAATTTTGTTTTGGCCGGCGATCGGCGGTATCAATTTTGGTGTTGGTCGTTGATCACCGGTGTTTAATTTTTTTTATATTTTTATATCTCGCTTTAGTTTTTATTTTTTAGTTCTTTTAGTTTTTCATAAAATTTAATGTGTTTTGGTAATTTAATTTTCGCAGATCTTGTTGCGTTTTTTTTCTGTCTTTGTGACACGTCTTTTCTCTGTCTTATGGCACGTTTTTTGGATACCTTTGAGACTATTTGATGCTCGTGTAGTGTTTCTCACGACGTTTATTCTTGATTTGGGTTTGTTGGTAGTATTGAATAGCTTGATCCCTTTTTGTGGTTGTTTGCTGATGTAATCAACTGCGTAGCGGATCATAGCCCAAGAAACCGATGTAATACAGCTTTTTGTTGGGAATTTCATTCAGTTCATATTTTGACAACTCCCTAGGGACCTCTTCCTATAACAAACTTCAGAGATTTGCTGTGGTACAAAAAGGAAGTATCTACTTTGACTGAAACAACCATTTAGTTTTCTTTTGGGCGTTTGAAACTTTTGAAAGGTTATATTCTTAATTTTCTTTTGTTTATTAATAAAACTGCCTGATTTCAAGCTTAAAAAGAAACTTCATCTATTATTCAAGTTAAAAACATTAGCTAGTTTTTTCTTAAAAAAACATTTCTTCTATCCCGTCAAAGTGACATGCATATTTTAGTGTCAACAATAGTACTTTTAAGAAGAGTTCACGTCAATAATTTAATGTGTTAACTATCTTGACTAACTAGTAATGTTATAAAGTAAAAGATAAAAAAATATAATAACTAGTGATATTATTATGTGTTAGAATATATAGATTAATCTTGGGGGACGACGAATTATTACTGAGTTAGATAGCCTCCAGACCATACGATTAATTTAAGATTCACCTTATGGCTCAGAACCTTTCACAATTCTTGCACATACCAGACTTGTTTTCCAGTCTCAATGAGAGATTTTAACATGTATTTCGAGAGGACAATAGAGCTGCGGATGAAATGGCGAAACTAACAGCATCTACAGATTTCAACTGTAGATTTTATTCCGCTCCCCCAGATGCGGTTTTACACAGCTTGCATGAAGACTGTTAAGCTTTAGGGGCTGTTTAAGCTATAAGTTTTAGTTGTTATATGTATAGCAGATATGCATCCAATAAGAATATACTAAAATTTGCTAAATTTATACATATATTAAAAAGATCATATCCCATATAAGCGATCAAATACGTGTCGCATCGATGCTAGATAAGTGCTATTTACACTACTTTATAAAAAAAACGAAGAGCTCAAATACCATCACTTGAGATAAGATAGCATCAAAATTCAAAACAAACATAAAGAAATATGTACTGAACAAAAAATGGAGTGGAGCCACCATATGCCTTTTTCTTTTTAAGCTACCCAACTCCTCTTGATGTTACTTTGAAACAGCTAAAGACGCAAGCTCAGTTCGAAATACATTCTTAAATGTTAAATGCCTTCTCTTGGGAAATCTCAAAGCACCACATCAAAAAATATCAGAATTATTCTTGAAATTCTTTTTTTTTATCTAGTGAGTTATGCATCATTGGTCTCGACTCGTGCTTCTTTAGCTATTATACCTTCATGGGCTCGGAATTTTCAGAATATATTGGCACAATCTTACATATAGGCATGCTTTCATTCTTGCTTAGAAGCTTCAAGGATGGATGAACCTCGATATCATGCATCAACACTCTATCACCGATATCTAATTTGCTCACGTCCACCTCGATTTTTTGAGGAATGTGTTCTGTCGGGCATTGAAACTTTAGGCTACTTCTTATCCCGTTAAAGTAGCCACCTGTTATGACATCAAAGTATCGTCAAACAGTTCATCAAACGACTAAGCATGATCTGATTGTCAAAAACTTCAATGAGATTTAGCATCGGCGGCAAAGCAACGAGAGATATACTTGTAAATCCCACATTTAAAAAATGAAAAGGGGAATGATAATAACGCCAACATCACACGGTTTCTCCACAACAAACATGAAAGCTTGCATTAAGACACTGTTAAGTATTCCTGTTGTCAGATTTACATGCTAGTTCCCAGCAAGAAACATAAGGGTATAGGAAGGCAATGACAAAAATTGTAAGGAGACACCATATGCCTGTTCATGTTCTTGTGCATTACCGCTTGCGACAGATATTCGATAAGTTAACATCATTTAGTGCAACCATAAAAGTGAAATGTGAGCAAAGACAATTAAGATGGCATGAAATGAGCAAGAGAGTAGTGGATAGCAAGGAGCAAAGCTCCAAGAATCGGTAAGGCTAATGATATCCGAGATCGATAAGAAATTGTAAAGGGGAAACATTAATGTATACATTTAACAAATTTTGATGCTATAAAACTGAATAACAAATTGATGTAACCTAATTATCCATGGCTGAACACTAAAAATATGATTTATAAACACCAGAAGTTTCAAAATCATATACAAACAAATAAGCACGAAGATGCCCATGTGTAAACACCAAAAGATGCCCAAGCTAATGTCACTTATATGTTTCAGTTTTTTCTACATATCCCTAGTAAGAAAACAAATTATTATGTCCCGATGAAAAAGAAGAATCATGTGAAACATTTTTAGACATAAGTACGGAAATACGACCTTCCGAGTACTCTCAAATATATATACTCACGTCAGACACACACACGAATCCAAGTAACATAACCGACTACCAGGTGAGCACTTGCAGCAGGGATTTAAATTGCGGTTGCGACCACATTTTCAGTCAAGATGTTTCATAGTGGTTGCGGACATAACCGATTTTATTATGACCAAAAAACTTACTATTTTTCTATTGAACTTCCTAAAACACAAAACTTTACCCAACAATGTCAGATAGTTTCTGGCCAAAAACACAATTTCAGATTGACTTAATGTTTTCATCTAAATGGATCAGTGGACAAGAAATAGACACCACATAGTAAAATTTAAATCTTTGATAATATTAACATGGATCAAACAAAGATGAAATGGGATCAACTGCAGTAAATTTATACCCTTCTTAAGACCAGGGCAATCCTCCAATCCTTTGAAAACAACAGGCACATCAACCTTCAGCTCAGTCCCTTCATCCGCCCAAACAAACACCAAATTCAATATTTTACCAGTCTCATCGTCCCTGTGAATCTATAAAAACACCCCAAAAATCAAAACTTGAACTTGCGTAACAATGAAAGCTATTTTTTTATAGAAAAAAATCTTACCTTGATAGGTAAAACTCTCCCGGATTCAAGTAAGACTGAAGACCCAGAACCGGCCCGGATCTGAAGCTGGAACGCCGTGGAACAAAAGAAAGGGAGTTCAACCGATTTGATAATGGATCGAATCTGCTTTCCTTCGGTGGTCAAAAGTTGTTTCCTTGACGGGGAACGGTTACTTGGTTTTTTCTCGAGCAAGGCCTGAGAGAAAACCACAGCGGGGATTCTACCTTGGGCTCTATCACGGCTGGAGATACGACTGCCGGTGCATTCTCGAGGGATGGCTTGAATGGTGTGGTAATGGTGGGAGTTCGCCGGTGATGTTTGGACCACCGTTTTCAGGCCGCGCCACAGCCTGGACATTTGGCCGGAGTGTGGGCTGTTGACAGTTGCTGCGAGTTTGTTTGAGTTCTGGAAATGAGGGTTTTGCGGATGGTAAGGTATTTGGGGTTTAAGAATTGGGTCAAATTTAGGGCTTGTTCCCAGTTCTAAAAATCGAAACATCAAGTTCAAGCCCAATGCTGCTTTTGAAAGAACAAGTAATAACCTTTTGTGATGATTATTTTGGATTTTTTTAACAATTTCTATTTAAAAAAGGGAGAGAGAAAAAATATTTACTTTATGGGTATTTGACCCATAATTTAAGAGAAAATATCAATCGAGAGTATTTAATTATCTGTTCTAAAAATTGTTGACGGAGCTTTTTAAAGCTCGCGAGCTACTCGAAAATCTAATATACTAAAATTTTTAATTTTTTAAATTTAAAATCGAAATTGCCAAACCTAAAATCCCAAAACATAAACTCTAAATATAAGTCCTAAACCCTAAAATATTAATCCTAAATTTTAAACCCAACAACCTAAACCTATAAACCCTAAACTCTAAAATTAACAAGCTTATGTAATCTTTAGTTTACAAAATTTGTGTATCAAAGTTTTTTTTCCTAATAAGGCTTTAAATGAGACGAGACAGATCGTGAGTTACTCGAGTCTAACTCGATCAAAATTCGATCAACACTCGACTCGATTGAACTCAACTCAAACTCGAACTCGGCTCGAGTTCTTAACAAGCTGAGTCAAGCTCAGATTGTTCAGACTCGTTAAAAACTACTCAACCTCGAACTCAACTCGAATTTTTAACGAACTGAGTCGAGCTCAGCACTAATCGAACTCGACTCATTTACACCTCTTCTCCGAATCCCGGCGTGATCGCGTATCACTCCCCCCACGAGAAAATTATACATAGTCAACCAATCAAATATTAATTTTTTTATTAATAGATATATGAAACATATATCGAATAATTTATCATTTATGGAATGCTAAACTAAAATTTGTAAATTTTAAAGAGAATAGACTTAAACTTTTACCATTTAAGAGGGGTTTCCTTATAAAAGTTTATAGAGTAATTATCCTTCTTAATGACAGACAGATTTTTACTTGCAACAAGAGACTTGTTATCGAGATATGAGGGGAACGATTTTTTTTGTTGTTGAAATTTTATTTAATATTTAATTAGGTCCGTTTTAGGAGTTAAGAATTTAATTTAAAATTTTAAATTTATATGATTTAAATTTTAATATTTATAGATAGATTTTAGTTACATTGTTATACATTTAATATTAAATCTTCAAAAAATTATCAAATTTATACATTCATGAATATTAGTTGCGTTGTGGATTAAGCATCGTTCACATGATAAATTGTAAAATGGTTTAATTAGCTTTTTTTAAGTTATCCATATAAATTTATTCAAACAATCAAATATTTCAATTTATTAAAAATTACAATGCATTGGGGTGTTAATTTTTAAATTTTTGAAAGAATTGTCAAATTAAGATATTTTAAAAGGAAAATTCTACATCGGGCGTTGAATATTGCTGAACACCACTAACGCTGAACATCATTAAATTAATTAATAAAAATTAAAAATCTCAATGACTAACCATACAATTAATAATTATTTAAAATAAAATTTCATTTAAATTATTTGTTATATATTTTATATTTTTTTAATCTTCATGTAAATGATCGTAAACTGCACCATTCTTCATGTATTCATAAACGAGAAGCCTTTCATCCTTCTCTTCACAATACCCAACAAGCTTGACCAAATGTTTCTGATAAAGCCTTGACAAAAATGTCAATTCTGATTCGAATGTCGTCTCTTTCTCTTGGAATTTTTTGGGGTTTTGACCTGTTTCACCTCTTTTAATGGCAACCTCACGGCCATCCCACAACTTACCTTTGTAAACAATCCCAAAGCTCCTGGCACCGATCCTGTTCTTGGGTAAGAATTCATTGATAGCAACAACAAGCTGAGTTCCTCTGCTCTATCAGCATGTTTGGATGATGTTCCACTCCTTTGTCGCTTCATTGCTCTTGAGCTATGACGTTGGATCGAAATTGACCTTGACGAAGGAATGTTGTTTAATCTTGGACCACCATTGGAACCAGTTCTAGTGATTGTTGGCTGAACTGAATTATGAACTTTCCTTCTCCCACAACATACCCCACTCCATAGGCAGTAAATAATACTACAGATCCCCATAAAACTTCCGACTAATCCAACTATTACAAAAGCTAATAACCCTCCCCTGAAGGGAGACGACTGCTTCAAAACCTTTGGAGGAGGAGGAGCCGTCGGTAACGGTGGCAATGGGGAGATTTTTTTTTCTGAATTAGGGTTTTTAATTTAGGGATTGACTATAATTGGTATTTGATCCAATTATTTGAAAATAAAAATTAAAAATATAATATATATATATAAATATTTTAATTAAAATTTTATTTTAAATAATTATTAATTATATGTTAAGTCTTTAAAATTTTTAATCTTTATTAATCAATTTAATGGTGTTCAACAGTAGTAGTGTTCGACGCACATGGTAGACTCATCCATTTTAAAATGTATAATTTGTATTTATAGTTATTTTATTTGGATAACTTTTTTGACAATGTATTTTATTTGGATAACTATATATATGCATGAAAAATATACAATATGAGTATATTAGATTTCTTAAAATATATCAATATAATAAAACAGAAATATGATATATATATATATATTAAAATGAAATAAAATGATATTTTTGTAGTTTAGATTTTTATTTTGAAATTCTCAACTTTCTTATCCAAATCAATATTTTTTTAATTTTAAAAATCTCGATACAATTAAAACTCTTCTCTAAATCTTCTCTGAAAACCAATCTTTACTTTTTGCCTTGCAACATCTAGGAATGACCGTTTAACCTTAATGATAAGTTAATTAATCAGTAAAATTTAATGATTATACCAATTAACGACTATAATTAATGATTACGGTTTATTTTGTACCTTTAGTTCTTGTGTATTTTTTGTTTGTTCTTAGAATGCCGACTTTTCGTTAAAAAAATTGACTATTGTGTACCTTAGAAAAAGATGGCATGTAACAGAACTTGCCAATGTACCATGTTTGTAAACTTTTAAACCTTTATGACTTTCGATGAAATTAGAGTATTCGCAATATAATTTCTATATTTTAGAATTGACATATGAATGAGTCAAACTGAAATCAAGAGTCTATTGTTAACCTATACTTCTCTATGGAAAAATTATATTATGGGTCATTCCTGCTGCGTCATTCATGAGACCAACAAATAAAAATCACCAATTTCATTATTTTTTCATGCCATATTTTTATTAAGTGAATCTTCACTCATATTTACTGTAAATCAATTTTAAAAACAGTTTTTACCAAGTAAAGATTCACTTGGTAAAAATATAACATAAAAAAAATAAAATGTGTGTTTTTTATTGATTGGTCTTCTGAATGACGTGGCGAGAATGATCATGATATAATTTCTTCTATTTATGGTATTCATTGAATTATATGCAATAATTTAATATTATCATGCAATCAAAATTGATAATAATTATTATCATTTCCATTATCATAATTTATTGCATATTTATCCTAGAATTCTCTACAATAAAGTTCCCATCTTGATTGAAATTACAACTAATCCCCCTTCTAACCAAAAATAAAAATGATGCCTTTCTCTTAATTAGGTGGGCAATTTGGGTAATAGAAACAGATAATTCAGGGACAAAGAGGTAACTCAAACACATGCAAATCCAATACATCGATTGCTTAGTGATAATAAATAAATTTATTCTTATTTAATTTTTTAGTTTTCAACTGCACAAACAAGATTGTTTGTTTTATGAGAGAGGAAGATTTGCATATAAAGTTTTGATCTTTAAGTTTTGGAAGAAGCAAAGACTTGATATTCTTAGAAAAAGAACCAACTTTTGTTGGTTTCTCTTTTTTAACACTTCAATTGGCAGTTTCAGCAAAAGGTAAGGCTTTTTCAATGATCAAACACTGAAGCTCTTTCTTTCTGGTATCCAAATCTTTGTTTTCTTGGACTGTTCTTCGTTCATAATTATATGGAATCAACATGTATAAATGTTTCATCGTTGATTTCCCATTTCAATGCTTGCTCTTCCAAGATCTTTTCTTGCTCTTTTTATTTTTGAAAGAATTTGTGAAAATCCATGAATATGATCGAATATTGGTGATCTGGGTTCATTTCAGTTTGATTAAAGGATAAGGAAAAGAGGGGGATTCGATATCGGAGATGTCGTCGTCGAACTCTCCCTGCGCGGCGTGCAAGTTCCTTCGTCGGAAATGCACCCAAGAATGCGTCTTTGCATCCTATTTCCCGCCGGACAATCCGCAGAAATTCCAGAATGTCCACAAGGTGTTCGGCGCCAGCAACGTAGCCAAGCTTTTAAACGAGCTCAACCCTTCCCAACGAGAAGACGCCGTCAAATCTTTAGCCTACGAAGCGGATGCCCGTCTCCGGGACCCCGTCTACGGCTGCGTCGGTTTCATCTCCATCTTGCAAGAAAGGCTCAGACAAATGCAATACGATCTTGGCAATGCCAGGAAAGAGCTGGCCACTTACATCGGTCCTCAAGCTTTGCTTCCTATTGTACAACAACAGCCCGTGTTTCCGCAACAGCAGCAATACGTTGCTGGCAACCCTTCTTCTATGATGAACACGCACCATAATATTATGCCGATGATGGGGCACTTTCCCCGGACGGCTTCGGTTTCACGCGGCGGGCAGTTGGTGATAAGAGAACCACACCAACAACAACAGCAGCAGCAGATGTTTGAGGCTCAACATCAATTGGCTGCATTGGTAGCCGCAAGGGAACAACAAGAATTGCTTAGAGGATATGAACAGCAGCAGCGGCAACAACAACAAGAGATTGTGAGGTTTAATAGTGGATTTGAAGGTGGTTCTAGTTCAGTCACTGAAACTGGGTTTAACCAAATGATAACTGCAAGGGAACAACAAGATTTGCTTAGAGGATATGAACACCAGCAGCAGCAGCAGCAATATCAGGGTCAACAGCAAGAGATTGGGAGGTTTAATAGTGGATTTGAAGCTGGTTCTAGTTCAGTCACTGCAACTGGGTTTAACCAAATGACAACTGCTAGGGAACAACTAGATTTGCTTAGAGGATATGAAATGCAGCAACAACAACAGGGTCAACAGGAAGAGATTTTGAGGTTTAATAGTGGATTTGAAGCTGGTTCTAGTTCAGTCACTGCAACTGGGTTTAACCAAATAACAACTTCAAGGGAAGAACAAGATTTTCTTAGAGGATATGAACAGCAGCAGCAACAAGAGCATCAGGGTCAACAGCAAGATATTTTGAGGTTTAATAGTGGATTTGAAGCTGGTTCTAGTTCAGTCACTGCAACTGGATTTAACCAAATAACAACTGCAGCCACCATGTCGCCTTCTATGACTTTAGGGAGCTTTGATAATCCTTATCAGATTCAGACACAACAGCAAGATCATCCCCATCATCAGTCTCATGGAAGTTATCCACTTCAAGCACAGCTTTTGGTTCAGCCACAACAACAAAACCAGCAACCGCAAAGACCAGAAAGTGAGGAGGGTGGGAGTTCAGTTCAGGTCCTTGTTGAATAAACAAGAAGCCTTTTCTTTTTCCCTTTGCGTTTGCAGAACAGATTGAATGCCACCTGCCCTGCCTCCCCACTTCTTCATGACAGCAATCTTTCATTCTAGGTAAAGTGTTTTGATTTTCCCTGGTTCATGAACTTGCTGTTTTATTCCTGTATGAAGGGTGTTTGATTGTTCTGTGAGCAATATATGTTAAGCACTAGAATTACTCTTTAATAGGCATCAATGAGAAGTATCAACAGCCCTAAAAGACTGATTTGAAAATCTACATTTTATTTTCTACCTACCTAATCTATTTCCTTGATGAAATTTTCCGGGAAAATGATCATTATACCAATGCACTAGATTCTGTGGCAAGCATGCATGAGACAAAAAGGGGTAACTATATTGGATTTTTGTGGGGATTTGGTGTGAGCTTAAATCCCATGATCTTGACCTTTCCTCTGAGATATTGCTTCACACCTTCCTTGAAAGATAACGGTCCCCTTCTTAGATAGTTTCCTTCTACCTACCTAATTTTGAGTAAATAAAAACCTAGTAGCTTGAAATAATATAATGTTTATAAAATACTAGTGTGTTTTGGAAGAAGTGCATATGACATATTGTAAGAGATGAGAAGTTCCGGTCAGCTTCTGCATGATCTTTCCTTTGTTGGATCATGGATTTGCCATTTGTCCAGAAACTAGAAAAGCTTAATCTTGTTTAGGTGGACCTTGTTTTCAGCGAAAATGTAAAAAGGTTGCTTTTCAGTACCGCACACTACAATAAATATTAGTATATTAATCAGTTAACCTATACGTCCACCGACCTTAACCTACCCTAGCCAAAGTATACAATATTATATCTTATAATCTTCTGAAAATTTGAACATATGTTTGATTATATTGTACATGTCTATTATTTTTTCACAAGTGCAGAGATTTGATCTTCCTCTCATGTTTTTTTCTGCAGCAGGCTTTTCATACAAGGAAATGTTTTACTTCAGAGATCTAAAACCAGCCATTTTTGTAATTGATGATGCAGAACTTTTGTTGAAACATACAATATTATACCTGCAATGATTTTGGGAGAAGTTGGGTTTATGGAAATCATTTCACTTTGAATTCACTGCTTAATAATTTACTAATTAACATGGAATATATAATGTCATAATCATCTGTTGCAACATTAACCAATGGAATTTAATTACATATAAATAAAAATATGTGGAATATGTCATTTATTGTACAAATCTCTTGTATATCAGATTCCTTTCTTGGTGTCTTTTCAAAGTTACATGCAAGTAGTTTGTATTAAATATTGGTAAATTGAGTTTAAATTTTGGATCATTAGATTTAACACATGTTTTTTTTTCCTAGAGTATATTGAAAAAGTTAAAATAATAAAAAAAATATACTTTACTTTTCAGTTTCTTATGAAGTTCAAAAGTTCCAATAATACGTGTTTAGAAAAGCTATATTTTATTTATGGCTTGTACTTATGTTCCAATTTCTGAATGGGACAGGTTGCCTTCAATCCAAATCATAGTTAATAAAAGTTTAAATACGTTGAAGGTTTTTGTACTATTTTATAATTTAAAATTTAGTTTTTGTATTGTATTTTATTTTTATGAAATTGAATCGCTTTGTTATTTTTAATATGAAAATCTTGGTCTTCTACTTCGGTTCAATTTTATCATAAATTTCTGACTTCACAACTATAAAATAAAATTTAGAAAATAACTTTTTCTATTCTTTAATGTTTATAAATTTACCAATTTGATCCTTAAAAGATTATAAACATAGATGATTGTAAATTTGTAATGTTTAATTAATGATATCTTTTTTATTTTTAAAGATTAAGGGTTTATTTGATAAAAATTATAAATGTGTAAAATTAAAAAAGTAATTTTGCCTTTTTGTATAATTACCGAGTCAACAATTAACAATGAAATTGAAGAGAAGTTAGGAGAGTATCAAGATTTTCAAATAAAAAATAATACAGAGACTTAGTTTTGTAAAGTTATAGTATATGAACTAAATTTGTAACACCTCAGACCCGGGTGTCACAATTGGGCCTCAAGCCCAACCCAAAAATCATAAAATTTCTTAAAGTGGGTTTAGTCTAGCAACGTATTTCTCAAAAACATTTATATCCAATAGTTGAAAACATAGCTAAACAATATAAATCGATACAAAGGAGCTCTAAATTAATTTAAAACATTTGATTTATACAATTTCAAAAGAAAGATTTACAAACTCGACCACGTAAGGACCTATGAATACATAGCCTACTAAACACAAGTATTGTACTCTAAAAGCCTCTACATGCTGAAATCTCGTGCTAATAGTGATCCTCGATCCCACGATCCGACGATCAACCTACGCACGGAAACAACAATTCCGAGCGCTGAGCTTACAAAGATCAGTGGTACATATCTACTCTACTATACTTCATGCTAATCATAAACATAAGCATGCAAACTAGTACGAGCAATAAGGAGAGATAAATAAACACGTGGTGCTACCGCTAGTCGCCTAAACACATGCTTTCATCATAGAAAAACATTATACATGGCCCACAAGGACCAACTATACTCGGGATCTCACCAGATCATCCAAGTGAAAGCACACAAGTCATACCACAAACCTGGACTGACGCCCGCGTCCACACAACATCGGGATCGTGCACTCTTGAGTGGGGCCCAGTCCATACAACATCGGGATCCTACACTCCGAGTGAGGCCCGCGTTCATACAGTATCGAGGTCCTACATCTATGCTCAGGATCTTTCGTCAAGCATCTTCGAATGAGGTCCGCGTCTATACAGCATTAGGATCCTACATTCTGAAATCTTTAACCATGGTGTTGTAACACACTCAAACTCTCACTAGGTATCTGAATCCCATCAATCAAGAAGACTCAACCAATCAAATGCGTACCCGACATGCATGAAATGTGATCCTAAGGATCCCCCTATTGTTTCTAGTCATAATCACATTATTTATTTCACATTACCGGGTTGTTAGTACATTATGGAGAAGTATATAATTAATCTCATTCATTGCCTCCATTAATCCATGTTATCATATTTATTCAAGGCGTAATCCAATTATTAATATTCACATTGATTTCTATCCTTAACTTACATTTAGAGATTATTTATCGTATCGGGTACCGGTACTCGTACACGAGTATCGATACAGTACCATTGGGTATTAGTACCCAAGGGATGATTGGGTACCCTAAGTTAATTATAATTGGCAAACAGATGTATTCAGATGATGATTAGAATTGGCAAGGGATGATTGGATTTCATACTAGCTATGCCAGCGATTAATAACTTTAACTTTGGTTTTATTGCCAAGCAGATTTTAAGTAGTATTGCCTCTATCGATAGCAATACCCTAAGTTAATTATGATTAACCCCTATATGTCTATAGTGATGTTACTCGTTAACCAACTTGAATAAGTTTCAATCTTTTACTCCCAAAGGGTAGACTCACTTCTTAAGTAAGCTCATCTACTTGAACATCTTATGTCGAAGCTTCTCACCTTAGTACCTTGGAAATTAATCGTTATCCCCCAAGTCTGTTAAGATATTAAGGGAAAATATGCATGCAATGCCAACTGTCGTCTGGAAAACAATTTAAGAAAATAAACACTTGCAACAAAAATGCCAAAGCATAATTATTAAAAGCCAAAAATAGCTGAGCGTTTTATCGTTAAAACATCCCCAACCAACTTAAGAAAATTAGTTCATGGTTGGGGGAACCATCAACATCAAATCATATTCAAAAACACTATTATAAAACATAATTAAAACAAAAGATAAATGGGAAAAGAAGAGGGTCCGTCGATGCAGCCCTTTAATGGATGCAAAGCTCTCGGTCTAGCCTGGTCGAACCACGATATGCTCTCAGCCTTCACCATGGTGTAGGCTCCTCGAGTTCTTTTCTTTGGTTCATCGCCAAGCTTTAAATATGCACTTTGGGAAACCCTGGATTTGGGTTTGAATTTGAAAACTGGTTGGCGATAGGATAAGAGCGTTATCTTCTTATCCTCTTTTGAATTTGAGTTGATCTAGTTTTTACTAAGGTTGATGTCATCGGCCTTTATTTTTTGCCAACTGAGCTTGGCAATCCTCGTCCAACTTTTTCCAATCGCTACTCGACATATCTCTTCTGGACCTTCGCTCTGCTCTGCCAACCGCTCATATCCTTCTCCTAACCTGCCACCAAAGCAAGAAAATACACCCTCACTTTGGCAAAAAAAAATGCTCCTCAACTAGCTAATGCAAATCCATGATTTAACTAGATAAATGCAGAAATATGTACTCAAAGTCAAGCAAAAGCATAACAATATATATATATATATGAAAAGTAGTACTTTTGAGGAGTTAACACTTTGTCGACTGACTAACGCTTGGCAAATAATTGATGATTCAGTGTAAATATGCTAATACAATAGTAAGCTGAGTATCGTATCCACAAGGATTGACCGAGAATTTAATGCCATGATAATTTCTTGTGAAATTAAATAAAAGTGCTAGAGAATAGAATTGGATTTTGGATTAAGAAAAATAACTAAGGAAAATAAAGCAAAAGTTCATGCAGATTGGCAAACATATGTATTCAGATGGTGATTAGCGTTTGCAAAAGATGCTTGGATTTCACACTAGCTACACCAACGATTAATAACTTTAGATTTGTTTTATTACCGAGCAGATTTTAAGTGGTATTACCTCTGTCGATAGTAATACCCTAAGTTAATTATGATTAACCCCTATATGTGTATAGTGATGTTACTCATTAACCAACTTAATTAAGTTTCAATCTTTTACTCCCAAACGTTAGACTTATTTTCGAAGTAAGCTCATCTACTTGCACATCTTATGTTGAAGCTTCTCACCTTAGTACCTTGGAAATTAATCGTTATCCCCTAAGTCTGTTAAGATATTAGGGATAATATGCATGCAATGCCAGCTATCATCCAACAAACAATTTAAGAAAATAAATACTTGCAAGATAAACAAAAATGACAAAGCATAATTATTTAAAGCCAAAAATAGCTGAGCTTTTCATCGCTAAAACATCCCTAACCAACTTAAGAAAATTAGTTCATGGTTGGGGGAACCATTAACATCAAATCATTTTCAACAAACACCATTATAAAACATAATTAAAAACAAAAAAAAAAATGCAAAGAAGGGGGTCCGTCGATGCAACCCTTCAATGGCTCCAAAGCTCTTGATCTAGCCTGGTTGAACCACGATCTGCTCTCAACCTTCACCATGGTGTAGCATCCTTGATCTCACTTTCTTTGGTTTATTGTCGGGCTTTAAATAGGCACTTGTGGAAACCCTAGATTTGGGTTTCAATTTGAAAATTTGTTGCACAAAGGATAAGAGTGTTATCTTCTTTATCCTTTTTGAATTTGAGTTGATCTAGTTTTGACTAGGGATGACATCATCAGTCTTTATTCTTTTGCCAACCGAGCTTGGCAATCCTTGTCCAATTTTTTCCAATCACTACTTGGCATTTCTCTTATAGACCTTCACTCTGCTCTACCAACTACTCCTATCTTGGTCCTAACCTTCCACCAAAGCAAGAAAATACACCCTCACTTTGGCAAAAGAAACATTCCTCAACTCCTTAATACAAATGCATAATTTAACTAGTTAAATGCACAAATATGTACTTAAAGTCAAGCAAAAGTATAGCAATATATATATATATGACAAGTAGTATTTTTGAAGAGTTAACACTCCCCCAAACCTAGCTCATTGCTTATCCTCAAGTAATGCAACTAAAATTAAGAAAATAGAAAAATAAATTGAAGTACTTTGGCAAAATTGTCCTGATTAGCAACACATACTAGCAAACAGAAACCCTAATTCTATCCTCAGATATCTTAGTGCAGTAATGCCAAGCAAATCAACAAATTCAAGTGCAGCAATATAACACTAGTCTAAGGTCATGAAGTGTGCATGAAGTGCAGGCAATATGAATCAATCATCCTTTTAACTCCCTTAGTTAATCTTTACTACCCAAACTCAATTTTTTTTTTTTTTACCAAGTGTTTCGCTTGACAATATTTTTAGGCTTGCTTTGCAATACTATTTGGCTTGAGAAATAAGATGATAACATACCATGAATCCCCACGTTAATCCAGACATTACTAGGCTAACTCTTCAACTCATACCTAAAGTTTTTTTGACTTGAAAAATAAGAGGGAGAAAACCAAGAAGCCACAAGTTACTTATTATCTCTAAGTCATGGGGGAGTTTTATTTTTTTTTTGTGCCTTTGGCAAAACATTGTTGCCTTATTCTTTCTTTTTACCCTAGCATCATTATCATATTTTTCTTTTTTTCGAGTTTAGTTTCAAGAATCCTAAGTTTATTTTGGGAACTAGATACATACTATGTGTTAAGTGAGACTTCAGTTTCTTAAACTAAAGATCAATTGCCATGCAATCTTGGTATTATTAACCTGCTGGCATATGTAAACTAAAGATTATAAATTCATCATCGGACATAGTATACTAATACAAACTCTAACTATGGTAGTAGATATGTTTATTAGATCAATCAAGCCTTGGCAAACAATTTTTAAATGGTTTGGTAGCATGATCTATCTAATATACATGAAAACAAAATGCAAACAGAAGTATAAAAATGAATGCATGGCATGGCAAAAAATGTGAGGCAACACACACCCAAAAACAAAGCTGTGCATTGCCCTCAATGCATGATAATATATATATACAAATGAAATGCATGAAGACAAAATATAATACATGATTAAAAATAAGAAATATGAATGAAAAGAGTTAAGGGGAGGAAGAATCCCCTTCAGAATGTTCTGGGCGTGAGACACGGGTCTTCCTCTTGACAAAGCTCATTTGATTTGGAGTCATGTGCTTTTTTCTCTTTAGCTTTGACGCGAAAGTTGAAGCCCTCACATCATGGAGGATTTTCTCGATAATTCATGTTGGCTCGGAGGTAGCAGGTACAACAATAGTGGTAGACAATGCTAGCTTGATAGGAGATTCTGAAGTAGCAATGGACACCTTAGTCTTGGCATGAACATTACCATCAGAATCTTCAGAGGTATCAGTTTTGGCAACTCGACTTGAATAGGTAAAACTAGAATGGTGGCATCTGATTATTACATTGGAGTGTGAACAAATTAGGGGCTTGGTGGCATTCCTTCTTGGGCAGCAAACTTAGCTGGGAATTCTAGAAACTTTGACAATAGATCAGTGGCAATTCCCTCTAGAGTGGTCTTGAGGGCTTGGTATCTAAAACCAACATATTGCTAGAGTATGAAATTTTGCTCCTTAGCCATCTCCAGCTTCTAGAGAATGAGCTTTTGCCGCTAGAAATTATGGGAAACTAGAACGGGGGCATCTGATTATTACGTTGGAGTATGAACAGATTAAATTATTCTTTCTTGGGCAGCAAACCTTCTCCATCTTTTGGAGATGGCAATAAGTGGTCTTGAGGGCTTGGTCTCTAAAACCAACATATTGCCAGAGCATGAAATTTTGCTTCTTAGCCCTCTCCAGCTTCTACAGAATGAGTTCTTGCTGCTGAAAAATCTGGGAAAGTAATGTCAAAGCTTTGGTTGGCATTGTTTTTGGCATTGGTGTTTGAGGTTTTGCTTTGGTTGGTTTGGCAATAGATACACTAGGTTAGTAGCCTTTCTTTTGCCCTTCTCTTTTGCCTCTATGGCAATTAATTGCTTTCACAATGTGGGGTGATAGTTCTTTTTCATTTTTTGTATTGTCCGAATCCAACTTTGGCATATTGTGGAGCCTGCAAATTTTAGTTATCAAAGAAGGAAAACCAAACTACCATTGCCCTTACTAGAACATTTGTAAGTTTTCTCAATTATCAACCGACCCACGTTAATTTTTCTGCCCATCATGATGGAATGCAGTAGTACTATCCTTTCCTCAGAGATAGTTTCTTTGTGCATTGTAGGAATCAAGTTTGTCTTTAAAAAGTGGTTTTATCCTCTATGGTGTGGATTTAGTGACAACATTTTCACAGTCCTATGGCCTTTGGATGAAACAATCCACTTTGTGTTGGGACCATATAAGTCCTTCAAAATTAGCTTTTTCTTGGCATCATCCAAAGATTCAGCAAATGTCAAATGTTCTTCTCTTATTCCATCCAACTTAAACAACCCATTAATATAACCCTCATCAAATTGACACACATACCTCTTATAAAGAAAAATGTGAGTCTTTTGTGGTTAGATGGGTGTAGAACTCGTGAATGATGGTGGAATCAACCTCCCCTAGTTGTTGGAAAAAAGGTTTACCATTTGTGCATCTTGATGATGGCAACTAGTTCAAGCGAGTAACCAAGATTGGGCTCGTTCTTGAAGTCAAATCCCTTATCATAGCAAAAAGTGTGAGCTACAAAGTTCCCATCATATTTTTTTTCTTGATTTCTTTATTGAAGAAAATCTTGAATGGTGTAGAAAAAGAAGCCATGAGGAAAAGTTGGAAAAAGATAATGGTGATCGGAGAAAAAGATTAAAAGAAAGCTTGGATTCTTGCAATTCTTGTTGTGCAAGAAAAAAAGATGAAAAGAGTAAAGATTTAGCTAAGGGGAAAATTAGAATTAAATAGAGGAAAGGAAATGGTTAAGGTTGTTTAATAGTGAGGTTAGTGGAAGTGATGATGGTTGTGTCAGTTATGCATGTTTAGGGAAGTGGGATGTTGATGGGTTTGTGTTTAAGCGGGGTGACAGTGTGGGAAAGAAGAGGGGTAAAAGGTTTAGGTTAAAATTCAAAGTTTGGGATCTTAACATAGGTGGCTTAAGGCTTTCCTGTTTAGTTGAAAATACTTATCCCTTGGGCTTAATCTCACATAAGGTCCATGTAGAATTTAATGAGTTTCCAGATGCCTGCCTGTATTGGCATACTACCCTGGCACATTGTCTTAGCAAAATAGCTTGGCATTGTTTTCTGTACTAACACTAACAATTATAAAAAAAGTTTTCAAATAGAAAAAAAAAAAGAAAAAAAAAAAAAAAAAAAACAACTAACCTAATTATTTACAATGATCAATCGATGATGACAAAATATCTCAATCTCTTCTAGAAGAATAGTCTTCTTGGCATTACTTGAACCTTCTTCCTAATAGTGCTTTAATCTCTGACCGTTTACCCTTGAATGTGACTCTCGTCTTCAAATCCTTGATATCAACAACTATATGGGCATAAGGATGGAATACATCAAAGGGTCCTGACCATCTAGATTTGAGCTTTCCTGGAAACAACTGGAGCCTAAAATTGAATAGCAATACTTTTTGTCGAACCTCAAACTATCTTGGAAAAAATTTGCTGTCATGCCATCTTTTTGTTTTCTCTTTATATAGATTGGCATTCTCATAGACTTGAGCTCAAAATTACTCTAACTCATTCAAATCTAATACCCTTTTCTCACCTGCAACCATCTATACCATGCTCAACTACTAGATTCCCAATAGGCTCGATGCTACAACTCCACTGGCAAATGGCATAACTTCCCAAATACAAGCTTGTATGGGGAAGTTCCCAATGGGGTTTTGAAGGCTATTCGGTATGCCCACAAGGAATCTTCTATCCTCAAAGATCAGTTCTTTATCGTTGGGTTGACTATTTTCTCCAGAATGTTCTTGATTTGCTTGTTTAAAATTTCTGCCTTGCCATTATTTTGTGGATGGTAAGCCGTGGCAATTCTTGCTGGATTTTGTACCTGCACAAAGCTTTAGTAATTAAATTGCATTTAAAATGAGTACTTTCATCATGAATGATGGCTCTAGGGCACCAAATCTTATAAAAATATGCCTATGTAGGAACTTGGCAACAACCTTGGCATCGTTTGATGGAAGAGCAACAGCCTCAACCCACTTTGAAATGTAGTCTACGACCACTAGTAAGTAAATATTGCCAAATGATGGAGGAAAAGGACCCATAAAGTCAATCCCCCATACATTAAACAATTCCACTGGCATGATATTCTAAGGTGGCAATTGATGTATGCTGGAAATGTTTCCAGTATGTTGGCATCGGTCACATGCCTTGGCAAAATAATGGGCGTCTTTGAATAGCGTGGGTCAGATAAATCCTAACTATAGAACTTTACCCATTGTCTTCATTCTAGCAAAATGCCCTCCACATGGTGCAACATGCAATGCTGAAGTATATTTTGCTGCTAATCCTCTGGCACACAATGATGAATAACTAGATTAGCACAATGCTTGAACAAGAATGGATCATCCCAATAATATTGTCGAATGTGTCGCAAAAATCTCTTCTTGGCATTGCTTGACAAGTCTGATGGCAAAATTTTACTAACCAGGCAGTTGACTATGTCAGCATACCATGGCATGGAATTGGTTGCAAGCAATTGTTCATCAGGAAAATCATCTCTAATGGAAACATTATTGTCATCTTCATGGTGGTGTTCTAGACGAGATAAATGATCAGCTACATGGTTTTCACTCCCCTTTTATCTCGAATCTCGAGGTCAAGCTCTTACAACAAGAGTGCCCATCGGATCAGTCTAGGCTTGGCATCATTCTTTGCCAAGAGATATTTCAATGTTGAGTGGTATGTGTACACCACCACATTGTTACCTACCAAGTAAGATCTGAACTTGTCAAATGCAAATAGGACCACAAAAAACTCTTTCTCAGTTGTGGTGTAGTTTAGTTGGGCTTCATTCAATGTCTGGCTGGCATATAGATGGTATAGAAATTTTTCCATGCCTTTGTCCCAACACAGCTCCAACGGTATAGTCGCTGGCATCGCATATGAGCTCGAAGGTTTCAGTCCAATCTGGTGCCACGACTATAGGGGCATTAATCAACATGTCTTTTAATTTCTGAAACGCTTTCAAATAAGAATCATCAAACGCAAAAAGGGTATTTTGCTCTAAAAGTAAACATAAAGGTTTAGAAATTTTTGAGAAATCTTTAATGAAATGACGATAAAAACTTGCATGTCCCAAAAAACTTCTTATACCTTTAATACTTGTAGAAGGTGGCAATTGTTTGATTACCTCCACTTTTTCCTTGCCTACTTCCAGGCTTCTCTTGGTTACCATATGACCGAGAACTATGCCCTCCTTCACCATGAAGTGGTTTTTTTCCTAGTTCAAGACCAGGTTAGTCTCAATACATCTCTGCAAAACAAGCTCTAAACTCTGAAGGCATTCTTCGAATGTTTTGCCAAACACCGAGAAGTCATCCATAAAAACTTCTAGATTGTTTTCGATCATGTCCGAGAAAATTGCCATCATGCAACGTTGAAATATTGTTGGAGCATTACACAACCCAAAGCGCATTCTTCTAAAAGTGAATGTCCCATATAGACAAGTGAATGCGGTTTTCTCCTAATTTTTTAGAACAATGACAATATGATTATAACCCAGTAGATGTTTAAAAAGTAATAAAATACCTCACCTGCCAATCTTTCCAACATCTGATCGATGAAGGATAGTGGAAAGTGGTCTTTCCGCGTGGCATTATTCAGCCTCCTATAATCCATGAACACTCTCCAGCACGTCACGGTCCTTGAAGGGATCAATTTATTTTTGTTGTTTTGAAACACAGTCATTCTACCCTTTTTGACACACATTGCATCAGCCTGACCCACGAACTATTAGAAATAGGATAAATTATCCCTACATCAAGCCATTTGATGACTTCTTTCTTGATTACCTTCTTCATGCTCAGGTTCAGTCTTCTTTGAACCTCAATTGTTTTGCCATGATAATCCTCCAAAATGATTTTATGTATGCAAATAGTTGGGCTTATTCCTCGGATATTAACCAAGGTCCATCCCAAAGCTTGCTTATAATTGCTTAAAATTTCTAGCAATCTTCACTCTTGATCATTAGTTTGATCAACAGCAATGATAACTGGCAAAGTTGAGTTTTTACCTAAGTAAACATATTTGAGGTGGTTTGGCAAAAGGTTTTAGTTCCAATTATGGTGGATCCTTAATGGATGGTTTAGGTGGCCTTGATTTCTCTTCCAGCCAACTCTAGTGGCTCTGGCTGTCCAAAGTAACTCACGTCTTTATTTTCCAAGGTCGGTCATTTAGTGTCTTCACTCATCTCAACTTTATCATCTAATTCTCTAGCATATTCAACTAGGTTTTGGCACAAACGTTCCACATCCATATTGAAAATAGACTTCATCATCTCATCAGCTTGACATTCCTCATGTTCATCTGCGCATTTAAGAGTTTGAAACACATTAAATGTAACATATTGGTTATTCATGCGCATAATAAGTTCACCTTTGTGAACATCAATTAAAGCTCTACATGTGGCAAGAAGTGGTCTGCCCAATATAATTGGGACATTAATATCTACCTCACAATCTAAAATGATAAAATCAGCTGGAAATATAAATTTGTCTACCTTCGCCAACATATCCTCAATCTTACCCTTAGGATGTGCAAAAGATCGGTCTGCCAGCTGAAGTGTTACCGTGGTAGGCTTTGCTTCAATGCTGAGCTTTCTAAAAATAGACATTAGCATCAAGTTGATGTTTTCCCCCAGGTCATATAGTGTCTTACCCATGAATCTATTGCCAATGGTGCAGAGAATAGTGAAGCTTCCCAGATCTTTCAACTTTAGTGGCAATCGATTGAGTATCATTGCACTACATCTCTCAGTAAGAGCTATAGTCTCAAAATCACCCAATTTCCTCTTTTTGGTCAGAATTTCCTTTATGAATTTAACATAGTTGGGCATTTGCTCGAGGGCTTTCACTAATGGTATATTGATCTGTAATTGTTTAAAAACTTTCAAAAAGCGCTTACAATGTTGGTCTTGCTTGTGTTCTAAAGCCTTTGTGGAAAAGGTGGAGGTGGATAAATGAATAATGGCTTTGCCAAGGGTTGGTGGCATCCGACTAAGGTTCGATATTGCTCGTGTTTGCTTTTTCTTCTCTACTTTTGTTGTCTCATCTACTGGTACATTTTCTTCCTCCTGGCAAATAATTGGCTGCTTGTTAGATGTCTTAGCCTCGCATTGCTTACAACTCTGAAGAGTAACTGCTTTGCATTGTTCATTGCATTTTTACCGAGCATCTTCTGTATCGCTTGCCAAATTTCCTTGGGATCTATTATTGAGTACATTGGCAATCTGTCTGATCTAGACCTCTAAGTTTCTCATAGATGTTGCCAAACTCTAGACAGTTGCAACATTCATTTCCATGTACTCTGCCAAAGTCCCCTGGTTGTTCTTTTGTCCTGCATGAAAATCGTTTTGTGCTCTCCGTGGCATTGCATTCCGATTAAATCCTTGATGCACATTGTTATTCTGACGCTAGGCATTAAATTGGTTACCTCATTGATTTCCCCAAGATAGGTTCGAGTGCTGCTTCCAACCTGCATTGTAAGTATTGGAATTCAGATTATAATTACGATTGAAATTGCCAACAAAATTTACCAACTCAGGGTTAGTAGGGCAATCTTCCATATTGTGATCATCTCCACATATTGTGCAGAATGGGTTTAATGCCTTGACTTCTTCATTACTCTTTTGCAATGTTTTTACAATGCTAGTAAGATTAGAAATTTAAGCGTTGATAGATGTTACTGCATCAAGCTCTAATTTTCCAACAGTTCTTGTTCCAGTTCCTAGTTTGATAGTGTAACACCCTTACCAGTATTTACTACCCAATACCAGTATGGAGTGTCACATGATGTTTAAACCACATTTTATGCTATTTATACAAGTAAAAAATGACGATTTTGAATTTTTCCTTTTAATCGCGTAAAATTTATTTCTAATTTTTAATCCATCAGATAGACCCCCGATTTCAGGCAGCAACTTGGCAATTTAAAACTATACTTCACGATTAACAAAACTTCCTAAAAACTGCCTAAAATAAAAATCATTTTGAATACTCTAAAATTTCATTTTTATAATATTACCTGATTTTCATTACTAATAATTTCATTAAACTAGCATCAAGTCTAACAAAATCCAACATCATATACTAACCACTTATCTAGATGTTAATATTACAATCCACATCTAGACTAGTTTAAAAGAGCTAATATTCATTTATACATGCCAACTAGAAAATATCAAAATACATCAAGGATGTGGTTACCGATAGTGTATATATCCTTCTTTGATAGTGATGCCTTACTCCTTACTCCGACCCAGATTTCTTACCTACGCGTGAAAATACATCACACGCTAGGTATATACTTAGTGAGGCATTATATATATATTCAATAAAAATCAATATGCTTAAATTATAACAATAATAAGATAATAATGCAGTTTCATCACTAATCATTATTTCCCTTATATTAATCACATATTAACATAATATAATCCAGATTTACAATCATGTTAACTTCCTTGCCATTTCCTGAGAGTTTATCTACTCTCTAACCAATATACCATTTACTATATAGTAAATTATAGCCCAAACTAACTTGAGGACTTGAGTACACGAGTCAAAAATTGTACCGATGTACTAAAGAACTGCACTTAAGTGCTAAATAACCGCACCTAAGTGCTAATATACTGCACCGAAGTACTAAACCGCTGGACTCTATGGCATGCCAACTATACTTTATACCTCAATAACTTACTTGGACATACTTTTCAATTTTTGTAATTAATTCATCCATGGCAATTATAATCGAATACTTGGGTAGTTTATACCCTATATATCACATAAACATATCATAATCAAATTACCTATGATCAATGCATGTAATCTTTCTACCTTTGACATTTTCTACTATGTCAAATATCAAAATAAATATAATCTTCAAACAAATAATTGTAACAGACTTGTCACAAGTCTTTCAAATCAAACATAATATTTTTCATGCATGTAATGCACTCACCTTGACACTTTATAAGTTGCCAATATGTACTTAGCCTCACTAAGCTTCAACTTGATCCATGTCATTTCCTCGATTGTTAGTTCGATCTCGGTTTTTATCACGATCTATATGTACATCAACATGCCACAAATACATTTCAAATTATATGTTAGTATCATACTAACACATAAATACAATAGGAATAATTTTCTTACAATTATTCTTATAATTGTCCAATCTTAGATCAATGACATAAGTCATTATACCTTTAATACCTTGAATTCTCTTCAACTTTTAATCAAAGAATGTTCAAAACTTCATTTTAATAACAATTTAAGCATAATGCTTCCATGAAAACAATTTTTTCACTTTAATCCCTAATTTTCCCCAAAATGCCAAATTGGTCCCTAATCTTTCCAAGATTTTCGAATTGATCCATATGTTTTTACAAACTTCTAAAATCGTCCAAATGAAATTTTAAAGCTTGTAAAATCATAATTTCATCATATCCAATCTTATGGAAACTTTTCCATAATTTCTTCTAATTTCTCTTCCTTGACCGAAATGGTCATTTACTTTCTAGTATTTCTATTTTGGTCTTAAATTGTCAAATCAAGCTAATTTGATCATAATCTCATCATTTCTAATGCTAGAATAATTTTTACAATAATTTCCCCTTTATTTCCAATTCTAACCGAATTGGTCCTTTATTCTTCCTAAGGGAAAATTTTCATTCTAACATCAAATTAAGGCTTCTAATATCACATATCATTCATTTCCATCCTTTATTTACTTCCCTAACCAAATCCCCAAATTCTAGGGTTAGAGTTTATAACCTTGAACATAGAATTAAACAAAGTTCAAGATTGTTTTCATGTTTACAACACTTGAATTACTTAAATCAAGCCTTAATTTTAACATGGTTCATGAAATTCCAATTTCTCTCTCTTCAAGAACATGAACTATTCTTCATATCACCATGCAAAATTACTATTAAAATAAAGAGCATGAAGCATAGATCAATTTATTTCAAAGCAACATACCTTGATTCTAACTTTAGAACCTTCAAATTTGCCAAAGATTTTTTTTTCTTTTTCCCCTTGTGTTTCGAAAATATCTAAGAAAGATGAACAAATTAGTTCATCTTTTATCCTTTTAATTCATATGTAATAATTAAATGAATTTTAAATTCATTTAATTAGTGAAATTACTAATTTAGCCTTCAAATCCAATGGCTAAATTTAATCTTATCATAAACCAAGGGCCAAGATTAAATCCATGTGTTTTTCATCTTCTAAAAATGCCCTCAACATTTCAAAATATTTCAAAAATGCCAACCATGGCAAATGTCTAATTTGCCCTCTAACTAGACTTTATTTACTAACAAGACTTGAAAATTGCCATTCCATCACCATCTAACTAAATAGCTTAGCGGCTCGGGGTCAATGGCTTGGGGGCTCAGGGTTAATAGCTTGGCTCACTTAGTTTGGACTTACTCAGTCCACGGCTCAGGTCATCTCAACAGGCCAGCTTGGTAGCTTGGCCTAACTGGCTCAGCCCAACCGGCTAATTATCACCCCTCAGCTGCTGGAGCACGCCCACGCTCAGGTGGTGGCGCACGCGACGGCCTCTGGTGGCTGTACGTGATCAATGAGCTCCAAACTAGCTTGTCTTCAGCCGGTGATTCCAACGGTGGTAAGGCTCACGACGACAGGCGACGAAAGAGGGCGTTTGAGTATTTCTGATTCTTCCTCCTTTCCACTCCAGTGAGTGACAGCGACAATAGCGATAGGCAACCACCGACGGATGTGTCTCGATGAGCTCTCTCCGATGATGATGGTAGTGTCAATAAAGACAGCTCAAAATGTGGTAGATCAGGTTCCAAACCCCATCTCCTTCATTTTTCTTTTATTTTCTCTCTTCAACAGAACCCCACCTTTTCCTTTTCTCTCTACTCAATCCTACCATCTTCCCCTTTTCAACCACCCCAACCCTCTTTTAAAATTCAAAACTCCTATTCTCCAAATAATGAGCCCAACATAAAAGCCCTTATCTTAGACTTTCAAGATAAAGCCCCATAAAATGGGCCCGAGACCCTATTCACTAAACCGAGAATTGGGTCGTTACAAAATTTTAAATTTTGAAACAATCATGAACCCTTAACATAATTAAACCTAAAATAAATCAATTTTATTAGTTAGATCTAACATTTCCATGATAAAAAATAGGATATGTTAGGGATGCTTATCGAACGAGTCGATCGCAAGTTGAGTAGTGCTCAACTCGTGCTTGTTAAAAAAAATTATTGCTCGACTCGACTCGTTGTTCATTATGCTCGATAAAATTTTACTCGACTCGTGCTCGTTAAAAAATATCATTGCTCGACTTAACTCGTTGCTAGTTAAACTCGCCAAAATTCTTACCTTGTTTTTTTAATATAGGTAAAATCTAATGATACTACTAGAGTTTAATATAAACATAGAAATTCAGAGAGAAAAAAAGCGTGAGGTCTGATGAGGTAAATAAACGAACCTGTCATGACTGAGTAAGAGATGAAGTTGATATTCGAGTGTGAGATTCTTTGTAGTTTCTCAACAATCTTCGATGAACAACAATGGAAATGATGCTTTAGGAATTTCGAGGTTTTAATTTTCAATTGTTTTTTATATGGAAAATAAAAACTGAAAACTTTTCCCCTTTTCTACTTTTTATACATAATGTAATAATAAAAGAAAAATGAAAGTCTTTAATAAAAAAGGAATGACTCATTATTATAATTTAATTTTTTATTAATACAAATTAAATTTTTATTTTCTCAAAAATACAAAATGTTTTGGAAATTTGAAACCAAAATTTTATGGGTAAATTACCTAGAAGTTCACTATACTTTTCTAGAGTTTTCGACTAGTATTTAAACTTCTTGGAACATAATTTTTTAAGGTGACCACCAAAAAATCATAAAATTGTTTATAAAAAATGAGTTGCTCACAAACTTATCGAGTCGAGTTGGACCTTGCTCAACTTGAATAGCTAAGATCTCGAGTCGAGCTTGATTTAGAGTTGAATCAACTCGAATCGAGCGTTAATCGAGTTTTGACCGAATCAAATTCAAGTTGTTTTCAAGATGCTCAACTTAATAAGCACCCCTAGGATATGTCATCACTAAATGAAGTTAACGTTGTTGTATTTTATAAGGAAATATATTCTCTCTTTTTTTTTGCTGCCCTCCCAGTTTTTCAGCGTTTTGTCCTGACTAATCCAAATTGATTCGAACCGCGCACATAATTATGGTGGGTGAGTCTTCAACAAGAACTTTTTACATACACAAGGCCTCGAAGTTGAGACATGTTTAAGCGATAGCAAGCTACTTACCACTTGAACCAACCCCATTGGTGAAAATATATTCTCTTCCATAAGAACCATAAATGATAATTAATATGTAGACATAATATAGATTTTTTTGAACAATTTCTACCTAGGGAGAAGGGGAGAAAAAATTTGCTCCTAATGGATATTGAACCCACAACTTAGGAGAGAGGGGAGGGAGTCAACCGAGAGTTTTTAACCACATACTCTAAAGATTGTCGACATATTAATTATAGACTTAAACCCCAAATTCTAAGATTAAAACTTAAACATTTAAACCTATAAACTCTAAAACTAACAAGTTTGTGCTAATTTGGAGTATGTGTATCAAAACATTTTTCTTATAATATAGCTGTTTTTTGTTGTCATTCCGGTTTTCAGGGCTTTGTCCTATCTAAACCGGACCGACCCGCTTGACTTTGGTGGGTGAGTCTCCCAGCGAGAATTTTCTGCATACAAAACGTCTCGAACTTGAGATCTGCTTAAGTGATACCAAGTTGCTTACCACTTTGACCAACCCCCGTTGGTAATAGAGTTTATTTTTTGTTACATAATAGAGTTATATTTTGATACACAAGTTATGTAAAAAAATTACACAAACATTCCTATTTAAATTATAAACTCTAAATTTAAATATCTAACTCTGAACTCATTTGAAGAACTAATTTATTTACGCAACTGAATTATTTTCATTTTTATTAGAGTTAATTACACCACACGTCCTCAAAGTATGACCGTCATTTTAAATTGCCCCCCCCCCAAACTTTTGAACATTTTAATTTCATCCCTAATCTATAGCTCTCATTTTAATTTTTTTTTTTGAAAATGAGCTATCATTTTAAATTGATCCCTCAAACTTTTAAACGTTTTGATTTCATCCCAAATTATCAATATATGCTAATCTTTTATCATGTTCATAAAACTGTTATAAAATTGTTAATTGTCTTGGAAACACTCATGTGTATTATGTAATAATATGATGTGACATAAATGTAATTTAAGGATGAAATTGAAATATTCAAAAAGCTTGGGGACTAATTTACAACAAGAGTCATAGTTTGGGATAATTGGAACATTAAAAATTCAGGGACTGATTTAAAATAAGGATCATAATCTGAGGGCATGTGGTGGAATTAACTTTTTTTTGTAAAATAAAAGATGAAACTGAAAAGAAACACATCTGAAGGAAGATTCGGAATTTCCATGAAAATGTCATGGTTTTTGGGCTATTATTAATTCAATTTTCAGACCAAAATCTGAACGTGGGCCTCACCATATCCTTTTGCCCAAATTCAATTCCATGAAAAGCGATTGCTTTGTCCTTTTTTAGCTCTCAATTTTGCTCATTGGTTTGCCTTCTGATAACACTATTTGATCCCATCTGGTAATATAAATGGATAATCTAAACTATCAATTAATCAAACACCATTCATCTAAGAAATGTTTGAGTTGATTTAACAATATTTAGAATATATTGTCGCGATTCTTTATTTTTGAGTATTTAGATTTAGATTTTCTTACGATTGAGTGTCTTAAGATTTTGAATAAAAATATTAGACTCGAAAAATTAATATAAGAAAATAAATGTTTTACATATAAGTCCAAACTAAAATTTCATTCTTAAAATTTTAATAAAAAGAAAGGGAAAATATTCCATATACCGGGTGTGGAAGCTAGATTTAGGGTTTATGGATTTAGATTAAGGTTTATGGTTTATGAGTTTAAATTTTAGGGGTTGTTATAATTTAGAGTTTAAGGTTAGAATTTAGGGTTTAGGTTTTAACCTATAAACTCTAAACCCTAAATTCTAAAGACATAAGCCTAAACACTTAAATTGAGTTTATAAACCCTAAATCTAAAGAGCTTAGTTTTCACTGCTTGTGTGTGGTATAATTACTCTAAAAGAAATCAATCAAGTTCTAATTCGATTGATATTGTTGTTGAGTCAAATAATCTTGACGTCACGATCCTAAATGAGCTTATGCTAGTCATTTATAAGCTTAGATAACTACTTAGGAGACCCATTGACACCTCTACTTATATCGTTCAAAGACCTTTCATATATATGAAAAGTTTTAAAAACTAAATATACTTATATGAAATATATATTCATATTCGACATTGGTACTTATTATACATCTGAGTCTGAGTAACAAAGTTTTGGTAGTTGAGCATTGGGTATTTCTCCTTTTTAATGGACTCCAAAAGCTGATTCTTCTTGAAGATTATAAACTACATATGGATTGAAACGAACAGTGATTATGCAAAGAACATATGCAGATGCAAAGCTGGTGGCCAATTGATTGCTCTAAATTTATTGATGCTGAAAGGCTTGAATCCCCACTTTCTCCTTGTTTTTTGAGATGAAAAAAGTTGGAGCATTGCATGCCATTCTTTTCTCCATACCTGATTGATGATTCTTGGAGAGGAAGTAAGAAAAAAAAAGAACAAAAAAACCTAAGACACAGACACCTAACCAGAATCATTGAAAATTCGAGTTTGGTTCCATTATTAGTGCAGTGAAATCATGAAGTAAAACCCCCCAACATTGAAGTGTTCATCATTACTGTCGGGGCTTGTATCGGTCGTTTGAAGTTTTCGACCACACTTTTCATAAACATTTTTGGCTTAAACCAAAAAACAACTCTTAAACTATGTTTTTTTTTCTTCTACTTTTAGCATTTAAACTATGATTTGGGCAAAATAAGCCCTTAAACTATCATTTTTTGCCACTTTAAGTCCCTAAACTATGATTTGGGCAAAATAAGCCTTTAAAGTATCATTTTTGGTCACTTTAAGTCCATGGTTACAAAAATATCATTTTATAGGTTTTTCTAACATATATAAATATTTATGTTCTTTTTAAATTTTAAAATATCATATATCAAAATAAGCTCTAAACTATCATTTTTTGTCATTTTAAGTCTAATAGTTATTTAAGTCAAAAAAAATTATTTCGACTAATAAGATGTTAACACATTACAAAGATTTTTTTAACTAATTGCTAGTTTTGGGGACTAAAGAAAAAAATGACATAGTTTAGGTACTTATTTTGACAAAAAAATAGTTTAGGGACTTAAATTGACCAAAACTGACAGTTTGAGGGCGTATTTTACCTAAATCATAGTTTAAAGGCTAAAAGTAGAAAAAAGACATAATTTAGAAAAAAGACATAATTTGAAGGCTGTTATTTTTTTTTTGTTTAAGCCAACATTTTTCAGTGGCATCAACAATGTTAAACTAGCCCAAGTTTCATCACACAAGAACATAGGAACCAAGCAAATCTAACATCAAATATCATGTATATTAAGTACATCAGTTGTAAACAAACGAGGGTTAAGTGTAAACATAAATGAAAGAACTATAAAAATTTCTCGTTTTCGTTCCTACAATCCATCGTCGGGAATTAAACACTCGTACATATATCACAGCAGGAACTTTAATCATAGAGACAACCTAAACCAGTCCATGATATCTGCATAATGATTTCAAATTCCTCTAGTTGTTTACCAAATTATTCTCGGTAAGTCATAATGTTTTCTCCCATGTTTCTGCAAAATTCATGGGGGAATATACAAGTAATCTGACTATACACTGATCTCTCCGGGCTTTTGAGCTCCACTTCTCCAACTATGTCCATCGGATTTTTCATCTTCGGTGTCCATGCTGTCATCTCCGGTATTCGACGTATCTTTAGCTGAACCACTAGCAAGGAGGGGACCTTGTGGGGAACCAGACTGCGAAATGCTTGCTTTACTATGCTCATAGGACCGGTTTTGAGCTGAACACAGCTCGTTTCCTTGCCCGGATAGAGAAGCAGGAAGTTTTCGGATATGAAGTCTATATTTCTACACAAAAACCAAAATTCAGACAAAATCAGTAACCAGAAAAGAAATAAATTAAAGATGAAAACATGAACAGATTTTCAAAGGCTAAAGACTAACCTGCAAATGGCTTTTCACTTCATCATTGGTAAGACCATCAACTTGCATCAGTTCTCTAATCTGCTTAGGCGTGGCCACTGAAAAACAGAAAGAAATGAACCAATCAGATTTACTAAAAAAACCAAAGATACTCTAAAGGAAAAAAGAACCAGATTCCAATCCTTTGTTCATAAAAAAGGGTCTTTCAATGCAATTTGAAAACCACTACTTTCAAAACAAACAAGCAAATAAAATAAATCCCATAAATCTGAAACATCTGCATTTCCAAATCCTAAAAGGTCTAACCTTGTGAGCCTCCAAGTTGTTGAAGAGCCTCAACAAACCGTCTATGAAGCTCAGGCGACCAGCACCGCCTTTGTTTCCTAGAATTCTGCAGCTGATGTTGTTGTTCCTCGTGCCGATTATCTGACTTTGTCTGAAACTTGATTTGGTTTTGTTGTGCATATAAAGAAGGGCCTGAACCAATTCGATAGCTGCCATTGTTCTTCGAGATACAAGAAGCTAATTCAGAGCTTGGGGTCACAAGGGAAAGCCCTGAAATTTTCTTATCAACATGTTCTTTAAATGGAACAAAAGCCCCTCCCTTGCTTTTCTTGTTACAAAGTTCGATTGGGTTCTTAGACAGATCTCCTTGTTCTTCAATTCTCTGCCAAAAGTTTCAAACCAGAAAATATTAACTTTTCCCCCATCAAATAAGATTAAAGAACAAAAATTAGTTCGGGAATTACCAGTTTGAGTTCAGAAACTGGGTTTGGTTTCTTGTCCTGATCAACGTTGTTGAAATCAGAGTTCCATAGTTGAACGGAACTCATCCAGTTCTTCATATCACCGCCATCGTTTTCCACAGTTTCCTTTCCATTTTCCTTCAATGGAAACTCTGATCCATCATTCATTTCCTTACACTGTATTTCTTCCTCCTTTAATATCCCCGTCGCTGTAACCTCGTTAAAAATGAAAAATCAAATTAAACCCCATAGATAATTGGTAAAAAACACCCAGAAAATTAAAATAGAAAAAAGGTACCGTCTTTGAGAAGGAGGATGGAAAGGGGAAGTTCACGCTTAAAGGCGTCGATTTTCTTCATCTCATCTTCCAATCTTCTAACATAATTACTGATCTTTGATAATCTCTGAAACCCATCTTTGATCTTAGAAACTTCTTGCGGAAACTCAGATATGTTTTTCGGAACATAAACCAGACTCAAATCCAAGCTCAAATCCATTGTTTTTTCTTCTTCTTCTATTCCCCTGTTTTACTCTCCTTTTCTAACATCAACAGGATAAACATGACAAGGAACAGCCCACTCGTGTTTTTTATATAGACATGTAAGAAAGATTCAAGATTCGCCGCCTGCTTTTTTTAGCCCCAAACGGATCGTCGCATATTTTAATGGTACAAAACTCGGTGACTCGGTGTTGTAAACTCAGCGAGTTTTTTTTTTATGATCCGTACGAACCACGCCGAGAATTGTAAAAACAAACCGTAAAATACCGTCATGTTCATTTACATTTTATAGGTGCTTATTTTTGTTCAATAAATTTTAAAAAGTATTATTTTAGTCATTTTATAACGTTTTGGTTATTAGGAAGTTAAATGTTGTTAGTTTCATGATATAGAACATTAGCAAAAAGGGTTATTTTTAATTTAACTCTTAACCTTTAGATAAATTGTTAATTTAACCCCCAAAACTTTATATAAAAATATCAATGAAACAATACATCGAATTTGTGAAGTTTGGAGCATTTCCAATGAAGCGAACATTGGATTCACGTTCAGTAGGTCAAAATGAGTGTACTATAAATTTTCGAGGTCTAACTATCATCTTCGTCGACAATTGATGGCATTTGGTGGTGATTGAAGGTGGTGGTGAGCGGGGACTTTGGTCGGATTCATGAGTTAAATTGATATTTTTTCTATATTTTATGGGTCAAATTAATCATTTATATAAAATTCAAGGGTTAAATTAAAAATTATGCCCTTTTACTAACGTGTCACGTCATCAAACTGACGACGTTTAATGTCTTAGTGGCCAAACGTTATAAAACAATAATGTAAGTGACCAAAACATTATTTTTTAAATCCGATGAGCAAAAATAAACATTATGAAACAAAAACAACCATTACGATAATTTATCTAAAAATAAAATATTGAACCATTTTTTCTCTAAAATTAATTTTATTAGAAATGAAATTTACAGTGTCTTAAGATTCTGAAGGTTAGGTGTGGACTGTGGATTGAATGTGTCCACAATTTTTAAAAAATAGACCATAAAATTAAAACAGTTGACCCACGTCTCTTGCATGCTTCCACAATATGATTTTATTGGGTATTTTAGTATTTTCATTTCATTCTTATAAGAATTTTTATATCACGATAAGGTATCCTAACTGTTCTTGGAATTTTCCTTCCGGTGTTATGCAAGGGAAAGTATCTTTTTGCCAACTATACCCTCCATGGAAAATTATCATATTATTACTAGTATATAAAAAAATTACTTGATGTATTCACTGCTTGGCGAAGCTGCTCATCTTTCTTCTCTAACAATTCTTTAAGTCATAAATTCTAGACCCACTAAGAGTATCATCTTTTTTTCCCTAGAGTCACCCACTCCTCTCTCATTTATGTAGGATTAAGATTTGTCAAAAAAAAATTACTTAACGCATTGACGGTGGAAAACAAAGTTTTCTACAAGCAGTGTCTTTTTAGAGTTTAAGGTTTAGGGTTAGCTTTTAAGGTGTATAGTTAGGGTTTAGGGTTTGGTTTTTAGTGGGTAAGATTTAGTGCCCTTAAAATGACATGTGATATCATTTGAAGCCTGCTTGTGGAAAGAAAAAACTTCACTGGCTGTGCATCAAATATTAACCTATATATATATTATATTTTTAATATTGTTACGATATAATATTTGTTCATTCTTAATATAGTTTCGAGATAATATTTGTTCATTTTTTTACTTTTTTATTAAAATCACTCATTAAATTTTAATATATATTTTTTATTTAATCACTAGTTTTCGACCCATAGGCCGCCTAATACAAACGATATGATTTAATGATTTATAGTCAAATATTCAATTGATGTCAACATTACATATAATATGATACAAGTGAGATGTGAAATCTAAATATAAAATAACAAAAATCTAATGAATGATTGCTGCGATAAAGGAAATGTTATTTTTAGGGTAAAGTACACAAATGGCCACTAAATTATTTTTAAAAATACAAAATGGCCATTAAACTTTTAAATTTTACATAATAGGTATTAAACTTTAGTTTTTATTACAAAATAGCCACTGAGCCGTTAAATGTCGTTAATTAGGTGACATGACAGTTACAGAAATTTGAATAATATAACATTTAATCCTTCATATTGACACATTTAATAAATTTATTCCTTATTTAGCCCTTATTATTGATGTCTAAATTGTCTGAATGTGTAAATATTGAAGATTAAATATGTTATTATACAAATTTTCGTAACTGCCACGTCTTCCAGTTAACGAAAGTTAACAGTCCAGTGACCATTTCATAGTAAAACTAAATTTTAATGACCATTATGTATTTTTGAAAGCTTAGTGACCATTTTGTATTTTTAGGGGTAGTTTAGTGATCATTTGTATACTTTAACCTATTTTTTTTTAAAGAAATTCGAGTTTAAACAACTTTATCTATAAACGTGTAAACAGGTTTATTAAAAATTGAAAAATAAACAAGATGAAATCAAATTAAAAATACTAAAAATATATAAAAATAAAAGATAATTTAAAATTTAATCGAAATTGGATAATATCACTTTTAAGACACGGTAGATTTATTAAATATTTTGTAATTGACATGACTGAGAAATGGTTGATGTTGTGAATCTTAAAACAAACGTTTGTGTCATTCACATGCCATCGATAGGTTTAAATTCATAAGATTTCTTTAAAATAATAATATTTGTTTTTTTCTTACCTAACACCAAGGCAAGTGTTACTGTCAAGCAAACTGAAATCACAGATTCAACACCAAATGACAAAAACAAAATATTATAAAATATTCATTGCTATCATTTCTGATTTGATATCTAAATAATACCTATCTCTTTACATATTATTATATATACTGTAAAAATTTGATACACAGGCTATGTAAAATTAATTTTACACAAGCCTGTTTATTTACACTATAAAAACACAAATCTTAAATTCCTAACCATAACCTTAAAAAACTAAATCCTAAACCTTAAACTCATACACTAAACTCTAAACACTAACCTTGAATTCTAAATCCTACATCTTAAACCCTAAACTAAAACCCTAACCCCTAAAACTAAAAGGCACTGTGTAAACTAAAGTTTACACGACATGTGTATCAAAATTTTTTCCTTATATATAACATGAGTCTAATAACATTTTTTACCATCATTTTTTAAAATATTATTTTAGTTTTTATTTTTTTTATCTCTTTCAACTCTTGAACTTTAATATTTTGTCGAATTGAATCAATCGAAGAAAAAAAATATTACTCGTTAAACAGACGTCAATTATTTTATCTTTTTTTCAATATTGACATCAACTATTTTATGCAAAAATAAAAAATGTAAATGTTATACAATATATATTTATATTATTAAGATATTAAAAATCAGAAAAATGAAAATTATAAAGTGAAATATAAAAATTATTAAAAAAATGTTATAATTTACATTAGTTGGTTTAAATTGATAAAAATAAATGGAAGTTCGAAGGTAAAAAATTAAGAGAAAATATTTTTTAAAATGAGGATAAAAATATCAATAAATTAAAGGCTTAAGGGTATCATAAGCCCTTAAACTTTTAAAAAAAATCAATTAAACTCAAACTTTTTCACCCAGTTAAGTCCCTATACTCCAAAATTTCATCAATTCACCCTTTTGACCAGCGCTGATTGTTAAATCTAGTAGGTTTTTTGGACCAGTTGGTGCGACATGGCGTGTTACAGTGTTATACTTGACATTTTTAGAACTTTATTTTATTTAAAAAAATTCTTTAAAAGTTCTAAAAATTCTAAAAAAATTATAAAAATTATAAAAAAAATGTGTTTCTAAAAAATCTGTAAATCTCATATGATAGAACTATAGTGAGTCACGTGATAGTAATATCTCAAGAAAAAAAAATCAAAAAATGATGGTCTAAATCGTCAAAGGGCTTAATTGGGTGGAAAAAAAAATCAGAGGCTTAATTGATTTTTTTTCAAAAGTCCATGGCTTAAAGCACCCTTAAGCCTAAATTAAATAATCATTTTAAAAATGTTAATAAACTGTTGGGAGAAAAGACAAAAATATTGTCTTTGATATTTTTTCCACAATATGATAGAACTCAGTTTATTTCCCAAAATATTGCATTTTCTACAGTGCTTTTGAAGATGGCACCATTCATCACCATCTATAAACTATGTTTTCATTATTCGAATAAAAAATCAACGAAGGTACCAAAAGGCACCATCTATGAACAACACAATATTGAAAACGATAGCATCAGCCTTCGTCTTCAAAAAGTGACTGCAATGCCACGTGGCGCGCAACAACCAGCCGTGCACTATTCAAAGACGGAGCCTCCTGCCCTCGTCTTCAGCATTTATACTATCGGGTGGCAGGTGGCAGCTTTGGCATGCATGGATGTGCATGCATGAAGCAATGAGTATTTAGGTTGTGCAATTTTTTTATGTTTGAATGCAAGCATGGCTAAAAAAATGGGTGTTTAGGGTATTTTTAAAATGTATAGGAGTAGAGGTTAAAAATTTGTTAGTGTTATCAAATGAGGGGTAGGGGTAGTTAAGGGGGAATTGTAATTTTTTGTGTTAAATAGGTAAGGTTAAAGGAAAATTTTGAGTGAAGAAGAAGAAGAAGAATAAATTATTGAAGAAAATATTGTAAGTAGATTCGATTTTTTTAAAAGTTTTGTTTTTAAGTTTTATTTTAGTTTGTTCATTTTATTTTGTATATTTGTTATAATTTAAATTTTATGCATGTAATTTGGATATCCAGAAAAAAAATAGGGAAGATTTGGTGAATTTTTTTTAGCCAACAAGTAAGTTGATTTAGTTTTTAAATTTTAAATTATGTATCCATGTCCCATTTTAAGTTGTTGTTTAGAATTTAGTAATTTTTAGTATATTTTTACCAATTAGTATATTTTTAAAAATTAGAATTGAAAAAATAACGAAATATGGTTAGAATTAAGGCAAAAATAATTTAGTATATTAAAAAAATATATTCTAAATATATTTAAAAAATTAATTTAGTATATTTATAAAAAAATATATTCGAAAAGAGCTCGTCCCTGATGTTAGTAATTTAGTATGTTCATTTTGATTTGTTTATTCTAATTGAAAATATATATTGTTTTGAACATGCAGAGAAAATTAGCAAGCACAGATTTATGACGATTGTCCATTACAATGGACAAATGGTGGAAATCGATGTTGGGGTTGTATTTGAATCTAAAAGCATTATGAAGATGAGATTTAGAAAGGAAATCATGCTTCGAGAAATGAAGGAGAAGATATCCGAGAAAATTAGAGTTGAGATTCATGGTTTGCGGTACATGTGGCTAACATGTCACAATACAGTCATATATTCAGAAATCACTATCCAAGATAATACTGATGTTGGAATAATGATTGTAAAGCATGAATCTATATATATTCAAAATATCGAGTTGTTTGCTGAGGTGCGTGATGTTCCCGACCCATCCAAAAACGTAGTTGGAGAATTTTCTCAAATGGGTTTCGGTAATGAAATTGATATGTCTGGAGGCAGTTTTGTCGCAATGTTGGCAAGTGAGACATCGAGTGCATTTCATCCAACTGGGCCTTCGACATATGCATCATCATGTGCCGACTGTTGATGCTAATATGGAAAAACTACAATGTCGATGGGGAAAAACATTTAAAGATTTCAACGAAGATGAAGATATTAGGGATCTCGATTTTGTTTCCTGATGACATTTGTGATGCCCCTAATTTCGGTGTTAGATAATTTGTTTCGACCGGGGACGACATTACATGGTATGAACCTCCTCCTCACATAAGCTTAGTAGATTTTGATGCGATGAGGACACTTCAATTCCCAGATATGCCCCAATTAACTTCGAGTCAACATGGTGAATTATCAGTTGGGCTTCAACTTAATGAAAAGAATAAAGCTACATTGGCAGTTAAAGAGTATAGCATCAAGAATCATGTGGTCTACGTTGTTGTAGAATCTAGCCCGATGACTTTCTTTGCCAAGTGTGTGAAAATATGGACAAGAGTGCAATTGGAAGATTCGAGTGTCGAAGATTCAGAGGAAAATGCTTGGGAGGTCAGAAATTACAATGGTAATCACACATGTTTACAAACTTCCATCGACTAGGACCACCGCAAATTGGACTCGAATATAATAAGCCATCACATGATGAAGTTAGTTGAAGCAAATTTGAGGGTTTCTGTTTCAGTGATTCATGCAACCATTGCGTAGCAGTTTGGATATCAAATAAAATACAAGAAAGGGTCGCGTGCAAGGGATAAGAGAATATAGTCGATGTATGGTGATTACGATAAGTCGTACAACGAGCTACCGACTTTATGAGTAGCAATGACACATTTCATCGCAGGCACCATAGTGAGGTATCAAACCTCAGATGCATACGACTGAGAAGGCCAACTTGTTAAAAGTCATAAATTTTTCTATCGACTTTTCTAGGCGTTCAATCCATGCATTGAAGGATTTTCATATTGCAAACGTATGGTCCAAGTCAATGGTACGTGGTTATAAGAGAGATACTCTCATGTATTGTTGATTGTCGTTGAGCAAGATGGCGAGAACAATATTTTTCTGGTTGCATTCGCAATTGTTGAGTAGGAGATGACGAAAACTTAAAATTTCTTTTTGAGCAATTTACGTGAGCATGTTGTCTGAGAAGATGTGGTTTGCATTATATTCGATTGAGGGATAGGTATCAAATCAATAATTAATCGAGACGGAAGTCGTTAGACACCTCCATACGCATATCCCACATATTGTATTCGTCACATTGGTAAGAACAGTTACGAACAGTTCAAAAACCAATACCTTCGTAGTGAGATTTTAAGTATAGGTAAGTATCACTTTTTCAAACTCCATTATATATGCATATCCATTTATGTGTTTTGATTTTTCTCGATACTAACAATATATTATGACATAGGATATCTACTACTGCGACCAGATTTTGAGAGAAAGATGAATAATTTAATAAAGTACAACGAGCGCATTTGGAGTTGAGAAAACAGTATTGAGAGGGAAAGATGCTCCCAACCGTATGATGAAGGTCGTAGATGATACAGGAAAATGAAACCAATATTGTGGAGTGCATAAATAGAGTACTAAAAAGATCACGTCATCTCTCAATAGTAAGCTTGGTGAAAGAGACGTACTACAGGTTGTCTAAAGTTTGGACCGTTAAAGGGAAGCAAATCAAGTCCTTAATAAATAGGGGAAAAGCTGGGCTCTCAAGCTTGTGAGAAAAGTGCAAGATAATGTGAAAAATTCAACACCGATGAATGTTTACAGGTTCGACCTAATTAATCAGACTTTTGAAGTTGTTGGCTCTAGATGCAACAATGAAGCAGGGCACTCAAATGTATTTCGAGAAGATTTTAGACGTAAGTGGTGTGAATGTGGCACTTTTCAAGCATGGCAATATCCATGTGCTCATGCAGTTGCAGCATGTATGGATGTAGGGGTTGATCCGTACACTTATGTTGATGAATGCTTCAATCTCCATAGGATGGTCAATATTTACATAAGTGTGTTTCCACCGATCGCGAATTCAAAGTATTGACCGTCAGTAGAGCATGAAAAATGGTTACCGGATCCTAGACTCCACATAACTCCAACTGGCCTACTTAGATCGACTCACATCTATACCAGCATGGATCTTTATCATAGAGATAGGGACAACGAAAGAGATATATCATATGTAGGGCTGAAGGACATTCAAGATCAAACTATCCAACTAAACCAATATATGTGCCTATACCTCAGTGATTTCTGTTTGTATTTGAAAACATTCTACTTCGCATCAGTATTAATTAGTTATTTATAATTTTATGTTTTTACTACTATCATATTGCTTAATTCTTATTTAATAATTATGGACCAAATTGCTAAGTATTCAAAGTTCAAGGACTAACTTGTAAATTTCTAAATGTTTCAAGGACCAACGAAATTTTGCATTTTATTAGTATGAACTATTTTTAATTTCATGTTCATCACAAAACTTGAACTTCAAAAAAATGGCATCTAAATTGGAGTTCAATTGAAAAAGTTATGAGATAGTGACCAAAGCGTAAAAATTCAATAATTTATGTAACTTAATTAATTCCCGATCTTAAGCATGAATATTTAAGCCATTTTTAATTTTTTAACTTTTATCATTAAGTTACTTTATTACTAATTAATGAATTCAAACAGTCGAATTTGAAAAGCGATTAACTAATTACTAAAGATAATTAGATTAGGTGAATAATAAAAAAGTGGAAAATAAAAACAATAATATTCAAACTCAAATGTATTACACAAAAGGGAAAAAAGACAAAAAAATCATCTCTTATGTAATTTCTACCCATGACGGGGTGTGGTCAAATAATAATGTTGTGGCATTCGTTGATCACATTGTAGCCTCTATGTTGTCTCGGGATCCTCTTCAGCATCCTCTTCAGTGTTGCTCACCTCCTCAGTCACTGAGGGCATATGAGGTGGTGTTGTGAACAAATCCATGTAACCGCTCTTCTCTCTCATAATCTCTGGCGAATACATGAAATTTTGAATTTCCTGAAAATCCATGTTCTCGCCAAAGTTCGAGTAAATGGGTGACTGAAATGGATAAAACTCGAGTATGTATAAATCAACATCATCAAACCCTTGATTATCTGAAAAATAAGTAATATATATAATATAATATTAGAAAAGAAAAAAAGGTAAAAATAAAAAAGTGGAAAATGCGTGGAGCACACTGCTCCACGTCTACACCCCGCCCTCACCCTTGCCTGTAAAAGGCGGGTGGGGGCATGCAATTAAGCACCAACAATCAACCGGCTCCTCAAAATTTTGGGAGCCAGGCCGACCGAACAAGGCAGACTAGGGGTATAGGGTAGTGCCCTTGGCCCCAGTTGGTTCGATTTAGCATTCGATCGGGGGTCATTTTTAGTCCCGATTTAGTTAATTTTTGGGCCATGACAAGTTGGCACAGAGATTTTGGTAGGGGTTGGTCGAAGTTTTTTCGAGCTTCGAGTGGGTAAAATTCGATACTTGTCTCTGTATTTATTTTATTGTTGGTTTATATATAGGATAGTTTTATTGATTATGTTTTTTAATTATTGATATGTTTTTATAATAAATATAGGGTATTAGATAGTTTAGTATTTATTTAATATTAGTATTTTTTAATTTTTTATGTTATATTAGATATAGTTTTTAGGCCTTTGATTCTGGTATTCTAGTGGGAGTGTCATCTCAGTCTCCGGGTATCATCTCCTTTGGTACCGTGAAGATCGAGGCAAATTTAATCATGTATTTTAGGAATTAATTATTAAATTAAATCAAATTTTATATTTTTCTTAATAAATAAGATACAAACCTGTTAGGAACCAATTTTGGGCGGTGTGGGGGTGCTAACCCTTCTTCATCCGTAATCGACTCCCGAACTCAATTTTTTAAAATCTTTGGTTTTGTTTTCGGTGTCCGGTCTACCTTTTTTGAATGACCAGTGGCAACTCCCATATTTTTTTAAAAAAATACGAGTTTTCTTAAAATTCTTTTTTAAATAAAATTTTCAAATAAAATTATTATTTTGAAAAAATAGTTGCTACACAAATCACGATAATATTTTAAAAATAAGTAAATTTAATTTAAACATTCAACTCAAAATTAGGATATTTGCCTTGCAACAAGAGGAAACTGTATCTATGTTCGAGTAATCGGTGTAAAAAAGGAAAGTCGCTGCCAAGCCCATGCTTGCAACAACTACAAACATCCACCAATACCCCTTACCTTTTGGCCATTTTCTAGTATAGTGCTCTTGCACAACTCACGATACAAGCACGCTAATATGGTCGATCCTCAACTATATTGAAAACCAGCTTCCCAATGAGTATCCAAAAAACGTAAATACCGTATATGAACCAGTTTGTCAAATTTATTCGGCACAGTATCCCTCCAATCAGCTGTAGAATATATGCTTGACTTGCCTTATAAATCTCATCAACCGTACTATATTGATTGATTCCAAATTCACTTTGCAGCCAACTCAATTTGACACGAGACCCTTTCACATTAGTTCCATATGAAACCTTCCCAAGGTACTTTTGGCAAATTTCAGCAGTTGAACCCCGAGTATACTCGATCAATGGCTTCTCGTTTACTGAAACCCCGATAAGAAAAATCACGCCTTCTAGCGTGATCGTGCATTCTCCACACGGCATATGGAATATATGTGTTTCAGGTTGTAGGCACTAAATTTTGTCCGGTTTAAATTAAAATGCTCGAAATAAGATCAATCTACACCACCCTTTTAATACCCAAAACCTTATACCCTAAGCCCAAAATTACAAGGCCCATTATATATGATTTTATATAGTACAAAAATACAAAAATTAAAAACCTCAACTCCTTCCTCATTAAGGCTTTACTCTCACTGGATGGATGAATGCCCCACACCCATTGGATGAACAACTACTTAGTGAGTAAAGTCTTAAATCTTATTGGTTCTATTTTTTGGGATAAAATAATAATAATAATAATAATAACAATATATAACCCAAACCAACGGATGAAAAGGGAGATTTTTTCCCCTAAAAATTTTGATTCCATTTCTCATTTCCCTGATCCATTCCCCCACTTCACTGCCGCACCACTTTTCCATTATTTCATTTCCCCACACCACCGAGACTGCCACACCTCCAAAGCCTTCAACCCCATTCGAATCCCAACACTTAAATCAAGCTTTTCAACCCATACGACAATAATTTGTGGATTGATTGATCGAGCATGCATTTGAGTTTTGGTATTTTCTTCCCTTGTTTACTTATATGTAATCATTCTTATGATTTAATAGAAATATGAATGAGATTTGTTGGTATCTTCTTTATTTATTTAAGTTTTTTCTATATGTGTTTTTGTCTACTTTATTTGTTTGTGTTATGTGTTTATTTTGTTTGTTGGATATAGTTTAATTTATTGCTTGTTTGTATGCTTTTAGGATAGTTTAGCTTTTTAGAATTTGTTTTAATTAATTTAAAATATGCCCTTGGCTTATTTGGGTATGTGTTTAAATTAATTAAAATGAATTTAGTTTAGGTGTTAGGTTAGGTCTCTTTAAGTTAGTTTAGGGTTTAATTTAATATAATTAATTTAAATTACGCGCTCGGTTTATTAGGGCATACTTTTAAAATTAATTAGATTAAATTTAAGATTAGATTTTTTAGAGTCATAGTTAAATTTAAGGTTCGAATTAATTTAATTAATTTAAATTTATTCTTGGCTTATTGGGATAAATGTTAAATTCATTAAATTAGTTGAACGCCTCTTAATTACCTTTTAGGATAAAATTGATATTTGACTTAGGTGGACACCTAATTAAAATCATGATTAATTTATTCGATTTATTTTAAATAGAATCCTTGGCTTATTGGGATACTAGTTTAAAATCAATCAAATTAATTATTTTGATTTAAGATAATCAATAAGATATTAGGGTTTTTTAGTTTTTTAGGATTTAAATAATTTAGGATTAATATTAGACTAATCTAGTTAATAATTAGACCACTAATTGGATTTTTCATAATTTGGGCCTTTTTAGGTTAGGACTTTAGTGGACCTAGGGTTTAATTTTATGCCTTTCTATGCCATACATTTTAATTGTCATTCATACAACTTTAATATTTTAATGAGCATGCATATGGTTAATTAATTTAAATTATAAAAAAGATGTATTTATTAATTCTGATATTTGTGTCGTAACAATCTGAGCTCATTGGATGTTGACCAAATATTCTAATTAATTATTACCGTCTAAAGGTAAATGTAATTTGAGATAAAATTTTGACAAGTCATAACATCATTCTTAATTGCTTGCATCATGCATAAAGGTGATGAACGAAGTTCGATCCATAAATTAACACGACAGTCAGGCTTATTCGATGTCGGTTTAATCTATGGTCTGAGGTGTCTTCACCCTTATTAATTAAATGTTTAATTAATTCGAATTCACCAATCTGACAAAGCCCATCTAATTGAAGTCTAAATTTTATCGCGAACTATTTAATTAAAGTCAATTTAAATTTCGATAATTTCCATCAACTAAAAGCAACATATATTTTGATACCGATTTCCGGGTGCGATGTGGGTGCTAATCCTTCACCGCGCGTAACCAACTCCCGAACCCGTTTTCAAGCGAAACTCTGGTTTTATAGTTCCGGTCTACCTTAGTGGCTGGTGGCGACTCCTAGTTTTTATTTTCAAAAATACGAAAAGTATTTCCCATTTTCATATTTTGAAAAGGAGAAAAGGAAAATAATACCCTCTTTTAGCGATTAATTCAATTTTTCAGAAAAAAGAGGTCGCTACACAGGTCTCGAATGCTCAATTAGAGCGGTAATCAAACCGGGAACCAACTTGAACCCACGAAAGAATGTCGCATGATAAAATCTCACCATATGCAAGAAATGAATGACTCTATCGTCTAGGGGAATTTCTGCCATGCTCCGATGATGTCTAAATGTATCTTCATATCCTGTAATTAATGCATTATTCAAACATAATTATTAACAAAAATACAAAACTGATTGATTTCTTAATAAATAAATTATCAAAAAATTTATACCATCTCATCAACCCTAAGACTAGTAATGTGTCGATCCTATAAATGCAACAGAGAAATTTGTTCATCCATCCTACATGACAAGTAAGAAAATATTAGTAACCCATGACTAAATTTACTACATTGAAAAATAATAATCATAATCAAATAAAAAATAACTCGGGATAATTCTACTAGGTCTATTACTGCATACATGCAATTTAAATAAAAATTACTACATAACTAAATGGAGAAATCAATCAACTTATTAAATTAAATTTAAATAAATAATTCAATCATTATTATTTAAAAATTACATAACTAACTAAATCAACTTATTAAATTAAATTTAAATAAATAAATCAATCATCATTAATTAAAATTACATAACTAACTAAATCAACTTATTAAATTAAATTTAAAAAATATAAAAAAATGCTACATGCAATTAAATTCTAAAAAAATTAAATAAATAATACATATCATCTACTTACTATATTAAAATACTCAAAATTTTAAAATGTATTATAATAACATTAAAATTATATTAATCATCAACACTAAGTTCAAAACTAAAAAAAATCATATTTTCTTACTAAATATAATAATAACATGACTAATGAACCTAAATTTAAAATTAAAATACACATCTACTTACTATATTTTCTTCAAATATTCAAACATCAAAAACTAAGAATAGTATTTTCTTATAGTATATAATAATAATAATAATAATAATAATATAGTATGACATACAATTTAAAAATTAAAAATAAATTTAATGAACCTAAACTAAACAATAAAATACACATATACTTACTATACTTTCTTCAAATATTTTTTCTTCTTCTTCTTTACTCAATTTTCTCACAATTTTCTCCACACCTTCATGCTTCAAACACCTATTTAACACAAAAATATTCAAACATTAAACTTACACTAATCATCATCAATACTAAGTTAAAAAAATAAATATCAAATATTCGTACTAATTACACTATAACATTCAATTTAAAATTTTAAATTACAATTAATGAAATAATAATTTTACTAAATTTAAAAAAATACACACTTACAATATTTTCTCCAAATCTTCTTCCTCCTTCTTCTACTCTATCAGCTCAAAAAAATCAAATACACATCTAATACCATTTCCCACCCTCAACCTCTATTTAATACATAAAATTTAATCTAAACCACTCATCTCCTAATAAAAAAATCAATTCCCGGTGCCCCATTACACTGCCACCCTGCGTGTATGCATGACGTTGACCAAAGCTGCCCATGCACACTGCCACGCTGACCAAAGACGGTACCCGCATATGATCCGGCATGCATGGAAACTTTTGGGAAATAAACTGAGTTCTACCATATTGTGAGAAAAAAAAGTTAAAGAGAATATTTTTGTCTTTTCTCCAAATAGTGGACAGGTAATAACTAAACAAATATAGTAATTTCCTTTTTGATTTATTTGACAATTAATTTTTTTTATCAATGACTTATGGATTCAATAAAATAAAATAAAATAAAGAAGGAATCACAAATACAACACACCTGAATAAAAGAGAAAAATAAAGACTAAGTTCACTAAAAACTCGTACAAAAGAACATAAAAAAGTGCAAAAGAAAAACGACCATTTCTCTTAAGAATGACGCCCATCGACAAAGAACCCAAAAATCTTTGTGAAGTTTTTTTGTTTGAATCCAGAGGAGTCGCTTAACAAGGTAAAAAAATGAGCGATGAGCGAACTAAACTATCAGGTAGGTTGCTCCGTTATCCAAATCTGATTATATCAACAAACAACCATCAAAAGAAATCGAGCTTTCTAAGACCATCGATAAACCCAAATCAGAAAATAAAAATCGTGAGAATCTCTATACAAGCAATAAACAACCTCAAAGATATGTGAAGCTGTGCCAAACGGTAGAGAAAATGTATCACAAAAATAAAAGAAAACGTACCACAAAGGCAGAAAAAAATCGTGCTACAAAAATAATTTTTTTTTATTAATAAAATAAAGAACTAAAAATATGACAGATAAGAGTAAGAAAAATAATAAACACTAATGACTTTCATTACCACTAAACTAAGAATGAAGAAGGAGAAGAAGACAACATAAGTTAAAAGAAAAAAAAAGGGTAAACCCTGAAATTTTACGCTATCACTTTTTTTTACAAGTAAAACCTTTTATTTCTAATATAAAAATAATAAAATAAGGGTGTGATAGGTCAGTGCTTTGATTTTTATCATCATAATAAGTATGTACACTTATTTAAACTAAATTAATTAATTAACGAATCTAATATAAATGTTTATATCAAAATAAAAAGGTTTAACTATAAAATAAGTACTCAAATTATGTCTTTTTTATAATAGGTGCCTAAAATATTTTTTGACTGAAATAGATGTCTAAAATTTTATTTTTGGCTTGTTTTAAAGTCAAATGAGACATTTATTTCAGCCAAAAAAATTAAGTGTCTATTTCAGTCAAAAATAAACTTTATGTATCTATTTTAACAAAAAAATACTTAAGTACATATTATAAAAAAGAGACATAATTTAAATATTTATTTTATAATTAAACTAAATAAAAATAATAAAACAAGGGTGTGACGGCATGTGAAAGATTCTTTTGACAATGCAAATATATTTGACTGTTATTTTTATAATAATAAATGGAGAAATAAATGGAATCGGGAACAAGAAATGGGGCAGGGAAAGATTCTTCTGTTCATGCCCGTCCGTTACAAAGGAATCGTGTCTTCCAGAAATTAAAGAAAATTCATCGGCTTCCCTTTTGTTTTACCTTTTGATTCCCTTCATTTCACGACCGACAAAACCCTTCGTTTTCTCCGCTTTGAAAACTGTATTCACATGTTACGAATGAGTCAATATCGTACGGTTAGATCAAACTTAAATTATAGGAAAAAATGTCTCATACCGTTTAATTGAATTATTATTTTATTCTTTATTTTTTAAAATTAATTTAGCTCTTAATATTTTATTTTAGGTTAAAATAATTAATCTGTCGATAAAAACTGTTAATCAATCAATAGTAAATGTCTTAAAATGATATGAAAAATTTACATAGCAGTAGTCGTCGCGATAGCAGTGTCATATAGACAAATATATTAACTTTAAAGAATGACACATCAATCAAAAAATAATTTTAAAAAATTGTATAAAATATAAAATATTTTTTCTTATGACGTGTCATTCTGCCAAATTATTTCAAGTTGTTTATCGTCAGTTGACTAACAGTTTTAATTCGTAGATGAGCCATTTTGACCCAAAATAAAACGTTGGAGGCTAAATTGCTTCAAAAAAATATGAGTCAAAGTGACAATTCAATCAAAAGTTAAGAACATTTTTTAGCATTATGCCTAAATTATAATAAAAGTTAACAATAAAATAAATATTTAAATTATATATTTTTTGTTCGTAAGTGTTTAATTTTTTTAAGGTGTGTATTTAATGTTTCGTTTTATTCTATTTTTAAATGAAGTGTAACATGTGACATTCTTTTATTTTTTTATTCTTTGATTTTTTTTAGGAAAATAAATAGAAAAATAAAGAGAAAATTTCGAGAATTTGGTTTTTTTGAGAAATTAAACAATTATATGTTTTAAACACTTTAATTTTGAAAAACCATACAGTATCGATGTATAAATTTCGATAAAAATCTAGACTCTTAGAATTTTTTGGGTTTAAGAAATGATTATAAAGAAGTAATGATATTAAAGGTAAATAATATAAAATAAGTCATATGGATATACTTATATTTGTAAAAATATACAAATAATTTTAATAATATAAGTTATAAAAATATATGTTAGAATTAAATTAAATGAATTTTAAAATAACTGTTTTATTTTATAGTGGGACCAGATACAATGAATGAAATAAGGTTATGAAAATTTTTAAAATTATTAGTTGGTTGAATGGTAAGGATGTTTATGTTGTCTCATCTTGTGTGATTAAGAATACTAACATTTATCTTGTAAACGTGATTACCTTTTTACCTAATAAAAAACTACTATATATTTAATATGAGATTTGAATAAGAAATTTAGGTACCGAAATCTTCTTTTTAGAAATTCTGATAAATTTTAATCAAATTCCAAATTTAGGATAATCATAAATTTATTCTCTTTATTTTTTGATTTTGTCTCCGTCTCTGCATGTTGATCGGTTAATCGGCGATGGGGTTATGGGTATGTAGCGATGTTCATCTTTTTAAATCGCTAAATAAAAACGTGGATTTGACAAGGTGTTTTTGAAAGGTGTTCGTGATTTTTTGGATATAAAATATTTATTCCGTGGGGTTTTTTTTAAAGAAACCGCATTAAAAAAAATGGAGTCGCCACCGACCACTTAGGTAGGCCGGACGCCATAAAACCAGAGATTCAAAAAAATATTGGGTTCGGGAGTCGGTTACGGATGGGGAAGGATTAGCACCCCCACACCGCCCAAAATTGGTACTTTAATAATTACCGCTTTATTAATATTGGATTTTCCAGATTAAAGTGACGATTATTTTAAAATTCAGTCATAATTGCGAATAAATTTTAAGGGCCCCGTTATCCGAGGGTAAACGCCCAACCACTATCACTACGCCTGATACTGGCCCCGTTTACGCTCGGATAAAAGGGCACCGCATTAACAATTTATATCTCGATATGCAATCTTAGTGGTAAAAATATAAAGCATGGCAGATAATTTAAAGACAGTAAATATTCACATAACAGAATACTAATATAACATAAATAAAATATGTAATTAAAACACACATATACGTAACAAGCTTAATAGTAAATAAAAACAAATTTAACATGTCACAATAACAAGACAGGAATAGATACGTGTGTAGACGAACATGTATTTCAAGAAGACATACATATTAGAAATAAAATATGTTTCAACATATATGGGACAACATATCGTACAAAAAGGGTAAATACACTAACATGTAACCCTAAAAAACAAGAAAACATACACACATACAAAAATACAAAATATGCCATGTACGAATCAACTAAAACATAACGTGCTTAATATGAATAACCAGACAAAAAAAAGGATACATAATTATCATAAACTTAATACACATATACATGTAAACATAAAATACGAGGCATATACGAGGGATATAAAATGAGACAAAAAATACATTAACATATACGATTATAATACGAACATGAGTATTTACAAAGAAATAGGACTGAAATGAAAGAAAAATAAAAGTCAGTGGCAGAAATTAAAGAACAATAATATGTAATTTCAGGACTAAAATGCGAAGTAAACAGAACCTAGAAGGATCAAAATTGTAATTGGACCAAGGGGCAGACCCAAAATGAAAAGTAAAAAAACGCGGGATGGCTAAAGGCGTAATTTTACGATTTAAAAACTGATTCGGTGTAATTTAGGGACTGGATTGCAAGCTTTTGAAATACAAGAAGGACCAGAGTTGTAATTATACCATGCGGCGAGACAAAAATGAAAATATTGGAAACGCGGGGGGATTAAGTGTGTGATTTACCCATTTCAAAAATAATAACACCTATATAAACCCTATTTTTAGACCGAAATCAACTTTCCCCTCATTTCTTTCATTTTCAGTTTTGTAATATTGCTTATGTTCTTCATTTTCTCTCAAATATCCCCTGAAACCCAGAATCCGGCGGCCGGCCGCCGCTAACCGGCACCGGCGAGCCTCCAAAACACACCAAAATAACCCCCTTTCCATCCTCGACACGAATCCGAGGTTGGATTCAGAGGATACACCTCTATTCGCCCTAGATCGAGGAAATACGAACAAAAAAAACACTTTTAACCAAAAACAAAACTACAAAGGGGGCCTTCCCCTTCCTCTAGTTCACCATCTCTGGCTTGGGGAAGCCGAAAGGCTTGTCACTGAGGAAGGGAGACCTACGGACGGCGACGGTAAGACCTCTCTTCTCTCTCTCTCTTTTTGTTTATCCCTTTGTATATGCATGCAAGAAAACAAATAAGAAAAGGAAACAACTGTTTACCACTAGACTGACTTTCGATTATCACTTGACTGGTTACAACTTTCGGGTTTTTTTTTGTTACAAAATCTCTGTTACCCTCTGTTCTTTCTCCCTTCGTTACAAAAGTACCCGTTTCATATATATGCTTCTTTGTTTTGTACAAGTTGCATCTTGCTTTTTTAGATCTGGACTGACAAACTTGTTGCTTGTTGTATTTGGCATGTTCTGAGCACGATGGTTGAATATCGGCATGGTGGCGGTATGGGTGTTCTGCCATCGGCCAAACGCGTTCTCGGCCGTTAGATCAGATCTGATCTAACGGTCGAGATGGCTTGAAGGACGAACGGCCTGGTGAAGCCTCGATTTGGTGAGACGGCTCCAGATCTTGCCACGTGGAGCTCCGCAGTCGAGGAGTCAGAACGCGTGGGGCTCACGCGCGCGTGGGATATCAAAGCGTCCGCACGTGGACCACATGCGCGCGTGGCACTTGAACGGTCCATACATGTGGAACACGCGACTGGCAGATATTTTTGACTTCTTGGTTGGATCGTGGCCGTTGGATCAGATCTTGATCCAACGGCCTACAGCCACCTGCACACACAGTTGTAATTAGATAAGGTTTGGGCCAACCGGGCCTTGTAACTATTTGTAACTGGACTTGGACTGTAATTTATTTATTTAATATATATAATTTTTTGGATTTCATTTCATATCAGCCCAATAATATTAATAATAATATAATTATAACAGCAATACACATACATGATACAAACATATACTTATACAAGTATAACATATTGGCATACGTATATATAATCCTACACATAATTAACATAACATCTATATACACTAAAGAAATACGCTCGTACTCTAGATACATACGCGACATACATATATCATTAATATGTATACATATATAGCTTATAATAAACATGCACACCATACCTTATATATATTAGTAATACTCATGCAAACAATAAACATATAATATAATAAATATACATGCAACACTAATATGTATTTACAAGTAAAAAATGAGTGATTACAATTGCCCCTCTTTGCTTGTTCTCATGGAATGGGAAACAAAGCAAAGATTCATAAGCACTCATTTTTATCAGACTTCCCTGTTTGTAGCTTTGGAAAAACGTGTTCTTTTGGACATCTCCGCTCTTCCTTAGCTGAATCTTCGGGCTTGTAAGTTCTTCCTATATAGAGCTTCGTCACCTTCCGATCTTGGAGCTACAGGCTCTTCCTATATAGAACCCTTCACTCTAAAGCCTCGAGTTATGATTCCTTCCTATATAGAACCTTTCACTTCGAGACTGTAAAGCTTGGAGTCCTTCCTATATAGAACTCTTCGCCTTCAACGCTGGTTTCTCCTATATAAAACCTTTTGCGCCGCTGATGGATTCTTCCGACTGAGAGTTCCTCCTATATAGAACTGCTAGTCTTCAAACCCTGGAGCCGTCAGTCCTTCCTATATAGAACTTTTGGCGTCTAAAATTTCAGAGTTACAGGTTCTTCCTATATAGAACCTTTCACTCTAAGACAATGAAGATCGAAGCCTTTCCTATATAAGACTCTTCGCTTTCGACACAAAAGGTTTCCTATATAACCATGTGTCATAGGTGAATTCCTTCGACTGAGAGTTCTTTTTGAGATTCTGGATTTAGGGTTCTCTCTCTATGGAACCTTTCACTGGGGCTTGAAAATGCAGGTTCTTTTTTTTACGAGGCTGTTGCCATTTTTGGACCTACGCTACTAAGACTGCCGCATCATGCCCAAAGGACTTACTGATGGCCCGAAGGACTTATCATCATGCTCGAAAGACTTACTGATGGCCCAAAGGACTTAACATCGTGCCCGAAGGACTTACCGATGACCCGAAGGATTTAACATCTGGGTCTCACGCCGCTATGGCTGCCGTTCTTTTGGGACTCATGCTGATATGCTGCCGCATCATGCCCGAAGGACTTACTGATGGCCCGAAGGACTTATCACCATGCTCAAAAGACTTATTGGTGGCCCGAAGGACTTAACATCGTGCCCGAAGGACTTATCGATGACCCGAAGGATTTAACATCTGGATCTGACGCCGATATGGCTATTGTTTTATGGGGACTCACGCTGATATGCTACCGCATCATGCCCAAAAGACTTACTGATGGCCCGAAGGACTTATCACCATGCTCAAAAGACTTATTGGTGGCCCGAAGAAATTAACATCGTGCCCGAATGACTTACCGATGACCTGAAGGATTTAACATCTGGATCTGACGCCGCTATGGCTATTGTTTTTTTTTTGGGACTCACGTTGATATGCTGCCGCATCATGCCCGAAGGACTTACTGATGGCCCGAAGGACTTATCACCACGCTCAAAAGACTTATTGGTGGCCCGAAGGACTTAACATCATGCCCGAATGACTTATCGATGACCCGAAGGATTTAACATCTGGATCTGACGCCGCTATGGCTATTGTTCTATGGGGACTCACGCTGATATGCTGCGCATCATGCCCGAAGGACTTACTGATGGCCCGAAGGACTTATCACCACGCTCAAAAGACTTATTGGTGGCCCGAAGGACTTAACATCGTGCCTGAAGGACTTATCGATGACCCAAAGTATTTAACATCTGGATCTGACGCCGCTATGGCTATTGTTCTATGGGGACTCACGCTGATATGCTGTCGCATCATGCCCGAAGGACTTACTGATGGCCCGAAGGACTTATCACCACGCTCAAAAGACTTATTGGTGGCCCGAAGGACTTAACATCGTGCCCGAAGGACTTATCGATGACCTGAAGGATTTAACATCTGGATCTGACACCGCTATGGCTATTGTTCTATGGGGACTCACGCTGATATGATGCCGCATCATGCCTGAAGGACTTACTGATGGCCCGAAGGACTTATCACCACGCTCAAAAGACTTATTGGTGGCCCGAAGGACTTAACATCGTGCCCGAAGGACTTATCGATGACCCGAAGGATTTAACATCTGGATCTGACGCCGCTATGGCTATTGTTCTATGGGGACTCACGCTGATATGCTGCCGCATCATGCCCGAAGGACTTACTGATGGCCCGAAGAACTTATCACCACGCTCAAAAGACTTATTGGTGGCCCGGAGGACTTAACATCGTGCCCGAAGGACTTATCGATGACCCGAAGGATTTAACATATGGATCTGACGCCGCTATGGCTATTGTTCTTTGGGGACTCAAGCTGATATGCTACCGCATCATGCCCGAAGGACTTACTGATGGCCCGAAGGACTTATCACCACGCTCAAAAGACTTATTGGTGGCCCGGAGGACTTAACATCGTGCCCGAAGGACTTACCGATGACCCGAAGGATTTAATATCTGGATATCACGCCGCTATGGCTGTTGTTCTTTCGGGACTTTGGTAAATTCTTCGATAATTCTTTAAATACCTGTTTAGGAACAAGCAAAATTGACATGCCCCTATCTATATGATGTATGTAATGTTATGCTTTCTTCGATAATTCTTCGATAATTCTTCAAATACCTGTTTAGGAACAAGCAAACTTGACATGCCCCTATCTATATGATGCATGTAATGTTGTGCTTTTTTTCTCCTCTTTTTCTTTTTTCTTTGTTTCTTTTTCTCCTTTTTTTCTTCTTTTTATTGTTAATCTTATGTCCTGAAAAGTCATTCTTCGGATTTCTCTATTTCCTTTCTTTTTGCGGTATGCTCAATTTTGATCTTCATTTCTGTCAAATTTAGCTCAATGGGCATCTGCTCTTGTTCTTTTGCACGGGCACCCGTCTTTCTTTCTTCTTCTTGGGGTCTCGTCATGCGCTTCACCAACAAACACTATATCATGCGTGTGCAGAGATTCTTACTATTTTTTCTGTTTCTGCATTGCCCCATTCGATCGTGCTCGGCTATCTTCCGATTCTTTTGACCCAACATTTCGAGTATTTGTTAATTTCATCATCGGGCGAGAGCGAAATGCTTCTTAACCTCAATCTTCTTGTTTCCTCTTGACGGACACCATTCATCGATCTGTGCTTTAATTCTTTGGAGACTCTCATTGTTTACTTTTTACCGTTCCTCACTTTGTAAGCTCATTCTTGTCATGTTTCGTCCTTCATTTTCTTGAACCAAACAAGGCATCGTGGCTGGAATTCGCTTCTTGTTCTTGAGCTGTCTGACACCTATACCTCTGTTATCATCTTCATTCTATGTATTGTGAGGTCATGTCTGGTTAGGGGCTCCAATAGTATCCGCAACCTTGTGTTCTAGATCCTACCCCTGAAGTAATACATGGAAATTTTTGTTGCTTTAACTTGTCAATTTGCTGATTGGTGTTCCACTGAAGGGTATCATTTAGATTAACATACAAGATTTTGAAAACACAACATAGGAGCTCTGGATATCATGTGCAAGAGTGGCTTAGATTCAACCACTTGGTAATTCAAAGATGTGAAGTCTTCCCTGGTGACTCGGTTCATCCTCATGATTACCGCGTTGCTGCAGAGTGCTACTCTTTCTCAATTCTCATTATCTACTCCGCCCCCAAAAGGGTAGGCTTGTATAACCACTTGAGCGCAAAAATATTACTCTAGGAATAGAGTTCTGGGTGGTGCGAGTTTTAATTTTACCTATGCTATCGCCTATTTTCTTTCTTTTCTTTTTCCTTTTTCTTTTTTCATCATTTTTCTTTTTCCCTTTTTTGTTTTTTTTGTTTGTTTTTTAATCACTATTTGAGGAAATCAATTCGTCACAGTCCTTTGTCTTGAGGACAACGATGGAGCAAACAACACTGCCCCAAGTTACTCGGCATAGTCACGATTTGAAAATATTACCATCACTCATGAAGCCAAGGTTTCTTGAATTGGATGATGTATCTCCACCTTATCGCTTCAGCGGAGTGCCCCAAAATTTCCATACTCTTATCCCAACAAGCCTATTACCAGGTTTCGAACATAGGAGTACTTTTTATTTTCATTTTCTCCTTCTTTATTTTCATTTTTTTTCTTTCTTTTCTTTTTCTCTTCTTTTTTTTTTCATATTTACTACCTAGAAGATTATGCCTAGAGTCTCAATTTCAAGCAACTCTACATGGTTGACATTTAGAGCTTTTTCGTCCTTGAATATCATCGAAAGAGTAATAATCTCGCTTTGCTGACCAGAGTCCGGTGGGGAAGATCACACATCATCGTTGTCACGACATCTATCTAATGTCACATCTTGCAATTGATATCCAGTGTCCTACAACGGCGAGAAAATATCTATGTGCTTTCAAAAACATTATATGTTAAGCGAAATGTGTTCTTTATTGAAAATAAAAATCAACAAACATGCCCCATCACAAAAGATCTTTGCCACATGAGGGCCACATAGAGTTGATTCCTTGTATTACTTCAGGAAGGTATTTTAATGTAGAGACATCTATGGCTTCTTCAGTACTATATAGATTTGCTTCTCATCCTTGGTCTTCCACTGCTTGATCAGCTCTTGTGTCAGGGTTCCATCATTGACCAGCTTCTTGATTTCCTCCAGTAAAGGTCTACATTTTCTGGTGGGATGCCCCGGTGCCCCCATATGGAATTCGCATGTGCTACTCGAGTCAAAACTATGGGCATACAGATCAGGTGCACTCTTCATCGGCCTAGGAACAAGATAGTGACCCTCTACCAGATGAGGCCAAATGTCTGAGATAGATGTTCCAAACACTTCCAAATTTGTGCTCGTCCGAGGAATTTTCCTTGATGACCCCGATTTGTCAGTCTGTCTCCTTCTTTTACGGCCACGCGAACCCTGGAGATGACACTCATTTACCTCTCCATCCTTATCTATCTTATCTTCGATTCGGTCATTAGACTTAGACCCTAATTTTCCTTCTTTGACTGCGTATTCTATTCTTTTTCCAATCGTCATGAAATCTTCGAATCCGTTTCTCGATTTTTCCAACATCATATCGAAGAAAGGAGAGGGAAGCGTTGCATGAAATAGGGGAGTCAACTCTTCTTCCGCTATAGGGGTTGGACTTGGGTCGCCAGACATCGCCACCTTAATGCATATTCCCTGAAGCTTTCACTTGGTCTCATTTTCTCATTCTGAAGAAACTGTCGACAAGGTGCTAAATCTAAAGCATATTTGTATTGATCCAAGAAGGCTTTAGCGAGGTCACCCCATGACCTAACTTGGTTTCTGTTCAAACGGTTATACCCACCGCTTTGTTGGTCCCGTCAGGCTATCATGGAAATGATGGATCAACAATTCTTCATTCTTCATGTATCTTTCCATTTTTCTACAAAACATGGTTAAGTGAATCTTCGGGCAGCTGGTTCCGTCATACTGCGTAAATTCGGGAACCTTGAAATCCGGAGGAATGGCCAAATCAGGGACTAGGCAGAGTTCCCTCATATTGAAAACATTTATCTTCTCTTTCTTCTTAAGCTCTTTCTCGATTCTTTCTTCTAACTGGTCAAGCCTCGACTCTTCAATTCGTTCCATTTTCTGATTAATTCTGCCATCGAACCCCATGTATTAAATGATGAAGTGCCATGTGATGATAAAACAATGCAAAGAACGTGATGCAAATGCAATGCATGAATGCAATAAAGCATTGATTCCGCAAGTGATTTGTCCCTATAGGACATCTTTCATTCAGACTAAGAGGTTTCATTACATCCGGTATTAGGGTTTTAGAGATAGCGGTGAGCCCCGCACCTAATGTCTTGACCTCATTTAATAGTCCCGTCAGTTTTCCTTCGCGGTCCAATGCCGGATCCATATTCTGGCTTATTGGTGCTGCTGCATCGGCTAAATCTGCTACCTGTTGAGCTACTTATCGGGCTTGAGTCGTAACCATCTTCATGTCTCGGTCTTTCTCTTGTATTGTTTGCTCGACCTTTTGTAGCTTAACGGTCATTGCCCCAGCACGGATCTCACTGGTATGTAAAGCAGTCTCGAGCCTCACTATACATTCTTTGAGTGCTGCGTTTTCCTTTGGAAGGCTTGTGATTCATTCCTTTCTCGGTGCAGACTTGATTTCAGGATATCTTCCATGGCGATCGCTTTCCAACTCATTTTGGAGAAAGTCACTTTGGCTCTCAGCTTCTTCCAGCTTACGTGATAATGATCGACTTTATTCTTACTATTCTTGCATTTACGCTTCCAGCGTTACGAACCGTTCCTCACTGAATCATACCATTGACCCACTCTTCCGCGGTGTCACCTGGGCCGAAACTCTTAAATTCAAAGTACAGCTTCGTACTGCGTCTTGTACATTCTTTGATTTCATGCTCGATTTGTGCCTCTCATGCTCGAGCTGGTCGCGCTTGTGTGCAAGTTCATCTTCCGAGACGCTTTTATTCTTGACTCCTAACTTTATCCCGCTTGAGTGACCTACTTACGTGTTTACACGAACCTTGGGCTGGGTATTGACCTTGCCGATTTTGATTTTGCCCCCGCAACGGCCGGGTCGGGTGAAGAATCGGGGTTGTCCGTCTTCGAAATCTAAAATTCCCATTCGACAAGATCTCGAACTCGTCCTTGGGGCCCTACAATTTTCGGGGTGTGATGACCCGAATAGCCCATGTGGTAGCTGCACTGCACACGCATTGTTGTAATCTTTCGGATAAGGAGGTTTTCTTGGTACAGACTTCTTTGGTATGATAAGGTTCCTTTCGACAAGCAAATGAAGTAACTCGGTGTATCTCATGGGTATAGGATAATGTCTTCGATGTCATTAGATTCTCGAACTTCCCCTGGTTTTGCCTCTGTTCCTCGGGTATCTACCCCGGATGTGCTACTCGTGCGCTTCTTGAGATTGATCACAAAGGGATTCGATTTGTCATATTTAATGGTGTTGTCTGTTTTGACATTTCGACCATTACATTTCCACATTCTCGCTCCCCGACCGAATCTTTTTCTCGAGTTCGACATGCTGCTTGCCTTTCATCATGGCATTCATCCGGTCCATCATCTCGGACATCCGCTTCTTTAGTTCTTGTATTTCATCTTGTTTGTCCCGTGGATTGACATCGCCATCGAATCTGCTCGTGTCCTTGAATGGTTCTTCTTCTACTGCCACCGTCCTAGTCTTGGGATGGAACTCGAATTGGACCCCCTTCCTTCAGGTCAAAGAACCTTTGGTCCATCATGAACAATCTTCTATTATGGGAGAAATCACTCGGGAATCAATGCCCACTGTAATGCGAATGCAATGGTATGCAAAAACAAAGCAAAAGAAAACAAGTCAGTACCGGAGAAAAATGATAAGTACATAATAAAAGGGCAAATTAAATGCGATAAGCAAACAATGCAATCCTATTTACATTCCATCTAAGACACCTAGGTTATCCGCATGGCTCTAACATGGTGGGTTTCTATGTGTTCTCTATATGCAGTTTTGGTGCTAAGAGGTACCCGAATTGTCCTCGTTGTCCTCTACTAAGAATAGCGAGGTCCCCGATCATCACCCATTATAGGCTCATTTCAACCGGGTTCAATTCAGGGGGACCCATTCGCTTATGCCCGTACGAAGGAACGATATCCTTACGAAAGCATAAGGTACTCGAGCCCCGAAGGTACTTGCTAGGCCCATACGGGAGAACGATATCTCCACGAAAGCATTAGCGTTTTCCCCCACTCAAAAAGACGGGTTTATATGCCATATTTTAAATGCGTTAAAATAAACGCGCAATTATGACCGAATGTTAATTTAATAGTCACTTTAATCCGGAACTTCCAATATTAGTAAAGCGGTAATTATTTTAAAAGCTTGACTCTCATTTGTTTTTGAAAAACAAAAAATTGTCCCCAGCGGAGTCGCCATCTGTAGCGATGTTCCTCTTTTTAAATCGCTAAATAAAAACGTGGATTTAACAAGGTGTTTTTGAAAGGTGTTCGTGATTTTTTGGATATAAAATATTTATTCCGTGGGGTTTTTTAAAGAAACCGCATTAAAAAAAATGGAGTCGCCACCGGCCACTTAGGTAGGCCGAACACCATAAAACCAGAGATTCAAAAAAATATTGGGTTCGGGAGTCGGTTACGGATGGGGAAGGATTAGCACCCCCACACCGCCCAAAATTGGTACTTTAATAATTACCGCTTTATTAATATTGGATTTTCCGGATTAAAGTGATGATTATTTTAAAATTCAGTCATAATTGCGAATAAATTTTAAGGGCCCCGTTATCCGAGGGTAAACTCCCAACCACTATCACTACGCCTGATACTGGCCCCGTTTACGCTCGGATAAAAGGGCACCGCATTAACAATTTATATCTCGATATGCAATCTTAGTGGTAAAAATATAAAGCATGACAGATAATTTAAAGACAGTAAATATTCACATAACAGAATACTAATCTAACATAAATAAAATATGTAATTAAAACACACATATACGTAACAAGCTTAATAGTAAATAAAAACAAATTTAACATGTCACAATAATAAGACAGGAATAGATACGTGTGTAGACGAACATGTATTTCAAGAAGACATACATATTAGAAATAAAATATGTTTCAACATATATGGGACAACATATCGTACAAAAAGGGTAAATACACTAACATGTAACCCTAAAAAACAAGAAAACATACACACATACAAAAATACAAAATATGCCATGTACGAATCAACTAAAACATAACGTGCTTAATATGAATAACCAGACAAAAAAAAGGATACATAATTATCATAAACTTAATACATATATACATGTAAACATAAAATACGAGGCATATACGAGGGATATAAAATGAGACAAAAAATACATTAACATATACGATTATAATACGAACATGAGTATTTACAAAGAAATAGGACTGAAATGAAAGAAAAATAAAAGTCAGTGGCAGAAATTAAAGAACAATAATATGTAATTTTAGGACTAAAATGCGAAGTAAACAGAACCTAGAAGGATCAAAATTGTAATTGGACCAAGGGGCAGACCCAAAATGAAAAGTTAAAAAACGCGGGATGGCTAAAGGCGTAATTTTACCATTTAAAAACTGATTCGGTGTAATTTAGGGACTGGATTGCAAGCTTTTGAAATACAAGAAGGACCAGAGTTGTAATTATACCATACGGCGAGACAAAAATGAAAATATTGGAAACGCGGGGGGATTAAGTGTGTGATTTACCCATTTCAAAAATAATAACACCTATATAAACCCTATTTTTAGACCGAAATCAACTTTCCCCTCATTTCTTTCATTTTCAGTTTTGTAATATTGCTTATGTTCTTCATTTTCTCTCAAATATCCCCTGAAACCCAGAATCCGGCGGCCGGCCGCCGTGTTCTCCGCCGCCGGCCGCCACTAACCGGCGCCGGTGAGCCTCCAAAACACACCAAAATAACCCCATTTCCATCCTCGACACGAATCCGAGGTTGGATTCAGAGGATACACCTTTATTCGCCCTAGATCTAGGAAATACGAACAAAAAAAACACTTTTAACCAAAAACAAAACTACAACGGGGGCCTTCCCCTTCCTCTAGTTCACCATCTCTGGCTTGGGGAAGCCGAAAAGCTTGTCACTGAGGAAGGGAGACCCACGGACGGCGACGGTAAGACCTCTTCTCTCTCTCTCTCTTTTTGTTTATCCCTTTGTATATGCATGCAAGAAAACAAATAAGAAAAGGAAACAACTGTTTACCACTGGACTGACTTTCGATTATCACTTGACTGGTTACAACTTTCGGGTCTTTTTTTGTTACAAGATCTCTGTTACCCTCTGTTCTTTCCCCCTTCGTTACAAAAGTACTCGTTTCATATATATGCTTCTTTTTTTTGTACAAGTTGCATCTTGCTTTTTCAGATCTGGACTGACAAACTTGTTGCTTGTTGTATTTGGCATGTTCTGAGCACGATGGTTGAATATCGGCATGGTGGCGGTATGGGTGCTGCCGCCCAATAAACGCGTTCTCGGCCGTTAGATCGATCCGATCTAACGGCCGAGATGGCTTTGAAGGACGAACGCGCCCGGATGAAGCCTCGATTTGGTGAGACGGCTCCGGATCTTGCCACGTGGAGCTCCGCAATGAGGAGTCGAACGGGGGGGCGCACGCGCGTGGGATATCAAAGCGTCCGCGACGTGACCCCACGCGCGCGCGTGGCACTTGAACGGTCCATACGTGTGGAACACGCGGTGGCGATATTTTTGACTTCTTGGTTGGATCGTGGCCGTTGGATCGATCTTGATCCAACGCCCTGACCACCGCACACACAGTTGTAATTAGATAAGGTTTGGGCCAACCGGGCCTTGTAACTATTTGTAACTGGACTTGGACTGTAATTTATTTATTTAATATATATAATTTTTTGGATTTCATTTCATATCAGCCCAATAATATTAATAATAATATAATTATAACAAAGAATACACATACATGATACAAACATATACTTATACAAGTATAACATATTGGCATACGTATATATAATCCTACACATAATTAACATAACATCTATATACACTAAACAAATACGCTCGTACTCTAGATACATACGCGACACACATATATCATTAATATGTATACATATATAGCTTATAATATACATGCACACCATACCTTATATATATTAGTAATACTCATGCAAACAATAAACATATAATATAATAAATATACATGCAACACTAATATGTATTTATAAGTAAAAAATGAGTGATTACAGGGTATTGATTGGTTTTTGTTTTAACATTGAAGCGGGTATTTTGGTTGTTGTTCTGTCATTATTCTCACTATCAAAATCCCGGAAGAATTTTTGTATTTTGTGTGGCTCATCTTCAACTATATATACTTCATAGAAAAATGTAATTTTCATTTATAATATTTCATAACGAAAATTGAAGCCTAAAAGCTTTTGATAATTTAGAGAAAATTTTGATACATAATCGTGTAAACTTTAGTTTATACGTGCTTGTTTTAATAAAAAAAGTTTATACGTACTTGTCAAATTTAAGGGTTAAAGATTTAATTTGAGGTTGAGAGTTTAGGGGTTTAGATAATTTAGAGTTTAGATATTAAAAAAGGGTTGTATAAATTTTTTATACGAATTGTGTATTAAAATATAACCGTTTGATTTAATAACGGTAAGAGTCTTATATGACATTCTAACATCCTTATCTCATTTCAAAATTATCAAAACAAAACAAACAAGTGTCTGGAAACATGTTTGTTAAGCCGATAAAGCTCAAGTCAACAACACGAGACCAGAGACGATGGACAATCGAGAAACTTGGAACTCATATATTTATGTTCGATAAATATCATGTTCGTGTTTAGAATGTATCGTTAATAATTTTATTGTGTTTACGTTTAAATCAATCGACGCGAAGAACACAAACGCGACGTAAATGCATACATTATCTAATCTAAATAAAGGCTTTAACTAGAGTTGATAGGGAAAAATGATAAAACTGAAATTGAATTGAGTGGGAACTTCATGTACGATATGAGTATGTTTAAGCTTCTATGTTTCCATAAAAACATGTGTCAAAGGACAAATACGTGAGCATATAAGAATTTCGTTTAAGCTTTTTCAAAGACCATTTTCACTATAAAGCATATAACTACGGTATGCCAGAGCTCCCAAACTATATATAGCTAAGCTTTTTCAAATCAAAATGGTTGGAAACTATAAGTTTGTAATAATAAGGAGAAATCCCATTTAAAAACATCCCACAGATAAACGAAGCCTGCATTATTTTATGTAAGAACTATGGTTAATCAACCTCGTTGCAATCAGTTCCACCGCAATCTAAGAGAATGACTCACTGAGTTGGATTAATACAAGCAAGTTGAGTCAAATTTCGCCATTGAAACCAAATTCACCCCTTTCGCATGCATAGTTTTTAAGAATGGAGCACATTTAAAATAAATTAATAATAGTAAACACTTTAAAAGCTTAAGACTGAAAATCCAATAACATTTTACTAACAATATGCAGTAAGCATAATCAAAGCCAAAGTAAACCACAATTAGCTTCCAAACCACGCATTATGCAATTCTTTGAACAAAAACTAAGAAAAAATAAATTTTATTTAATATTACGTAAAATTTTGTAAATAACTGACCCTTTCTTCACGGGAGTCCTTTTATTTCTGGCTTTTTTGTAAGTCTCGAACCAAAGAAAATAATTAAATCCAAGATGAGAAAGAGATAGAGTTTAGATGAGAGAGAGAATTCAGAGAAATTGGGGAAGAAAAAAACTGTATTATTCATTCGATAACCCATCACCTGAGAGTTCAAGCTCTTAAAACCCAAAGGTCACGGAACGACACCGTTTGGCAATTATTACAATCAGCTATACATTGCGTTTCATTAAAGGAAAAACTAACGGTAATAAAACTTAATTAAAATTCTAAACACCAGGGAACTGTTGTTGTAGCTGAAGCAAGCTCTCCCAAGTGGCATCCTCAGAAAAAGAATTAGTCCACTCTACCAAAACCTCAGTCACTGTCTTATTGCCTTTCTTGCCAATCCTCCTGTCCAAAATTTTTACTGGTTCCTTGATAAAGGTTCCATCCAGCCCCACCACTGGCAACTCAGGTTGAGATTGATTTGTTCCCACATATTTCTTGAGCTGGGAGATGTGAAACACTCGGTGCACCCTAGAGCCCACAGGTAGCTGCAACTTATACGCCACCTGGCCCACCTTTTCCAGAATCTTGTAGGGACCAAACCATTTTGGGGATAACTTTTGGCAAGCTCTGGATTGCACAGATTGTTGCCTATATGGCTGTAGCTTCAAGTACACCAATTCCCCTACCTTTAATTCACAATTAGTCTTATTTTTGCCTACTTGCTGCTTCATTCTGTCTTGGGCTCTCTTGAGATAAAACTTCAATACTTTAATAACAGTTTTTCTTTGTGTCAAACTCCTGTCCACAACAGCTACCAAGGAGTCTCCAGCAAGATATGATAAGTGAATGGGTGGGTCATGTCCATACAAAGCAGCATGTGAAATAGTATTAATGAAAGAGTGATGAGAAGTGTTGTACCACCACTCAGCCATATATAACCAGTCACTCTACTCCTTAGGTTTCTCTCTTGTCATGCACCTTAAATATGTTTTCAAGCATTGGCTTACCCTCTCAGTTTGGCCATCTGTTTGGGGATGATAAGCTGTAGAAGGTGTGATGTTAATCCCTAGCTTCTTGAAAAGCTCCTTCCAGAATAAGCTCATAAAAATCTTGTCCCTATCACAGACTATGGTCTCTAACGACTCATAAAGCCTAAAAATGCTCTCCATAAATACCTTAGCAATCCCCCACAGTAGTAAAAGGATGAGCTACAGCCACAAAGTGACCATATTTGGTCAAATGGTCCACCACTACCATGATCACTTCCTTCCCTTTTAAAGCAGGTAATCCCTCTATAAAATTCATACTGATGGATTCCCAAGCTGCCTCAGGTACTAGAAGAGGTTGTAACAGCCCTCTGGGATACTGTAAATCCCTTTTATTCTTTTGACAACTTGAACATTCCCTCACCAGATTCTTGATTTCCCTTTTTAACCACTTCCAATACACAACTAAAGAAGCCCTCTAAATTGTTGCCTCGACCCTTGAATGTCCTCCAATAGGGCCACTATAAAAACATTGTAACAACTTCTTCCTCAACTTCAAGTCCACCCACCACCAATTTTTTCTTCCTCCTCAAGAGCCGTCCGTCCTAATTATATTTTTGGTGATTCCCCTTCCCTTCTTCAATCTCAGCAATCACTCTCTTTAACCTTGGATCCTTCTGCCAGAACTCAGAAATTCTAGACAACAAAGAAGAGAGTACACTGCTCACATTCAAATTATTGCAGCTTGCAAATAGAAGATTTTTTTGACAATACATCTGCCACCTTATTATGAATCCCATTCCTATAAACCACCTCATAATCATACCCTATCATCTTTACAACCTATCTCTATTGTGAAAGAGTTATGGCTTGCTAGTCAGCTAGGAATTTGAGGTTTTGGTGATCTATCTTGATTTTGAAATATCTTCCAAGCAGATATGATGACCATTTTTTACTGCCATGAGTGGAGCCAATATTTCTTTATCATAGATAGACAGTCCTTGATGTTTTATTTCCAATCCCTTATTAAAGAATGCCAAAGGCTTCTCTTTTTTGCACCAACACAACCTCTATTGCCATATCTGAAACATCTGTTTCTATCATAAACTCTTATTCAAAGTCTGGCAGAGCCAAATCAAGAGTAGATTTCACTGCTTGCTTCAATTTCTCAAAGGAAATTTGCTCATGCTTAGTCTATTTTTGCCCTTTCTTCTTCAACAACTTAGTCAAAAGTTTAGCAATCTCACCATAACTTTTTATAAACCTCCTATAGTAGCCTGACAACCCTAAAAATCCCCTTACATCTTTTATAGAACTAAGAGTGGGCCAATTTGTGATGCATTCCACCTTTGAATCCTTCATGGTTATAGCTCTCTCATAGACAACATAACCCAAATATTCCACCTTGGTAGAACCAAAACTGTACTTACTCCTTTTTGCAAATAGCTTATGCAGTCTTAACAGTCCCAATACCTTCCTAAGATGTTGCAAATGATCTTCCCAACTTGCAGAATTAACCAATATATCATCCAAAAAAACCAAGATAGATTTTTTCAACTGCTCATTGAATATTTTGTTCATGAGACCCTGGAAGGTGGCAGGGGCATTGGTCACCCCAAATGACATGACCAAGAATTCGTAATGTCCCTCATAAGTCCTAAATGCAGTTTTAGTTATGTCTAGTCATCATATTCTGATTTGAGGGTAGCCTAACCTCAAATCTAATTTGGAAAAGTATTTGGCCCTTCCTAATTTATGTAATAGTTCTTCAATGATTGGCATGGGGAATTTGTCTTTAATAGTTAGCTGGTTGAGTCTTCTGTAGTTCACACACATCCTCTGACTACCATCCTTCTTCTTAACCATCACTACTGGTGAAGTAAAAAAACTGTTGTTGTCCCTGATTACTCCTGTGCTCAATAGCTCTTTGGTCATTGTCTCAATTGCATCCTTTTGAAATGCTGGATATCTGTAAGGGTGAATCTTAACCACTGTATTTTCATCTTTCAAGGGGATTTTATGGTCTTGGCCTCTCTTAGGGGCAGACCCTTTGGTTCTTGGAAAACATCTACAAATTCCTACAACAAGCTTTTCATTCTTGCTGAATCAGTTTTATTGTCCAACTGCATTTCCATTTGTGCTTTCATCATTAAACATGCAGTATAGGGGCCTGCATTACCTCTCAAAACCTTAGCGCACAGTTTGGGTTTAATACACCCCAAGGGTTTAGGATGCATTTCTTGCAACCTCAACTCCCTCTCTTGATAAAGAAATTCCATGGTAGACTCTGTAAAATCTTAGTTTATAAGCCCCAATGTGGACAAACATTAAACTCTCAACACTATGTCAAAACTCTTTAAGGGTAAGAACAAGAAATCAGTCTTGAATTTCTCCTCTTGTGTCTCGCATAGCATCTCTTTACAATTTCCCAAAGTTCCCATGAGATCACCATTAGCCATTGTTACCATTAAACTCCCCTTGTGATCCATAGGCATTCCCAAGTTCTTTACCACAGAAAGGTTCACAAAATTGTGGGTACTTCTTGAGTCTACCAAAGCCACCCATTCTATCCCACCATTTATGACTCTCAGCCTCATAGTTTTAAAGTGTGAGTTTCCCCATAATGCATGAAGGGACAACATTGGACCATCCACATTGTTATCCATTAGTTCCTCTACCTTCTCACAATCTAGGAACTCTTTCTGCTCACCATCTTCCTCCATTCATTCCACTGTAATTTGGTACAACTGAGTTTTTGTACACCTATGGCCGGGAGCGTACTTAGCAGCACACCAGAAGCATAAGCCTTTCTTTCTTCTATCTTCAATCTCAGCAGAAGTTAGCACATTTCTTTTTATAGAATTACTAGAAGTTGTCATAGTGTTTCCTGAAGTATTCTGACCAGGGGAAACACTTCTTGACCCTAATTGTGGTACAAATAGAATACTAAACCCACTTCTCAAAGAATTAAGTGGTCTAGTAGGTACTGACAATATTGAAGGAGGGCTAAGTTTAAACTGGGGCACCACATTTCTCTTCTGGTTAGTCAGAAATATGGCTTCTAATTGCTTAACCATGTGAAAAGCATCTATCAAACTCTTAGGCTGCAATAACTTAAGGAATTGACTAATTTCTACCGTTAAGTGGTTTTTAAACATTCTTAAAACATACTGGTATGGAATTTGTACCTAATTCAGTAGTGTTACAAAGTTATCATAGAACTGTTTTATTGTTTCAGTCTGCCTCAAGGCTACCAATTCGGCAAATAGGTTATCAAATTTGCCAGGAGAAAAATGATCCTTCATGAATCCCAGATATTGTCTCCAAGTCAGCTGCCCTAGCTCCCCATAGCTCTTTACTGCAAACTGATACCACTGAAGTGCTTTCCCTTCCAAATGCAGCATAACCAATATGATTCGGACACACTCAAGCAAATTTTTAGCTTCTAAATACTGCTCTAATTTTGCCAACCATCCTCTAAAGTCATCATCATCGAACTTGGGATACATGAGCTTATAGGCAAAATTATGAGACTATGGGCATGGCTCAATTGGAATCTGTGGTATTTCTTCATTTAGAATCATAGAAGCAGAAGTTCCCCCTTGTTGACTGTGGGTAGCTCCTTATGTGGCCGTGGGGCCAGCTCTCAACATTTCTGGGGTAGTGAATATTCCTTTTTCTGCAACCTGATTATTTTCCAAAGCCTTCTCTATAACTTTCTAAAGATTCGACATCATTGAAGCTCTTAACTCTTACATTTTTGTTTCCATGGTTGCTTCTATACTCGTTTTTATCCCTTGAAGCTTGCTATCGATGGAACCCTCAACTCTAGCAATATCTTCTTGCAAATTAGAAATTTCTGTCTGTGCCATTTGACTGCGCATCATGGTCGCATAACCGATCTAGCCCTGATACCTTTGTAATATCTTGAACCAAATTAAAGAATTAAATTCAAGATGAGAAAGAGTGATAAACCTATTTAATTTTGATATAACTTAATGAAAAATGTTTTTGGACTTAAACTAATTTGCAAAAATATTGTAAAAGTCTATAAACTTAAAAAATATGTTTGAAATATTTTCAAAGGGTTTTTGACATGTTCCAAATGATTTCAAATGGCCAAAGTGTCAAAAACTGGTCTTGAGTATCGATACGGTTTGACTCGTACCGATACCCAGAAAACCTCGTATCGATACTATTCTAAGAATACCGATACGACTCTTTGTCCTCGAGTTTTGAAAATTCTAGTAGCCATTTGGCGTACCAACATGGCCTCAACCATATCGATACTCGAGAGTGCGTACCGATACGCTTGTATAGCGTACCGGTACCCATGTGTTAAAATTGTTCTAACGGCTATTTTTCTTAAGAACATGTACCGATATCGGTCCTCGCATATCGATACTAAAGAGTCTAGAACTGCATTTATTGCTGAAAATAAAAACTCCAACGGCTACAAACCAACCCCAACGGATAGTACCAGTTATGAACACATTAGAGAGTTTAAAAGACTCAATCAAGCAGCCATGGAGATACAATAAACATCAAGCCAACATTCTATGATTAAGAAAAGTGTTTTGTGCTTTTAATTTTCATTTTCTTTGTAGAACACACTTGTAAGCTTAATTGTCATATATGCTTAAGTGTTAGGTTTTGGGTGAGAGCTTAATTGTGCAAACATTGTACTTTGTGAGGGTTTTCTTGTTTGCTACTTGTTTTTCTCTTGTAAGAGAAGGTTTTCTCAAAACTTTGGGGTTTAAGCTTTAAGGTTGTAAAAGTTTCCTCTTGAACTTAGAAAAAGGAATAAATTCATAGTGAATTTAAAAAAATCTTTAGTAGAAAGCTAAGATAGTGGATGTAGAGTTTAGTTAAAAGCTTGAACCATTATAAATTCTTGTGTCTATTTTTAATTTTCCATTATTTTCACCATAAACATTCAAAAAAGCCGTTTAGAAGCTTGATCTTTTGAGCATCCCAACAAAAGGATAGAGTTTAGATGAGAGAGAATTTAGAGAAATTGGGGGAAGAAAAAAACTGTATCATTCATTCGATAACCTCTCACTAGAGAGTTCAGACTCTTAAAACCCTAAGGTCGCGGAACGACACCGTTTGGCCACTATTACAACCAGCTATACGTTGAGTTTCATTAAAGGAAAAACTAACGGTAGTAAAACTTAACTAAAATTCAAAACATCAATTAAGCATACTTATATTTTTCACTCTCAACTTCTTCCTCATTCGAATCAGAGCCGTCGGTTTCCTCTGATTTAATTTTCTCCGATTGTTCATCTTTTTTCTAGTTCTTGCTCTTCACCTTCGGCATTTTCGAACTGGTTTTGGAGGTATAAATCAATTTGCTCCCTTATGAACTTCTTTTTCTCCGATAAGTCAATGCCGAAATCTTCCTCCAATCTCCGCCGCACGATTGCTTAGTAGTCATGTTAAGGTTTGATTCCTCTAAGAACTCCCAGAGTCGGACGATTAGCTCCGATTCCGACACCATCGCGGTGAGAGTCCGAGTCTATTATTTAGCTTGCGTTTTTTTATTGGACTCGGTGAGTTAGGCGGTGGAGAAGATTAAGCTGAGAAATAAAGAGGACATAAGTGGAAATAGATGAAAAGGTTAGCTCACCCATTATTCTGTTAGTCGTTTGAGGCGAATTTTGTGAAACTTGAGCTGTGGGGCCTACACAACTTAAAAAGTCGCGGCCTCCTACGATCTCGAATGATTTCTTTTTCGTCTTTACAGATTTACCCTCACATTTACCTTGAAACTCTATCCAAACCACTATGTATTTTTATTTTTTTCTTTTTTAAACAAAATATTATATTTTGATACAAAAGTTATGTAAAAAAAATTACACAATCTTTAATATTTAAGTTATAAAATATAAATTCTTAACTCTAACACAAAAAAATCTAAATCTTAAACCATAAACTTTAAACTCTAAATTCTAACTATAAACCTTAAATTTTACATCATACAACATAATTACTAAACCATAACATAAATCTCTAAACCCTAAAATTAAAAGGCTTTTTACAAAAATTACACAAATTTGTGTATCAAAGCATTTTTCTTAAACAAAACTATAGGTACATTATAATGTTAGATTATAAATATTTTATTACTAATAAATTTATTTACTCTATAAGTAAGCAGGCTACTTTATAATGTTTGATTATAAAGTAACCGGTGATTAAAAAATTATTATTAATTTTAAATGATATTTTGATAATTTTATATTCAAAAATCAAATTTTATTTTTTAAATTTTTTAAAATCACTTTTTATTCCAAAGGTTAATTTTTACTTTGTTTTTATTATCTTTAGTACCAAAACGTGCTTTTAACTCTAAAAATTAGTTTGAAAAACGATGGATAATTGTGTAAGAATATCAACGGCTGAGATTGCTTCGCCAAATCAACCAAACTTGGCTCTAAAGAATACATAATCGAATCCTTTGGTTCTTGCTTTTCATATGTTAAGCTTAGGAAAAAAGACAAAATCTCTAATGTCTTATTCATTGGATTAATCTTACATAAGCATGTAGAATAATTGTTGGTTCTCGAAATAGAAAATGAAGAAGAAAGTACAAGCAAAGCAAAAGGGTAATGAAAGGGAAAGATGCACACTAGCTTTTGGACATGTCCTAAACCCCAATTTTGGATAAAAAAATTCAATACATCAATTTAATTCTCTAATTTATATTAAAAGTAAATATGAAAATTTAAAAAGTTATAGAATACAGTAAACATCATAGATTTAGTTTTTAATATTTAATTTGATCATTTTAGGTCTATATAAATTAATCATATTTTTCTTATATACTTTGGTCAATACTGAAAGTTTTAAATTAAAAAAAGGACTGAATTAGAATAAACTAGTAATAGACCAATAATAAAATCTAGGGTAAACTACAATAGTAGTCCTTGAATTTTTAAGGCGTTTGTAATATGGACAACGAACTGTTAAAACTTGTAATACAATCATTGAATTTTTAACTAACTTTTATTACAGTCATTGTTGTTAAAAAAAATTTACGTGACACGTTAACTTTAAAAAGAGATAAACTATACTAACAGTCTCTAAATTTGTAGGGTGCTTACAAATAGAATCGTCCCTAGGTATGGGTAAAAGAGGCGCCCGCCCAGGGATTAATTTTTTTATAATATTTAGTATTATGGTCCAATTTTTTAATACTTATTGTTAGAGGTTTACTCTCACAATTTAATGTTTTCAATATTTGTTATTAGGGGTCTAATTTTTCAATACTTGTTATTATGGCTCAAATTTTTAACACTATTTATTAGAGGCTCAAGTTTTTTCCCAATAATTGTTATTAGGTGTTTACTCTTAAAATTCAAATTTTCCCAATATTTGATATTATAGGTCCATTTTTTCAATACTTGTTGTTAGAGTTTCAAATTTTTTCAATACTTGTTATTAGGGGCTTGATTTTTTTTCTTCCAATATTTGTTATTAGGAGTCTACTCTTAAAATTCATTTTTCAATACTTTTAATTAGGGGACCAAAATTTTTCTAATACTTGTTATTAGGGGCTTAATTTTTTCCAATATTTGTTATTAGGGACACACTCTTAAAATTTATTTATTTTTATAATACTTGTTATTTGAGAGCTATTTTATTCTAATGTTTATTATTAGGGACCCAATTTTTTCCCCAAATTTTGTTATTAGGAACTTACTGTTAAAATTTAATTTTTCTACTATTTGTTATTAGTGTTTTGATTTTTATCCTCGTACTTCTTATTAAATCATTATAAATAGTATGGGGATAAAAATCAAAACACTAATAACAAATATGATTGATATTAAATCATTTTAAATAGAGATCCATGTCACTGCTGCCGAGGAGGATATTACCGGTTACCGTAGGACGCATTTACAGTTGCCGATGAGCGATAGCAGACGACAGAAGGTGACTGACTGGCGTTTGCCATTTATGGCAAAAAAATCTGTATTTAACAGGCAAGCAAAATGACGTCATTTTTGGCCCTTTTTGACCCACGCTTTGACCCGTGACCCGAGAAGGATCCGCACGAATTTTAAATGAAATGGAAAAATCACAATTTCAGTCCTTCCGCTTTTAATTTATATTTAATTTCATCCATTTTTATATTTATTTCTTTATAATTGTTCATCTAATTTATGTTTTTCTTCAATTTAATCTTTCTGCCTTGAAATATTTTATATATTTTATTTTTAGCATTTTCCTTTTTTTATTATTGTTTATTGTGTAATATGTCCTTTTACACTATTTATCATGGTTATATTTTAAATGATATCTTAAATATATTTGCTTATATTTAAATGTATCATTTTGTGCTCTTATATGTTATATATGGTATAAATATTTAGGTGTTTATATATTACTATATTTTGAAGGTACGTATTAATGTAGTTTTTGTATTATGGTAAACATATAATTAGTATGTATATTTATATTACATTTTACTTATGTATTGCATCGTCATTATTATTGTGTAATATATATATATATATACATATATATTATTTTTATGTTTCATAGTTTGCACATATATTATTTTTTTGAACAATTTCTACCTAGGAGAGGGGAAAAGAAAATTTTACTCCTACTGAGTCTTGAACACACAGCCTAAAAAAAAGAGAGGGTGTCAACTGAGAGGTTTAACCACCTGGGGGGATAACATGAATGTTTTGCTGGATGCCGCCTTGGCACTTATTGGTGGCAATGCAGTCGCTGCAAATCTAGTCGCTTCATACCCCGTCACATTGCGAACTCAGTCGCTGCAGACTAGGGATGGCAAATGGGCGGGGCGGATGCGAATATCTCTCCCCCATATTCATACCCACCTAAAATTTTCATATTCACCATCTACCCACCACCCACGGCGGGTATAATTTAAAAATCCACACCCGCCCACATAGGTATATTATCAAATCCATCCCCACACCCACTACCCAACTGGATACCCACCACCCAGCTCGTACCCGCTCGTGCCCACCTGACAAGCAGCCACTAATATCGAATTATGTAAAAACAAATCATAGACTTTTGTAAAGAAGAGTAAAACCTCACATACTTTATTAATTTGATCAAGTGCATATATATAATACATTTACACCGATATAAATTTAACTAGAACTAACTAACTATAGCTAATTTAACTAAAGCACATCTACACCGGCATAAATTCTACTTTACAACCTATTTAATTCAAGCTCGATCATAAACCCATCATTTTTCAAATTAAATTAATTGAGTTCAAAGTCTAAAAACTTAAGGATTAAATTAGATTTTAAAACAAACCAAGATCTGATTACATAAAACACCATAATAAAAGGCATAATGAAAGTCTACAAACATAATGGTCCAAAGATCATATGGTGGGTAGTTAGTGAGGCAGGCGGATGCGGTGCGGGTAAGGTCACAAATCCATCACCTACCCACTACCCACAGCGGGTATGGCTTTTCACATCCACACCCGTCCACTACCCACCAAACTCATACCCATCCCTACTTCAACTGAGGCAGGTACGGTGCGAAATCCGCGAAACTGTACCCGTTTGCCATCCCTATTGCAGACCTTGTCGTGGTTACAGTCCCGGACGCTACTCCAAATCTCGTCATCTCTGAACTCTTGAAGAGGACGCAACGCTGATGGAAGTGATGTTGATGCATCATAATAACAACGAAGGCATGTGAGATAAGGTATTATAGGATAAGTGATCTCTGAAAATCTAGAGAAAGCATTTTTAAGGGATTTTCATAGATATGGTACATACCAAAATGTGATGTTCATATGTATATCGTTTGGCTAGATTTTCTGATTTGTTTTCTCAGTTTAAGAAATTTTGTACGATATAACTTAGGAGATTTTGGTTTGTAATATTTGAAGTTTTGTCAACGATACAATCTAGGGATGGCAATAGATCTTGGTCCCGATCCGAATCCGTAGATCTAGATTCGTTTTATAGGGTCTGGATCTTAAAATTTTGGACCCGACGAATTTGGATCGGATTTGGATCCTCTGGTTAAAGTACGAATCTGGGTCCGGATCTGACACTAAGATCCGGACCTGAACCCGTTTATAGAAAAACTCACATTTAGCTTTAAAATATTATTTCTCTTCCTTTGCTTTAATTTTATATTTCACATTATTCTCTAATCTAATTTTTATTTATTTATGATAGACACTTTTGAAGGGACACATGCTTGTTCCACTATTAATGAAAATTGTGATGATGATATGGAAGTGGTGGATATCAATGACATGGTAAAGAAGAAAGTTGTTATATTACATAACCTTATTATTAATATTTAAATTTCACAAATATTATTTTCATTAAACAAAATTTTCTCTTTGGTTGGTTGTTTCTTGTTTGTTTTAGGATGTTGAGTAGTGATGAAGACTAACACTCTAAGGAGATAGAAGTGCGGTACTCGGCTTGCGACAATGGAATGTTTCATAATCTACATTTTTTAATGTTTGTGTTATTCAAAAGACATTTGTGTAATTGTGTTGGAGTTTTTTTTTTGAGACTTTAGTTTATCGTTTTTTATTTTATTACTAGTTGTATTGAAATTAATCTTTCTTCCATTGGAAATTTGATGTGAAATTAGTCAATGACAGTTTTATTACGTTAAAATTTAAGTCGAATGGTCGTTTTTTAATAGACCCGTTTTGGACCCGGATTCGTGAGATCTGTTGGATTTGGATCTGGGTCTCAAGTTTCTAGACCCGCGGATCCGGGGCGGGTCTGGATCCAGAATGTAAAAATGAGTCTGGATTTGGGTTCAGCTGGATCCGGTCCAGATCCAACCCATTGCCATTCCTAATACAGTCTATTTTTTATTTTGTCAATAATATAATCTTCTAGCTCAAGTTGAAAGTTCGTTTCTAGAGCCCAGTTTCTGGCTTGAAGAAGCCCAGTTGGCAGTTGAAGGTTTTATTTGTTTGGTTCAGCTTTCTAGTTTTGATGGTTTTGCTTCTCGCAGCTTTCTAGTTTTTACTATATGATTGTAATTTCGGTTTTTGCTTTAATAAATATCAGTTTTACCAGTTAAAAAAAAGAAATACATTCATGAGCTTAAGAGAGATTTGTTAAATTTTGAAGTTTTAGTTTTAATTTAAAAGCCAAAGTAGATATTAACCCTTTTTGTTAATGTTCTGACATTTTGTTATTTATTGATAGTATTAATAATCATAATATAATTTTTGAAGTTTTAATGACCAAAATAAAAACTTATCGGTAATCACGAGTTTAATTTACCATTTATTTATTTATTATTATCACAAAAGCAAAATATAATTATAGGTAATGAGAAGTATAAATGATAGATATGAGACTAATAATAACATTTACTCCCTTCTTATTAGGTTCGTGACCGTTCTTATAACGTTTGTTTATTAAGCTAAATAAATGAGTGTGAACAAAATTTTTATGTTCATTTAATAAACAAGCGAACACAAACAGAGATGTGTTTGGTTCATTTATGTTCACGAACAAGCTCGTTTATTGGCTAGTTTATAAGCTCTTTATCATCTCGTATATAAGCTTGTTTACTAGGCTCTTCTTTTCCTTTTATTTATTTAAATTTCAAGTATCGGTAAATGGAACACATGGTAAACTTTAGAGTTCAAACTGTGAATCCTGAGGAGCTTAAGGATTAGTGGCGTAGTTTTACAAGTTTTCTTTGGCTTGCAAATAAAAGGGTAAAAAGAGAGTGTTGGTCGCCGAACATTTAAACAAACATATTCATGAACATTTAAATGAACATGTTCATGAACACTAAACAAATGAACACGAACACCTCCAAAAATAAATAAACGAACACGAACATGATATTAAAACTTTAATTGAACACGAACATGAACACCTTCAAAAATAAATAAACGAACAATAAACACAACCTTATTTGTTCGAGCTCGGTTAATTTACAATCATGCCTCTTATAATATAATAAATTTGTCCTTCGTTTCTTTTTCCCTTAGACTTTGCTTAGTAGGGTTAATTCGGACAATGACAAAGTCAAAACCGTCCGATCAGTTTTTACACTCATGCCTCGTTTACCAGGTTTTCTTGACGCAGTTATTGGCTCCAATCCATCCTACATTTGGAAGAGCATTTGGAGCGCAAGGGGTACTCTTGAGCTTGGGCTTCATTGAAGGATAGGAAATGGTCACTTTGTCTCTCTTTGGAATGATTATTGGCTTTCTAAGAGCCTCATTCGATGGCTCTCGTCCCCTTTAGTTCCAAATCTCCATAAAGTAGCTGGCTTGATCGATCCTGTTTCGTGACAATAAAACTTGGACTTAATCTTAAATACTTTCGACCGTAGAGATGCGGCAAGTATCCTCTCTATCAGGCTCCCATCCTTGCTAGGAGAGGATGTGCTAGTTTGGGGAGAAGATCTTACTAGTTCATACTCTGTTAAGAGTGGCTACAAACGACTGACTCAGGACTATGACAGTGTGGCTCGCACGGATAACTTATTTTCTCATCTATGGGGTATCAATTGTCCCTCAAAGATTAAAATAGTTGTATGGAAATTTATTAATAATTATGTGCCTACGATGAAGAATCTCAGTATTAAGAGAGTATCTGCAAATAATTTATGCCCCTAGATGTTTATCTTGAAGTGATGATATAAATCATGATTCCCATTTGTGTATTGATGCTATGCAAGTGTAGGATCTCCTAAACTTTCGATGGCTATCCACTTTAGATCAGGTTGATTTCTATGAATGGTTGGATTGGATGTTCCAAAGTTATCCAACCAATAGGCATGCCGAAATTATTATTGCAATATGGTCTATTTGGTTCTCAAGAACAAGATGGTATATGATGGAATTAGGCAGTCTGCTAATGATATCTCTACTTTCGTAAGGAGTTACATGTCTAAGATCGGAGCCCTTCACACCCAGCTCAGCCACCCCACTCCTCGCCAAAATGTCCATGGGTTTAACTTATCGGGCTCTCTCCGATGCCAGTTTCTCCCTACACTAACAAAGCTTGGTCGGGTCTTTTTGGTTCAGGATAGTTCTGGTCAAATTATAGGTTTAACTTATCGGACTCTCTCCGAATGCGGCTTTTGCGTTTGAGACAGAGGCCCTCACAGTCGTTCACGATCTCCAATTAGCTGAGAACCTGGGTTTTACGGATGTGATCTTAGAAGGTGATTCGAGCTCTATTATTCGTAAATTAAACTCGAGAATCAAAGACTTATTTATGCTTCGGCCGATAATCATGGATGCTTGTTAGATTATCCGATAGAATTAGAGTCCTTATGTAAATAGTAGTTTAAATTAAAGTTTAAAGATAGAGTTAGAGTCCTTATCTAAATAGTAGTTTAAATTAAAGTTTACATCCTAAAAGATAGATTTAGATGTCTTGTGTACTTAGGACTCCTAATTGTAACTAAAATCCAATACTTGAGTCTATAAATTCACTGTAAAGAGATGTAATTTTTCGAAAATATTCAATAACAGAAAATCAATTATGTTTTCTTCTTCTTTTCTGCAAAAACTTAAAATCTGCTTTATTTTTATGCGTTAATTAGTTTTTCCTAAAGCTGAAAAATTGTTTTTCTACATGGTATCAGAGCAACATCGATTCTAGTTAGAATTCTTAATGGGATCCCCTTCGACAACCTTTGAGATGTTGTCCATAGCAGAGCAGGCTGCTGGATTGGAGTTTTTTTTCCAAAAATTTCAAGTTTGACAGTAACCTCTTAAGCAGATTTAGCCCTCATGGAGGATAAAAGCATACAGAATACTTGTTCTCCTACTGCACTTTTTTCTACCAAAGGTGCATAAGCATGGATCATCGACTCTGGGGCATCTGATCACATGACTGGTAACAATGAATTATTCCTTAGTTTTTTAGATTCATCTTCTACAAGTTTTATTAAAATAGCCGATGGATCTTTCTCTCCTATCAAAGGAAGTGGCTCAGTCCTCATTAACGATAATTTGTTGCTTGAAGATGTTTTGTTTGTGCTTAATCTCGCCTGCAATCTCCTCTCTATCAGTAAACTCTCCAAGAATTTGAAGTGTTCATTACAGTTTACTGAATCTGGTTGTTTTTTGCAGGCAATGAATTCGAGGAAGATGCTTGGCACTGCTAGCTTGCAAAATGGTCTCTATGTCCTCGGAAATCAACCATCTACCCTACCAAATACTTCTTGCTCTTTGACTTCTTTAGGGCAAATTGATAATATAATGTTATGGCATTTTAGGTTAGGGCATCCTAATTTTCATTATCTTGCTAAATCATTCCCTGAATTGTTTGTTAATAGAAAACCAAGTTCTTTTAAATGCCATATATGTCCTCTCGCTAAACAGACAAAAGCATCCTATTTATCATCTTCCTACAATCCTTCCCAACATTTTTCATTAATTCATAGTGATGTTTGGGGTCCTTCTCGAGTGAAGAATGTAACTGGTAGTAGGTGGTTTGTCACTTTTATTGATGATCATAGTAGAACAACTTGGGCATATTTGTTAAGGGATAAATCTAAAGTAGCCTCTGTTTTTGAGAAATTTTACAATATGGTTGAAACCCAATTTGGAAGTAAAATTCAGATCTTTAAATCTGATAATGGGAGTAAATATTTTACCAAGTCCTTGGGGGAATTTTTTAACAAAAAAGGGATTGTTCAACTTAGCACTTGTGTGGATACACCACAACAAAATGGGGTTGCAGAAAGGAAAAATAGGCATTTGTTGGAGGTAACTAGGTCTTTGATGTTCACTAGTAATATTACTAAGTATTTATGGGGTGAGGCTTTCTTAACTGCAACCTATCTCATTAATCGAATGCCCAGTAAGGTTTTGCAATACAGAACACATAGAGCTTTTTTTTGGAGAGTTACCCCAATTTCAAACCTCTGTCCTCTATTCTCCCTTTCAAAGTTTTTGGTTGCACTATGTTTGTGAAAGATTATGTTCCCTCTAGGTCAAAACTTGACCCCAGATCCTTGAAGTGTGTCTTGGTCGGGTATTCTTCACTTAAGAAGGGCTACAAATGTTATCATCCTCCTTCTCAGAAATTTTTTACTTCCTTGGATCTCACCTTTTTTGAACAGGAACCTTATTTCCCTGCGACTGCAAATCAAGGGGAGAATTGTGATGTTTTTCAACCTCCTACCAATCGGGTTTATCCTTCTTTACCTTCAGAGTTATTACCTACTAATAATCCTTTGTTATTTGAACCTCATACTCCTTTAAACCCTTCTACTTCTTCACCTATTATTACACCTACAGCTTCCCATCCTTCACCTATTGTTACTACTCCTCAGAATTCACCTAAACCTTCCTCACAAACCCCTCAGCCTCCTAAGCAATTGAAAGTTTATACCAGAAAACAGAAAACTATTCTAGAGACTGTTTTGCAACCTGACACTTGCCGAGAATTGGACTTGAATTCAGTTGCCAATGAAAATGATGGAGGTAATGTTCTAGCCAAGATTCTCTCTCATTTACTTGAATTTGATTATTTGCCTATTGCTAAAAGGAAAAAGGGTAAGACAATGTACAAAATACCCCATTCAGAGGTATGTTGCTTATGGTAATCTAATGCCATCATTTAAGGCTTTTACAGCTTGCTTAGATAAAGAACATATACCAACACTATTGAGGAGGCTCTAAAAGATTCTAAGTGGAGAATGGCTGTTAAAGAGAATATTGAAGCACTTGAAAAGAATGATACTTGGACCATTATAGATCTTCCGCAAGGCAAGAAACCAGTCGGATGCAAATGCGTGTTCTCCATAAAATACAACTCTGATGGGTGTATACAAAGGTATAAAGCAAGGTTGGTGGCCAAGGGTTTTACTCAAACCTATGGAATTGATTATAATGAGACATTTGCTCATGTAACTAAGCTAAATACAGTTAGAGTTCTCTTAAGCTTGGTTGTAAACAAGGATTGGAAGCTTCATCAACTTGACATTAAGAATGCATTTCTTAATGGAAAATTGGAAGAAGATGTGTACATGAGAGTGCCTTCGGGCTTGAAGTCAGTAAAATTAGATCAGAAAGTTTGCAGACTTAATACATCCATCTATGGTTTGAAGCAGTCACCTAGATCCTGGTTTGACAGATTCACCAAGGTGATTCTAGAAAATGGGTACAAACAATCCTTGGCAGACCACACTCTTTTCATTAAGGTAACCTCTAGCAATAAAAGGATTATTTTAATAGTATATGTGGATGACATTATTCTGACAGGTGATGATGATGAAGAGATAAGTCACTTGAAAGGGTTGTTAAATACACAGTTTGAAACAAAAGACCTAGGAAAGCTTAGATACTTTCTAGGCATGGAGGTTGCTAGGTCGAGCAAAGGTCTGGTGATAAACCAGAGAAAATATGTTCTTGATCTACTTAATGAAGTAGGAATGTTGGGATGCAAACCAGTTGATACTCCCATGGAAGCAGGCTTAAAATTCAATAGAGAGGACACAAGCCCTAAAACTGATAAGGGTAAATTTCTGAGGTTAGTGGGAAAGTTAATTTATTTGTCATTAACCAGACCAGACATTGCTTTTCCAGTTAATATTATCAGTCAACACATGACTGATCTAAGGGAAGATCACATGAAAGCTACAGTTAGAATTTTGAGATACTTGAAAGAGACACCAGGGTATGGATTGCTATTTAAAAAGACTCAAGAAATGACTGTTCAGATTTATTCAAATTCAAGTTGGGCAAGCGAACTGACATAAAAGAGATCAACTAGTGGTTACTGCTCCTTTGTTTGGGGAAATCTAGTGACCTAGAGGAGTAAGAAACAAACAGTTGTATCTAGAAGCAGTGCTGAAATAGAATATAGGGCTTTAGCATTGGGAATGTGTGAAGGAATTTGGTTATTAAAGCTATTGAAGGAGCTAAATGTGAACCAAGAGGAGAAGTTTGAGATTTTTTCTGATAATCAGTCCACCATACAAATTGCTCGAAATCCAGTCCACCATGATAGGACTAAACAAGTGGAGATTGATAGGTATTTTATCACATAAAATATTACTAGTGGGATAGCTTCTTTATCTTATGTTCCTACAGAAGAACAAGTGGCAGATGTACTTACAAAAGCACTACCAAAAGCTTCTTTCGACAAGTTTCTATTCAAGTTGGGATTATACAATGTATATTCTCCAACTTGAGGGGGAGTGTTAGATAATCTGATAGAGTTAGAGTCCTTACGTAAATAGTAGTTTAAATTAAAGTTTAAAGGTAGAGTTAGAGTCCTTATGTAAATAGTAGTTTAAATTAAAGTTTACTTCCTAAAAGATAGAGTTAGATGTCTTGTGTACTTAGGACTCCTAATTGTAACTAAAGTCCAATACTTGAGTATATAAATTCACTGTAAAGGGATGTAATTTTTCAAAAATATTCAATAACAGAAAATCAATTATGTTTTCTTCTTCTTTTCTGCACAAACTTAAATTCTGCTTTATTTTTATGCATTAATTAGTTTCTACAGAAGAACAAGTGGCAGATGTACTTACAAAAGCACTACCAAAAGCTTCTTTCGACAAGTTTCTATTCAAGTTGGGATTATACAATGTATATTCTCCAACTTGAGGGGGAGTGTTAGATAATCTGATAGAGTTAGAGTCCTTACGTAAATAGTGGTTTAAATTAAAGTTTAAAGATAGAGTTAGAGTCCTTATGTAAATAGTAGTTTAAATTAAAGTTTACTTCCTAAAAGATAGAGTTAGATGTCTTGTGTACTTAGGACTCCTAATTGTAACTAAAGTCCAATACTTGAGTATATAAATTCACTGTAAAGGGATGTAATTTTTCAAAAATATTTAATAACAGAAAATCAATTATGTTTTCTTCTTCTTTTTTGCACAAACTTAAATTCTGCTTTATTTTATGCATTAATTACTTTTTCCTAAAGCTGGAAAAATTGCTTTTCTACAATGCTAAGCAAATCGGCAGTCGCTTTCGTTCCTGTCGTTTCAGTTTTTATCGGGCGCTATGGAAATCAAGCCACACATGTAATGGCTAGCCTTGGTCGACAGAGTTTTGATGATTACTTTTGGGTTGAAGAAGCCCCTGGCCCAACCGTCGTGGTCGCCGCGTTCGATCGTTAGTGGCTTGACCCTCTTTGAGTTAGGATCTCACTTTTTTGAGGGTTATGCACTGCACTCTTTACTCTCATCTGGGGCAACACCCACATTTTAGTTTATGCTCTATTAGCTTATTTTTGAAGTCCCAAATCGGCATGGATTGTCTGAGCTCTTTTGTTTCCTGTTTTACTTTTGTGTCTGTTCCTTTTTCTTTTGTCCTGTAAATGTTATGGTGTTTTTTGGTGTTTGTATTTTTTATGATTATTTTAATAAAGTTAAGATGGTACCACATTAAAATATAGGCTAAAGAGATTATTTTGCCCTAAGTTTGACCCAAATTAGTAATGTTGCCCCTCATGTGAAAACGCGTTCAATTAGGTCCTCCAGTTCGCACATTGCAGCAAATTAGCCCCTTGACTAACGTTGACTAACGTAACCGTTAATCTGGTTGTTACTTTTTAACGCATCAGCCGTCTGCGCCACATGGCATGCCATGTCAGCGTTGAAAATTTAAAATGTTGACGTGGCAAATAAATTTAAAGAATAAAATATAATTTTTATCTTATTTTTGTCTTTCTCCTCTATAAATTGAATCCTTATGTTGATTAAACACAGGCATTCATCTTTATTGTTTCTTTTTCATTTCATCTTCTTTCATTGACATTGTCTTCATCACTAGGTAATCTAAACATCAATTTTTATTTTTTGGGGGGTATTTTAAAATTTAGAAGCCCTCGACAATTCTTATTGTTCATTGGGTATTTTGAAATTTCAAACACTAGTTTTTATCGTTTCTTCTTCGTTTCTTGTTTGAAATTATTTTGGGTTTTTCGGTTGTTGGGTTGAAATCTAGGTTTTCTTTGTTTCTTTGACATTTTCGATTGGTTTTGTTTGTTTGAAAATGACATCATCATCCTGCTCATCCTCTGGAAGTCATCGAAAAAAATTGGGTCCAGGATCGAGCTGGGCGTACAATGGGGAAGAAAATAAGTGTTCTTGTGGTGACAAATATCGAATGTGGACTGCATGAAAAAATACTAAAAACTTAGGAAAAGGTTCACTGGTTGTCCAAACTATAGAACAAAGAGTTGTGGTTTCTAGAGGTGGATTGATGAACCTATGTCAGAAAGAGCTAGGTTCCTCACTAACAAGTTGAAAAAAGAGAATGATGAATTATAGAAATTGAATGCAACCAATAAAGTTGATGCAATAGCAGAATTAAAATCAAAGATGAAAGAAATGCAAAAGCAGATGTCTATGGCTATAGAGATAGTTGAAAGAGAAAAAAATGTTATTGAAATGGATGGTAATAGCTTGGGTGATATGTGTATTGATGATATTTCAATTGTATGTTTAATAAAATATGGTAATGGAATATGTTTAGTTGTCTTATAATTTGTGTTTGCTCAATTTTTTCTTTGTGTTTGTAACATGTGTATACTGAAATTAGTGTTTGCTGAAAAAGACTCCAATGCCAACTCACATTAGTGTATGCTCAAATTAATGTTTGCTGAAAAAACTCCAATAAGTCAATGATCCATACCATAAACATAGCTAAAATTAGTGAATTTAGTATAACAATAAACACAAAACAAAAGAAAAGCAATAAAACTAAAGCTTTCATATCTTTTTTATGAACAAAAGTAACATCAGTTGTGGGTACTTTGAGTTTCAAATATTTTCCATGAACACAAAATATAATCAATTTTGGCTAGTATCCCTAAACATAGCTCAACTGACAAAATATAATCATTTCATGAACAAAATATAATCCTAAGGGTCTTCATAAGGATCACCCTAATAACAAAATAAATTAGTCCAATAACTTCCATATAACTTCAAGCATCATCCTAAGGATTAGGATTTGCATCTGTCTGACTTGATTTTGTACCAAGTTGCTTTTTTTAGCCACTGTCTTTTGCTGGCTACGTTCATTAGATAACTGTTGTTGCAGTTATCTTGTAGTAACAACTTACTTTCTTTTCCATTTCAAGCCAGGTCTTTTCCATGCATGTTGATATTGAGAAGTATGAGCTCCAATCTTCCTTTTTGTGGTGGTTGTAACAACTGTTTCACTAGGGAAACCATGCTACATGACCAAAAAACTTAAAATAAATGCCTTGAAGGTTTGTATGCCAAACAAACAAAGTTAAACAGTGTAATATTAAACAAACTGAAATATTATTTAAGCCAATAGCAACTCACATTGTAAGTTTGTTCTCTAGTTTTGAGGTTTGTATACAAGCCAATACCAACTTGCCTCTTTTTGTTGGATGTAGAAGCATTACTAAAATTTCTGTTAGCTGTTAATTTTCTTTTCATGCCTCTTGTTATTGGAGGAGTGTTTCCATTCTAAGATGCATCAAAAATTGAGTATAACAGTGAATGTTAAGCAAGCAAAAATGTTATTAAAATTTTTAAAACCTCATGATTTGTAGCAGAAGAATGTGAATTTTGCACTTCAGTGATTTCAGGTCTACTGCATGTTAATTCAGCATTGGCTGTAGTGCTTGAAGTGTGGACATCATGAGTTTTTTTTTTGTGTACATCATTCACATTAGTATCCTAGTTTACATAGAAAACCATTTTTTAGATGTTGATTACATGGTATACAAGTAACACATGGTTAAGTATCCCTGTCCAGTGTTGGTGACATTATCCTTTTGAAGGCATTTATTTTTTGTGTGCCTAATTTGTTTATAAATACTGCATATGACTTTATATCCTCCTCTACTTAACTTGCCATATTTAGTCTTCACATGCTCATCTTTATTCTTTTTTCTCTTCTTCTTATGCCTCCCTGGCATGACTTTGAACTTAGAAGGCCCAATTGAATTTTCTTTCATTTTTGGCCAGAATATTTTTCCCTAACTGGTTGTAAAACATGGTTGTAACTGGCATCATATTTTTCTTTGGTGTACCAATTGGGAATATAAGTTTGAAGATCCTTTGAATCACGATGCATAGAACAGATTGCATAAGAATATGGTATTTCAATTAGCTCTCACTCTCTACAAGTGCATCTCATGTTATTTAAATCAACTATGTGTTGGTTTTCACCATCAGTTACCTCAAATCCTCCATCACCATTCTAAACCAGTCTACATTGGGTGGAAAGATTCATATTTCTCTCAAACTTTTGTAGAGACCTAGGTGCAATGTTGGTTTTCCACTTACTTGACCAAGTTTTCTTCACATGCATTCTTTGCATTACCATTTTTCTAATTTTTTCAACATGCTTATAATTGGATAGCATTTTATATTCAAAATCCACCCATTAAAAGCTTCAGCCAAATTATTATCCACCACATCATATTTGGATTCTTTTGTGAAATAGGCACGACTCCAGTGATGTGAAGAAATTGCTAGCAGGCCATTAGTAGAGGTGGCCCCCATTCCTTTCAATATCTTTAGTTGATCATCGAAATCCTCAACAAAGGTTGATCTTACACATTTCTAAAACTGAATCTTTCTATTCACCCATTGCCATTTTTGTGCCAATTTGCATAGGTGTGCCTGGCACACATTCTATGCTTCAACAATGGAAAATACTCATTGATAATTGGCACTAGACCCTGTTAAAAAAGGTAAGAAAATTTAAACATCAATATCAAATATAATTGTGTTAGTAAACAAATTAATTGAGTTAAAAAGTTATCATTTTGTTGGTCTGACATTAATGTGAGACTTTCACCATTTGGATGGCCTAAATCCTGCATCAACTTGGTTAGAAACTATTTCCATGATTCCTTTCCTTCTACTTCAACAACTGCCCATGCAACTGAAAATATTTGATTGTTTTCATCTCTACCAACAAAAACAATTAATTCACCTTGAGTGATATTTTTTAGAAAACAACCATCAACTCTAATAAAAGGTCTGCAACCTTCTTTCTAACCTAAAAATACAACACATCCAGTTAATTAGCAAAAATATTTCTATAAAAAACAGTAAACTCATGATTGTCATTCTATGAAAAACAGTTTTGTTAATACCTTTCTTTAAAGTAGAAAAGCATATGTACATTCTATGAAAAACAGTTTTTTGGTCATTGTCCCTACAAACTTGAATTGATATTGTGCTTCCAGGATTGCTATGAAGTAACTCAGCAGTATACCCCCAAATATTTACATATTCCTCAATATAAAAAGCCCATTGCTTTCGAAGTACATCTTTTTTGGCTTTTTGATACATGCTATAACTAGCATATAATTCTAATTCCTGCATGTACAACTCTTTCAAAGTGTTGACTTTCATTTTTGGCTCAACTAAAATTTTATCCGTATATACCTTCTCAACATGTTTAGAATTCATCATTGGATTTTTATTTGTCCTAAAACATTTGTGGACATGATAATAGGTTTTAACAGTAAAAACAATCCTATTTTTTTATCTATGCTTGCAAAGAAGGTCCAAGAACAACCATCTTTGCAACACACCCTTACTCTCATTGGTTCACTCTTCTTGAACGTCAAAGCAACACCTTTGGCAATGACATATTTTCGCACTGCCTCCTTGAATTGTTTGTGATCTTCAAACCTAAGTCCTATTTCACACAAAGGAAATGCACATGCGGGTCCCTACTAATTTCTTGCATTTGCTTCTATATACTCTACATATTTCATCATTACTCTCATCATCAGTTTCTCAACATTCCCCTGGATCGTTAGACTTGATGTAGTCACTTTTATGACCTTCCAACTTGTCTTCAATTTGTCTTACTTCATCTTCTTCCAGTGTATCATCTCCTACAAATATCTGACCCTCAAATGCATTTACATTATTATCCTCAGCTTCATTATCGTTTATTGAGCTCTCTGTTGACGTCCTTGTTTTACCAGCTCTCAAGTTTTCTTTAATATCTTTAACCTCTTCATCTAAATCAGAACCCACCTCAATATTGATCAAGAAATCTTCAGAATCTCCAGATGCTTCTTTCTCACCAACCTCTTCACACTCTACTACTTCTACTAAATCTTCAATATCAATAGCTTCTACATTTGATGCTTCAGCAATATCTGTCTTATTAATGCCTTCGTGTACTTCATTATTGCCTTCATCGATATTGTTATACCCAAATTTTGACCGGGCTCAATAATAATAAATAAATAATAAGTAATAAATACTAAATAAATAAATACATATTAAATAAATAAAACCCAAAATAGTCCAAAATGTCAATAAATGTCCAATTACATTTCAAAAAATCCGGAGCCCAAATACAAATCCTAAAAGCCCGTTACAAAGCCCTAAACTCCCATTACAATCAGTTTTCCCTCTTATTTTCGGTCAAACAAACACAAATGGATCAAAAGGCCCAATTTTTCCAGCCCAAACCCTGCCACGTGGCAGCCCCAGATTGGTTCAAACCCTTTTCACATGGATAATGGTTTTTCTCCCTCTAATATGGATCCAGTTGGCACTTGATGACATCATCATCTGACATCCCTATAAATAGGGAGAGAGAAAATTTTAGATTAACAATGACAATCATTGATTAAGTAAAATAATAATAAATATAATAATAAGAGAAGAGAGGGGATTTTACCTCGGGAATACCACTGGTCGCTGGGAACTGAGCTGCCGAAAGGTCATAGGAGATCAAGCCGGAAGTCAAGACGTCACCAATATTTGAAACGTCATCGGAGCACCAGTGGCGGAGGTATTTTTTCCTCCGGTTACCTTTATTTTAATTCCTGTAAAAAAAAAGTCAGTTTATATCACATATATATTCATGCAAACTAAAAAATGAGATTAAACCGAAGATCTATGAGAGTTTGTTTGGGGTTAAAAACTATGGTGACCGGTGTTAGGGTTTTGTGGAGTCGATGAGGCTCGGGTTGGGTAATTTAGATCTAAGTCAGGAGAAGTGAGGGAGGATTCAGTTGAATCTGAGCTAGATTAGGTTAGGATTTGGGGAAGTTTGGGTTAGATCCTACGGGATCGGGGAAGATTTAGGATTTCTGATGAAAAAACGGTGAGTTTTAGGTTTTTAGGGTTCAAAAGAAGTTTCAGCGTGGCGGCCGAAAATCGCTTCACGGCGGCTGGCCGGAACCAAACGGCGGCCGAAGGTTACAGACGGTGGTCGAAGGTGACCGAATAAAGGATGGTGATGATCAGAGGCTGGCGGAGTTGACCGGCGCCGCTTACGGCGACCGACCAACATCCCGGGAAAAAGGACGATGTGGTAATGGATCAAAGGTGGAGGAGAATATTAACATGGGTTGAGTTTAAGGAGATTTAGGTGATAGATCTTAGAAAAACAAGAGCTGAAAGTGTTTAGGTGTTTATAATGAATCAAAAGAGGAAAAACTATGAATTCATATAGATTATATGTGTTTAATCCAAAAAAACGAGAAATGGATGTATTTTGAAGTTTGTATCAGATTAAATGAAGGAAAATTGAAGAACGCACTTTGAATTTAGGATGAACAAGGGTTTTGATCTTCTTTAGGGTAGGTTTATGGGTTTCTAGGTGTTATAAACGAGAGAGAATAGGAAAGGGTTTGAGAGCTAAAAAGAGAACCAATTTTTAAAAAAATGGGAGAAGAGAGAAATTTGAATCTGATTGGGGCATTATATAGCCCGCTCAAAATGCCGCATTTTGGGCAGAAGAGACCCGCGCGTTTTGAGTCGGGTCAGGTAGAGGATCCGCGTGTTTGGTAGATTGGGTAAATAGCAGTTTTAGTCTCTGGTGTTTTGGGTTGCATCTCAATATGGTCCCTATTTCCTCCTAATTCGTTCCCAACCTCTGTAATTTTCCCAATTTAGTCCCCTATGCCTTGTAATTGATCCTAACAGTTTGTAATCCTTTCAATTTGGTCACTTTGGGTCCTTGTATTTGGGCATTAGTATTTGTAATCTTCTCAATTGTGTTCTTATCGTAATAAAAATTAGTTTTATGTTTCATGTATTTTCAATTTGATCATTTAATTATTTTTTTATTTAAGTTTATTGTCATTAATTTATATCTGTGATGCAAGTTTTGAAATTGAGCATATAGTATTGAGTGCTAGGAAATTTAATCACATAGTCTTAATTAAATATTAGAGCCTTTAACCTAGGTTCTCTAATTAGGGTTTCAATAATTAAATAGGGTAGATAATTGTAGGAATTAAATGCATATTAAATATAATTTTGAAATTCCAATTTGGGTGATGTTCCATTGTTTACAATGGATGTTATCTCAAAGTGAATTTTAACAAATTATATTTAATATACATTCCACATATAATTGGAAATAAATCTAGTTCTTTGATTAAAATTAAACAACTAATTAGAATACATTGTAGTTAATTAAATGTGTATCAAACAGAATCTTTTGAGGTTCGAATTTGGATGGCGTTCCATTGTTTACAATGGGGTGTTATCTCTACCTTGGTCATAAAGGTGTATATTCGATATACATTTTCACTTATAATTAAATAATAAATTGTTAGAGCTTTAATTAGGACTAGAACTTTGATTAAATAGAAAGATTAATTAATTAGGAATATGATTAATTTAAAGGCTTTAAATATATGGAATGTGTTCAAGAAATTGACATTTTCTCATAAAAGCCATTAAATTAATTAATATTCATAGTTTTAAATAACTAATTGATTAGAGCCTTTTTAGAAATAGTACTTAAAATTAACAAGACAATAAATAGACATTCATTGAAAACCTTTTATGTTGGAATTCATTTTTAAATACGAATAGGGGTGCCACTTAACGGGTTGCTTTTAATCTCGTATTCGAATAAAATGAATTTCCTTATAAAATGATATCTGTATTCAGAATTTAAATCTAGTTAATAATTATGGGATAAGTTAAATTCAAATTATTATTCGAAATGCCAAAATGCCACGTAAAATTAAAGGTACCGATAACGGGCGTTCGTAGGGGTGCTAATCCTTCCCTACACATAACCGACTCCCGAACCCAATTTTTCAAGACAAAATCTCTGGTTTGTTTTTCGGTGTCCAGTCTACCACGAAGTGATCGGTGGCGACTCCAAAGTGTTTTTCAAGGATAAATAAAGGAAAATTTGATTTAATATGAAAACCCTAAAATTTCAAGATTAAATTAAAAATGGCTAAAAACCCTAATTTTCTAAAAATATCGATCGCCAGGCTATTTTTACACGTCCCGATTTCAAAAATGGTCGCGACAGCTTGGTGACTCCGCTGGGGATTTAAAAATTGAGAGTCGGGCCTAATTAATTTTAGTGGCATCTTGGCATTGTGGACAATAATTTGAATTTAATTTTTCCTATAATTATTAGATGAATTTTCTGGAAAAATGCAGGTAGTTTTTTTCTTGTGTGATATAAATTGTCATTCATGCATAAGCCTTATACCCGGGCTTTTCACCCTTAAGTGAGAGTGAGGCATGATCTTACGTGAGTTATTCAGCTCTGTGATCGGATTTTATCCTCCTTCCGGTATACCAACCTTATACACCGTGAGGTTACGCCTCCGCTATAAGGGTCGTATACTCCCGAATCAATGTCTTACTAGTCTAGTAACGACAGTTCGGGTACCTAGAGTCTAGATCAAAACCCACATGTTGTAATAGAAGCCTACCCCACTAGAGCCAGACATGGACCTAGGACAGGGTGTTGCTGATTTAAATTTATTTCTCTGTGCAAAATAAACTGTTCTCTGGTTAATTTTACGCAATATAAATTGTTTTATTGTAATAATTATTTTTGCTTACAATATTAATTCACCATACTGACACTTTTTTGTTTTTCTTTTGTTTTTTATGGGTGTGTTCGATAAATTTTGCATCACATTGCATACCTGAGAGGTATCAGTTCGAGAATTAGTTGAGTAGGCAGTGGCCATGAGAACTGAAGGGTCCGATAGACAAGTGGGGGACAATATGTCACTGTGGACATGATTCGAGAAGACTTATTACAAGTACAAAGACAATATTCGTGGATGCTAGGTGTCATTAATGCGAGGTTGTACCGGAAGTTTTTGAACATGATGAAGTTTTGTCAGAACCAGTTAATTTGAGAACCATAGGATGGGGAATACGAAGAGTCATTTCCAATAAAATTTCATGAATTATAGCTTTGCTGTCAGACAGTCAAATGGATCAATAATTGTTTAGGGTCGTGACCTGTGCATGAAGCCCGATATAATTGTTCGCTTTTCAAAAGATATATGTGACACCAACAATAAAGAATTACGAGGCATTAATACACTGTTCCAGTGGTTAAAAGGACGGGTTTATACACGGCGCAACAACCGCTCAGGGTTCAAGATAAGGTCAGTGGCAGTTATAGAGATAAACAAGATGCGGTGTCAAAAAAAACAAAACACAGTGATAACCAGAAAGAGGATAGATAACAGATAAATTGAAAGGGTATTCAGGGGTTGTTATTGACAAGTAAGAACTCGAGGAAGAACTAAAAGCTTTGAACTTAGAGGCGATATCCAGGATTCATAAATGATGAAATTTACCGGAGAACACCGTAATTAGGGGAAATGTTGATGAAAATGATGAGCTAAGAAAAGTGGTAGAATCAGAAAACCCAGTACAACATTTTGAAAGATCGGCTCGTAAGTTTCAAAGAGGTACCACAATGAAGGACAAAACACTAAAAATCAAGCCGAGACAGTAATCCAGGTAATCCAGGAATAGGGTTGTGAAATGACTAACTTCAGGAGCCAAGTGCGGGTAGTCGCCTGACATGTGCAGATTTTGCTCGATGAAGTCATGAACCTGCAATAACATTCTGTTATCAACATCGAGCTAGGGCGGACATTAATTCAGAGGCTGAACAAAGTGATTGACCAAAAGAACTAGAGATAGTGAACATATTACCTTTTCTCTGTATTCGACCTTTCAGTTAGATGGGTGTTGTTCTAATGACTAGTCCTTGAAATCGATACCTCGTGCATTCATGCATTACAACATTTAAATACTATGTAAAATAAACATTGCATTTCTGTTTAAAAATTGCATTTTGTTTAAAATATTGCAAAAAGTAACATTGCATTTTGAGAAGCATATGCAACAAATTTATTAAGGTTAAATAGTCACAAAGATTGTTGAGGATCACTTGGATCGAATGAAAAAGGCTGATCAGTCCGAGAACGAGATGAGATACGAGCCACCACTTTTCTTGGAATCAAAAAGGTCTAGAAAGGAAATATTTTAGATAAAATATCAACATGGGTGAACAAGATGGAGAATCATCTCACATAAGGGCTCAGTCTGAAAGGACTCTTCATGCAAAAAAAGAAAAAAAGAGAGAAAGAGATGGAAATAAAAGTCAAATAAAAGGATGAGTAAGTTCGGATCAACACAGTCGAGGCATTTATACAGAATCCAAAAAACCCGAGTATGGATCATGAAAAGAATAATAGAGTGTATGATCTAGAGGCTTTGGTGGACGTTGAAAATGCTAAGATGAAGAAAGCCTAGTGGACATGTATAGAAAGACTAAATGAAGTCAAATTTTAGAGTATAGTCAAAAGTCTTGTCGATCGATGGTTCAGCAACCTTCATAGGATATAATGATACGAGGGACATATGAGTCTTTCTCTAAAGCGATGAGTGTCAAGGGCAGTTGAAGATTGTAGTTTATGCAAGAAGAGCAGAATATGAATACAAGACAAATAAGCTGAAGAGTTCAGTCAGAAAATGGAGTCAATGATTCCTGTCCAATGTAATGTTCAGATTTGTGGCCCTGTTCTATACAAAATCACTTTCTGACAATAGCCCCACTGAAGTTTTTGGTCTCATCAGGGTTGGGTATTTATGTTCCGAAAATAGGGAGTCTGGTTCAATTAGGGGCTATCATTTGCTAAAGTGGTTGAGATAAAAGGAAAGGGATAGAAGTTGTGAAAAACTTTTGTGAATAACTCATTGTAGTCTAGGGTTTATTAAAGTCAGCGTAATATTTCAGAATTCTTTCTATAATATTTTTTGTACCAAAGAATACTCCAAGATCAGATGCTCAAGATGCTCCTGTCAGTGGAAAGTCAAAAATTCAAATTGGATCTCGTTCATATTTTATTGAGAAATATATTTCAAACTGCTTGAAGCTTCGATGTATCACGAGAAATTATCAGAGATCCTATAATTCAGTTGTTACAATATCAAGACTATTGTGAGCTATGATTGAGACATTAAGATTGCTACATTTTCAAGCTACAAATTCAAAACTTTCTGAAGTGGGAGATTTTGGAAATTGACACTGAAGATTAGTTATTAAGATATGTAACTTAAGAAGTAGCCCCCTGATTGGAGAAAATGCAATTGGATTGCTTGGAAAACAAGTACTGAAAATGTCAAGTGAAAGAGAGGAATGAGTGAATGAATGGAGTGATCAGATTCCCAGAAGAAAAGGTCAACTGACTCGCCAGGTCTATCATAGAAGGTTCCTCGAACAAATGCAAATTCTGACATATTTGGAATGCCCATTTCAGATTTATTTCCTTACCTTATCAAAGGTCAATTTCTTATCCCTGGACCGGTGAAGAAGATGTTAAACCCATTTATGGAGTTTTGAAGAAGATGTTAATGAAGGAAATCAAGAAGTTGGTTACTCAGAGATGCGACAATTTCATATTTTTGAAGAAGATGTTAATGGAGGAAATCAAGAAGTTGGTTAGTCAGAGATTCATAATGAATGCTTCCAAGATTGTATAGAGTTTTGAAGTCTGTCACGTTCATATCTAGGGGGCACAGTTTGCAAGAATTATCTCTGAAGTAGTATATGACGTCAACTTTGTTACTTCCAGCCTAAAGATTCTCTTGTGTTGATTCATAGATGATTTCAAAATGTAAGGCCATGGTTGCAATTGGTTGACTATTCATGGGGAGTATGGGGCAATCATCTTCAGTTGGTATTTCTTTAGTCAGGAAAATCGCCTATCAGAGGATGTGGTAATAATGAAATACATATATCAGCCAATTTAGGGGCTTAACAAGTTTTCCCACGGAGTTCTGGTGGTTCTGTAAAATTAAAGATGAACTTGATAAAAGTACAGGGACTTAAAGTATTTGATCGCCCTAAATAATAAAAGTGGGACAAACTTAATATGGCAAGAGACCGGTGGAGCGACATTGAGGAATTTGATCACTTGAGGATAAAAAATCTGTTCAAGAAGAATAAGAGCATCAGAGCATGAACAAGAATGGACATGTCTTTGTAATGGTGAATAAAAATAAAGAATTGACGGTAGAAGTAGAGTGACCAAAGTGAACTCAAGTCTTCCTTGCTTAATGGTCAATAGTGAACAACATGAGATCTGTTTGTAATTTTAGGACCATTGCGGAGTAATACCCTGAATCATCCCAATAGCATTTGCCAGCGAGCATTAGGGTCCTTTGTAAGGGAGGCAAATTCAATTTATTTGTTCATGATGCTTGTTTTCTATATATTTTTCTCACATGGCAAACATTTTGCATTCTTTGATTTTTAATATTTCATTCATTCTTTGTTATAGGTTAGTTTTTGTTCTCCCATACATATATGTATATATCTTCAATAATATTTTTCTCTCAGGTCCCTGGATATTAATTGTAAGAGTGACCATGAATCAAATTCAGAGATCAGCTTCAAAATGTGACTTTCTTTTAGTTTATTTAGGCCAATGGGAAGACATTAATGAGTGTTCAGAAATCATGGGAAAGTCCCAAATATAAAATTTGAATGAATTGCCTCTCAAGTATTGTTGGCTAAGGTCTTTGAATGAAGTGATAACCCAAAACATCATCCACCTGAAGACGGCTTTTCTTCGAAGATATCCAAGTATGAGAGGATATTTGGCATTCCTTCATCTCCCTTCACAAAGAAAGAAAATAAGAAAAATATCATTTGTTGTCCCCTTTGAGCCTGAAGATTTTCTTTCGATTCAACCCAAACCAAGGATCACCCCTACACTAGGGGCAAAGAGGTTGAAAGTTTGTTCGCAAGTGAAAATTGTTCGGTTTTGATCATGCTATGATAATAATGCCTTATGAATCAGGGGTAAAAGGAAAAAAGTGAACATATCAAGCACAAAAGCCAGAAGGCAAGATGAATGGAGAATAATACTCTGAATCAAGTTAAAGAAGGAAAAAGCAAAAAAGCAGAAAAAGAAAAAGAAAGAAAAGAAATAGTAGGAGTTTATATTTCAAAAGTCAATTGAATCAAGTTGAAGCAAAGAATGCACTAAAGTTGAAAAAGAAAAGAAATACATTTATGTGAGATCTTCCACTCAAACAAGTTTCTATCCAAAGGAGCAGTGGAAGATTGTTTTCAAGGAAGGAAAATGAACTCTATGGTGAAAACCAAAAATGGGCAGTCTAGAGCAATCCACAAAAAAAAAGAAAAAGAAAAGAGCATCTCATTCGAGCATATGTAGATCAAGGAGTGCAAAAATGATATTTCACTTGAAAGAAATGATCCTTGGTTTCATCACCCTTAAGTATTTATTTGAGCCTATATATTCTTTCTTTGGTAGGCATGGACTATAGTAGCCTACGTTACAAGCCTTAAAATACCATTTTGACCATATACGGGTATTGGAGCAAGATGAGTTTGTCTTCAGAATACATCCCACCCATCAGGGTTAACCTTTCTTCAAAGACTTCCAGACTTCTAATCCTTGATCGAGATCAGAAAAGAGGGAATAATTGGGTATGGTGAGTTAGTGAGGTAAAGAGTGCGACATTAAATGGGATAGAATTAGGTATACGGGAAATGTTTCTCTTAGAAGTCTAATAACTAAGAATGGGTCACATTGGAGTTGATCTTTGCAGTTTGATTCAAAGGCTCTGTTGCACTTGATATTTAAGGGGCCTAATCTTGATTTTTTTGTTGTTTGCCATGACTTATCAAATTATTCCAATTCTCAAATCTAATAAAATAATATTTTGAGCCATTCACTTATCTTTTCAACAAGCATCTTGCAGATAAATTGATTAGATACAAGAAAAGCAAAAGATTTTGTGGGTATTATTATGATGTACTAATCCTTTAAGTGCAAATAGAACATGAGGTGGCCTCGATACTTGTTTAATGATGGAAAGTATGACGAGGAAAATACATGGTTCTAAGTGTCAGAAATATCCAAACAAAAGCTGCAGGAAATGACACAAGTGATTCTGGGGGAAAAAGAGAGCAAAAGCTATTTTTTAGAGCAAAGATGCGGCCAGATCAATCCGTTGAAGTTTTGCTATTCAAAAGCAAGAAAACAAGGTGAATGCGAGCAAAGTTAAAGTCAAGCCTAAGTGGGGCAGTGCTGCAAAAGAACTTCACAGAACATCATATGAGGTAAACAAGATCTACAAGTTGAAGTAACAATGAATCGTGATCACTTTCAGAGTTATGAGAAAGAATTATGAAGTTGAAGCAGGAGCGACTTTCTAAGAAAAGGGTTATCCCTGGTATTTAAATTGTGAGAAACACATAGAGATGCAGCAAAAAAGGGTTTATGTGCTTAATCCATGAAGGCAAGGAAAGTTCCATCAGAGTGAATAAAAAAGTTGCAAAAAGAAAAAAAAAAGAAAAAAGGAAAGGAAAAAAAGAGAAAAATCAAGGTGAAAACCCGAAAGGACGCCTTGAGAAGAAAAAGAAAAAAAAGAAAAATCTGAAGTGAAAACCTGAAAAGGCGCTTTAGAGCAAAAGATGTAGAGATCCCGAAGATTGAACCTGAGTGTGAGATGGGTTATGTTGGTAGAAGATGTTTTAATGAGAGAAGAAACGAAGAAATTTGGAACTCCCCAGCAGATGAAAGTTTGTCCAAGTGATCCTCAGTTGACAACATTCATGCATCATATAGTTAGGCATCCATAAGAAGGATCATGTTAATTCATATATTTGAAGCATTTTTTGCATAATTTGACAGGGATTTACAGGTTCAATCAAGGAAAGACGAAGATCTATTTATAGCTTCGAGTTATGAATGAGAAGATCTAAGCAAGAATAAGCGGAGATTTTAGAAAAGATCCAGTTAAGAAAGAACAAAGATCTTGAAAAGGTAGACCCAAACAAGAACGAGCAAAGATCTGGAATGAAAGATCCAGTTAAGAGTGAATAAAGATCTCGAAGAGGAAGATTCAACAAGGAACAAATAGAAATCTCGGAGAAAAATCTAACAATGAGCGAGCATAGATCTTTGAAAAATAGATCTAGCAAAAATTACAGTTGTGTTTGTGAGAAAGCAAATATATTAATTCATGATTTTCTGTTTGCAGATATGGACCTTAAGATATTGTGCTTACAGAGGCAGATTTCTCTAAAATATATCGTTTACAGAGGTGGATCTCAAGATATTCAGTTGGCAGAGACGAATTTTAACAAATATCCCGTTTACAGAAGATTTTAGCAAGAGACTCTGTTTGCAGAATCAGATTTCAACAAGTATTTCGCTTACAGAGGCATATTCAGTCAGATGTTCCGTTTGAAGAGGCAGATCATAGCAAAGATTTCAATCCGTTTGAAGAGACGGATCATAGCAAAGATTTCAATCCGTTTGAAGAGGCGGATCCTAGCAAAGATTTCAATCCGTTTGATCAGGCGGTTCTCAGCAAAGATTTCAGTCTGTTTGAAGAGGCGGATCCCAGTAAAGATTTCAATCTGTTTGAAGAGGCGGATCTCAGCAAAGATTTCAATCTGTTTAAAGAGGCAGATTTTAGCAAAGATTTTAATCTGTTTAAAGAGGCAGATTTTAGCAAAGATTTCAATCCGTTTGATAAGGTGGATCTCAGCAAAGATTTCAATCTGTTTGCAGAGGCAGATTTCAGCAAAGATTTTCTAATTGTGTGCACAAGAAAGGAAGTGCATTACAATTCTAAATCCTTTGGGTCACCAGTAAGTCCTTCGGGCATGATGTTAAATCCTTCGGGTCATTAGTAAGTCCTTCGGGCATGATGTTAAGACCTTCGGGCCATCACCTTCGGAAGTAATGTAATTATTTGCACAAGAAAGGAAGTGCAATGCAATTCTAAATCCTTCGGGTCATCAGTAAGTTCTTCGGGCATAATGTTAAATCCTTCGGGTCATCAGTAAGTCCTTCGGGCCATCACCTTTGTGAGTGATGTGATTGTATGCATAGGAAAGGAAGTGCATTACAATTCTAAATCCTTCGGGTCATCAGTAAATCATTCGGGCATGATGTTAAGTCCTTCAGGTCGGTACCTTCAGAAATGATGAGAACTTTCTAAATGTTGTTGCAATAAGACAGTGGGGCACGATATCAGCATAAATATTAATTCTTTGGGCCCTCATTTTCAAAAAAGAAAAAAGAAAAAAGAAAAGAAAAAAACAAAAAAAGAAAGGAAAAAGGAAAAAAAAGAGAAAAAAAAGAGAGAAAACAAAAAAGAAAAAGAAAAGGAGAAGAGGAAAAAGAACGAGGAAAAGAAAAAAGAGGAAAAAAAAGAAAAAGTGAAAAGAAAAATGACAAAATGGAGGAAAAAGAAAGAGAAAAAAACAAGAAAAAGAAAAAAAGGAGAAAAATAAGAAAGAATGAAAAGAAAAAATAAGAAGAAGAAAGAAAAAGAAAAAGAAAGAGAGGAAAAAGAGAAAAAGAAAAGAGTGGAGAAAAAAAGAAGAAGAAAAAGAGAAAAACGATTCAAGTTGCCAGATTATCATGCACTGGAGGTCTTACTAATTCTCAGAAGATTAAAAGTTGAGCACTGAAGGTCTTACTGACAATCCGGCTCACCATGCACCGAAGGTCTTACTGATGGCTGGAAAATTAAAGGTCGAACACTGGAGGCTATTGATAGATTGAACATCTAACACTGAAGGTTGACAGTTTAGAAATGAAACCATGCACTGAAGGCCTTGGTAAGGATCCTGAAGTAACGTATGAATTTTTTGCTGGATGGGCTCTTCTCAAATGGAACCCTTAATTTTGCTGTGATCTGACCCTTCCACGCATAGAATTTCATATTGAAATCTTTGTTGGGTGAGTTCTTCTCATTAGAAACTCTTGATTCTTTGTTGTGATCCACTTTTCATGAAGTCATGGATTGAAATCTTTGCTTGGTTTCATGAAGGTATGAATTGAAATCTTGCTGGAATCTACTTCTTCAACCGTGAAGTTACCGATTAGAAACTTTTTGAATCTTTGAATACTTGTTAAAAAAGATAAAATGATTTGATGCATGTGTTAGCATGCCCCCTAACCTAGGGATATCTAACTATGTATGATGCATGGATGATTGCCAATTGAGGACCACTTGAGCGAGTCTTCTTCTTCAAGAAAGTTCATTGGAAAAAAAATCTCAGTCTTGTTTCTTCACTGGAGCTCCAATGTGGCTGGAATACCCTATCTCACACTCAGGTTCAACATTTCAAAGTGTATCTTCAAAATTTCTATTGAGGATTGTTCTTTGTTGAACTTTGCTAAATTGCTTGATTTTTGTCTTAGAAATATCTTTGTCATTGGTCGCATTTATGCCCTAACAAAATTTGCCCCTAAAATTTTGTTGCTTACTTTTGCTCTCTCGTTGCTAGCAAGCTTTTGACTTATTTGTGAGTAATGCAGAGAAATCTGTTATTTCACAAAAGAATCATAGAATACATGTTCTGATTTCAATGTGAGATGCTTATTGAGAAAACTGAGTTTTTCTTTTCAAATTGTGAATATATTAGGCTATATTGAATGCCCCGAATATCAAGTGCATGAGCAACACTGAAAATAGCTTACCGAGGATTACCCCAAGTAAATCATGTGTCTAGGAGACCTCGAAAGCTGAATTGATGTTTGAAGATGTGAAGTGCATTTTAAGCTACTTCGGTGCTTAACCAACTTACCTTTGGCAAGTTTTTTTCTCATTTTTGTTTGGAGAATTCAATTCATCACATTCTTTTGGCTAGAAATTAATGATGGAGCAAACAACAAATTCCCAAGCTACTCAACATTGACATGATTTTGAAAATATTACCATTACTCATGAAGCAAAGAGTTTCGATTGGAATGGGCTTCAGGGGAATGCCCCAAAATTCCAAACCCTTATCTGAAAATGCCTATTAACAGGTCTTGAACATTGGAGTGCTTTTTGATTAATTTTGAAAAAATGTCTATTATTAGGCTTTGAACATTTGAAGTGTTTTTTTGAAAAATGTCTATTACCAGGCTTCAAACATTAAATTGCATCCATTTGTCATTATGTGCGGTCCTTAACGTGAAATGCAAGTCACATATTCATAATCTCTGCAGCTTACGATTTCAATTAGACACATACTACTCGAAATCAACCTTCGGGTCAAAGTCAATGTCCCTTGTACAATTGATATACGGGCCACTAGCCAATATATATTCACAAAATGAAGAGAATTGAAACAAAAGCAGATTGCATCTTTTATTGAAACTTTGAAGACACCACATTCGGGCTTTTTCTAGAAAGAAATGTAAACTTACCGAGGGGGTGCTAGGGTGCCCCCAATGCAGAATCACTTACTGTCTGGTTCGTAAATGTGGGTCATGAAGCTTGCCATTTTTTTACCGGTTAGGGCATCATCTCTGTCGAACATGGCAGATTCTTTATTTTGAACCGATGTGATAATGAATGAGGAAATGTATGTCTCTAAATGCAATGTTAATGTCCATATGTACAGATGTTGATGCAAGCAAATGAATAACTAGCATTTTAAAATGATGTGATGAAACTACGATGCAAATGAATGAAATTATTGCTAAATACTTATGTGATGCAATTACCATGCAAATGAATAAAATTAATGTATGATGCATTTGCCATGCGAATGGATGAAATTAATGTTAAATGCTAATGTGATGCAATTACCATAAAATGAGTGAAGAAAAACAATTAATAATGGGAAAATGAATGAAAAAGTGTATTGATCGACGAACATTCTCATTGAACAACTTTTCGTAATGAAGATTAAGTCACATTATAACGAGAAAAGAAAATGATTTCTACATAAGGTACATCTAGATTAGCCTTTGTTCAACTTCTTGATCGGTTCCGGACTTCAGGATTCTCTAACTCGATGTTATAGACTCTTTCTTCCATTACAAAAGCCTTTAATTTTGAATTGTTCTCGAATCAACACTTCAAATGAATATGCACAAAAATAATCAAACAAGGAAACACACAAATGATTAGTGACATATAAATAAATCAATAAAAGAACTGGATAAATACAAACCAAAACGGCGTAGCGACATGAATTCTAGTTCGCTATGGTTATCCGCATGGTTCTAATAGGGTAGGCTTCTTAAGTTCTCGCACATGTAGGCTTGGTTCTAAAAAGGGTACTCGAACCTATCTTATTACCTACTAAGGTAACAAGAACCCAAATTCTGGCCTATTACGAGCTTGCGAATTGGACCCAATTAGAGGAAAAGTACGACCTAGTGACGTGGAGGGCTATTCACGTGTCAAAAAGCATGGATTCCGAAAGTGAATTACTGGCCCATGGAGGGCTACTCACGTGGGTATATGGCATTTCACTCCCACTTAAGAGACAGAGCTCGGGTATAGAGCTTAGATGATCATGATGCAACACATGTCGGTGATTCATTAAAAATTAAATGAAAAATTAATGCAAAACCACCAATTATCAAAGCCCGTTGAATTAAAATGTATCTTCGAAAAAAACAAATTAATTAAAGTTAATTTAAATTTCAAAATTTTCATTGATAAAAGCAACATATGTTTTTTGGCTTAACTCTCTTTGTGAAAACAAAATTATCCCCAGCGGAGTCGCCAGCAGTAGTGACCGCTTTTGAAAATTATTGAAAAATTAGAGTGAATTGAATTTTTGGGGATTTTGTTTTAAAAAACTTATTTTCTTTGAAAATGAAGGGTTGGGGTATTTTGAAAATAAAATGAGGGTTAGAGCCGCCACCTGCCACTAAGGTAGGCCGGACACCGTAAAACTATAGATTCATTTGAAAATGGGTTTGGGAGCTAGTTATGTGTAAGGAAGGATTAGCACCCCCATCACGCCCGAAAATCGATACCAAAATATATGTTGCTTTTAATTGATGGAAATCATTGAAATTTAAATTAAATTAATTAAAAGGTCTTAATCGGTTACATACTTTAATTAAATGGGCTTTATCAAATTGGTGGGCTTGAATTGATTAAACATTTAATTAATAAGGGTGACAATACATCGGACTATAGATTAAAGCGACATCGAATAAGCCTGGCTGCCGTGTTAATTTATGGTTCGAATTTCGTACATCACCTTTATGCATAATGCAAGCATTTAAATATGATGTTATGACTCATCAACTTTTAATTCGAATTAAGGTTTACCTTCGGCCGGTGAGACTTAATTCGGATATTTGGTCAACATCCATTGAGTCAGGATTGTTACAACATAAATATTGGAATTAATAAATACCTCCTTTTATAATTTAGGTTGATTAATTAATAATATATCTAGTTAAAATATTAAAGTCATATGAATGATAATTAAAATGCATGACAATGAAAAGCTTGGAATAAAACCCTAGGCCCACTAAAGTCTAAACCTAAAAGGCCCAAATTATGGAAAGTTGATTATTGATCTGATTATTAACTAAGTTAGTCTAATATTAACTCTAAATTAATTAAATCATAAAAAACTAGGAAATCCTAACATTTTATGGATTATCTTGAATCAAAATGATTAATTTGACTAATTTTAAACTAGCATCTTATTAAGCCAATGACACTATTTAAAACGAATCAAATTAATAATCATAATTTTAATTGAGTTTTCATCTAATTCAAATGCAAACTTTAACCTAAAATAATTAAGAGGTGGCACAATTAATTTAACTAATTTAGCATTCGTCTCAATAAGTCAAGGACAAATTTAAATTAATTAAATTAATTCGAACCAAAAACTACCTAAAGGTTTCAACTAATCTAAACCTAAATTTAATTTAATCAATTTAAACTTACACCCTAATAAGCCAAGGGCAAAATTTAAATTATTTAAATTAAATTTTAAAACCTAATTCTAACTAAGGGTTCAACTAACCTAAAACCTAAACTAAATTCACTTTAATTAATTTAAACGCACACCCCATTAAGCCAATGGCATGTTTTAAATTAATTAAAATAAATTCTGAAAAGCTAAACTATCCTAAAAACAAACAAGCAAACACTAAATTAAACCACATCCAACAAACAAAATAAATGCATAACACAAACAAATAAATTAAACAAAAACATATAAGGAAGAAACTTAAATAAATAAAAAGGATTGCCAACAAATCTCAGCAATATTTCATTAAACCATAAGAAGAATTACATAACAAATATATAATAAAAAGGGAAGAAAATACTAAAACTCAAATATATGCTCAATCAATCAAATTTCACGGGTCGTTGTTGTTAGGGTAGTAAAGCACGATTTAAGGGTTGGTGATGATATTTTGTTCGAATGGATGTAGGAGTAATTCGGTGACCGAGGTATAAGGGAAAGTTTTGGGTAAATGGTGAAGAGGCTTTAGAGGTGCAGCAGTATAGGGGGATTAGTGAGCTTTTTTGTTGGGGCTGGGAATGGCTCAGATAAAAATGAAATAAGGTTTGAGGGGTTAGTGAACTTTGGGGGCTGCTGAAATCAGTGGGAGCAAGGGATGGTTCTTGGGGAAAAATAATCCATGGTCGTGGGGATTTTTTAGGGTAAGTTATGCATATATTATTATTATTATCCCATAAAATATAACCAATGAGGTTCAAGACCTTGGTCACCAAGTAGTCGTTCATCCAATGGGAGTGAGGCATCTATCCATCCAATTGGAGTAAAGACTTAAGGAGGAAGGAGTTGGAATATTCATTTTTTTGTATTTTTTTATTATATAAAATCATAGGTAATGGGTCATATTTGATGCAGACTATTAGGTTAGGATATAAGGTTTTGGGTATTGAGAGTGGTAATGTGGATTGATCTTATTTCGAACATTTAATTTAAACCGGACAAAATTTAGTGTCTACAGCTACCCCTCTTTGCTCATTGCTGTGAAACAAGAATAGAGCAAAGATTAAAGACACAAATTGTCTCACTTCCCTGTTAGCAACTCGAATCACCATGCACTGAAGGTCCTACTAGTGGTTCGTAAGATTAACGATCAAGCACTGGAGGCTTTGCTGGCAACTTAAATCACCAAGCACTAAAGGTCCTACTGATGGTTCGTACTGGCAGTCTCACCAACGGTCCGAATCGCCAAACACTGAAGGTATTATTGAGGATCCAGATGATTAAAGATCGAGCACTGAAGGCTTAATGGAAAAACCAAATCATCATGCACTAGAGGTCTTATTGATGGCTTGGGGAATTATAGTCATACACTGAAGGATTTATAGACGATCTGGCTCCCTATGCATTGGAGGTCTTATTGATGACCAAAAAAAATTGAAGGTCCAACAATGAAGGATTTGCGAACAACCTAGCTCACCATGTACTGGAGGTCTTACTGATGGCTAGAAAATGAAAGTCATACACTGAAGGATTTATAGACGATTTGGCTCACCATGCACCGGAGGTCTTACTGATAACCAAAAAAAATGACGGTCTACCACTGAAGGATTTACGGACAACTTAGCTCGCCATGCACTGGAGGTCTTGCTGATGGCTAGAAAATGAATTCAAACACTGAAGGATTTACTGATAGTTCGGCTCACCATGCATTGGAGGTCTTCCTAATTGCTGGAAAATTAAAGTCATGCACTGAAGGTCTTACTAACGGTTCAGATTATCATGCAATCGAGGTCTTACTGATTCCCAGAAGATTAAAAGTCAAGCACTGAAGGTCTTACTGACAGCCCGGCTCACTATGCACCGGAGGTCTTGCTGATGGCTAGAAAATAAAGTCAAACACTGAAGGATTTACTGACAGTCTAGCTCACCATGCACTGGAGGTCTTACTGATGGCTGAAAAATTAAAGTCATGCACTAAAGGTCTTACTAACGGTTCGAATTATCATGCACTGGAGGTCTTACTGATTCCCGGAAGATTAAAAGTCGAGCACTGAAGGTCTTACTGACAGCCCGACTCATCGTGCACTGGAGGTCTTATTGATGGCTAGAAAATTAAAGGCCGGGCACTAGAGGCTATTGATAGATTGAACATCTAACACTGAAGGTTGACAGTTCAAAAATGAAACCATGCAATGGGAGTGAGGCATTCATCCATCCAATGAGAGTAAAGACTTAATGAGGAAAGAGTTGGAATATTCATTTTTTTGTATTTTTATTATATAAAATTATAGGTAATGGGTCATATTTGATGCGGGCTATTAGGTTAGGGTATAAGGTTTTGGGTATTGAAAGGGATAATGTGGATTGATCTTATTTCAGGCATTTAATTTAAACATGACAAATTTAGTGTCTATACACAGGCATTATTCATTTGTTTTGCCTGAATTTACATTTAATTGTTGATTGGTTGGTAGCGCCATCTTGGAATCATCATAACCGATCTCAGAAAGAGAAGCATCCAACTGTGTAGAGACTGCACAAAGTTCTTCAATTCACGAGCTGCACCAGAAATCTTGTATCGGCCTCGTTTGAAGACCCTGCTGAGGCTAGTATTGCTTTTACGTGTCATAAGCTGCCCCAAGTGAACTTGAATCAATGTAGTATTCTTGTATTGATCTATAGGAAAACTCACGAGGAAGAAGTTCCGAAGAGAAGCATCGATCCCCGATAATTCTTTCATGTATTTCCGCTTCTTGTAGTAGTTCCAGCAAGTCACCCTGTAATACTTATGGATAATCTCCATTGCTTGATTCATTAGCTCCGACAACCTTTGAAGTTCATCAGTTTGCAAGTCATTTGACACCCTCAATTGACAAATCTCGCTAACCTTGGGATATGCATATTCGAGGGTAGATTTTAGATTATTGAGAATGGATTTGAATCTAAAATCTGCCTCCGTTTGTTGTTCGATAGCTCTCACTAATTGTTGAACTGCAGTTCCTAAAACTATCTCTACAGCCATTGCTTCTGGCACGATGTTGCCAATAGGAGAGCCTGTTTTAGTTTTGTAGTGGGAATTGAATCAAATTTAAGTTCCGGGAAGCTTACAAATCTAGAAGACAGATAGGAACAGGTGGTATTTGACCATTAAAACTGAATTAATTTCCACAAATACGTGTAGAAGAAGAAAGAAGAGAAGGTTCATTCTCGTTTCGGTTGTGGAATTTGTAAGCTTCAGTTGCGTGTAAAATTAAGCTGGAAATATATTCCTTCACGCGGTATAGCGTCACAGCAGTGTTGCTGCTGACTCAGCATCTCTTCTTTCTTCTTCTACACTTATTTGTGGAAATTAATTCAGTTTTAATGGTCAAATACCACTTGTTCCTCTCTGGCTTCTAGATTTCTTGATTTGTAAGCTTCCCGGAACTTAAATTTGATTCAATTCCCACTACAAAACTAAAACAGGCTCTCCTATTGGCAACATCGTGCCAGAAGCAATGGCTGTAGAGATAGTTTTAGGAACTACAGTTCAACAATTAGTGAGAGCTATCGAACAACAAACGGAGGCAGATTTTAGATTCGAATCCATTCTCATTAATCTAAAATCTACTCTCGAATATGCATATCCCAAGATAAGCGAGATTTGCCAATTGAGGGTGTCAAATGACTTGCCAACTAGTGATGGTCACAGGTCCCGAACCCGACTCGAGTATTATACCTTCCACCTGACCTGATTTCTGGGGTAAGAAACCCGACCCGTGTTTATATTTTTATTGAAAAAAAGTAGAGAAATGCAGATGTGACAAAACTCGACTTGAAAAAATCGAATTATTCAACTCGATTCGATGCGAAAATACTCTATTCGTCTTGACTCAACTCGTAATTTCATAAACTCGACTCGAAAAAATATTTTGAATAACTCGAATTATTTAATAATTAATTGAATCGGTTTTCAAGTTCAAGTTAAGTCTCTCAATTCTGCATTACAAATATATGTATTACATATGAAGAATATATATATATATATGTATTGTATATGGTTATAGAAAATCATTTAAATTGGAACTAATTATTATCATAACATTGTAACAATTTACAATTAAATTTAAACGTAAACTCAAACTCAACTCGAAAAAATTTCAAATAAAGTTTGAGTGATAAAATTTGACTCTTCAACTCGATTAATTCAAAAAAATTTGACTCCACTTGATTGAATACGTACCCTAGAGAAATGAATTTGAACTCAATCTTTTCTTATCTTGCCTATGTGATATGACTTTGCTATAACGAAAACTAGCATCAACTATTCCAGCTTTCAAAAACTATACCAGTGTAGTAGTTTAGCATTCAATTATGATAAATTAGGGTAAAGTACACTAATGGTCACTGAACTTTTAATAAGCATTCTTTTGGTCACTAAACTTTTAAAACTTTCATTGGGATCACCCAATTTTTAGTTCGCTTTCATTTTGGTCCCTCCCGTTAACTTCCGTTAAAAACGCTGACATGGCACATTAACTCCCTTTCTTCCTCCATTTTCTTCTCAATTTGTTTTTCCTTGCTCTATTTTAATCTCCTTTCAGTTTGCCTCAAATGCTTCACCTTTGATTCAATCATTTGTGTTGTTTTTACATGTCAAACAACTGGCCTTATTGCCCTAAATCTCCTAAACTTTTTTGTTTTTTGCTTGTTTCCAAGTATTCTTGTGTTTCTTTGATGCAAGATTTGAAGTTGGTATTTGAAAAAACCGCCATTGGTGCTCAAATGAAGCTTCTTTGACAGTAGTTTGAGGTGATCTGGTCCAATGCAGCTTTGAAAATCAACCATGGAAAATAAGTTTGATTCACTGTACAGTGGTTTTTACTTTTTACCACCATTGACCCGGGTGACCATGATGCTTTTTAATGCAATTCAAAGATGGACTTGAGCATTGGCGGATCCAGAAATCTTTTTGAGGGTGGCACAAGTTAAAATATTTTTTAGGGTGGGCATAAGTCATAAAAATCTAAAAAAATTCGGGTGGACACAAATCATAAAATTTAAAGACTAATTTATAAAAATTAAGAAAATTAATGCTAAATGTATAAACTTTAAAAATTTCAGGGTGGGCTGTGCCAGATCCTGACTCTTGAAGTGGCCTGAAACTGGTGGTGGCCCGTATGGTCCTCCAAGCTGGAATCATGTGTATTGTGATGATTCCCAGGCCACTCAAATTCATGCTCAAGGTATGGGCTTGAAGGGTACTTTGCTACCAAACCATAACAAGCTCTCCATGCTCAACAACGTTAATCTCCAAAGAAACCGGTTGAGTGGAAAAGCTGCCGTCTTTTAGTGGCTTATCCAATTTGCAGTATGCTTATTTGAATTACAACAATTTTGATTCGATTTTAGCTGATTTCTTTGATGGTTTAGATGATTTGGAAGTGTTGGCATTGGATCACAACAATTTTAATGCCACAACTGGCTGGTTATTCCCCAATGCTTTACAAAACTTCTTGTATGAGTTGTAATTTGATGGGTTTATTGTCAGATTTTCTTGGTTCCATGTCTTTCTTGACTAAATTGAAGCTTTCTGGCAGTAGTTTGTCTGGTGAAATTTCAAGGACCTTCAACGACAGTTTTTTGCAGATGCTTTGGCTAAATGGGAATCAATTCACTAGACCATATGATATAGTGACAACAATGGAGTCCTTCACAGTTATATGGCTCCATGAGAAAGAAAAGAGCATATATCAATCAAAAAATATTTCATAACCACAGGAAAGCAGAATAAAACAGGAAAATAGACTAAAACAGAGCAAGGAAAAACATAAGAAAATAGAGGAAGAAAGAAAGTTAACGGGCACGTCAGTGTAAAAATTTTAAAAGTTTGGTGACCAAAATGAATGCGCCCTAAAAGTTCGGTGACTATTGGTGTACTTTACCCTATAAATTATTTATACAACATATTAACTCACAATTGAATAATTAAACTCTAATATTTTGGGTTGATTTTTTCTTAAAAAATAAACTAGTCTTAAGGGTATCATAAGCTCTTGAACTTTTGAAGAAAAATCAATTAAGTACATAAACTTTTTTTGCACTCAATTAAGCCCTTATACTCTGAAATTTCATCAATGAAGCCCTTTGATCAACTTTGACCATCATTTTTTTATGTTTTTTCTTGAGATATTACTGTCATGTTGTACACTACAGTTCTGTCATATGACATTTACAAATTTTTTAAAAAACTATTTTTTATAATTTTTTATAAGTTTTTTTAGAATTCTTAGAACTTTTAAAGAATTTTTTAAATAAAAAAAATAATGGACATATCAAGTGACAATATTGTAATACAACACATTGCAACAATTGGTAAAAGAACTGCTAAATTTGATAGTCAGCTTTGGTCAAAGAGGTGAGTTGTTGAAATTTTAGAATATAAAGGCCTAATTGGGTGCAAAAAATATTTAGGGGATAAATTGATTTTTTTAAAGTTTAAGGGTTTATGATACCTTATGTTATTAGAAAGTTTGAACAATTCACATTTAAGTTTACGTAAAATATTCAAAAAAAATCCTTATTAAAATAAAACTATTAGTAATAAAAAATGTTATGCAAGGTAATATTAAAATGATTAACAACATATATAGTAATCAACTTTTAAATAATAATTATAAAAATTACATAAACATATTAATAAAAAATGATTATATATTTTGTATTTAGTTTACAACAATAGTTGTAAACCCTTATTGTAATTTTGAATATTTTATCTTTTTAATCTAGCGATTTCTATTAAAAAAATTGACTATATATTTACAAATATAAAATTTTTGTAATATGATATTGTAATTATTAATAAAATGCTTATATAACATATTCGGTACATGTTGAATTAAGAAATAATTAAGTAATTCAATAAACTTTAGAGCAAGTTGTTAAAAGCTCTTAGTTGACACCTTCTCTCACCTTATGTTGTGGGTTCTAGACCCGATAAGAACAAATTTCTCCTCCCCTCCCCTCCCCTCCCCTGGGTAAAATTTGTAAAAAAAAAGAAGAAATAATCAAGTCTATGAGTGAAATGTTGTCTTAATTAAGTCCTTATTTAAATTGTCTATTCAAAAAAGTCCCTAAATTTTAATTATTGATTTTTAAATAATGACTCAGTTTAGATGACTTTCTAATTTTAAGAATTTATTTATTCGATTGAGATAGTAAAAGAAACGCCGAGAATTTAAAAAAACAGTAGAAAAAGAAGCCAAAGGAAAATAACGTAGCTTGGAACATCCGTACCCATAAAACACCCATTACCTGGACCGAACCGGCGAAACAAATTCCCTTGGCATTGCACATCGATAGGATAGTTCCATTCACATGGTCGAGACCAACTAACACCTCCTTCCTTCATCTCTCTGTTTCTTTTCCAATGACTATCAGTAGTAGTTGAACTACAACTCCTAATGCTATCTCTAAACCCATCTTCAAAGCCATTGCTTCTATTTCTTTAAAAAAGAAACTGTTATACTTACAGGCGGATGCATATTAGAGCCAGTAGGACAGGGTCTCCAAAGTTTTAAAAATTCACCTTAAGACCTTTAAAATTAAAAAAATAATTTATCCTCTTCAAAAATTGTTATTATATTTTTAAAAAAGTATACAATCTTAATTAAATCTTCTCTTAAAATATTTAAAAGTTTTTGAAAATTTCAGTTAAACTCCTACATTTTTATGAAAATTTTAAATTAAACTCTTCAAAATCTTTGAAAATTTTAATTTAATTTTTTAAAATTTTAAAAAATTAAATAGGCCCCTCAAATTGGATTGTCAAGATCCGCCCCTGGGTATATTGTTCGCAGGCCAAGCTTTTTTTTAAGTGGAATTGAACTTAATTTGAAGCAAGAGGAACAGGACGAACGCAAGACTTTATGTTAGGGGCGAACTTATAAAATTCTAAGGGGCCGAACTTATAAAATTTTAGGGGGCAAAAATATATTTTCAATAAAAATACATAGAAATTGTTTAAATCATATATGAATTTCAAATTTTCAATAGGGATGACCGCCCCCTCGGTCTATCCATATGGAGGATGTTACTCTGGTAGTTCTTGAAAGTTGAAGGCTCTTATCTAGATCTGAAAAACTTGACTCGAGACCCGAAAATTAAATCAATTTGTCTGATCTGATACCAGATATAGACTCTAATATGATGGTTCAAACTTGATCCGATTTCGACCCAAAACTGACCCGAGCTTTAGTTAAACCGAAAGCAACAAATATCTAATTTGACCCCGAAAGCAACCCAAATTTAATTTGTTCAAATATGTATATTTTATTCTCCTTTTGTATTATATTAGCAATTAACAACCACATTTAGTAATAATTTAAATGTCCAATATCATATTTTCTCCAATAAAAGATCATATTCATATATTGACTCAAATTAAAAACTAACAGATCTGATATTGACCTCACACAAAAAAAATCGATACGATATTAAATCAAATCGAAAATCATCCGATTCGATATTGACACGATCAAAAAATTTAAATGATCGGATGTTGATTCGAACAAAAAGTCAACTGATTTAATATTAACCCGACTCAATACTCGACTCAAAATAACATAGACTCAATCCGACCCAAATTAAACTTAAACTAAAAAAACTCGAATAAAAAATCAACCCAACTTAAACGACCGATTATCACCTCTACATTCCTAGGCTGCTGGAGGACCCATTTTCAACAAGTCTAGAAGCGTACGTTGTGAGACAGACTCTGATGTCTGAACGTATGTCTGTTAGAGGGCCCATTCGTAAGTTTCAATGTTTTTTTTGCTAGGTGTGAAATTTGTAAGCTTTAATGTTATATACATGGTTGAAAGTATCTATTAGGTCTCTTTGTTATTGAGATCGGTTGAAATTAAAAATATATATTTAATATAAATGTTGTGTAGTTTAAAATAATTTTATCTATTTAAAGAGTTAGAGATTTAGTTTAGAGTTTATAAATTTACTTTATATAATTTAAAATTTAGAGTTTAAAGATTTAAATTTTAAATTTTAAAGGGTATATATATGCATACTTGCATAATCTTTACTGTTAGGATATTTTTTTGATATAATAATTGAAAAATAGTTTGGGACTAAATTGAAAAGATTTAAAAAGTGATTTTAAGTCCAAACAACTTGAAAATATGTTTGAGGAGTTTTCAAAAGGTCTTGGAAGTATTTAAAATGTTTAAAAGTAGCTAAACTCAAGTTTCCAGCATGCCCGTACCGATACAGATATACCCCGTATCGATACACTTTAGGGTTTCAGCTATAGGATTTTTCCAGAACTGAAAACTCGTATCGATACAGGCTTAGGCGTACCGCTACGGAGAAAGGTCGTACCGATACGCTACATAGGCGTACCGATCCTTGCTTTTCAAATCCCCAACGACTAGTTCAAAATCCCCAACGGCTATTTCCCTGCAGCGTACCGAACCCCCATACCGATACAGAATGTGGCGTACCAGTCCACCGTTCCGATACGCTCCAAGGCGTATCGATACGCTAAGGCTGCTGAGAGCATAACAGCTAGTTTATGAAGAACGCTTACCGATACGGATACCCCGTATAACGATACGGACATCTCTAGAACTGCATTTATTACGGGAAATAAAGTCTCCAACGACTTTAATTCAAATCCAACGGTCTTCAACGGCTAGAAACTTAATAGGCCTCAAGAAGCATCTGAAGAAGCTAATGATCAAAATGTCAACATGTCTATGATTGTAATCAAGTCTTTTGTGTTTTAATTCTCATTCTTTGTATAGACTACACTTGTGAGCCAAAATGTTTATGTATGCTCAAGCGTATTAGGATTTTGGATGAGAGCAAGAGTGCAAACACATACCTAAGAGAGGAATCTATTGTTTGCTTTGTTTTTCTCTTGTTATAGAGGATTCCCAAAGCTTGGGTTGTAAGCTTTGGATGCTAGGCTTGGTAATTAAGTCTAGGTTGTAAAGGTTGCCTCCTAAGCCTGTTAAAAGGGGAAGAAATTCTTAGTGGATTTGGGAGATCCTTAGTGGGGAAGGTAAGATAGTGGATGTAGGCTTTGGTTAAAAAGCCAAACCACTCTAAATCTTTGTGTTTTTTTTTATCTTTTTGCTTCTACCATCACCACCCAAGAAATCACTTCTCCACCACTTGACAAGCAATTTCGGTTGATTCATTGAGCTCAACATTTACTTACAAAACATGTGTATAAAAAATTACTTACAATTTAATGTCTCTATTACTAAATAGATTAATAAAGACTTTAAAATAATAAAAAGTCAAATTAAGAAAAAAATAATTGTTTTAAAAAATACTTATTTTTTCATTTGTAATTTAATTATAAATAAAAAAATTAATTTGTAAAGTATAAAAATTTAAAAATGATTTTTATAAAATAATAATTGAATTTTTAAATAATAAATGTTAACCTTAAAAAAATTGGCCTTATTTGTTTTTTGGGAAAACTATACTGGTGGTCACCAAACTATCACCCTTTTCCTGTTTTGGTCACCCAAGTAATTTTTTCGTCAAAATCGTCCCTCCCGTTAGATACCTTTCCTATTCTGGTTCCCTTCGTTAAAAAACTAACAGAACCGCTGATATGGCATTTTTTATATTTTTATTTTCCACATCAGCATTCTCTTTCCTTATCAACATATTATATAGTATTTTTTATTATTTCAACCGATTAACCAGGACCACGTGTCACCTCCAAAATTTGAACAAATCAAAGAAGAAAAAAAACTCAAGTGCATATGGGCAAAATCAAACCAGGGTCCCCTTGCATAAAAGGTCTAATACCTAACCATTGAGCTAGGCTTGTGATTTGGTTAAATTTTAACAAAACATATATTTAAGTTATACTCTCTCAACCACAAAAAATAATAAAATTACATCTATGATGATTTGAACCAAGAACACATTGCACCAAAAGCAAGGTGTTTAACCACTAAGCTAGATACAAACTTAGTATATTTTCCCAAATTTTAATATTTAATTTAAAATGTATTATCACCTCAAATTAAATCAAATTACTACTAAATTCAATCTAAAATTATTTTTTTCAATTCATTTGGGAATAAAAAACTAATTATTTATTTTTATACAAATGTATTAGATCATTCTAAAAATTAATTAAATGTAAAATAATTTGTTCATATACATGTCAACGAATTAAATGTTATTTAAAAATATATTTTATCCTAAATAAATATTATAAATTTAATTTTTAGAATTTTTTAATATTAGTTTTATAAAATAAATAAATAATTATTTAACCATTGTTTTTTATTTCGAAACGAAGTGAAAAATAATTCTAGTTTGATATTCAATTTTAATTACATTTCAAGCTAAAAAGTTTTTTAATTAAAATAATAGCTTTAAATCTAAATAATCATTTTCAAATAATTCAAAATTTATATTCAAAAATTTTAGAATGATCTAATATATTTTAAAATAATAAATAATTAGTTTTTTATTTCAAAAGAATTGGAAAAATAATTTTAGTAGTATTTTGATTTATTTTTTAGGTGATAATAAATCTTAAATTAAATATTAGATTTTGTGGATATATAATAAACTCTTAACCTAGTTTAGTGGTTAAGCATAGAGATTTTAGTTTAAAGTGTTCTTGGTTCAAATCTTAAATATTAGATTTTGTGGATATATAATATTAGTTTGGGTAAACTTTACACAAGTCCTAAGCTTGGCCTAGTGGTTGGTGTTAAACGCCTAATGTAAGGGGTCCTTGGTTCAATTTTGCCCATATGCACTTGGTCGATTAAAATAATTAAAAAATACTATATAATATGCTGACGAGGAAAGAGAGTTGGTCGATTAAAATAATAAAAAATACTATATAATATGCTGATGAGGAAAGAGAATGTTGATGTGGAAAATAAAATAAAAAATACCATGTCAGCGATTCCTTTAGTTTTTTAACGGAGGACCAAAACATGAAATGTATCTAATGAGAGGGACGATTTTGACAAAAAAGTTGGGGTGACCAAAATAAGAAAATGGTGATAATTTGGTGACCACGGTATAGTTTTCCCTTGTTTTTTCTACTATTACATGATTTTTAATAGTAGGACAAATTTGAAACAATTCTTAATTTGCTAGTATTTAACATCCACTCTATTCTTTTCTCCTTAAATTTGGTGTTCAACCTATTAAAAAGAATTAAATTTGGCCATTAACTCGTCTTCACTCTTCAACCTTAGAAACAATTAAACCGCTATTTTTTAATGATATGTTGACTAAAACATTAAATTTTGATAGTGTTGAGATGACCACATCCACATGTATGTCATTTCTTTTTAAATTTTAAATTATTTATAGTGGCATAGAAGATAAATAATAACGTGTCATGAATTACACATGAATTATCATTTAAAAATTAATGTTTTAGTAAACATTTCTTTAAGAAAAAAACTAGGCATAAGAATAATTTTAACACCTAACATTTATAATTTTTTTTCATTTTAGCCCTCATCCTTTTTTAAGATAAATTTAGCCCTTAACCTATGTCTTTTTGTTAAACAACTCATTTTTAACTAGAATATTAATTAAACTGTTAAATAATTAACGGTAATGACATGACACATATATATAAAATACATTTTAAATGACATGTCATCTAACTTAGCACATACTTACACATGGAATATAATTTTATTTTAATTTAAATTATAAAAATAAATAAAATTCAAATAAAGTACTAAAAACAATTAAACAACAAACAACAAAAGTGGGGAAGATTGGTGAATCCCGATTCCTAAATGAATTATAACCCTAGCTAAAAGACTGGTGAAATAAACCAGATAATGTTCAAAGTAAGAAAACTCATATTTGTTTACTAATCTATTGGTACGGTAAGTATGTGAATTCTAATTATTTTTAGCTAGGGTTATAGTTCATTTAGGAATCGGGATTAACCGGTCTTTCCCATTTTTTTTCTTTTTTGTTTAATTATTTTTAGAATTTGGTTTGAATTCTAATTATTTTTATAACTTAAATTAAAATAAAATTATATTCCATGTGTAAGCATGTGATAGGTTAGATGCCACGTCATTTAAAACAAATCTTACATGTATGTGTCATGTCATCGCTATTAATTATTTAACAGAAATTATAAACGTTAGGGGTTAAAATTATCCTTATGCCAAAAAATTTTTTAGTTCTTTTTGAAATGTTGAGGGTCAAATTTATCTAAAAACAAGATCAAATTGGTAAAATATGTAAATTTTAAAAGCTAAATTTATTATCGTATATTTTTCAATAACAATAATTAAATCTTGATTAAGAATAAAACATTAAACATTGATTTGTATTTTTTCCTAATTGTACAAATCTGAAATTTTTGCTGCATTCTCATAACTCTTTTCTATTTCATCTTACACCTCAGCTGTTGGGGACGTCTATAATCTGACATTTTGCTTTTTGGTCAATATAAACTAAATTAAAATGCTCAATTATTTACTAATCTTGTTTGCTTGACTTTGATATGGTCTGAAGGTATGAACTCGAAAACTGGCAGATAGACTCATGCTTTCATCTTCTTCACATCTACTTTTCAAAGTAAACCCTTAAAGCACAACCTCATTTCTGAGAATGACTGCAAATAGCTATTCCGACATGGTGGGTTGTCGGGGCGATTCAAAGATTTAAGGGCCTTGTGCAGATTATTAAAATGAGACTCTTAAGTTATAGTAGGGAATATATATATGGATTTATATCCAATACACAAGTGCCTTAGTTTTAGGGTTTAGGGTGTAGGGTTTAGGGGTTTAGGTGTAAGGGTTTAGAATTTAGTGGTTGTGAATAGAATTTAGGATTTAGGGTTTAAAGGTTAGGGTTTAGGTTTTAAGGTAATATGTTGAGTATTTAGATTTTAACCTATAAACCCAAAATTTTAACCCTAAATATAAATTCTATTCACATACACTAAATTCTAAACTACTAAACCTAAACCCTACACCCTAAACTGAGTCATAAACCCTAAAACTAAGGCACTTGTGAAAACTAAAAGTTTCCACTGCCGGTGTATCAAATAATTATCCTATATATATGTGTGTGTGTTTCACACCTTTTTTGGACCGTTGGATGAAGGTAAATGTATAGATGAGATTAACAGTAAAAAATGTAAAGATTAACACTTAGAAAAAAAAATAATAATAATCTTAGTCATTTATTACCATCATCTAACGGTCAAAAAAAGGTGTAAAAGTAATTGAGTTTTACACAATGTAAGTGGATCATATCTAGGGGTGTTCATTATTGGGTATCAGGGTTTTCGGGTACCCTAAGTACCAGGTACCCGAAGTCTCGGGTACTAGATTTTTCGGCCCGTTTCCCGGCTCGCTTTAACTAGGTACTCGCTATCCGGGTACCCGCGAAACTCAGGTACCCATATTTTTAATTTTTTTAAAATTATTTAATTTTATTAAAAAAACTCATAACTAATAAAAGTTTGAATTATATAATCCCATCATAGAGTTTAAGATCTAAAATATCAAACTCATACAACTTTAGAATATAAATTCCATAATTCTTAGAAATTACATGCATAATTAGGTTGTTTGATTTGGGAATATAGTGAATATAAGGGTATTTTGTTTAAATAATAATTATGTTTAAAATATATAAAAAAGGGAACAGGGTCATCGGATACCCGATAATAGGTATTTTTGCGGTCCAAGCTCGACCTGAGAAAATGTATATTTTAACGGGTCGAGTACCCGACCCGGTTAAAAAAATTTCGGGTAATTACCCGATTATTTATGTTCGGGTAGTCGGTTCGAGTATTTTTGAACACCCCTAATCATATCCCATATAACGTTAGGATCTGTTTACACAGTGTTAGAGTTTCTAAGTTTTACACGTTTTTTGAATCGTTGGGTTAGAATTCACTTACACAGAATGTAAAACTCAAAGTTTTACATTTTTTGAATCGTTGGATGAGTGAAACGATGGATGAGATTAACTCCTTACTTTTTCCAAGTGATAATATTCACATATCTTACTATTAATCTGAGCCATCCGTTTTACCCATCCAAAAAACGTGTAAAACTTAAAAACTCTTACCCTTTGTAAACAAATCCTATCCCTATATATATCATTAGGCCCATCCTTGAGGGACAGGGTAGCCCATAAGGGCGTTGGCCCAGGGTCCACGCCAATAATTAAAAGTGTTTAATTTTAATGATAATTTAATTTTTCTCCAAGATTTATCAATAGAGTTCAATTTTTTCAATACTTGTTATTAGGTTCTACTTTTAAAATTTATTTTTTCCAATACTTGTTATTAGAGGTCTCTTTTAAAATTTAATTTTTTCCAATACTTGTTATTAAGGTCCGATTTTTTCAATACTTGTTATTAGGGACCCGATTTTTTTAATACTTGTTTATTAGAGGCTCAATATTTTTTCAATATTTGTTATTAGACCTACTCTTAAAATTCATTTTTTCTAATATTTATTATTATGGGTTCAATTTCTTACAATACTTGATTAATTCTTACAATACTTGTTATTAATCAGAGACCCAAATTATTGATACTTGTTATTAATCAGAGACCCAATTTATTAATACTTGTTATTAGGGTTCTACTCTTACTTTTTTTCAATATTTTTTATTAGAGGTTAAATTTTTTCTCAATACTTGTTATTAAGGGTCTACTT